>QXEO01001288.1:1446045-2126747 GCA_007115705.1 Dactylis glomerata
CCGTCATGGCACGGTTACAGGAACCGCCGCCCCACTCTGTGCCGCCACGTGGCGCCTCGCCGCAGAAACGGTCGGGGGAGTGGAGCACTCCCACGATCCCCACGACCCTGCCTCTTCGCTATAAACAGGGCGGCGGGGGTAAACGTATCTTTTTACCCCCCACCACCATCGTCTTCCTCGCCTTCCTCGCCTGCTACTCTGCCTCCTGCGCTCCACCGCCGGTCCGAAGAGCAGCATCGCCGCCGCAGCCGACCTGCTCCCCGCCGACGCCGACGCCCGACGACGCACGGCATCACCTTTGACGACGCCGCCGCCGCCGCCTCTTCTCTCTGCAGCATTGCAGGGAGATTGGATCTTCCTGCACGCTCGCCGCCGCTCCATCGTCGCCGGCCAAGCTCCGGTGAGACCTCCCTCTGTTCTTCCTCTTTCACGCCTTTTACAACTTCGCACCGACGATAGCCCCGCCACAGATCTGCCTCGGTCTCAGAGCTAGTTTTCCCTTTGATTCGACTAGCATTGCTAGGCAACGCTCGCAGGTGTTCATCTTTAGGAGTTTTACCCTTATTTGCTTCCTATTTTACCTGCCTCGGTAGATCTTCTATTCCTGCTAACATCTGTGAGAGTGGTATGCCGGAGAGACTAACCTCCCTCTTTTCTCCGGCCTTGATAGGAATAACATCACGGGACTCCGGCTCTCACGCCTTATCCCGGCCACTAAGATGGCATCTTCAAGCATGACGGCTACCTCGGCCTCTGAGGAAGATACCTCGGCCCGAGCTCAAGGACGCTCCGGCTGGGAGGGGTCGGAGGTTACTCCGGCCGACATATCCTGGGTCACCTCCACCAGGAGAGTCCCGGAGGGCGTAGCATGCCGGCTACCAGCAGAAACTGTGCCGGCACCTGAACCCGGCGAACGCGTCGTCTTCATCGCCCACTTCGAGCGGGGCTTCGGTACTGCCGGCATCGGACTTCTTCCGGGACTTCCTCAACACCTACGACTACAACCTCATCATATCCCGGCCAATGCCGTGATGATCCTCTCCGCCTTCGCTGCTTTTTGCGAGGGCTATGCCGGCATAGAGGCCCTTACTCAAGGCTGGGCGAAGTACTTCCAACTGCGGAAGCAAGTCGTCCAAGAGCCGCCCCGGAGCAAGGACGACCCGCCGGAGACGGCCCAGGAAAAGAAGGACCGCCCCATGACCCTCTGCGGCGCGGCCACCATCATGTCCCGAAAGGGCTCGGACTTCCCCAAGGTGGAGCTCCTGGAATCTTGCAAGAAGTGGCAGAAAAGCTTCTTCTACGTCAAGAACACCACCGACGAGGATCTGCTCAACCTGCCGCCATTTGTGGACGAGCCACCCTTGGCTGATGACGAACTGGACCTACAACCCGAAGAACTCGGTGATGCCGGTGAATGCGCTTCACCGGGTTAAGGGCGAGCTCCTGGATGCCGGTCTTACTCCTCAAGACCTGGTGGCCTGCTATATAAGCCGGCGCGTCTCCCCTCTGCAGCGCCGGTCGCATAAGATCTGCCAGATGAGCGGGCCAATGGACCCCACCCGGCACTCCACACACGAGCTGACTCCGGCCGACATTCTGCGCCGGATTAAGGATGTCTGCAAGTCCTCTCAGGCCACTTTTGCCTGGGGGCTAGAACCATACAGCCGGGATAGGCCCGCCCCAACGGTAAACCATCTTACCGATACATAAAGTCCATGTCCGGCACATAGATACTTAAGCCGACACATGCCTGTTTGCCGACACATATCATATCGATCCGACATACCTCTTCCACCGGCATATTTCCTTGTCTGAATACTTGACTTTGCTGTTTATACAGAAATTCAGCTTCCAAACCATGGAGAACTCCCGGATCAAGATCGCGGCGGACCGCACCGTTGCGGATGTTGAAGATCCGGATCATTGGGATAAGCTTCCCAGGAGCACCCGTGCTGCAGCTGCCATGGGTAAGGGCTCTTCATCCCGGCATTATACTCAAGACCGGAGTGAGATTGATTCTGACGAGGAGTCCTGCTGTACTATGACCCGACGCCACTTGCGTACGCCTTTCCAGAAACCTATTGCTCACGAGTTTCCAATGCCGTCCTCAGCTATCCCGGACGATCGTTATCGACGCCGCCCCTCTGAACCAGGGACCTCCTTCCACCGGCGGACGTGCCGGCCGGAAGCGAGGTGTGAAGCCCCAGTCCGACATACCTCAGAGGTCGAAAAGACAGAAGGTCGGCGTGCCCAAACAGAAGAAACAGAGGCCTGTTGCCTCGGGGTAAATTTCCTTTTCTTTGCATTTCCTCCGACATATCTCTTGTTTGTATTACTGACTTGGTGTTTTCTCTCTTTCAGTGCTCCTCTTGAGCCGGAACAAGCTTCTGGCTTGAGGGCGACCCGAAGGTTACCAAGCCCGCTGCCCCTGCTACCTCCGACATTCCCTCTGCCAGTCAGACGACCTCACCGGCGCCGGCATCTTCGCCTGCGCCCGACAAGACCACCTCCCCGGCGAAGGACGTTCCCTCGCCGGAACAAGAACTTCTGCCCCCGACGTCCACATGGACTCGGGGGCTCAACAGGAACCTCCGGCTCCTGATGTCCACATGGACACAGGAGCCCACAAGAAGCACCCAGACTCCGGCGCGCCCACCAGCGACGCCGGCACAACTGAAGCCGGCGCAGGAGCGGGCAAGACACAAGGGCAAAGGCCCTTTAGTGCCGGAAGTCCGGACTTTTCCGGATCCTGCTCCCGCTGGCCAAGAAGCACCGGCCGCGCCGGAACAGCCCGCACCCGAGACTCCTCACCAAGACAGACCGCAAGACCACGCACCGGCCAAGCCACTGCACCGGCCAAGTCCACTGCCCCGGCCGGACCGCACGTTGAAGATTCAGCGGCCAAGTCCGGCACACCATCTGCCGCAACTGCTCCTCCTAAGGCAGCGTCCGCACCAGCTCTGCTCTGGCCCTGCATCTTGGCAGGGCAGCAGCCCGGCCGGGGTACCGGAAAAGCTTCTTCGACACCCCAGAACTCGAGGGCCTCGTCCCTCTTGCGACGAAAAGTGATGAGAGCCTCGGCTCTCTTAAGGAGCAGTGCATCAAGTGGAACGACGCCAGCAACATGGACACTGCGGACTCAAGGAGCAAGAAGCTGGCCGAAGCCAAGACCAGTGGCGACCCAAGCGACTTCCTGGCAGCGAAGCCCATACCGATCGCCAGCGAGCTCCTCAGCCTCCAGCAAAGACTTCACAAGTTGGCCGCCACCAACGTAAGTCCTCTCTATTTACACACATATCCCCAGTCCCCGAAAATGTCGGCTGTCCGGGATATGGACATCCGGGATTTTCTCATAGTCCTTTAGCTAGCTTCTTTTGAATTAACTGCCGACATATGAGCTCGATCCGAGCTTCAAATCCTAGTCACCGAGGGCCGGGATAGGTGCGCAGCACCTGTGCCGGGTCTTTAACAATTTCACATCTCTATTATCTTTCAAATCCTCTTGACCGGGATATAAGCTCGATTCGAGCTTCAAATCCTAGTCACCGAGAGCCGGGATAGGTGCGCAGCACCTGTGCCGGGTCTTTAACAATTTCACATCTCTATTATCTTTCAAATCCTCTTGACCGGGATATAAGCTCGATCGAGCTTCAAATCCTAGTCACCGAGAGCCGGGATAGGTGCGCAGCACCTGTGCCGGGTCTTTAAAAGAATGATCACTTGATAAAGCCCTTCCTTGATAACCCGGCATAAAGTCAATCATAGACCTTGTGTCTCTCTAGTCTCTTGACCCTACCGGGGGTCATCCCCCCGACAAGGTCTATGGTTGACTTTATGCCGGATTATCAAGGAAGGGCCTGGCTGGTGTTCGGATATGCCGGAATAGCCGGAATACTTATATAGGAGTGCCGGCATATACTTAGATATGCCGGCTTATCTATTTGGTATGTTGTGCAGGAGCAGGGGAGGCCGGATTACCCGACCTTCATAGGTCGTTGGTCCGGCATATAAGTCCTGGATATGGCCAAACGGTCGTATCCGGGATACAGAAGTCAGCTAAGATGTCATGTCCCTACAATCAAGGAGAGACTCTGCCAGGTATGGAGAAGGGTCATGTTGACAGGGTGCACAGTGGTGGACTACCTACCCTCACTGTGCACAAGTACAGAGCTTACCTCACAGAGGTAAGGTCACAGTGCAGGAAGTACAAGGTACAGGGATGTGGAGTCCCATCGAGAGCAATCAGGAAGAAAGTCCTATTTGGGGTGTAGTTCGTGTCTTCTGGTCTCTTGTGACCGTTGTAACCCTGGCCACCACTATATAAGGTGGCACAGGGAGTCCTAGCAAGGGGTTGGTCTCTCAGGGTTTCCTACACTTAGCAGTTCATCTTCCTCCTCTAGCAGAGAGCTTGGAAGCACCATTGTTGTGTACTCCATCGATCCAAGTATAAACCAGTAGAGCAGGAGTAGGGGTGTTATCTCCTTACGAGAGCCCCGAACCTGGGTAGATCTGTGTTCCTTTCTGTCGTGCTTTTTAGCTCGTTCCCCTCTCCCGAATCCTCCAGCATCTAGTTCGGCCCCCATTTAAGCCATCCTATGGCATATGTTGTTTCACCACGACGACAAATACAGTGATATAGGACCCCCCCTGTCTAATGCCTCGAGATGGATAGAAAGAAAGTAATAAACCTCTATTAACTTTAACTTGAAAACTAATAGTTGAGACACATTTCATGATCAGTGCAACCCAACTTTTAGCAAAACCATTTTCTGCATAACTGATAAGGGGTTGCCCGATCTTCTCAGTGAGCCGATGTAGTTGGATGATAACTTGGTGGATAATCTGTGAGACGCACACGAACTCTCCAACTGTTCCCCCGTTGCCAATGCAACACATCTTCAACCCTATGGATATTCAAGACAACACACACCTGCGCACGTAGCCGTCGACCACGAAGCGGTTCTACAATCTCCTAATTTCCAATGGAACAACAGATCACACTTGAATCTTAGTAGCAAAACTTCAGATCAAAACAAACTTGGAGTGAGATAGATATTTCGAGCGAAACACAGAGGAATATATGATTTCAGAGGAAAGCTTTACAAGCAATTTCGTACTGATGGTTGGGGGTAATCTAAACATAGTATAAACAACAAAAGGGGGCGCCCAGGGGTACTTAAAGGGTTTGGGGCGTCCTGGGCAAAGACCTGGCCCAAAACTAACATGGTTTGGGCCCAAACGGACTCGGTTCGACTCAAACTGGTACATATTGACCTATACATGTGTTCAGCCTAATTTGGCACGCATGCCATGAGTGTGGCGCGCCTTAGACTCGTAGACACCACATCGAAGGCTGTCCTAGCGCGCCATCTCATGCTCTCGGTCATGTAGACTTGATGTTCTGGTAATCTCCTGGTGCGCCTGCCTCTCTCTCCTCCCTCGCGCACTTGATCATCAAGTCTTGCTCATCTCACTGCGACGCGTCTCCTCCTTGTGCAATGCTTGTGTTATCAACAAACCTAATCATACATAGATGCATAGACTTAGGTAGTATAAAGCTCTCATTAAATAAAACACGAGGTTCAATTAAGAGTGAGTTCACCTGTTGTTTCAATAGCTTTGCACGTGCTCTTGTAATTGGTCCAATCTTAATCTTGTTGGACTTCTTCGCAGCAACATCTTCATCATCAATAGGAGAAGGAGATAATGGTGGTGTAATAGGGATGTCCTCATCATCCTGCCCCCTTCAAAAGGCATCGACCTCGACACTGCAATGTCTTCACCCTCATACGGTGTCAAATCAGCAACGTTGAAGCTATTGCTCACGCCATACTCAGCTATAGGAAGATCTATCTTGTAGGAATTATCATTAATCTTGGCAAGAACCTTGTAAGGACCATCACCACAAGGCAGCAACTTGGACTTACGTAGCTATGGACATCTATCCTTCCGAAAGTGTACCCACACCATATCGCCGTGCTGGAACAAGACCTCCTTTCACTTCTTGTTTGCACGATCTGCAATAGACTTGCCTTTCTTGTCAATAGCCCCTTTAGTCTTCATATGAATCTTCCTCACAAAATCTGCCCTCTTTGATGCATCCATATTGACTCGCTCTTGGATAGGAAGAGGCAACAAATCTAGTGGCGTAATGGGTTTGAAACTATAGACCACCTCAAAAGGACATAGCTGCGTGGTAGAGTGAACCGCCCTATTATATGCAAACTCCACATGCGGCAAACAATCTTCCCACTCATGCAGGTTCTTCTTGATCATGCATCGCAGCACCGTGGAAAGTGTGCGATTTACCACCTTCGTTTGACCATCAGTTTGAGGATGACTTGTAGTGCTGAATAATAACTTCGTGCCCAGCTTTCCCCAAAGTGTCTTCCAGAAGTAGCTCATAAACTTCACATCAAGATCAGAGACAATTGTCTTGGGTACACCATGCAAGTGTACAATGTCCCTGGAAAATAGGTTAGCAATATGCGACGCATCGTCGCTTTTGTGGCAGACAATAAAATTAGCCATCTTAGAAAATCTGTCCACTACCACAAATATAGAATCATGGCCTCTTTTAGTCCTAGGCAAACCTGATACAAAATCCATGCTAATGTCCTCCCATGGTGTAGTAGGTGCAGGTAATGGAGTATACAAACCATGAGGCTTCAGCTTGGACTTCGACTTGTTGCAGGTAATGCAGCATTTGATGAACCTGTCGACATCACGCCTCATCCTAGGCCAATAGAAGTGATCAGCGAGCATAAGTAGCATCTTCTCACACTCAAAGTGACCCATCAAACTGCCGGCTTGTGATTCCTGCAACAATAGCAAACACACGGACAATTCTGGAACACACAATTTGTTAGCACGAAACAAAAACCCATCATGGATGTGATATTTATCCCATGCTTTTCCACCAGTACACATGCTATATAGCGCTATAAAATCATGATCAGTAGCATATAAATCATACAAGCTCTCTAAACCAGGAACCTTAATATCTAATTGTATCAACAACATGTTCTTCCTAGATAGAGCATCAACAACCACATTGTCTTTACCCTTTTTATGTTTAATTATGTATGGAAAAGACTCAATGAACTCAACCCACTTAGCAAGACGCCTATGTAGATTAGATTGAGCTTTCAGGTACTTTAAGGCTCCATGATCAGAATGTATGATAAATTCTTTTGGCCACAAATAATGTTGCCAAACCTCAAGAACTCTAACAAGTGCATACAATTCTTTATCATGAACTGGATAGTTCAACCTCGCACCACAAAGTTTTTCAGAAAAATAGGCAATAGGCCTACACTCTTGCATCAACACACCACCAATACCAATGCCACTAGCATCACATTCAATCTCAAATTGCTTAGTAAAATCTGGTAGTGCAAGCAAAGGTGCAGAAGTTAACAAACGTTTCACCTCATCAAAGGCATTATCTTGAGCTGTGCCCCATACAAATTCTACACCTTTTTTAGTTAACTCATTTAAAGGTGCAGCAATAGTACTAAAGTCTTTCAAAAAACGACGATAAAACCAGCAAGACCATGAAAACTTCGTACTTGACTAACATTCATGGGAGTAGGCCAATTTTGAATAGCTTCAATTTTAGATGCATCTACCTCTACTCCATGCTTAGAAACAACAAATCCCAGAAATATGACCTTATCTTTGCAAAATGTGCACTTCTCAAGGTTACCATATAACTTAGCATCATGCAACACTTGCAAAACTTGTCGAATATGATAAGGGGTTGCCCGATCTTCTCAGTGAGCCAATGTAGATGGATGATAACTTGGTGGATAATCTGTGAGACGCACACGAACTCTCCGGCCGTTCCCCCATTGCCAATGCAACAGATCTTCAACCCTATGGATATTCGAGACACCACACACCTGCGCACGTAGCTGTCGACCACGAAGCGGTTCTGCAATCTTCTAATTCCCAATGGAACAGCAGATCACACTTGAATCTCAGTAGCAAAACTCCAGATCAAAACAAACTTGGAGTGAGATATATATTCCAAGTGAAACACAAAGGAATATATGATTTCAGAGGAAAGCTTTACAAGCAATTTTGTTCTGATGGTTGGGGGTAATCTAAACATAGTCTAAACGACAAAAGGGGGTGCCCCAGGGGTACTTAAAGGGTTTGGGGCATCCTGGGCAAAGACCTGGCCCAAAACCAACCTGGTTTAGGCCCAAACGGACTCAGTTTGACTCAAACTGGTACATACCGACCCATACATGAGTTAGGCCAAATTTGGCACGCGGGCCATGAGTGTGGCGCGCCTTAGACTCGTAGATATCGCATCAAAGGCTGTCCTAGCGCGCCATCTCGTGCTCTCGTTCATGTAGACTTGATGTTCTGGTGATCTCTTGGTGCGCCTGCCTCCCTCTCCTCCCTCGCGCACTTGATCATCAAGTCTTGCTCATCTCACTATGATGCATCTCCTCCTCGTGCAATGCTTGTGTTATCAACAAACCTAATTATACATAGATGCATAGACTTAGGTAGTATAAAGCTCTCATTAAATAAAACACCAGGTTCAATTAAGAGTGAGTTCACCTGTTGTTCCAATAGCTTTGCACGTGCTCTTGTAATTGGTCCAATCCTAATCTCGTTGGACTTCTTTGCAGCAACATCTTCATCATCAATAGGAGAAGGAGATAATGGTGGTGTAATAGGGATGTCCTCATCAATAACACCTTGCAAATAAGGCCACTTGTCGTGCGGATGACTTATGGGGCGTACCACGGGCCGAGCAATATGCCGGCTGGCGTCCCAGGAGTCCCCACGGCTTCAGCACGAGAAGACCGGCTCCGCCCGAAGGGCCGGCTGCGCCGGCCACCGGCTGGCAACTCCACCAAGGAGAACAGGAGCCGGGCGATGAAGACAAAGCTTCCCAACGGTTGTCTGGCCGAAGGTAGGTTGGCCCCGACAAGAGCGACAGAGGCCAAGGACGGAGTGACGCCCGCCACGACCGGCCTCAGCCAATTAGAGATCGAAGACCCTTCCCCATGATGGGATCCGAGGCAAAAGAGAAGGGATATGCCGTCCAGATGCCGGCCCGGGGGAAAGGCACTTTATAAAGTGCCTTTGTCGGAGCAGGGCCAGAAGATCACGCCAAGGATGCCGCCGCCGAGGAGCCGGCAGCCGGCCGAGTCGTTACCTAACCTGTAACCAGGCCCCCGCCTATATAAGGGGGCCTGGACCCTTAGTCTAGGGAGATCGGATCTTCTTCTTCCTCCTCTAGCCCGAATAGCTCGAGGAGCACTGTAATCGATACTATCCAATCAATACGAAGCAGGCAGGAAGTAGGTGTTTACCTCCAACTGGGAGGGCCCTGAACCTGGGTAAATCGAGGTGTCTCCGTTGGCACAATCCCGAGCCGGACCCATCGTCACCATCGTCGAGCCCCTCCGATAAGCCACCCCATGGCTACTATTCCTAAATTCCCATGACAGTTGGCGCCCACCGTGGGGCAAAGCGCGGTGGCGAGCGGAGTCAAGTTCCGGCTGAGACCCTCCGGCGAGAAGGTCGCCTCCGGCCTCGTTTGGAGGTTCGGCACCTTCGACTGCGTCAGCGACAAATTGGCCCACTTCGAGAACGGCTTCGACAACAGCGGCTCCTTCCTCGACGTCGGTAGCCACCGTTTCTACGTCGCCAAGCCCTTCCCGGAGGAGGTCACCGACGTCTTCGACTCTCTCTGCGACGGAGGCTTGAGCTGCAGTGAAAGCAGCAATCTTGGCGCCATGGTCGAGGTAATGGCCCTGGGAGAAGATGAGGGCAGCGACTTACCGCGCCCCGAGCGCCCGTCGCCCGAACGCCTTCCTCCACAGGAGCAAGATGCTCCACTCCCAGAGTGGGACGCCCCGGACGTCTCCGCGGTGGACCTGCGCGCTCCCCTTGGCCGCGTCATCGATCCCGCCCGGGTCGCCGAAGCCCTGGAGCGGACGCGTCTCGTCCTCCTCAGCAAGGTGGCTGAGGACGAGGCCAACCGGTGCCGCGCGAGCACCACGCTCAGCGAGTTCTACGACGTGCATGGAAATGCACCGACCGAGCTCGCTCGTGACCTGCGGCGCAGCTTTGCCACCATCGTCCCCGGCCAGATCCAGCGGTCGCCATCGGCAAGCCGAGGCCGCGGAGGGCGTGGACAGGGCGGCCGTGCTCCGAGCGGCAACGCCCAAGGTCGCCGCGCCCAGCAAGGCGGCGGAGCAAGCAGGCCACACCTGATCCCGGAGTCAGCGCCATGGTCGGAGTCCCAGGCTCGCCCATCGGCGTTGCACATCCACCTGTGGCTTGACCACGTCGAGACGTTCCCTAGAGGATCTGTTAGCTCAAAGCGATCGGCTTCTGACCAAGGAGGCCCGGGGGCTGCCAGCAGCGGTCATGGGCGCAAAGAGGGCAAGTACACCCTTGATGCTGCATTGATCAGCCGTGTAAGTTCCACACCTCCCCGGGCAGGGAAGCGACCCATTCCACGCGTTAGTGCCGTTTCATGAGAGAGCTAGAGCAGCGCGCTCGGCAAATCCCTGGAACGCCGCAAGCGCAACCAGCTGGAGGTCAGGAGGACCAACAGCACGACCCGGCTGGAGGGGAGCCGGATCAAGATGATGACTTCCCGACGAATGTGGAGCAATATCACATCTTCACTACCCCCGGCAAGGACAAAAGGAACGACCTTTGGCATGAGGCAGAGGTGAACGCTGTGATGCCTCCAGAACCCCAGTTCATGCATTGGTCCGAGGCGGCCATTACCTGGGCGCGCGAGGACCATCCGAGGCTGATGCCCAGCCCTGGAGAATACGCTCTGGTCGTGGATCCTGTTGTGTGTTCCGATACGCACATGTGCCGGTTCTCCCGCGTGCTCATCGACGGCGGTAGTAGTGTCAACCTTCTTTACCGAAGCTCTCTAGAGAAGTTGGGCATCCCGCTTGCTCAGCTGAAACCGAGCTGGCTCACCTTCCATGGCATCGTGCCTGGGCATTCTTGCACCCCTTTGGGCAAGGTACGGCTGGAGGTTCTCTTCGGAAAGAAGGGGAATAGCCGCTGTGAGCCCATCTAGTTTGAGGTGGTGGACATCAGCAGTCCCTACCACGCGCTGCTAGGCCGTCCAGCCCTGGCCAAGTTCATGGCTGTCCTGCATTACGCCTATCTAAAGATGAAGCTCCCAGGGCCCAAAGGTGCGATCACAGTCTCGAGAAGCTTCAAGAAGTCCCTGGCCTGCGCAAAGGAGAGCTCGCAGCTGGCAGAGGCGCTGGTCATCGCCGAGGAGAAGCGGCAGCTTCTACATCGTGTGGAGCTGACCCAGCAAGACGTGCCAGTTCGCTAGTCGCCGGTGGAGCAATTCAAGCCGGCCAACGACACCAAGAAGATCCCGCTGGACAAGAGCGACCCCTCCAAGTACGCCATCATCGGCACCGGCTTGTCTGCCAAATAGGAAAGCGAGCTCACCAGCTTCCTCCGTGAGAATCGAGACATCTTTGCATGGTCTCCAAAGGACATGCCAGGTGTGCCGAGGGAGCTGGCTGAGCACGCACTCAACGTCCGGCCGGATGCCAAGCCGGTCAAGCAGCCGCTGCGGCGTTTTGCAGAAGAAAAGAGGAAAGCAATTGGCGAGGAGATTGCCCGGCTCCTTGCAGCCGGCTTTATCATGGAGGCATTTTACCCCGACTGGCTTGCGAACCCAGTCTTGATCTGAAGAAGAATAACACTTGGCGAATGTGTATCGACTACACCAGCCTCAACAAGGCCTGCCCCAAGGATCCTTTCGCACTGCCACGGATTGACCAGGTGATCGACTCCACAGCCGGTTGCGACCTGCTGTCCTTCCTGGACGCCTATTCAGGCTATCACCAGATCCCGCTCTTCCAGCCGGATCAGATCAAGACATCCTTCATCACCCCATATGGAGCCTAGTGCTATGTTACCATGCCGTTTGGCCCGAAGAACGCTGGAGCCACTTACCAGCGGACCATGCAGCGATGCCTGCAAGGGCAAATTGGAAGAAACGTGCACGCTTATGTGGACGACATGGTGGTGAAGACCAAGCAGAGCGGCACGCTCCTGGACGACCTCAAGGAGACCTTTGCCAACCTTCGGCGCTATCGCATGAAGCTCAACCCAGAGAAGTGCACCTTTGGCGTGCCGGCTGGACAACTCCTAGGTTATATCATTTCCTAGCGAGGGATCGAGGCTAACCCCTCGAAGATAAAAGCCATCGAGGCCCTGGAGAAGCCCACCCAGCTCAGAGATGTGCAGAAGTTTGCTGGTTGCTTGGCCTCGCTCAGCCGGTTTGTTAGCCGGCTCGGGGAGAAGGCCATGCCACTGTACCAGCTGATGAAGAAGACGGACCACTTCGTTTGGTCCCAGCGCACTGACGATGCCTTCAACGACCTCAAGTGAGCCTTGTCTACCGCGCCAGTTCTGGCCGCACCGGCTCCGCGAGAGCCAATGCTGCTCTACATCGCAGCTACCCCACGCGTCATCAGCGGCGTGATCGTGGTGGAACGCACCGAGGAAGGCAAAGAGCAGCTAGTCCAGCGCCCGGTGTACTACCTGGGTGAGGTGCTCACCCCTCTCCAAGCAAAACTATCCGCACTACCAGAAGGTCGCATACGGCGTGTACACGGCGGCCAAGAAGCTGAAAGCACTACTTCGAGGAGCATCCTATCACGGTGGTGAGCACCACTCCACTCTCGGAGATCATCGGGTGCAAGGATGCGTCAGGCAGAGTAGCCAAATGGGCGATTGAGCTTGCAGCTCATACCATTCACTACAAGCCCAGGACGACGATCAAGTCGCAGATCATAGCGGATTTCTTCGCTGACTAGGGAGAGAACAAGTACCTGCCGCCGGCTCCAGACTCCACCCACTGGCGCATGCACTTCGATGGCTCCAAGCTACTCGGGGGCTTGGGAGCCGGCGTCGTCCTCACCTCTCCCAAGGGAGACAAGCTGCAGTACGTGCTGTAGATGCACTTCCGTGCGTCGAACAACGTAGCTGAGTATGAAGCCCTGGTACATGGGCTCAAGATGGCCAAGCAGATCGGCATCAGGAGGATCCTCTGCTTCGGAGACTCTGACCTGGTGACGCACCAGGTCTCAGGGGATTGGGACGCCAGAGATGCCAACATGGCCTCCTACCGCTTCTACGTGCAGCAGCTTAGCGGATTCTTCGAGGGCTGCGAGTTCCATCACGTCCCCAGAGCAAACAACGATGAGGCGGACCGACTATCCAAGATTGGCTCCACCAAGCAGGATATCCCAGCCAGGGTGTCACTGGAAATCATTCAAGCCGTCCATCAAGCCCTCGCCGGAATCTCCATCCATCTTCATGCCTGGAGACCTTGCCCAGGCTCAGGTGCCACCACCGGACCCGGGGGCTGCCGCCTCGGGGCTGAAGGAAGCAGCCGGCCAGCCCAGTGCGGCCAGCTCGACGAAGGACAAGGGGACTGCCGGCTCTATGCCCGCTACCCTAGCCGGACAATCAGATGAAGCTGGCACGACGACAGACCCGGGGGCTGCTGATCCCCTGGTCGCCAGTGTCTTCCACATACGGGAGATACCTTCCTGGGCGGAGCCATTCTCCAACTACCTCATCACTGGGGACTTGCCGCAAGACGAAGCGGAAGCTAGGCGAATTCAATGCTGAGCATGGGCGTACACCATCATCAACAGCGAGCTGTACAAGCGCAGCGTGTCAGGCATCTTCCAGAAGTGCATCGAGCTGGAAGAAGGGATGGAGCTGCTAAGAGAAATACACCAAGGGGAGTGCGGACATCACGCATCTTCCAGAGCCTTGGTGGCCAAAGCCTTCCGCCATGGCTTCTACTGGCCGACTGCCAAGCAGAATGCAGAGCAGCTGGTGAAGCAGTGCAACGGCTGTCAATGCTTCTCCAAGCACAGAAACACTCCAGCGGTGGCCCTCAAGACCATCCCGCTCACCTGGCCGTTCGCTGTCTGGGACCTGGACATGGTAGGGCCATTCAAGACCGCACCCGGGGGCTTGACGCATCTGTTGGTTGCTGTGGACAAGTTCACCAAGTGGATCGAAGCCAAGCCAATCAAAAAACTCGATGGCTCGTCCACAATCAAGTTCTTCAACGAGATCATCACAAGATATGGAGTTCCCCACAGCATCATCACCGACAACGGGACAAACTTTGCGAAGGGAGTCTTTGCTGATTACTGTGGCCAGAAAGGCATCCGGCTGGACTTAGCGTCAGTGGCGCACCCTCAGACAAATGGGCAAGTGGAGAAGGCAAATGGGCTGATCCTGGCCGGCATCAAGCCAAGATTGGTCGAGCCTCTCGAACGCTCAGCCGGATGTTGGGTCGAGGAGCTACCCTTAGTGCTCTGGAGCCTGCGCACCACTCCAAATCGTTCCGTTGGCTTCACACCCTTCTTCCTGGTCTATGGAGCGGAAGCGGTGCTGCCCATGGATATCGAGTTTGACGCGCCCAGAATCGTCCAGTACACAGAGAAGCAAGCAAAAGAGGCTCGCAAAGATGGCATCGACCTCCTCGAGGAGGCACGAGAGCAGGCTTTGGCCAGATCAGCACTCTACCAGCAGCAGCTGCGATGATACCACAGCCGGAAAATTTGCCCACTCGCGTTTCGCAAAGGAGATCTCATACTCTGGCTGATCCAAAGCACCAAGGGCATGCACAAGCTGTCTCCTCCCTGGGAGGGACCGTTCATTGTCAGCCGGGTGCTAGGCAATGGGGCATATTACCTCATCGACGCGCAAGAGCCCAGAAAGAATAAGGCAGATAACTCTGACAAGGAGACCGAGCATCCCTAGAATGTCAGTCTCCTAAGACATTTCTTCTGCTAAGGCAAAAGCTTGTACCCCAAAAAAAACGTGTCAATGAATAAAGGAAAATGGAGCGGCTAGTTACGGCTAGCTCCAAGGAAAACACTTCGTGTATGTTTTTGCTTCCTGCGTTATTCACTTGACCGGCAGCCGGCTCCGGGCACCGAGCCACAGCCGGCAGCCCTAAAAACGATCGATCCCTTGTTAGCCGGATGAGTACTACGTGTGATGAAGGTCTTGAGCCCAACCTCCACCTTCCGGCTCCGCGCAGCCGGACGGATAGGAGCCGGCAGGCCACACACAAAGGAAAACCGCAGGGGAAAACCATGAACGATAAGCGATAACTCAACTAAATGCCGAAGGCAGTGTCCGTTGACCATGCGTAGGCAAGCCCAAGCCGGGCACCCGACAAACCGAAGTACTACTTCTCACCCCGCGGCGCGCTCCCACCCTAGGCCGGCATTCGGCTGCCGGCCCAAGGGAGACCAACCGGCACCAGGCTGCCGGTTGGGGGTTGAAGGGCCGAAGGGTGGGAAGATTAAGGAAAAAGTTGAGGGAGCCGGGCTAAGGCAGGCCAGTGAATGGCCGATGGTCACAGTTTTTCAACATTTGGGCTGAGTAGCCACGTCAGAAAGGTTCGAAGCTAGAGCTACCTCGCTCGGCATTGGCACCATACGCGGAAGGTTAGTTTCGAGCCAGCTGTTAGTCCAGCTGCCCCAAAACTCGGGGGCTAGGGGGAAAGGGAATTGGCCCTCAGAAGTGGGCCGGTTCCAGTACCTCGCCGGCTGTCCGATCAGTTGGCGCTGCGACATGATCAGCAAACGAGCAACGAAATCAAAACCTAACACTCTCAAAGCAGTGGCTAGAGCCAGAAACTGGGAGATTTACTCCAACCGCAGCAAGGAACGTGCGAAGGCCCGGGAAGGGAAACGTGCTGGCTCCGGCCCTCGCCCGAGCCGGTACAAGACTCAGTTTCCGTTCCAACTCCGCCGAGCCGGAACTAGTCCGTCCCTCCTGGAGCCGGCCAGCAGAAGCACCGTTCCCTCCGCGCTGAAGCCGGAGGAGCCCGCCCGAAGCGTCTGCGCAAGGCAGTGACCAGCGCAGTCCTTATCTACGGATTCGCACGGCAACGGTCCTATCCAAGGAAGAATCCTAGCCGAGAAATTGTCGCAGCACGAAGATGTTAAACAGAGGACATTTGCGCGATGGCAAAGTACACAGTGAAGAAGAACAAACATTCACACAACAAACGAAGATTGGCAAGAAATTAAGAAAATCCTTAACATAGGAGGTGATTACATACTATGGGCCACGCTAAGGGCCGAAACAACAAAAGGGCTCCCCCTCCTATCCCCTAGACCTCTGTTGACGGTGCTGCTGTCAGAAAGGGGCCTGTGGGGGTGCTCGCTGGTCACGGCCAGGGGGAGTAGGCGCGGGCGCAGCCGGAGCCGTCCACGACGCGGATGCAGAGGATGGGCGACCTAGAGCGGTGGGTCAGGATGAGGGACCAGCCCCGCTCCAGGTTGTAGTCGGTGAAGAACTGCCCCCAGCCCTCGGTGAGGTAGCTCTTCCCCTCCTCATCGTGGAGGATCTCGACCTGGTACAGAGGCTGGCCGCCACTGCCATCCTCCACCATGATGTTCGTCGGGGGGACCTTCACCATCGTGCCGACAAAGCTCGCGGGAAGCGGTAGGCGCTCCTTGCACCCAGCCAGCAGGGGCACCACGGAGGTGGCGAACCCGTGCTTGGGGATGTAAGAGAGCCGCTGCCTAGACGGCGGGCGCGGCGGTCGCGTCTTCGCCTTGCCGGCGGCCGCGTGGGAAGAGCTGCCGACGTTCTCAATGGCGAGGCCCGGAGGGGCGGCCCCGAACGCCATCGCGGCGCCAACAAGGGCGGCCGCCGCCTCCAGGGGAGTCCCAGTGAGACCCGCGACGGAGGTCGTGGCCGCGGGGACTGCGGCATTGACGGCGGCCACGACGGCGCCCCCTCCGGGGGCCGCGACGAGGGCGGTGGAGTGGCTAGCCCCGAAGGGCTCCGCGGCTGCCACGACCGCAAGCGCCGCCAAAGTCTTCTTATTGCGGCTGCCCAGCGGGCGACCGCGCTTCCGGGGCACCGGCGGCGTCGCGGCCAGGCCCCTGGCTCCATTCTGCCTTCCGAGCGGGCGACCACGCTCGTGCCCGCCCGGCCCGTCGCCGGCCCCGGCCCCGGCTCCACTGGTTGCCCCGAGCGTCGACATCGAAATCGCAGGGGGAGGAGCGGAGACGGCGATTCGGCGAGGCGAAGGAATGAAGTTGTTCAGGAGTGGGAAAAACCCTCGAGGGCTCCGGAATTTAAAGGCTAGAGAAGCACGAAAGGCCGGGCCAGTTTAATGTGAATAAACCATACGCGTGGCGCTTCGATGGGACTCAACGCTGACGCAAGTCTCGTCCCACCAGCTGACGTCGGCAGGAATCACTACGGAGGCCGAAGAGTCAAAGTGACGGGACGGGACATTGGCCACTGGCGCACTGCGCTGGCCACCACGTGGGAACAAGACCCGAAGCAGCACAAGTTCCAAGGAGGCAGCACGCCGGCTCGCGGCCGCCAGCCGGGTCGCACCTGGAACCGGCTCGTCCCGAGACGGCCGGGAGAACTCCACGAGACTTAACCTCGAGGACTAGGGTGACCAAGCCGGACCGGAAATCCTGGGACTTCGGCGAGAGCGAGCAAGACTTCGGTGAGAAGAGGAACCCGCCGAAGCCCCATGCTAGCCCATGAGACTTCGCCAGTTTCGGGGGCTAGTGTCGTGGGGATGACTTATGGGGCGCACCACGGGCCGAGCAATATGCCGGCTGGCGTCCTAGGAGTCCCCACGGCTTCAGCACGAGAAGACCGGCTCCGCCCGAAGGGCTGGCTGGGCCAGCCGCCGGCTGGCGACTCCACCGAGGAGAACTGGAGTCGGGCGATGAAGACAAAGCTTCCCAACGGTTGTCTGGCCGAAAGTAGGTTGGCCCCGACAAGAGCGACAGAGGCCAAGGACGGAGTGACGCCCGCCACGACTGGCCTCAGCCAATCAGAGATCGAAGACCCTTCCCCACGATGGGATCCGAGGCAAAAGAGAAGGGATATGCCTTCCAGATGCCGGCCCGGGGGAAAGGCACTTTATAAAGTGCCTTTGTCGGAGCAGGGCTAGAAGATCACGCCAAGGACGCCGCCGCCGAGGAGCCGGCAGCCGGCCGAGTCGTTACCTAACCTGTAACCAGGCCCCCGCCTATATAAGGGGGCCTAGACCCTTAGTCTAGGGAGATCGGATCTTCTTCTTCCTCCTCTAGCCCGAACAGCTCGAGGAGCACTGTAATCGATACTATCCAATCAATACGAAGCAGGCAGGAAGTAGGGGTTTACCTCCAACCGGGAGGGCCCTGAACCTGGGTAAATCGAGGTGTCTCCATTGGCACAATCCCGAGCCGGACCCATCGTCACCATCGTCGAGCCCCTCCGATAAGCTACCCCATGGCTACTATCCCTAAATTCCCACGACACCACTCGAACCAAGCATAGACCGTCATCGTATCTTTTTAAACTACACACCACCCCTGTTTTCCCTTCCTTCTCCTCATTGAGTGAATGCACTCATAAGCAAGTAGCAAATTATCCATAATTAGTCTTCCTGGCACAAACGCACTCTGCTCTTCCGCTATTAATTCATCGAGCACTACCCTCAACCTATTTGCCAATACTTTTAAACATATCATATAAATCACGTTGCACAAAGAAATTGGCCTAAATTGGGTTATGTCATGGAGGCATTTAACCTTCGGCATGACAATAATTACCATTCGGTTGATGACTCCACTAAAAAAAATGAAGAATTGCATCTTTGACATCTTTACCAATGAGAGGCCATGTAAAAAGCCTGTGTTGAAATCATCCGTACCAGGTGATTTTGACGGTCTCGTTGCAAACATACATGTTTAACTTCCACATTAGTAAAAGGCCTACACAACCTCTTATTCATCGGTATAGTTATCTTCTCGGGCACATAATTCAAAACTGCATTTAGATTTATCTCTTCTTGCCCCAAGTACAAATTAGAGAAGAAATTCTGGACTCCCACCTTGATCTCATCTTTCTCTTCACAAATTCCTCCGTTGATAGCACAAAGTTTTATTCCTATTTTGTGGCTTCCAAGCCGATGCCCATATGTGAAAATACGACATGTTACGATCTCCCTCCTTTAGCTAGTCAACTCGCGACCGATGTCTTGCCGTGATCTCTTCTTTATGCAAGAGATCGGCTAGCTGTCTCGTAAGAACCCTTTACACGATTTATAGTACTAGTCATTAACCCGTGCACTTGCACGGGCTAGATTGAATTTAGGAATACATAGATACTAATACATAAATTAAAAACATTCCGTGTTAGAATTATATTTCACATAATCATACGTACTGCAATCCATAGGGCCAAATGTATATGAATATTTTTTTAATTTGTTTTTGGTTACAGTACTTGTATTCAGAGTCTGTTACCACATGCCAAGAAACTTGGACTTTGTAGGACATTGTCTAAATCTTAGGTTTTGAAGTTTAGATGATATAATTATTGAATTTGATGACTCTAATACTTTATGATAATATGTAATACATCCATTAAATTAGAGGACAAAAATTAAAATACTAATAATTTTATAGATGTCGAGCAGGATATCATATAAACAATATAATATTTTTTAATTACCTAGTGACTAACCAATTTTTCTCATCTTAGCACTCAAGATCATTATATATGAGTGAGATATTTTTAAAAATGTTCTAACTTTCATCCAAAGAGCAGCTTGGCTATTCAATCGCATATGTCAAATACTATAAACTCACAATTGTCAGAAGAATCCATTCCCCACACATTATTTTTATTTAAGATTAATCTATTTCGTTGGGAATAAGATTTCCTCTCGTGACAGCATTATCGGATATCAGGTAGAAGGAAATGAAGAAAAATACATTTTGAGACTAAGGAGCAAGGAGAAGTTATTGCAAAGAACTTCATGGTAAGTATTGAGTTTGAGATGACATACCCGCATCACTCTTATATTTGTCGTACTCCTGGTTGGGAAGTGAATGGCAAAAGTATGCATCACTGATTCACCTGCGTTGCAAGATGGAATATTTTATTTTAAAAATTCTGAAAATTTAATATTCTAGAAATAATGGAACATACACTATTTTCTATACCAAATGAGAACTTTAAGGACAATGAGGTGTAGAGTTGTGGATGTAAACTTTGGTATTTGTTCTTATTACAAAATTGGTGAAAGATATAGAAAGTCATTTTCATAAGGTAAATAAGAAATTTATTACTTGATTCGAATACGGGGGAAATATGAATGATAAGTGTACATCTCAGAACACCAGATAAAGTACATAAAAAGGCAGAGATAATGAATGGAGTTAAATTGATCAGAAGGCCGGATGTGATACTTTTGAGAACAATCATGGTGGACTTCGTTAGAACTATCATGATGTGATACTCTAAGTAGATGATATATTTTTTCTTCAAATCTTGTCATATATAGGTAGGACAAATGCTAAGTTAGAAATGCATATTCATCTTTTCCCAATCCAATCAGACAATAACAGAGCATACATAATATTGGGACATGAAAGATGTCAGTTAATCTTGAATAAAAAACTAATAAGGGAAACACAAAATAATATTGATGTTTGAACAAATAAGACTTGCAAGGCTGCAAGTTTAATGCTCAAACTGACATCACGTATCCATGAATTCTGAATGGTTACTTTTTGTACAGTGAAGAGTCTTCACCAAGGTTCCCTTTAAGAAATAGAACTCAGAGCAAATCTACAAATGAATACAAATGATAGATTATACTTCCAGTAATGTTTTTCTTTATCCTTGCAGAAATATAAATCCATTGGTCGCAAATACCAGTAAGTAGATGTCTATTCAGCGCTGACGTTAGCAATTTAGCATAGGACGCAAGGAGCGGGTAATTAGGGAAAATCAACATAATAATCCACAATGACACAGAGTAGAGATAGTATAACATGTGAATTATGGATGCTTCGCTCGGTCTTGCAACTCGTGGCCGATCAATGGGCTCCTCATCGTGTGTCGCCAATCTATGGGCTCCTCCTCATAGAACGCCTAAGAAATTTATGGGCAGAAAAGTAGTAACTAAATTTGTATAATTCCATAAAATTAATTACTATAAGAATTTTCATCATGTAAAGAATTAATTTAAATTATCCAATCATATTATTAACATATTATTAATACCTTATTTACAGGGCACTGTTATCTGCATTTTTTTCTTTGCCATGCTATAGCAGCTCTTCAAATTTATACATCTTGGAAAGGCCGAGAAACATTGTGTTCCAGTTTCCATTATAACGACACTAATTGCATGCTATTGATCCGTCCAAGGTTATGCCATCGGTGCAGACAGCATGTATTCGTGAGACAATCAATATATCAAGCAGTCTATGGATCTTATCAGGAAAAAGAGAGAGTATTCTGTACCATAGATCAATGGGACTACGTAATGCCAGATCGATCCATCACTTCTGGCTGCTGCTTCCGTGCGCGGGGGCGTGTGACCGCAGCAAGACGCTGGCAGCGCTTCTCCCATGCATCTTTACACCGGTGTTACACCAATCAATTGGAGGCTTCTCACGATGACAGCCAGATTTTATCAGACCTGCGAGATCGCGCCGGTATAGGAATAGACTGTTGGACTGGACTACTTGCATCGGAGAGATCGTGAAGGATAAGAAAGGAAGAATCGTGCAGGAGGAAAAGACCGAGTTACCCAGCCGGAGGAGGCAAGGGACTCTCGCGATCCATCCTACGGTTAATGATGATCATAGATTAATCTGATGGATGACGATTGCTAAACTCCAGAGTTAACGTGGAGCCTTCTTTGGTGCCTCCAATTAGTAGATATAAGATTCAACATTGGCTACCTTTAGAATTTTGTTTTAAATATATTTTAATTTTTTCATTAAATACAAATGTAAAAAGTTTAAAAATAAAAGGCTACGCATAGCTCAGCCTACTTTTGTACACTCTCGGCAAAAGCCATGTTGTTAAAGGCAGACAGGCGCATACAGCATGGGGTACACACTATATATACAACGGAATTCCCCCTCTCGTCAAACTGGATTCGGAGGACGGGTTGCGAAAAGGATCGTAACTTATGCAAGGATACGTAGCATCTACTTAATTAACGCGCACCATTAATTGACATGTTATACATGTGATTATGCATCCAAATCAATTCCTGCCTAATCTGTTCAGCTCAAATAAATATGTCGATTTCAACTCATACTGAATCGTCTGAGGTGCGTATGCATCCGAATCAATTCCTGCTTAAGTCCTGCCTCTCCTGATAAATGCCCCGATTTCAATTGATACTAAATTATATGCTGTGGATATGCATCCAGATTAATTCCTACGTGCTCGTGTGATCGTGTCTATATAAATGGCCTCGTTTCGCTTTTCATTAGCACCACATTCGCCATAGCAAACCAGAACTACTCATTGCCCTCAAACCTTCAAAGCCCCTAGCAATTCCGCAAACCCCCATCAACCATGAGGACACACAATATTCTCTTTGTCACTCTTGCCGCTGCCATTTGCATCATTGCTACACCCACCACTGAAGGACGACTTGTTAATGGTTGGAAACAAATCCCAAACCTCAATGACCCCGATGTCCAGGAAATTGCCAAGTGGGCGGTGGCCGAGCATGTAAGGCAAGCGAATGATGGGCTCCAGCTCAGGAGGGTGGTGAGCGGCATGGAACAAACGGTGTCTGGAACGAACTGAAGCTCCGACTCGACGCTGTGAACGGTGATGGTAAAGAGGGTATGTACAGAGCGGATGTATATGACGAGCCTTGGACCCATACACGCACGCTAGATTACTTCGCTCCAGCCCAGTAGGATCCTACATATAGCTTAGTAATAACCAAGCTGGAATACTTTCCGTGATTTTGGTATCTGAATATGCATATCTAATAGTACACGAAACAAGCTTTTGTCCCACTTTATAAATAAAGCCACAAACAGAAGCTATCTTTTGAGATTTTTGGATGAGATTGTACTGAACAATGAATATTAATAAAGTTTTCTATGTTAACAAAGGAGGATGTTATTGTCACAAAAACTGTTGTGTTGGTAATACATTTTGTCTTGAGAGTTTCTGAATCTCGATCGATATAGAAAATTATTGATCCATAATACTATGGCACCACGATGACGTATTTGGAATCCCTCCCCTCCACTCCGCATAGTGAATCGGCAAGGGAGCATGCGAAGCTCGGTTTAACCAACTCCCGTATTTTGTGCTGCCACTTCGTCTGATCTAGAAGAGCGTCCGCAGATCGGAGAGGCTCCGAACATGTCCTCATTCAACCATGTAGACGAGTTTGAGCCCTTCTTTGCGAGGATTGTCCTCAATCTGAGCGAGTGCAATTTGCTCTTGCCTCAGAATCTCATGATTAGTGTGTTCCGGGGGTGGACCACGGCACTGCAGCGATGGTGTGATTTCAGCGAGTCCGTACTCCGTTTAGCGCATAACTATAGTAAAACCACCCGATCATCAATTGCAGACATATTTTTACAACATTGGAAGCATCCGGACCGTCCAATCTCGTGATTACTAATCCTCAGATTTTTGGGTTCGTCCATCCCCAACCAAAAGAAGAAACAAATCGTCCTAATTTGACGGGCGTAAATCAAGGCTTATTTTAGAGATGCAATTAATCAGGGGTGTTTTATTTAGAAAAGCATTCATATGTTTTTAGGAAAGTGACAACGTCAAAGACTCCTTTGCCTCCTCGCCAAACTCGAAACAACAACACGGGCTTGGAGGCACCGCTTCCTCCACAAGAAGGCAGCAGGGAAGGACGGATGGAAGTCCGTCAAGAAGCGCTTCAACGAGATGAGCGCCGACGATGGCGCTAGGCCGCATATATACTGCATAGCTATTCATATTTGTAGTACGTACTAATTGCGATGAGGCCGTCGATTTGGGTCTCCGCCGCTCTAGCGATCCGCCGATCTTCCTCTGGGCTCTGCTCTGGTCCTTTGACGGTGACCAACTCATTCACTTCTTTCTCTTTGGTTTTCCGCTGCCCAGAATCCTCTTGTGGCTTCGCTGATCTCACGTAAGTTGCATTAATTTGGCGATTCCAGCTAAGACAGTTCGGCGTCGCGATGACTAGACAGCCCGGTCTTATAAGACAAGACAGTCCGATCTATCAACGCCATGTAGCAGCATGCGTGCAGCGCGCCACCGAGGCCTAGCTACAGCGGCGGAGTTGACACGTTGCCTGCCTCAGCCGGACAACACCATGTATGCAGCGCGCTAGCTTAGCTATCTACAGTATTGTCACGCGACCACTTTTCTCTTCTATAAATACAACACATACTTCCTCCATTCGGAAATATAAGATGTTTTAGTTTTATGAAGTGAGTGTATCTAGACATATTTTAATGTATAGGTTCACTCGAATCTATACATTAAAGGGATTTCTATTTCCGTGCCCTCGGATCCTTAGTTGTACTCAGTTTTTTCCAGCTCCTTAGTTTTTCCTCAGTTTTGTCCAAGCCCTTGTCTGAAACCCTCACAAGTGCTATAACAGCCGATTGCCTGACAGATTAACAACTTTGATCGTTATCTACTGACTAGTGGGGCCACGTAGAACCCGCAAAGACACGTCAGACCATCCATCTTTGTTTAACCGTAAGCATCGCCATATCCCTGATCAAAACGCGGGCGAGTGGGGCTTCGGTATATCGAATGACAAGTGGAGCCATGACGCTGATACAAGAGGCAATACACGAGTAAGATTAGATTTTTAAACGGAGCTCTACAGCGATGCCACAGAGGAGGTGGCCTGCTGGGTGCCGAGATGAGATCGACGTCCACAAAGAACTGCATGAGACGAGACCAGACGCATTAGATAGATATAAACTAGACGCGTTTAACCATGCAAAGAAGAGAAGAAATGGTTGAGGACATCGACGACGACCTCAACACTTTGACTGACGGTGTCGGACACGAACACGAGCAATGTAGAGAAAACTAGTGTCTCTCCTTTCTGGCGTGTATAGATAGGTGTTAGGGGAGTGTGGTGGCGAAGGGAAAGACCTCGCGGTGGTCTGTGGCATCCAGCATAACGGGGCGGCCTAGCCGTGCCCACAGCGGCGTGCATGTTCGGCATTGGCATCAGCATGTATATTCGTCATTGGCCTCGGCGGTATCTCTGGTGTGTCAGTGATCGAATAAGGAGACGGGATTGAGGGTACGTGTATCCCGACGGTGACCTAGCAGTGGCGGCGAGCATAGCCGTTCTGACCATGCCGATATCGGCATCGGCATCGTTTGGAGGCTGTGGTGCTCGAATCATGGTGGAAATTGCGATTCCCTATTATTTTTACATGCATAATATATAGAAAATAGCTAGATCTCTAAATCGATGCATATGAAGCTACATATATATTCTTGGTCATAATCCCCTTATCTAAAGGGGATGGATGCATAGCTTCACGCCGTCGTCGCTTTCATCGTCAGTATCTTTGTCGTTCGTGTAGTAGTACTTCCTGCATGTTGTTCCGTCGAACACCTTCACTGTGAGCACATCATCGCCTTCATATTTGAAGTGTAGGAAGCAGCCGAAATCCACACCGTGCGCGATGGCGAAATTCTCCCAGCCCTTGTCGAGGTACATCCGGCTTTGTCCGTCAAATAGGACCTCCATGGTCCATAGACGAGGACCGCAGTCAGCTGCTCGCAGATACACCTTAGCGGGCTCCTGGCCATCAAGATAGTCCGCAAACTTTTTTAGGAGTGCCTGCAAAGAGATCGAGCGCCGATCATTCGAAATTAAAGGTTTTTTAGAACATGCACATAATTAATCACATGCATCATATATGTGGGAACGCGTACATACCTTCTTGGCCAAAGGGTCTTCATAGATGACGACGAAGAACTCCTCTATGATCAATGGCAGTGTTGATGGTGGTGGTGGCAATGATGATGATCCACCACCCCGGCCGCCCCTTCCCCTTCCCCTTCCCCTTCTGGTCGGCATCCGATACGTGGAAGTCATGGCAATAGATCAAGTGTATGTGAATGAAGAAGAGAGACACAGAACCTATTGACATGAGGGATGACCGTTGTGGGGGTTTATAAGGGAGAGATGACCGTTGTGGGGTTTATACCATAAATTAAGGTAGAGATGACCGTTATGGGGTTTACACAATAAATTAAGGAGGAGATGACCGTTGTGGGGGTTTATATCTCAACAAAAAAGTAATGCCTAAAAGAAATGGAAATTCGTGATAGTTTATCATTTTACCATGAAAAGTAATGCCTAAAAGAAATGAAAATTCGTGATAGTTTATCATTTTACCGTGAAAAGTAATGCCTACAAGAAATGGAAATTCGTGATAGTTTATCATATTACCGTGAAAAGTAATGCCTACAAGAAATAGAAATTCGTGATAGTTTATCATTTTACCGTGAAAAGTAATGCCTAAAAGAAATAGAAATTCATGATAGTTTATCATTTTACCGTGAAAAGTAATGCCTACAAGAAATGGAAATTCGTGATAGTTTATCATTTTACCGTGAAAAGTAATGCCTAAAAGAAATGGAAATTCGTGATAGTTTATCATTTTACCATGAAAAGTAATGCCTACAAGAAATTCGTGATTACCAAACTTGTTGAATCCAGGTTCAAACTCGTTATTTAGCATACATAGAGGGGTAGTAGTTTGCCACCGACAGATAGAGAGAGGGTGGCCATGATGAGAGAGAAAGAGGGGTTATCCTGCCCGTTAGATCATAGGATCAACGGTAGGCGGGCACGATCCGTGTGACAACAGCTCGACCAATCAGGCCAAGTCTGGGCTTCTGTGAGAAGGGAGAGAGTAAAACTGAGTAGTATCGAGGATCCAAGGGCAAGTAAATAGTAAACAGGCTAAGGAATTCAAATAAGAGATTTAGAAAAAGAAAAACACATGTTTTGTATAATAAAACCCAGGTTGGCCTACCTCAAAGTATTAGCAATTCAAATATACATGAGTGTGAAAATTATGGCCTCATTCAGGCAAACTATGTTTTGAGTATAGATGTTTTGAGAAGGGGTTTGAGTGGAAAGCCATAAACCTTCATAGCTACTAGTGATTTGGGAAGTGGCTATTTGTGTTAAAACTTGATTTATATATGATTGTTATGATTTCCTACGTGACAGGTCGCGTAACAAGACTCCATGAGTAGGAGGCACTATGATTTTATTTTTTTGAATTTTTTTGCGCATGAAATAACTCAATTAGATAGCTTAGTCCCATTTGTTGACTCTCTGTTGACCAGCCACTTGAGGGTAAAACTGAGTATATTGCACTAGCCAGTATTAGTACTCGAGGAGAAAACTGAGTACATATATTTTTCTAGTGTAAGACTCGAGGGTAGAACTGAGTACACATAACGGTGCAGATGTGCAGTACCACAGACGCTTGTTGAGACCAAACGTCTAGTTTTTTTGAGAAACTGCTGAGACAAACCGTCACTTTGCCTGTACAGAGCCCCTCTCTCCCTCCCTCTGCACACAGTCTCATTCTCACTCACGCACGCAACCACGCCTCTCACGTCCCATCACCTTCTCCAAAAAATCCTAACCGCACTACGTGCGCTTCCCTGCCGGCGATGGAGAAGAAGAATGCGCCAGCGACCGTCGCCCCCGAGCCTGTCGCCTCCGAGCCCATCGCCTCCGAGCCCGTCGCATCTGAGCCCGTCGCCGCCGAGCCCGTCGCATCTGAGGCCGTCGCCGCCGAGCCCGTCGCCTCCGAGGGTGGCGCATCCAAGCGTGGCGCCTCCGTGAACTGGGCCTCTCTTAAGGATGACGGACCACTTCACAAGATCGGCGACTGCTTACTGACGAATGAGGAGTACGTGGACACCTACTCTGCTTTGAGGCAAGTTTGTAGAAATTGGCGCTCAGATTTACCTAAGCCCGACGTGCACCTGCATGAATGGATCATGGTAGAACACGCCCTTCCACGCGCCACTGAGTTCTCCTTCCTCCACCTCCGCACATCCCGCTACGTCACCATCGATCTAACGGAAGTTCATGCAAAGTTCAAATTCCTCCATATCTATAGAGTTAATCTATTTTTATTTTCAATCGTAAACATCTTAGTGCTGAATGTTATCTTCATCAATATATTTTAGATACTACTTCGTCGGCTTTTGCCGTGGCGTCATCGTGCTTGCCTAGAAGAACCAGCCGCACAAGATACGGCTTCTGAACCCACTCACAAAGAGAGTGAACACTATGTTTGAGGCGCAGATGCCATCTGTTATTGTGGAGTCAGTCGCTGTAATGAAGTCCCCGACTATGGTCTTTGTTTCCATAGGTTACCCCATGAAAATTGCTTGGGTCGATGAGAGCACTCCAACTAAGGATATAGATGAAGATTGGGGAGAAGGAAGATTTTCGATCGAGCATCATTCTCTGTGTTGCATTACCCCGTTCAATGGTGAATTATATGCAATAGCTGCGAATGAGTTCGGAAAATTAGTGTGCACCAACAATGTCCAGTTGAAGCAGCGCGTGAGCACTGTCAACATGGAGACACTATTTTCATTTCCAGAACTTGGAAATGATTCCAAGTTCTACCTTGTGAAGTCGGATGGTGATCTGCTACTTGTGTTGTTGGGCGGCAGCAGTGGCAACAGGCATTTGGAGGAAGGTCAACCATTGGTGTACCGTGTGGACACTGAGAGCCGCTCTCTCCATGCCGTCAGTAACATTGGCAGTCGTGTCTTTTTCATCAATTATATCCAGTGTATCTCCATCGACACCAGAGTGCACCCGACACTTCGACCTGGCTGCATCTATTACATGGATTTGGGTTATATCAGAGAGTACTTTGATGATAGAAAGGCCTGGGATGAGTGGCCACGACGTGTGGATAGATTAGGATACTACGATCTGAAAAATGAACAAAGACCATATCGTTTGGAGGATGTATTGACTGCACACTACAGATGGAAGGAGTTCAGTGAATATTTCCTTCATCTCATGGAATGTAGCGACGACAAAATATATGATGAATGAAGAACAGATTCATTCATCCTGGGGTATCCTAATCTTCATGTTGGCCATACATTGCTTCTTGTATTATTTTTAGCTTAGTTTGTCGTGAACATTAACATCGTTATTGGCTGCTTTTGGCTGCTGTATGCAGTTTATGTATTATACTTAGTTTTTTGGATTTATTATGCTGCTGTGAATTTATCCTATACTAGCTTCTAGATTTTCTGCTAGATTTGTTACCATATTGGGCAAAAAATGAGGGCCAAATGGCAAAAATCATTGAAGAAAGACAGAAATAGAAGCTTCTCTAGATTTGATACTAATTTGGTGAAAAGAGAGAGAACTGTTACAGAGAGAGAGGGGAAAAAGGCGCTTTAAAAGATGCCAATTTGGGCCGAAAGAGACAGAACCGAGCTCTCACGTACAACCAAACGCGGTCTCGTCCTGTCCCACGCGGTCCCTTTCTACCAGCCCCACGCGACGCGGTCTCGTCCTGTCCCACACGGTCCCTTTCTACCAGCCCCACGCGACACGGCTCCACACGACGCGGCCCCACACGTCAGCACGGAACGGTCAACTAAACGGAAATCCTCCCGTCCGAGCTCCTTTTGAGGGTTTCAGACAAGGGCTTGGAGAAAACTGAGGAAAAACTAAGGAGCTGGGGAAAACTGAGTACAACTAAGGACCTGAGGACACGAAAATAGAAATCCCTACATTAAAAGATGTCTAGATACATTAGCTTCACAAAGCTAAAATATCTTATATTTCTAAACGGAGGGAGTACATGTTTAGCAACTGCCACACTCACACCAGCCGCACACCATCACTCACTTACACACTTAGAGTTCAGGAGGCTGCGGCTTGGGGTTGCACAACCATCCTTCTAGAACTACGTCGCATTCAAGCAACCGTCGTTCTGCGACGCCAATGGAGGCGATGAACGGCGTTCGTTCACCACCACGTGGAAACAACGAGACGTCGAGCTCCCAATGTGCTCGCACTGCTGATCTTTGGTCGAGCTCTTCTTCATCGTCTGCTTTTATGCCGCCTCCCACTCCAAGGGTCGACCCTTCGGAACTGGCAGCCGCGAAGGAAGAGGCTACTCTAGCGGCATGGGAGAAATATGTTTTTTAGGCATTCGGTGAAGCAGCCCAGAAAGGACCAGAAAAGACGTGAAGAGTTGGAACACCAGGCTTAGATCAAGCTCGAGCAAGATACAATTATTGCTCAGCAAGTATCCATAGAATTCTATAGGATAGTACAAGCGAATTGGCGTGCTTACGAGCAGTATGCGCTTGCTCTCCAGAACAACCATGAAGAAGTGATTTTCGTTAGCGATGACAATGAAAATGTTTAAGTCGTATCTTAGTTCTCTTAATCGTATCGTTCGTTAGCATCATGTATTATTTGTATGTCGTACGTCTTTTACCTATGTATTACCTACTAGCTTGTGTTTCATCCATGCATATCGTGCAAATAAACAAAAATGAGTTGTTTAGATTATTAATCAGTGCAACTTGGCTGGAGGCTGGATTACTTTTCACATAATGATGCGATCCATGGATATCTCAAAAAAAAACGCAAACTCCAAATAAGTTCTCAACCATCTATTATATATTAAAAGTACATTATGGGGTAACCAGAAAAAAGAGAAATAGATTAGAAAATCCTATAATAATTAGAAACATCTGTCCGTTTAATTTAGTCCTTAATAGATCTGAGCCGATAATTTTCATTGATCAACTCCCACCCACGTTCCTGCCCCGTAACAAAACGATTCGAGCGACAAAAGAAAAAGTCACGTCAGGGAAAAAACATAAGAAAAAAATAACCCTAAATTCTATGCATAGCCCTGCATCGCTAGAGAAAAACAATGAAAAAGACACTGCTCAAAAGGCACCCAGGCGGCAGCCAACGGGGAGTACGTAGCACCGGTGAGGGAACCATGCTGTGATGTTCCTAATAATCCACGCATGTTTGCATTTAATTTAAAATTCTACTACTGAGTACAATTTAGGCGCTTGGCAATTCCATCGAGAAGAGGAGACAAAACCAGAGTCTACCGTTCGTGGATGCTCATGCCCTCCATGCAGCTCTCGGCAAGATGTACCACTTTTTTTTGTAAAGTAGTCCACCTCATGTTTTCTCGTACATATCAGAATATTTGGAATAAGTTGATGCATCTCTTAGTAAAATCTCCCTGTTAACTACTCTCTCCGATCAGAAATAAGTGTTGGTGATTTTATATTAACTTAGCATAAAGTTTGTACTAAGTCACCAAGACTTATTTTGGACCGGAGGAAGTATTACATTGGAGAAAAGTACCTATAAGTTCCTACCAGATCATGATACGGCTGATCTACAAACAATCTTATATCGACATACAAAGGATCAAGACATCCCTATAGGCTGGATATCATACTCGGATTGAACTTGCCCTTAAAAAAAACTCGGATTTAACTGTCAAGATGCGAAGATGGAGTGTTCCTTTGATTTTTTTCCTCAGGGATTAACACGGCGGTAGTTGCGGGAGCTGCTGACGTTGTCATCTCAGTTCTCGCCTGTACAATATGATGTTCATAGTCGTCTCCGAGATTGGTTGCTTGATAGGCACTAGCAAGGATCAGAATAGGGAACTAACCAGTCTTCCAACATCTGTAATGTAATACAGTAGCAAATTTGGTCATTAAGGGTGTGAGGCATTCGAGGTTTATCAAGCACAATAAGATCGTGTTTACTGTTGCAGACAATTCACATCATTTTATATACATTTATCTTTTCTTCTCTATTTCCTACTTAATTAGTTGTAAGGTGGGCCTTTGTTGTTTTTAGCTTCTTACAAAAGAAACTAATGTTTCTATTGGTCTGATTTTATGAACAGTAATTCGAATTTCTATGAAGCCTGATGCATTGTCATCCTAATTTTGTCTCTAAAAGCACGACTACTACTGGAAAAGTATAAGCAAGGACAAACTCAATGGACGAAGGGTATAGCAAATGATATGCTCACGTGAGAGCCCTTCCCTTCCTGATCTCAGATTCTCAATGGAGGAAGGTAATATATTTTACCAACTCAATATTTGAATTCTGCTGACCCAGTTAGTCCATCTGATTCCTAAACTGGTGAGTTAAAACTATCAAGTAGCATCCGCAATCCTAAATGAGATAGTGAGATTTAAAAAAATCCAAGAGAAATTGTGAATGCAAATGTTATGAAATACTCTTTATTTTGTGTTTCCTCATTTGCGGTCAACAAAGGATTGACAATATTCACTGGCATACACTACAACCGTAACCAGTTATCAGCTGGTACATCTTCAAATAATTAACAGCGGTGAAAATATCTATAGCATCCTAAAGATGCCAATGTTTAATCAGAGAAGAAAGTCCGCAGAGACTCCACAAATCATGCTACCAACGGTTATTGCTGACTTAAAATCTATTGAGGTTCACAAGGAGAACACGCTAAGAATGTATTTACACGCAAAGTCCCTCATTATATGTTTACAGTTATTTGTGGCTTCATGTCCTAAAATTTCATGTTACTCAAAAAGTACCATTGTGTTGTACCTTGGAGAAAACTCCTGAACTATCCTACACTTTGCCTCACAGCATCACAAAAGAAAGGACATGCCTTGGTAAAAATAGAGAAGCTCGTGGGACAAGCTGGAAAGGAAGTTAATGAATACCCAGGAATAGAGCTTCCAAATTCTTCAAAGATAAAGGAACTTCGTAAGTGACTGCTTAATGAAAAGATAAGCTACAACAAAGAGGATCCAAAAGAAGATCACTTGCTAATCTTTGGTAATATCAACACTGAGCAACTAAATGCATTTGACGCAATAATGGAGTCAATCGACAAAGATTTGGGAAAACAAGTATTTGTGGATGGACATGGTAGAACAGGTTAAACCTACCTACAGAAGGGAATCACAACAAAACTGCGCTATGAAGGCAAGATAGTACTAGCAGTAGTCATGCTGTATTGCAACAGTGTGGTAGAATAACGCAATCAAGGTTCCAATGGCAAACAATACATGATAAGGTACACACTTGGCAGAACTATTAAAGAAAACATCGCTAATACTATGGGATGATGCTCCAATGGAAAACAAGATATTCTTCGAGGCACTTGACATAACTCTAAGGGATATATTAAGGAATAAAAATGAAAACAACATCGAGAGACCATTTGGAGGAATGACAGTGGTTGTAGGAGAGGATTTTCGCCAGATACTTCCAGTACTACTAAAGGGAAGAAGACACAATATAGTCACTGCATCCATTAAAAGGTCATATCTTCGAAAACACTTCCATATAATGAAGCTAAAAAGAACATTGCGACTCAATAGCATGTCAGATGATATAACAGTGAACAAAGGGCAGCAGAATTTGCAGACTGGATTCTCAATATTTGAGATGGAACTAATACATCACCAGCAGGTGAAGCATTTTTTATAAAAATACCAAATGAATATTACTGGAAAAAGGAGACGGTCCAAAAAAGGTAATTGTGGAAAGCATCTACCCAAATTTGCGGGAGAGGTACCACCAATGAGAATTCTTGGAAGAAAGAGCAATCTTATGTCCAAGGAATGAAACAGTCTGTGATACTAATGAATATATCATGGATCAACTTGAAGGTGAATAAAAAACTTATCTAAGTTGTGACATAATATGCAAACCAACAACACTAAATGGTGAATAGATATGCTATACCCAACAAAATTCTGCATAGCTTAACATTCCCTGGAATCCAAAATCATGGGCTAAAACTAAAAGTAGGTCTACCAGTGATGCTCCTACGTCATATCAACCAAAGTGCCAGGTTATGCAATGGTACAAGGATGACGATTATTTACCTCGGAAGAATATTCATCGAGGCGCAGATAATAACCGCAACTCATGTATGAGAAAGTGTCTATATTCCGAGAATAATATTGTCACAACATGACCATTCCATCAAAAGCGGACACAATATTCTATTTCGGTGTGCTTTGCTACGACAATCAACAAAAGCCAGGGGAAATCTCTAAACATGGTAGGACTATATCTACCTAAACAAGTTTTCACACACGGACAACTATATGTAGCATTCTCAAGAGTGACAAGAAGGGATCGGGTGCGAGTACTGGTCAATGACGAAGATAGCAGAGATGAAGATGTTGTCAAGAACTTAGCCTACAAGGAAGTTTCTAAAGGTTCATCAAAAGGATATCTTTTTGTTATGGCAAGTGCTCGGGCGTGACGCACAACCCGAGAAAGCCACTACTTGCTTATGTGAATAACTTGAGGATAGTTTCAACTAATAGATGCAGCTGAAATATAGAGACAATCACAATGCACAAGTGACACAAGGATTTACGTGGAAAACCTCCTCAAGGCGAGGAGGGAAAAACCACGGGTGTGGACCAACCGGTCCACGCAAGCTTCACTATGAGCAACCTTGGTACAGAGTCTCTCTAGAACATCTAGAGATTACAACACACTTCTCCTCGTTGCCCACCGGCAACAATAACAACAACCACAAGAGGCAAGATACAACAAAGACAGAGATATCACAACTTCTGTCCTCTTCAGCAATCAGCGAACTGCTTTCAAACTGCAGATCCAAACAACACGAAACTTGGTAGACAAGTAGACATATGAGTTCCCAACATACTGACCAAAAATCAGCTCAATCGGACACCGTTTGCCTACCCAAACTGTTCGTCTCCCAAAACTGCTCTGTGCTGAAACTGCAGCAGTCCGACCTGACAAAACTGCTCTCAAATCTGAACCTCCACTGATCCAAATCCCAAACTGTGTAACTGGATTGAAGTACTCAAAGTAAGGAACGAGCTCACCAAGTTTGGAGCCAATACAAGCACGGTTGAGCCTCCAAACACCAGCTTGAAGACAGACCGGTCAGAACTCAGAAATCCGGACATATTCACCTCTTCTTCTTCTTCTTCTTCTTCTTCCCCTCTTCTCACTTGGTTGTGGTGTTCTAATATGTTCTCTCACCCTCTCACAGCAGCAGCCACATTCTTGGCTTGCTCTCTTGCTCTCAGTCACAGCCACCAAAGTGGCTAGGGTTTTCTCCTTTATACCTCTCAAGGAGGCACCTCAGCCATTGGATGCGAACCTCGATCAACGGTTGATACGTGTTGGACTTCTTGGGCTGATGTTGGGCTGCCAACACACCTCTATGTGGAGGGACATGGCCCAACAAACTCCCCCTCCCGACATCATGGAGGGTCTCACTGCCTACCGGCAGTCATGCTGGCGAGCCGACGACATACATCAAGCTTTGCTCTTGTCACCACCTTGGTCAACATATCAGCCCCATTGTCATCTGTGTGCACCTTCTCAAGTTTCAGTTGTTTGGAACTCAGCACGTTTCGAATCCAATGGTAGCGTACCTCAATATGCTTCGACCTTGAATAAAAACTTGCATTCTTACTTAGGTGAATGGCACTCTGGTTGTCACAAAACAGCACATACTTGTCTTGCTTAAACCCAAGCTCACAATCCAATCTTTTCAGCCATAATAGCACTTTGATCGTCTCTGTTACTGTGATGAACTCAGCCTCAGTTGTGTTTAAAGCCACACACTTTTGCAACCTGCTTTGCCATGACACTGTTCCCCCTGAATGGGTAACCAAATAACCCGAAGTAGACTTTCTACCATCAATATCTCCAGCCAAATCTGAATCTGAATATGCAATCAGCTTGGCCTCATTGCCACCAAAACAGAGCTTCATATTGGTGCTGCCCCGGAGATACCTCAAGATCCACTTCATGGCTTCCCAATGTGGTCTTCTTGGATTAGACATAAATCTGCTCACAGTACTAACCGCTTGAGCAATGTCAGGCTGTATGCATGTTGATACGTCTCAAACGTATCTATAATTTTTGATGCTCCATGCTTGTTTTTACACCATTTGCTTTATGTTTTGTTATACTTCGTGGTGTTTTTATGCATTTTCTGAAACTAACCTATTAACGAGATGCCACAGTGCCAGTTCCCTATTTTCTGCTGTTTTTGTGTTTCAGAAAAGTTACACATGAAATATTCTCAGAATTGGATGAAACAAAAGCCGAACCTCCTAATATTTACCAAAGCTTCCAGAAGACCGAAGAGGAGACAGAGGGGGGCCACAGGCCAGCCACACCATAGGGTGACATAGCCAGGCCTTGGCCCGCGCCCCCTGGTGGTGAGGCCGCCTAGCCTACCTCCTGACGCCGCCCTTCCGCCTATATATTCCTCCTGATGGGAAAACCCTAAAGACCCGATCAATTTTCTAGAAACACATCGCGATCCGCCACCGTCGTCGACCCGAGATCGAGAGGGTCCAGAAGCTCTTCCCGGCACCCTTCCGGAGAGTGGAATCGCCACCGGAGGTCTTCTTTATCGCCATGCTTGCCTCCGGTGCGATGAGTGAGTAGTCTACCTTGGACTATGGGTCCATAGCAGTAGCTAGATGGTTGTCTTATCCACCATGTGCTTCATATTTAGATCTTGTGAGCTGCCCTACATGATCGAGATCATCTTTATGTAATTCTACATGTTGTGTTTGTTGGGATCCGAATAATATTGGTGTTATGTTAAGTTGATGTTCTGAAATTTATCTTATGTTATCTCTATGTTGTTTATGATCTTGCATGCTCTCCGTTGTTAGTAGCTATCTTGGCCAAGTAGATACTAGTGATTTCAAGATAGGGTATTTATGCTAAATAGTTGGGTTCATGCCTCTATTTAATCTGGGGGAGTGACAGAAACCTCTAAGGATGTCGTTATTTATCTTATGGAGAGACACCACTAGTGAACTGTGGACCCTGGTCAAATTTTCTTTATATTGCCATTACTGTTTACTTTTACTCGTACTGTTTACTTTCTCGCATACTACTATTGCTTTCCACTCGATATGCTCAATCCTTTATTTACAGCAAACATGTGAGATTGACAACCTCATCGTAAGTTGGGAGCAAAGTTCTTGGTTGTGTTGTGTTTAGGTTTCACGTTGCTGGTGCAAAGCAAAGCCCTGGACGAGGCACCTTATAAATTGTCCGGAGCTATCGCGAAGCTAGCAGGCATCACCTTTGGAAGTTTGACTTTTTCCTACTGGTTCGATAAACCTCGGTTTCTTAATGAGGGAAGACTTGCTACTGTGCTCATCATACCTTCCTCTTGGGGTTCCCAACTGGGTGGTTATCTGCCCACATCACATACCATAGCATACATCAAACTCTCAACCGCTGAGGCATAAGGAACATTCTGCATTTCCTTTTACATCTTTTCATTGGAGGGACATTGCTTCTTGCTCAACTTAAAGTGAGCTGCTAATGGACAACTGACTTCCCTTGCTTCGTCCATCTTGAAATTGCGAAGTACATTCTCGATGTATTTCTCTTGAGACAAGTACAACTTGTTGGATTTTCTGTCCCTCTCAATTCTCATGCCGAGAATACACTTTGCTGGACCCAAGTCTTTCATGGCAAAACTTTTGCTCAACTCTTTCTTTAGTCTAGCAATCCTAGAGACATTCTTGCCAACAATCAAGATATCATCAACATAGAGCAACAGAATGATATAATCATCACCTGAGAACCTCTTAATAAATACACAATGGTTTGAGCAACATCTCTTGTAGCCTTGCTCCCCCATGACAGATTCAAACTTCATGTACCATTGTCTTGGTGCTTGTTTCAGGCCATAGAGACTTTTCTTCAGCTTGCACACATAGTCTTCTTTGCCTTTAATAAGAAACCCCTCAGGCTGCTCCATGTAGATTTCTTCCTCCAACTCTCCATGTAGGAAAGCTGTCTTCACATCCATTTGCTCAATTTCCAAGTTGAGACTTGCTGCCACGCCAAGGATCATTCTTATAGATGTCATCTTCACCACCGGAGAGAATATTTCACCAAAGTCAATACCCTTTCTTTGGCTAAATCCTTTCACAATTAGCCTGGCCTTGTACCTCAGATGTGACGTGTGCTCTTCTTCCTTGATTCTGTAGACCCACTTGTTCTTCAGAACTTTCTTGCCCTTAGGCAACTTCACCAGCTCATATGTATGATTCTTATGCAAGGAATCCATCTCTTCTTGCATAGCCTTATTCCACTCATTCTTGTTCTCATTTTTCATTGCCTCTGAAAAGCACTCAGGTTCTGAACCATCAGACAATAACACAACATATTGGTCTGACGCATACCTAGTGTTAGGAACACGGTCTCTACTGGACCGTCTGAGTGGAGCTGCTGGTGGACTATCTGGTACTGGTGCTTCTTGCTGATCATGATCACTTTCTTCAGCATCATCATACTCTTGCTGCTGGGGAGCATCTTCTTCTCCACCTATACCACTATGTGCATCATCTTGCACATCTTCTGCATCATCATTTTCAGCTTCTGGTTGAGCTGAACCTGCAGGTTCTGGGTCAGAATCATCTCTGTCTTGCTGCTGTCTTTGAGGAGGAACACCCACCGGAATTGACTCCGGAACTTTCTTCTTTGTCTTCACAATATCCTCAATTGTTTGGTCTTCAACAAACACAACATCACGGCTTCTCACAGCTTTTCTTGCTATTGGATCAAACAACTTGTAGCCCAACTGATCACCTCCATAGCAAAGAAATATGCACTGTCATGTCTTTGAATCAAGCTTTGACCTCTCATCTTGAGGGATATGAACAAAGGCCTTGCACCCAAAAACCTTCATGTGATCATATGAGACTTCCTTGCCATAAAAGAGCTTGTTAGGAACTTCTCCTTGTAATGGATAACTTGGTGAGAGATTGATAAGATAAACTGCAGCCAACAAAGCTTCTCCCCAATAATGTTTCGGTAGCTTTGAACTTGACAACAAGCATTTAACTCTATCCACAGTTGTCCTGGTCATCCTCTCAGCAAGACCATTCAGCTGTGGTGTCTTCGAAGGAGTAAATTGGTGCCTAATTCCCTGCTCCTTGCAATAGGCATCAAATAGGCCAATATACTCTCCTCCATTATCAGTCCGAAGGCACTTGATCTTCTTCTCAGATTCTCTCTCAACTGAGACTTGGAATTGCTGGAATACACTTAGTACTTGATCTTTGGTCTTCAAAACATGGACCCAAACTTTTCTGGAAAAATCATCAATAAATGTGACAAAGTACTTTGCTCCACCCATTGACCTCACCGACATTTTGCAAACATCGGAATGTACCAAGTCTAACACCTCGGGCTTCTTGTGAGGAGCTTGACTCTTGAATGCAACTCTGTGTTGCTTCCCCGCTAGGCAATCTGAACACTTTTTGATGTGAACACCTTTCACACATTTCAACAAATTTTTCTTGACTAGCACTGTCATCCCCTTCTCACTCATATGCCCAAGTCTCTTGTGCCATAAAGCACATACGTCTTCTTTTTGTAATGCATTGACACAAGCAGCAGAAAGTTTAGTATGAACATGATACAAAACTGAAACCATGTTACCTTTTGCAACAATCAGATTTCCTTTGGTGAGCTTGTACTGTGCATTTCCAAATCTGCTCAAGTACCCATCTTTATCAAGCAACCCGACCGAGATAATGTTGAGTCGAAGGGCCTCAACATGCCTCACCGACTTGAGGACTAGTGTCGTACCATTTTCAGTCTCCAAGTGTGCATCTCCTATTCCAATGATTTGTGCTCTATCATTATTCCCCATCTTCACAACACCAAAATCACCGGCTGTGTAGTTGCTGAAGAGCTCTCTACGAGATGTAACATGTATGGTAGCACCGCTGTCTGGAATCCAAGTCATATCATCACCATCTGCAAGGTTGATGGTATCATCAGAAACTACAGTGATCCTCTCCTCAATAGTAGGACCAACTCTGCCATCATGTTCTTAATACATAAGAGACATGATCTCCTCAACTGCAGAAATACGGCCTCCCTCACTGTCACTATCACTGTCGGCTTGTTTCTGAACATGCTTCTTCTTTTTCTTTTTGTCCTTATTCCATTGTTCACAATGCCACTTGATGTGGCCCTTCTAATGGCAGTGATGGCACAAAAAATCAGCATACTTGCCCTTTGATTTTCTTCTACTTCTTTCTCCCTTTCCCGGACCTCTACTCTTGCTTCTCCCCCGTGACTGAGTCACCAACACTTCTGAGTGTGAAGAAGAACCGTCCTTATCAGCAATTTTTCTAGACTCTTCATTTAGTACCCTGGTCTTCACAAGGTTCCAAGTGACAACACCATTAGGTGCTGAATTGCAAACGGTGACCTTAAAGGTTTCCCAAGTATCCGGTAATGAGCCAAGTAGCAGCAGGGCTCTCACTTCATCTTCAAATGTGATTCCCATTGAAGATAGCTGATTTATAATGCCCTGAAACTCATTTACATGATCTGCAATTTGAGTTCCCTCCTTGTACGCATCAATTTCTTGATCAAGAACATCTTGTTGGTACCTTCTTTGCGAGCATACAACTCATCCAATTTCTGCCATAAGGTGTGTGCACGTGTCTCATCAATGATATGGTTCAAAACATTGTCATCAACCAATTGTCGAATGAACCCACAAGCTTGTGGATGAAGTACATCCCACTGATCTTCCTTCATGTCACCGGGCATCTCAGTGGTGAACACTAGCTTCCAGTATTCCTTTATATACAACAAGTCCTTCATCTTGCTCTTCCAAGCTTGATAATTTGTACCATTCAATGATATCATTCTGTTGGTATTCACTTCCATCTTTCACACAAGTAAACTGCACTCAACTGAAAGCAAACCTTGCTGAAATTTGAGTACAAACTGAACCTCAGCTCTGATACCACTTTGTTATGACAAGTGCCCGGGCGTGACGCACAACCCAGGCAAGCCACTACTTGCTTATGTGAATAAATTGAGGATAGTTTCAACCAATAGATGCAGCGGAAATATAGACACAATCACAATGCACAAGTTTTTTTCTGATAAAGAGCGCTTTATTACTTAATAGTCTCACAATGCACAAGTGACACAAGGATTTACGTGGAAAACCTCCTCAAGGTGAGGAAGGAAAAACCACGGGTGTGGACCAACCGGTCCACGCAAGCTTTACTATGAGCAACCTTGGTACAGAGTCTCTCTAGAACATCTAGAGATTACAACACACTTCTCCTCGTTGCCCACCGGCAACAATAACAACAACCACAAGAGGCAAGATACAACAAAGACAGAGATATCACAACTTATGTCCTCTTCAGCAATCAGCGAACTGCTTTCAAACCGCAGATCCAAACAACACGAAACTTGGTAGACAAGTAGACATATGAGTTCCCAACATACTGACCAAAAATCAGCTCAATCGAACACCGTTTGCCTACCCAAACTGTTCGTCTCCCAAAACTGCTCTGTGCTGAAACTGCAGCAGTCCGACCTGACAAAACTGCTCTCAAATCTGAACCTCCACTGACCCAAATCCCAAACTGTGTAACCGGATCGAAGTACTCAAAGTAAAGAATGAGCTCACCAAGTTTGGATCCAATCCAAGCACAGTTGAGCCTCCAAACACCAGCTTGAAGACAGACCGGTCAGAACTCAGAAATTTAGACAGATTCACCTCTTCTTCTTCTTCCCCTCTTCTCACTTGGTTGTGGTGTTCTAATGTGTTCTCTCACCCTCTCACAGCAGCAGCCACGTTCTTGGCTTGCTCTCTTGCTCTCAGTCACAGCCACCAAAGTGGCTAGGGTTTTCTCCTTTATACCTCTCAAGGAGGCACCTCAGCCATTGGATGCGAACCTCGATCAACAGTTGATACGTGTTGGATTTCTTGGGCTGATGTTGGGCTGCCAACACACCTCCATGTGGAGGGACATGACCCAACACTTTTAATATAATGCTACTTTAATATATGATGCTACAAATCTTACAAAACAATATAGAGGCAAACAAAACTTATTATTTACCTGAAAAAATGCAATTACAATATGTGACATATATTACTTACAAGTTGTTATGCACTATATGGCAGGATGGATATGGTCTGCTACTCTACTAAAATATAAGAAATGTGCATCACAATTTGGTGTAATTAGTTTACATTGCTCAAAGCTTAAGACACTGTTATTACTTACTTTCACGCTGATGAGAATCGGTAAGCGGTGAAACTAGAGCATTTTCTATAGTCTTCCTTACTATAAAAAGATCAGGGATATCTGCAATGCAAAAAAGGTATAAATATATAAAATGGATGTACAAACGTTATTGTACTTTCATGTGATATTTCTGGTGAATATATAAATATCCATAGAGCAAAATCTGAATGGTGAAAAGTTAAAAATAATAATAAAATTAGCACTACTTCATTTTGTTACATAAGCATAGGGGTTGGGTGGGCCTAGCAACTGCCGATGCCGGTCACAAGCCTGAAAAATTCCCTCAAAAGTAAAAAACAAGCCTGGAAAAAAGTGGAGGGGAATTTAAAACAAACTTATGCTCACATACGATCTGAGCAAAAAAACTAAATATCCATGCTATGCTATGGGTACAAGTCATTTATATTGTGAAATATCTCCATGAGAAACTTATGTGCACGATAGAATGGAAAAAAGTTATGGGCTCGTATGCAGAATATCTGAAACTGAGAGCATAATATGAAGCAGACAATCAGATTGAATATTATAAACAAGATGACAGGAAGAAAGACAAAATATCATCGTTTCATATCACAAGAAAGTGCATTGACACTTCCTTTCCAGAATCAGATCTACAAAAAACATGCAGGCGGGTACCTTTTCACCAAAGCATCCTCCACGATTCAAAAGAGCAATAGACATGAGGACCTCTGTCTTCTCTTCTTAGGGCATGTACAATGCATAGCCCTAGGGGTGTTGCCTCACAGCTTTAGCTAGGTTCGGGTGGTCCAGTTTAGGCTTGGATGATGTACTTTTAGGGAGGCAGTCTCTTCTGTAGGAGGCTGCCTCTTCAACACTAAAAGTGAAGAGGGAGGGAAAAAGGTGAGAGACAAAGAGAGAAACTAAAGCAGCTTTTGAGGGAGAGAGAAAATATCATGGGTTGGACCAATATTTTTCACACCTATTGCTCCATTTACTTTTTAGGTTCGTGCTTACGTGGGGCGGTAGCATACCACTGCCCCCATTGCTCATGCCCTTAAAGTACACGGCCGAGGATCTGGGCCGCAAGCTTCGACATCCTGGTCAAACCAGAGAGGACAGAACCTCATCAGCCCGGACGTCCGCTGTACTCAAACAGCAGTACCTCATGCTCGATTTGAAGACTTAATTTGTGGGTTACTGAGAACATAGGCAAGCTGATTTCGGTAGATTGCTCCAACGAGTGGGGACAAGCAGATTTGTGGATTCCTGGGAGCGGAGACAACCGTATTTTGCAGATTTGGAGACAAGCGGTGGACCAAAAGAATGGGAGAACTGGAACAGACAGCAATGGGGCAAATGGAGATGGTCCCGAGAGGGAGATAAAGAAAAGGAGCCACAAATCCTCGTGATCTAATTTAAAACATCTAAATATATACTTCCTCAGATCTTCGTGTATCTAATCTAAGTCATCAATTTAAACGACTTAATATGAGGTCTATATTAAAAACAATCATTATGGATTTTAGAAAATATTTTTGCTCATAGCTTAATTTTTTGTTTACATTATGTTAAATTGGTTAAAATTACAACCTAAGGATACACAAAGGACTTATAAATGAACCGGTGGGAGTACAAATAATTGAGTCGGATACACTAAAAATTAAAAAATTAAAAATTATAAGGTTAGTGATAGATACAAATTATTTGAACATTACATGCTATGTATGATTCAGATAAATCTATATTTTTTAATAAGTTGTCAGAAATTGTTTTCCTTCATATTTTTTTCGATAAAGAGCGCTTTATTACTTAAAAAGTTATTAAGCTTACACCCGGCCTCTGCATAGCTAAGATGCACACAGCCCAAAAACAAGTCTTGTTCAAAGTAAATAAAAAGGCAAGATTACATATCAAAGTGAGCAATTGCAATCTCGCCTAATCATGGAGCATCAATGCGCAAACTATGCTGCCACCCATGTTGGGAAAAAGTATCCCTCGCCGTGGCCTCCAAACGTGCACAGACCTCCGTAAATAGGTCTCGGTCCTCCTGGCGCTGCAGAGAGGACCATAAACGGAGAGTACCGATAGCTCTGTAGATAACCTGCAAAATGGAAAAGTTTTTGTCGTTAAACACTTTATCATTTCTACATAGCCATAGGGACCAAATAAAGGCAATCGCTCCCACCCTAATATGCTTTTTAAACCTAAGATCGATCCCATTAAGCCAGTTCCCAAAAATATTGGTGATGCTGCATGGCGGATACAAGGTTGAAGCTACTTGGATGACTGACCATATAGATCTAGCGAAACGGCATTGGAAGAATAAGTGTTTTATTGTTTCGTCTTGGTGACAAAAAACACATCTCTTACTTCCATGCCAATTCCGTTTTGCAAGATTATCTTTAGTTAGAACAACTCCTTTACGTAGGTACCATCCAAATACCTTAATTCGTAAGGGAATCTTCAATTTCCAAAGCTTATCGTTATGAACTTTATCGAAGAAAATTAAAGAAACTATTAAAGAAGAAAATTAAAGAGACTATTAAGATGTCGCACGCGCATGTGTGCGGGCCACTGTGCTAGTTACATATACAAAAAGAAACTATCACAATAAAACTATCACACGGGTGGGAAACCTTCTCCGAGACAAAAACCCGTATAGATCATACGCAAAGCCCCCTTGCTGCGAGTAGAGGTGGCGGGTGACACACACACTCTCTCTCTCTCGTGTGGTCATTGGGTGCCAATGCAATGGTGATGCTTTGCGGTACTGCTACTGGCATGCAGAAGGTGCGCCTACCTAGGAGTGAAGGGGGCTCACTGAACAGTGGTCGTCCATGTCATCTCGCTCTCCCCTCTACCGACAATTGGAGGCCTGTCGCAGGAGGTGAAGGAACCCTAACTGGTTGGACCCAGCAACGATAAACCCGTGTCATCTATTTGTTGAAAGCAGCAGATTATGTAGCGACATAATTCACAGAAAAAAGTCTTCTATGCTAATTACATGCCACAAATAATTCACACTCAGCAGCTAAGCTGATGCTTATATTTTTGATCTTTATGCCCTTGCAAATAACAAGAGTCGATCTTGTAGGTTACACCAGTAATAGAGATATGGCAGTGTGAGAAATATACACAACTCTGCAACACTACAGACACAAATGAAGCTTTGCTCCATGTCTCAGTTCCTCCTCTCTTGCCGCCACGGTGAGTGCCGGTCGTTAGCCCCGGAGCCCGGGTAGTCCTCCAGCTCCATATCCATCTCTATCCTCCTGCTGACGCCGCGGGGATCGGCCTCTCGTGTTATGACGGCCTGGGTTGATCATAACAAAGATTCAGCACAACTACAGTTTGCACCTATGCGGTAAAATCGGGACAGCATCTTACCTAAGTAGTAATATAAATCCTAAACAAAATATCATGGAAATTATCTTGTGATGACAGATTGTAAAAGAGTATATCACCTGACCATCTGCTCCCCTGGAAGTTGGGATCGCCTCGGTCTCCTGCTGAACCCTTGGGGCCGCTGATGCATATAAATTTGTTATCATTCAGACCAGTATAATTAAATCTCTAGACGGGATGAGAAGGTTACCAAGTGGAAATTGTATCTCTGCACCTGAAGCATGGACAAAGCAGCAGAAGCCCAGCAGAGCCACCACTGCCAGGTGCAGCGCAAGCGGTCTCTCCATCTGTATCCTCTGAAGCATTACTCCAAGTGCTTCTACTCTTCTTCTGCACCCATGAAGGGCTCATGTAGAGGACCTGAACTGCAAGCTATTTTATAGGACAGTTGCAGTTGTCATGGAACAGATTGAGGCTTCTGAAGCATCCTCCACAACCAAGGTTAGTTGCTATATAAGTAGTTAAGCACCTTCTCTAAGTGCTTCATTAGCTCACATCATGAGCTTTTCTATGACTAGAAAAGTAGGTGGCTAGCATTTCGTAGGCATGTGCTGTTTCTTGGTACCGTGAAATGCTATTTGCTAGGTTGCGGAAAGGGAAGATACATATCACGAAAAGGAGGAGTGAGCCAAAAAGGAGGCAACTGCGATTAGGAAAGGAATGATTTAGGCCAAGAAGAGGTTGCAAGAGGTAATCAAAGCAGGAAATTAGAATGGTGACACTGTGCAGATGATTCTGAGGATTTTTTCCAATCTGGTACCAGATTTTCTTATCCTGATGAAGGCAGCGTGGGCTGCAGACTTCAGGTAAAGTAAAGTTGGCCCCTTTATTTTGATCTCATAGTGGATTCAGCACTCAGGTAGATAGATTGTGAGCCTCCACTGAGCTAAATTAACTCATCTGATGAAGTAATAAACTGCACCCAGCAGCTCATCAAGTTGGTTCTGCCCAGTTGAAGCTTGACACGGCAGCGACATCCTGTCGTCGAAGTTCGTTTCTAGTGAAATTACAGCAAACACTAGTTCACGCATGCATGCAGACAAGACTTTTTGTGTAAGATCTGAGAAAATATTGAAATAATTATCATGTCACTGTTACAGGTTATAACTGAATTGAATTCCACGGCGTTCATGAGTCACAGGGACTAGCACATATATTGCTGGCATGGCATCCAAGAGCACCCATGAATTATTTATCCTTTACTAAGAGTTCAGACGACAGTGTCCACGCAGTGAACTTGTCATTTCTCTGAAAGCGATAAGATGAGAAAGAGAAGGACTTTATCTGACAGGGATATATGCACGCGGTGCTTAGACTTGACGAAGCAACTACATCTTGTTCTATGTAATTGATACGCAAGGCAGACATTAAAGAATCGAGAAAAAATGATGGAAAGTGACTGTAAAAATGCGAAAATACTTTATTGACTGACAGCTTGTTCAGTCAAATATTCAGGACTGCGACAGTAACCTCCGAAAGTTTCTATGCCAAGATCTTCAAGTAACGATTGATTTCCAGAATGATCATACACACATGACAATGACATTGATATATACTAAATTACTACTAACTCCTAACCTACAGCTAAGAACAAGTCAATAGCTTCCACGCGGACAAGAAACCGGAATCATAGTGATCAGTATAATTTGAACTAGTGAACAAACTCTGATATACAAAATTAGATGGATTCCTGTATTTTTGCTTTGAGCTACGCTCCTTCTCAGGTCTCCAGTCTTCTAGATGTTCCCTGTCTTCAGTGTTGTTCATTTTTCAAAGAAATAGCGCCTTCATGCCTTACCTGAAATTTCTGTGTAAGCACCATTGCTACTCAACGTGGGAGAATGCAGTCAAACACTATATATATTTTTTCATTTTTTAAAATCCATCTTATGAGGAAATTCGTATTTAAGACCTAACCAATGGACTGCCCTGCCTGGTACTTTGAGCCAGTCCATTTTTGGCCCTCCTTGTACACACTGTGACCCAAATATCAGAACGTGACTTTTGATCCGGAGCCCTTAGCATTTACCCTACTCCAGCCTGGCCTTGCCATGATATGAACATACTACTCATCATGTTCGATCTGTCCTCACATATTTATTCATGTTCTATATGTTTCCCAACATGTATGCGACGAACTTTCATAAAGAAACATGTACGCAACGAAGAACTCATGAAGTTGGCATAGAAACATGCATTAGACTTTTGTGTGTGAGCAGAAAGGGAGAATGAATTGAACTCGCGAGCCATCTCTTTCCAGGAAGCATCCAGTGGATTAAAGAAGATTAAAAAACCCAACAAGAACCAAGACCATAGACTCTGAATCTCAGACAAACAAGTCATCTTGCTGTTTACCCTTCCACAAGTTTTTTCAAGGTGGAAACATCCTCTCATCTGCGTAGATCTTTCTATTTGATTCTGTTGAAGCTACAAGGCTACAAAAACAAACAACTACTTGGCTTCCTAGTTCCTTTATAAACCTCCATTTGTACATCTTCCCTTCAACAAAACAACCAGATTTCCGAGTTCACAGGTGAAGTCGGCAACAATGGAGAAGTGCCCAGCCACTGGAGCATGCCATCTGGAACTATTTTTCGAAGGACAACTCGGTATTCTCATTCTTTTCACCATCCTCACCTGGTCTATCTCAAAGCTTCAGAGATTTCTCCCCACTTCTTGCCAGTCCTGCAGTTGTCCTGTCTCCAATACAACATCGATGCCTGTCCTCATCAACACGCAGATACCGAAGGCTCTGAATAAGAATGAACACAATGAGGTAGATATGATGCAATCCGATGCTGAAACAGCCATGAGAAAGATGGGGTTCAATTTTGATCAAGAACATAGTGTGGCCTTGAAGGTAATTAGCTCTGAATGTATTTCTATGCTGTTCATCGACGATGAACCAAGCCTGCAGGAAGTGAAAATGGCGTTCTCGCTGTTTGATGAGAACAATGATGGGTATATCAATGCCTCGGATTTGCAACGAGTTCTTCAGGGCCTAGGATTAGAAGGGGTAGGGTTAAATGAGTGTGAGCAGATGATTGCTAGATATGATATGAATAAGGACACGAGGATAGATTTTATGGAGTTCACCAATGTTTTGGAAGCTAGCTTTTGCTGAAGTTATTCCTCTGTATTTGTTTTCATATACCAGTGATTTGTATTTAACGTGTTTTGATTGACCATATAATCTCATTTTACTCGAGAGTTAAAAGGTGGATGTTTCCCTTATCTATTACGAAGGTAACTCGCATTAACACAAGGCTCCGATACATCAGGGATATTAGACAACTAATGTAAATGAATAAACCGCAATTGAAAGGTCTGTTTGGTATTAACGGAGGGTTAGGTGTTTGGGTTGAACACTCGTAATTCAGGTATCTTGTATACCTACAATAGAGTAACCCAACCAGATTCGTAAGAGGTGTGAGGGACGATCAGGTTAGCCATTAGGGATGGTCAAACCGATTGGTTTGCCACGGCAGGATGATTTTGGCAAGTTGTGTGGGCCTTAAGCACTTGTGTATTTGCAATGTTGCTTTTTTACATAAAATTATAAAAAAATAGTTAAATTCATGCGTAACCGGTATAATCTTAGTTGCAAGTTTCACTTGTAGTTGCAACTGAAATTATTTTCCAGTTGCAAATGTAGTTGGAACTGAGTTTTTTTTCCAGTTGCAAATATAGTTGCAACTAAGAATCTTTTTTCAGTTGCAAGTTAGGTAGAAACTAAAATTTTACTCAACTGCAAGTGGGAATGCAAATTAGATTATTTCCAGATGTAGATTGGGTTACAACTGGGATTTTCTCCAACTGCAAGTGGGGTTGTAATCGAGATTCTACAAATAAATATGAGCTTACAACTGAGTTTTTTTTCCCTGTTTCAAGTTGGGTTGCAACTGATATTTTGCAGATAAATGTGAGTTTGCAACCGAATTTTTCAATTACAAGTTGGATTAAAACTGAAATTTTATCAGTTGCAAGCGGTTTTTTTTTTAGAAATGGGAGCATCGCCCCAGCCTCTGCATCAAAGTGATGCACACGGCTGCATTTTATTAACCAAGTTCAAAGTACCAAGGTAACAAAGTTTTACAACTCACTTATCAACTAAAGTTTCAGCATAGATCAGCCACTTAAAGAGATTACATGGCGCTTTATTTCTTCTAGACATCACCGAGTCTCTTAGTGTGCAACCAGCCACCCTGGCTGAAGATAGCCCGAACGACCGCCATCAAGCGATTGCATCCAGTATCCATAGGTCCCCTCTGCTCCGGAGGGAGTAGGTAAGACCACATGTGAATTGAAGAAGCCGCCCTGTGAATAACCTGCAAAAAGTTTGGTTTTACACATCTGTTAAAAACAACCTCATTTTGGCAATTCCAAATTGCCCAAACTAAAGCACAGACCCCTACACGGATTCGAGCTTTTGTTTGCTTGTCTATCCCATTCAACCAATTTCCAAACAGGTTATTGATATTAGTGGGAGGAGGTATGTTATAAATGGAATGCACAACTCGCCAAACCAACCTAGAGAAGGAACAGGATATAAAAAGATGGTCAATAGTCTCCTGAGAACTACAAAAACCACATTTAGTACATCCCGTCCAATGTCTTTTCGCAAGATTATCCTTTGCTAAGACCACCTTATTATAAAGAAACCACATAAAAATCCTAATTTTTAGTGGAACCTTTATTTTCCACAAGTACTTTTTAAGAAAAACGGTGTGCCCATTCATATAATCGGCATACATAGATTTAACAGTAAAAAGTCCTGTAGTAGTAAGGTGCCATTTAAATCTATCCAGTTCATCATTTATCTGAATATTCATTATCATTGTTACCAAATGAATCCAAGCATCCCATTTCTCCCCAACTAAAATTCTATTAAACCTTATGTTCAATGGATTGTGAGAGAGAACATCAGCAACTAAAATATCCTTAGTTCTGACTATATTATACAAAGTAGGATATTGATTTGCTAATGAAGTATCCCCAAGCCAAGTGTCCTCCCAAAATCGGGTCCCTGTGCCATCTCCCACACAAAAGGATCCACGATTAAAAAATTCATTCTTAACCCCCATTACACCTTTCCAAAAAGGCGAATCTGTTGGTTTTGCATGAACTTGAGACAGAGTTTTGCCATGTAGGTATTTGTTAGAGAGCAGTTCCTGCCACACTCCTTCCTCAGATAGGATTTTAAATAGCCATTTGCTAAGCAGACACTTATTCTTAACATCTAATACCTCGATCCCTAGACCCCCTTGGTCCTTTGGTCGACAAATAATGTTCCATCTAGTAAGTCTGTACTTCTTTTTAAGCTCATCACTTTGCCAGAAGAAACGAGACCTATAATAATCCAATCTTATCCGAACACCCTTTGGTATTTCAAAGAAGGATAATAGGAACATAGGCAGGCTTGTTAAAACTAAATTAATTAGGACTAATCTATCTCCATACGAGAGTAATTTTCCTAACCAAGAAGCAAGCTTTTTTTTGAACCGATCTTCAACCGGTTTCCATTCTTTATTAAGCAATTTCCTAAAATGAATAGGAATGCCTAGGTAAATAAACGGGAGAGTGCCTATTTCACAACCAAATATTGTTCTATAGTCATTCTCAACGTCCTTAGCCTTACCAAAACAATATAGCTCACTCTTATGAAAATTGATTTTTAGACCGGATAGTTGTTCAAAGATTGCTAAGATCAACTTCATATTAACAGCTTTTGCTAAATCATGTTCCATGAACAGAATAGTGTCATCTGCATATTGAAGAATTGAAATGCCACCATCTACCAAATGCGGAATTAACCCTCCAACTTGACCATCCTCTTTTGCCCTTGCAATGAGAATGGCAAGCATATCGGCAACAATGTTAAAGAGAATGGGGGATAAAGGATCACCCTGCCTAAGGCCTTTCAGCGTTTGAAAGTAGTGACCAATATCATCATTAACTCTAATGCCAACACTCCCTCCTTGTACGAATCTGGCAATCCAGTCGCACCAAACAGGTGGGAAACCTTTCATTCTTAAAGCTTGTTGTAGAGAATCCCATTTGACTTTATCGTAAGCTTTTCCGAAGTCAATTTTAAAAAGGACTCCATCCATTTTCTTCCTATGAAGTTCATGAATAATCTCGTGTAAGATTACCACACCCTCTAAGATATTTCTACCTGGTATAAAAGCTGACTGTGTTGGTCTAATCACCTTGTGTGCAATCAGAGTTGCCCTATTGGTGCCGACCTTCGTAAAAATCTTGAAACTAACATTTAAAAGACAAATAGGCCTGTATTGCTTGATTCTACTTGCATCCTCCTTTTTGGGCAGCAGCGTTATTACTCCAAAATTGAGTTTATATAACGGTAGATCCCCATTCTTCAACTGAATGAAGAGGGCCATCAAGTCATCTTTAATGACTGGCCAGAACTTTTGATAAAACTCTGCAGGAAACCCATCTGGCCCTGGAGCTTTATTATGTTCCATGCTAGATATAGCCTCAAACACCTCATCTTCCGTGAAGGGAGATATGAGAATATCCTTTTCTTCATCCGAAAGCTGAGCAAATATCATGAGTGACTTCTTCACTCAAAGTGACATAACTATTTGCCGGAGCACCAAATAGTTGTTTATAGAACTCAGTTATGAAAGTTTTGAGGTTTTCTTGACCCACAATAGTCCCCTCATCTTATTCAAGTTGCAAGCGGGGTTGGAACTGAGATTTTGTATGCTTACAAGTTAGATTGTGATGACCCACAAGTATAGGGGGTGTATCGTAGTACTTTCAATAAAATAAGAGTGTCAAACCCAACGAGGAGCAGAAGGTGTTGACAAGCGGTTTTGATCAAGGATTCACTATAAATACTAGCAAACAGGTTTTTAGGGGTATTTGGTAATGCAAGTAAATAAAGTATGAGTAAATAAAAGACAATAATAGTAATTGCTGCAAGTGGCCCAATCCTTTCTAGAGCAAAGGACAAGCCGGTTGTGTAACTTATGATTACCAAACATTCCTGAGGACACACGAGAGTTTCTGTCGAGAGCTTTCGCTTCAAGTTGCTAAGTAATCTTCATTGGTTTGATAAGTGTTATGGGGGTGAACCTGTGCTAGCGTACTACCCTTACTAGGACTAATACACACTTGTGATTATACCCCCCTACAAGCATCCGCAAATATAAGAAAGTAATTAAGATAAATCTAACCATAGCCTTAAACTCTGAGATCCTACGCTCCCTGGTGCAATGGTTTCCTAACGGGGGTTTAGGTTTCTGTCGCTCCGGCAACACCACAATTAGTAGCCAAATACACAATGCATTCCACTAGGCCCATAAATGGTGAAGTATCATGTAGTCGACGTTCACATGACACCACTAGTAGAATAACATCACAACATAAATATCAAACCATTAAATATTACTCAACATAGTTTCACTACTAACATCTCGACTTCTCCCATGTCCTCAAGAACTAAACGAACTACTCACAAGAAATCATATGGATCATGACCAGAGCTAAAATAATGGTAAATAACAATCTGAACATAAACCTTAATTCAACGGTTCCACTCAATAGCATCAACTACAAAGGTAATTAACACCGGGTAAGTTTCCCCTAAGAATTTGACAAGATTCAACCCAAGATGTTACAGCGGGATGGAGTGGTGATGGTGGAGATGAAGGTGCTGATGATGATGATGGTGATGATGATCCCGATGAAGTCCAGTGCGATGGTGATGACGATGGCGACGATCTCCCCTCTTCGGGAAGGAATTTCCCCAGCAGATTTCTCCCTGCCGGAGAGCTTTTTTCTCTCGGTGTTTTCCGCCCCGCAGAGGCGGTAGTGTCTATCTCTCATACCCCCCCCTTCACTTAGGTTTTCAGGGACAACAATATACGTGAGGGGGCGATGGTAGTAGTGGGCCAGGGTGGCCTCACCATAGGGCGGCGCAGCCAGGGGTGGGCCCGCGCCACCTGGTGGTGAGCCCACCTTGCTGCTCCTCTCGCCTCCTCCTTCTGGCTACTTTTGTCTTCTGATATTATATGAATTTCTGGGTATTTCTCTGGAATTGTTGATCTTCAGAAATATGGTATCTTGACGGTCCTTTTTCCAGCAGAATCCTGACTCCGGCAGCAAATTCTCCAATGATCATCAAGCATGTAAAAACAGAGTAAACAACATAAGTATCATCTCTAAATATGAAATATATCAATGAATAACAGTAAATTATGATACAAAATAGTGATGCAAAATGGACGTATCAACCCCCCAAGCTTAGACCTCGCTTGTCCCCAAGCGAAAACTGAACTCGGTAAACATGACCACAGGTTTATGGAGTGAAGTGTCGATAAACAAAATACGGACAAGAAGCATCACATTTACCAAGGCACAAGTTATAATAGACAGCAACTTCCCTTCATATAATATAGACTTGCAATAAGCAAAAGGGAATCACAAATAAAGATGCACAAGGTAAATCATGATTGGTGATGGCAAACCTTTGTTCTTGGTCAGAGAACAATGAACAAACTGTACTTATTTTTGAACGGAGCCTTTTATAACAGAGCTAATATAGCAAAAACCATGTGCTCAACGAAACAAACTCTTTACAATCATAGAAAGCTTTCAAAGATATATTCCTTCAGATAAAAGCATCATACTAAACAAAGGAAGATAGTGAACATGATTGAACAGATCAACATATGGATGAATGAAACATAACAACTCAAATGCTTTCTTGAGATAGAGGGGAATAGGTTGACTCAACATAAAATTAAAAGATAGGCCCTTTGCAGAGGGAAGCAGGGATTAAACATGTGCTAGAGCTTTTCATTTGTAAAACAGAGGTAAAAGTTGTTTTGAGAGGTGGTTGTCTTTGTCAACGACTAGCAACGGAGTTCTTTATATCTTCCATACTAAACAAGTGAGAGTGGTTCCAAGATGTTGATTAATTGCACAATTGTGCTCTTTTATAGCTTGGCACTGCTCCCCACCTTTTCCTTTCTCAAACCATGGCTAGCCGATTCCATCGGGTGCCCACCAACTTTCACATACCATGGAGGAGTGCCTTTTTTCTTTTTCTTTTTTTTAGATTACAATGGTCTGACCAGCTCCCTTGCAATATTAATGACGAGCAGATGAAGCATGCAAGTCGAGGGGTACTCAATTTAGTATGGAAGATAACAAACCCAACCACTACGTCCTCATGAGCTAAAAACAGTGGCACAAAATGAGAAGTATTTGAAGGTTTGTGAAAGGTAGCACATGAAAATTTACTTGGAATGGCTTGCACTACAAGAAATGTGTTGACTAGTGACGTTTTCATCATGACCCTAGAGAAAAGTGTCATAAAGTAGTGACGATTTTGTACTAGATCGTCATGGGCTAATTGAGTAGGCCAACAGCCCTAAAAATTACGACGATTTGAACCAGAAACGTCATAATCCAATGGGCGCCAAATCGTCATAACCTATTCTATGTTGTTTGAGACCTTATCCGGAGCCGCTTACGACGAAAATAGATCGTCATAACGCATATATTATAATTTTTTTTAATATAACAGAGTGACTAGACTAACACCTCATCATTTTATCTACGTGTCATGTCTACGTGGCTATTTAAATTAGCAAATTTCCTGACAATGGGTCCCATAGAGGGGTCCAATAGACCTGACAGGTGGATCCCACCAACTGATCCTGACATAGGTGGGTCCAGTGGACCTGGCAGGCGGGCCCAATGGCTGACTGGCGGGTCCCATGGGCGGGTCTGTGAACAGGGCTGACGAGCGGGGCCCAAATTGACCTGCCAGCGGGTCCATGGCATTCTGGTGGGTCCCATGGGCAGACCTTGCATCTGGTCAACCTGGGCTGACAAGCGGGTCCCATGGCTGGGCTGACGAGCGGGTCCCATGGCTAACGAGCGGGTCCCGGGACATGCAGGCTGACAGGCGGGTCCTGCAGGCTGACAGGCGGGTCCCATAGGCTGACGGGCGGGTCCCGCTGAGCTGACGACGGGTCCCATGGCTGACGGGAGGGTCCCGCAGGCTGACAGGCTGACGCACGGGTCCCGCAGGCTGACGGGCGGGTCCCACGGTGGACTGGCAAAATACTATGCAATATGCATAGGCCGGGTTTCGAACCCGCGACCTCCCCTTACACGGTGGGTCTCCTTACCACCAAGGTATAGCAGCTCTTGTGTTAGAAGGCCACGTTACTTCCTTTTAAGTAGATGAAAATTTCGTATATTGGGCTTGGGCCGCTGCAGCCATAACCTGGGCCGATGTGGACTAAGGATCCGGGTAATGTTTTTTTTCCTCTTTGCTTTCTCCATTTCTGTTAAGATTTTAACACAAAAGATATGAAGAAGATTCAATATTAGGTCAAATAAATTCAAAAAACTTTGTAAATTCTTTTCATTACATATATAACAACATTAAATATTTTTATCTGCAAAATAAATTAGTAAACTAAAATTTAATCACTAAAATGCTATTAAGGTGTATTTAAAATGCGATAAAAACGACGAGCATGACCCTTCTTAGGTAGGTGTTGAATCTTGCGAAAATCTTGATGGATCTCTGATGAAATAGATACTTGTATACCTAAAAATGATTTTTGGAAAAAAACATGAGCAAACTATGAAGCACCTGTAGTTCAAATTTGACCCGCTTCCTATTGAATCGGCAGAATTTTGACAATTTCTTGAGGGGTGTCTAGATAACTTTTTCCATGCAAAAAAAGATGAATTATGCATAAAATATGGTATAATATGATTTAAATTTGTGGTGGTCCATTTTTGTAACTTATTTTTGGTAGATGCTTCACAAAAAAAAACCATTTTTAGCATTAAGAAAATGAAAAATGAATTTTTTATGCAAAGAAAATTAATACTCCCCAAAGCAACTTTGTTTGCCATACCAAGATGCACATATATGCACAATATGGGGTTATTTGAACAAACTATGCCATGATTATGGCCATAGCTAGCTCATCTGGCTTGAAATCCATGAAACTTCGTATGAGATAGCTCTTTTTTGTAAACACTTTTTCGAAATGTTCGCAATATTCAAAGTTTGTTATTTTTCCTAGAAACTAGGTCACATAACATGACACAACGCTTAGGTTTTGTATTTTTTTTATTTTTTTTGAATTTGTTATGCACATTTCAAAATGTGACCAAAACGGTGGGCGTGACCATCCCTAGGTCGGGATAGAATCTTGCAAAACTCTTGATGGATCTCTGGTAAAATAGATAATGGTGTAGCTAAAAATGATTTTTTGAAAAAAACTTGAGCAAAATATGAAGCACCTGTAGTTCAAATTTGACCCGCTTCCAACTGAATCGGCAAAATTTTGTCAATTTCTTGAGGGGTGTCCAGAAAACTTTTTCGATGCAAACAAATGGTTAATTCTGCATAAAATATGGTAAAATATCATTTAAAATTTTAGTGGTCCATTTTTGAAACTTATTTTTGGTAGATGCTTCACAAAATAACCCATTTTTAGCATTAAAAAAATGAAAAATTAATTTTTTATGCAAAGAAAATTAATACTCCCCAAAGCAACTTTGTTTGTCATACCAAGATGCACACATGTGCACAATATGGGGTTATTTGAACAAACTATGCCATGATTATGGCCATAACTAGCTCATCTCGCTTGAAAGCCATGAAACCTTGTATAAGGTAGCTCTTTTTTGTGAACACTTTTTCAAAATGTTTCCAATATTCCAAGTTTGTTATTTTTCCTAGAAACTAGGTCACATAACATGACACAACGCGAAGGTTTTGTATTTTTTGATTTTTTTTGAATTGTTATGCACATTTCAAAATGCGACCAAAACGGTGGGCGTGACCATCCCTAGGTCGGGATAGAATCTTGCAAAACTCTTGATGGATCTCTGGTAAAATAGATAATGGTGTACCTAAAAATGATTTTTTGAAAAAAACTTGAGCAAACTATGAAGCACCTGTAGTGCAAATTTGACCCGCTTCCAACTGAATCGATAGATATTTGTCATTTTCTTAGGGGTGGCTACAAAACTTCTTCCATGATAACAACTGGTGAGTTTTGCATAATATATGGTATACTATCATTTAAAATTTGGTTGTTCTATTTTTGCAACATATTTTTGGTAGACGCTTCACAAAAAAGCCCATTTTCGAAACACAAAAAATGGAAAATGAGTTTTTTAATGCTTAAAAAATGAAAACTTTACTTTTTTGGTGTTATGAAGATCAAACAACACCTTATACAAAATTAATAGTAAATATTTTTATAATATTTATTTTCTAAAATAATTGGAAAAGGTTTAAAGAAAAAATATCAAAAAATGCAGAACCAGTCCTGTTACAGTAGTTCGGTCCAATAACAAGGCAGAACCAGTCCTGCCACGGATCACTCCCCTAAAGCTGATCTGGGCCGTCCATGCCTTGATCCAACATTGCTCAGCTGTTCTTTATAAATACGAGCGCGCGACCGAAACCCTAACCTAACCCTCCCCTTCCCCCCAGCGCCGCCGCCACCTCCCTTCTTCTCTCTCCCTGTGAGCCACACCGCGCCAGATCGCGATCCACCCCGCCCTCCTGCACCAGATCTCGATCCACCGGCGATCATCCGGGAGAAGGACGGCCACCGTCCACCACTCCTCTCTCCTCATCCACCGTCGCCTCTCCACTTTACCCATCTTCCGCCTCCATCTCTCCCGCGGTGAACCCTAGATCGCCACAGCGCCGCCGCCTCCCCTCTCTCGCGCTGGCCACCGCCTCCCCTCTCATCCACGGAGGAGCCGTGGTGACCTCTCCCACTTCATCCCCAACAAGGTCGCCGCTGGAAGCACCGGCGTCCTCGCCTTCAGCGCCGTAAAGGCTAGCCCGGTGAGTCTGCCTCCTCTGCTCTGCACCTCCGCTCCTTCCACCACTCCCAATTGAGTTGCTGCTCTTCCTCTGCAGCTGTTTGAGATGGGCTGGAGCTCTCCCTCTCCCAGATGCCCTTCCGTCGTCGACCACCCCGACACCTGCGTCTTCTAAATCGAGCCCCAGCTTGACCACGCGGCTCCAGAGGTGGGGTGCTACTGCTACTGCCTCCCTCAGCTAGCCATGGCCTCCTGCACTTCGGTGCAGTGGCTGGCCCTCTCCTTCGTCTCCAACATCTACGGCCACGACTATGCCTCCGGTTCAGGTATGATCCTTCTATTACCAGCCCTCCAGCTGATGATCTACGCTAGGTTTAGGATGGTGTGTGGTTTATCTCCTGGTCATGGTTGTGCTTGGTGAGCTCCTGATTAGGTTCTATGTGTGATGATGGTTGTGAGGATATGCTACTGATTGATGTTTGCTAACTAGATATGTCCAGGTTAGGATATAGTTGGTGTTAGGTAGTAGATTAGGTATTCTAATTGATGCAGATGATTGCATCAAGCATGATAGGGCTTGTTCAAGTGATCTTGTTAAAAACGCAATGAGTGCAGGAATTTAGAAGTAATTAGGATTCATGCAAATCAAATGATATAGAGCTGCTTCCTTTGATTCTTGTGTTTATAAATATGCTTGCAGTGTGTGCGGATAATAATTTGGTAGCATCTGACTGAACTATGTGAAGTAGGTTGACTGAACCATTTGATAACTATGGCACCGGATTTTTAGTTCGAGCTAACAGCGCTGCTTAGGAAGCACCACTGTCTGCTCTGGATTAGATAAGTCTTTGGTCTATCCATAGGATTCATCGTCTTGCTAATATTAAATGCTGATACCTTAAGGCATGCTAACTAGTTAAAACATTGTTGCACTTGCTGATACCTTAAGGAATACAGTCTAGTTGTATTACTGTTGATGTATCTTGGTGTTATTCGACCACTGAGAAGCATTACATTGTTGCACCTGTAGGAGGATGTATGTGTATAGTCTGCAAGTGTGGATGCTCTTGCGGCCTTGGTGAACAAGGACAAGCTAACGTTCTTCGATTTGGTATGGTCTAGTCTATCAGAGATTGTATTTTGTCATGCTCCATGATTTGGCCAAGGAGGGTAGCTCTTTATATATCATTTTTGTCATGTTGTTTCAGGTTTCTAAGATGGACATGTATCTGACTACGACAGACCACATTGTTAGATCAAGAGGTTTCTTTTTCCCTCTTTGCATATGTTTCCAGTTATTTCCATGCTATTTTTTCTCAGTTTGTAAGAAGATTTGCAAATTTTCTAATGCAAGAAAAAGTTAAAACTGTATCGTCTATGCAAGTTCTAAGGTGCTGTATTCTGTAGTTGTCTGCATTGTAAGCACGGTTCCAAAAGATGCATAAGTCAAGCTCTTTTTCTTGGTTTCTCCGGTGAAAATTATTGCTGATTACTTCTGCTAAAAAAAATTAAACTCCTATTGTGCAATATGGATACATATCTACTTACATGTACACACTGGTAGCCTGGAGAAAGTGAAAAAGGGAAAGCTTGTCTCATGTCACTTAATTGGATGAGTATTAATCCTTGCAGTTTTAAAAAATGCTAATTTTCTCCAACCATTTTTGTTGTTGCATGAGCTGCAAACTTCTCTCATGGCATTTCTTTCTGATAGATTTAAAGTCAGCATCATAAGCTCCTGCTGGGACATGCATAATGCCATGCTGTATAGTTTATGATGTACTTGTACTTTATGCCTGTTAGATGTGTTTTCTGTAAGAACCTGATCAGAAGACTGTGCCAGTTATCCCTAGTTTCTGAATTTGTACCTTTCCGCTTACAGCTTATTATTTCTAATTGTTAACATGCTGATGAAGTGTTGGTAACAACACAATATTCTTTAGATTGAGTGAACAGATGAGCATCTCAGTCTTCATCTTAAAGCATTTGTTGATATTCTTACAAAATTCTAACAACGGCACATAACATTTTGATTGCTTTTTTGCGAGCTGTCGAGGCACTATGCTGGGAGCCGGCGACACGAGCTGCTGCGAGTCGGTGAGACGTGCTTCTGCGAGCCGGTGAGACGTGCTATTGTGAGCCAGCAAGGCGCTCTGCTGGGAGACGGTGAGACGTGCTGCTGCGAGCCGACAAGACGCTCTGCTGGGAGCTGGCGAGACGCACTGCTACAAGCCGGCCAGATGCACTGCTGGGCTAGGACCTGGGCAGCTCTTCTGCGGCTGCTCTCTGGGTGAGGATCTGGGCGGGAAGAACAGGGGGAGGTGACCGGCGCTGCTGCTGCTGTGGCTGGCCGGTGCTGCTGCAGGAATTGATCGATAGGTGAGGTGCAGGGATGTCTTTTTAGTGATGTTTTGGGCTGTTGGAACTTTGGACGGACGGAGGGAGTAGCATATTATGCTCTATTGTAATAGCTGGCATAATTGGGTTATAATAGACTCTTAAGATTGTAATAGATGAATTTCAGTGTTATTTGATGAATTTTGTCTCTTTTTTGTTTGAAATGTATGTGCTTTTGAAACCGTTTGAAATGAAAATCTGACCATTGGGACCAACTTTTGATATTAATTTAAAATTTGAACTATCTTGATGTGTGGGACCAGTTTATGAGAACAGCTGACAAGTGGAGTCCATCTGACTGGTGGGTCCACCTGACAAGTGGGACAAGCCTCATAATAAATTAGACAAAAATAAAAAATAAATGAGATAAAAGGCCAAGTTCTGGATATTAAAAAGGCCGAATATTGGGCTAGGCCCATTTAGATGACAAGAATTGAGAAAAACAATGGCTGACTTATTGGGCTTGGCCCATATATATCACTGAAATGGATTGGGCTGATTTCAATTTACATGTCTGCCACGTGTATGCCACCTGTATTCCACGTTGGATTGCTAATGTGGCTTCCTGCCACGCGTATGCCACGTTGGATTGCTGATGTGGCCTCCTCAAATTGCCCATGACGATATTATATCGTCATAAGCATTATGACGGTTCAATATCGTCATAGACGGTTATGACGATCTCAGTGAATTCGTCATGTTCGATCATCAACGATGCCCCGTTTTTGACGATCATTTTTTCGTCATAAAATCGTCATAGATCAACCATTATGACGATCTAGTGACGAATTTTGAGCGTCAGTAGTCAACACATTTCTTGTAGTGTTGAAATACCATGCATAGGAATTTATAGTGGACTCTTCGGAAGTAACTTGGTTTTAGGGGATTGGATGCACGAGAAGTATTCACTCTTAGTACAGGTTTTTGGCTAGCAAAGCTGGGTAGCAAGCATAAGAGTTGCATGAAACAAACATACATACATATGATAGAAAACAATCATGCAAATTTTCCTTGAAAGCACAAACAATTTTAACTTGAGAATACTAATACTTATAAGCCAATCATGAAGGAAAACTAAAATGATGTATCTACTAACACTTCCTTCTTTTTCTACTCAAACCTCAAGGTAATGTTGCTACTGACCAAGCTAAGTTTGCCAAAACCAACTAGATTTACTCATGCTCCCAAAGTGATACCAATACTAATCATATAAGAAAAGTTGCAAACTAAAATAAAGTGTGCGGAAAGTAAATGATAAAACTTCTCATTAATATTTCTCAATCGCAACTCACACCAAGGGATACATAGATAACCAACTAAAGGAGGATACTTCCACACTGCAAACTATTCTATAAGATAATTTCTCTATTCATGATATGACTCTAATTGAAAAGTAAATGGGTAAAAGATAATGATGTGATACCGCGACACTCCCCCAAGCTTGGAACAAACCAAGGGGATGCCTATACCAATGACGAATTACTCCTTCGGTAGTGGTGGTGTGATCATAACTGGGGCAAGGTAAAGCTCCAGCATCATGCGAAGCCTGAGATTCTCCTCTTGAAGTCTCTCCACCTCCCTCTTCAAAACCTGGAGCATGGCACAAAACTTATCAGTGACCCCAAGGGTTTCTTCTGCTGTAGGAAAGAAGCTCAGATCTAGGACTGGTAGTGTTGGTCCCTGCATATTATGAGGAAAAGCACGTCCAACGTTCATTGATCCTACAAAAGTAGGATCTCTTACACTTGATCCTCCAGTCATCTGTCCTTCCTTTAGCTTGGGGACTTGGTGGTCCTCTTCCAGAGGCTTTTTTCCCTTGTCGTCGCTTGAGGAAGCCATGATGCCTCTAAAACTGAGATCAATCTCCTGGCAGAAACAGATCAAAACAAAAACATGACGAGAACACGATATACAGACCTCTGGCAATCTGGGGGGTTATATAGGTGAAAATTAAATATCAAAACAAAGTCACGGGAGGAAACCGGGACGGAAACGAGTTCCGGGGTGGTCTCACCACAGGGTGGCGCGACCAGGAGGGGGCCCGCGCCACCAGGTGGTGAGGAGCCACCAGACTCCGTTTCCAACCCGTTTTCGTCTCGTGATTTTTCATATTTAATAAAAATGACAAAAATATAAGTAGAAAAGTTGAAAGCTAACTTTTTCTGACTAGAACTGTTACCTATTCGGAAACTGACTCTGCAGTTTCCTGCATATGTTCTTTGATGAATTCTTCCGGAGTAATCATTTGAATAACATCAACATCTTCATTATAAGAATCTCCAGAAATATAATGCTTGAGTCTTTGCCCATTCACCACTTGCGTAGTGTTATCTTTAAGCGAAGCAATCTTTACCGCACCTGAACGATACACCTCTTCAATAACAAAGGGTCCTTCCCATTTCGAGAGTAATTTTCCTGCAAAAAATCTGAGACGAGACCTATACAATAGAACTTTCTCACCAACATGAAACTCTCTCTTAAGAATTCTCCTATCATGCCATTGTTTGACTTTCTCTTTGAAAAGTCTGGCATTCTCATAAGCTTCGTTTCTCCACTCATCTAAAGAACTCAAATCAAGAAACCTTTTCTTACCGGCAAGTTTAAAATCCCTATTAAGCTCTCTCACTGCCCAAAAAGCTTTGTGTTCTAATTCTAAAGGCAAGTGACACGCTTTTTTGTAAACCATTTTGTAAGGAGACATGCCCATGGGGTTCTTATAAGCAATTCTATAAGCCCATAAAGCATCGTTCAACTTGCTAGCCCAATTTTTCCTAGACCTATTAACAGTCTTCTGCAAGATAGACTTGATCTCCCTATTCGATAGCTCTACTTGCCCACTAGTTTGGGGATGATAAGTGATACGTCTCCGGCGTATCTATAATTTTTGATGCTCCATGCTTGTTTTTACACCATTTGTCTAATGTTTCGTTACACTTCGTGGCACTTTTATGCATTTTCTGGAACTAACATATTAACAAGTCGCCACAGTGCCAGTTCCCTGTTTTCTGATGTTTTTGTGTTTCAGAAGTGATACACTGGAAATATTCTCGGAATTGGATGAAACAATTTCCTGAAGTCTTATTTTTCCCGGAAGCTTCCAGAGATCCAAAGAGGAGTCAGAGGGGGGCCACGAGGGCCCCACACACCAGGGCGGCGCAGCCCAGCCCCTGGCCGTGCCCCCTACATGTGAGGGCGCCTCGGTCCACCTCTAACGATGCCCCTTCTCCTATAAAGACCCCCCGACGGGAAAAACCTAAGTACCCAATCAATTTTCCAGAAACACATCGCGATCCTCCGCCGTCGTCGACCCGAGATCGGGAGGGTCCAGAAGCTCTTCCCGGCACCCTACCGGAGAGGGGAATCGCCACCGGAGATCTTCTTCATCGCCATGCTTGCCTCCGGAGCGATGAGTGAGTAGTCTACCTTGGACTATGGGTCCATAGCAGTAGCTAGATGGTTGTCTCCTCCACCATGTGCTTCATGTTTAGATCTCATGAGCTGCCCTACATGATTGAGATCACCGTTATGTAATTCTACATGTTTGGTTTGTTGGGATCCGATGAATATTGGTGTTATGATTGAGTTGCTATACTGAAATATATCTTATGTTATCTCTATGTTGTTTATGATCTTGCATGCTCTCCGTTGTTAGTAGCTATCTTGGCCGAGTAGTTGCTAGTGACTCCAAGAGGGGGTATTTATGCTCGATAGTGGGTTCATGCCTCTATTTAACCTGGGGGAGTGACAGAAACCTCTAAGGTTGTAGATGTGCTGTTGCTACTAGGGAGAAAACAACATTCATATGCTTGAGGGCATATGCTTTGTTTACATTACACACTTTGCTTAATGCAATTATCTGTTGTTCGCAACTTAATACTCATGGGGTGTTCGGACGATATCCCCGTGAGTGGATTATTAGTCATAGATGCAGTTGGATGGCGGTCTATGTATTTTGTTGTAATGCCCAGAGTAAATTGCATAGTGATCTTCTTGACATATCACGTGTATCTTTATTCTATCAATTGCCCAACTGTAATTTGTTTACCCAGTATGTGTTATTTTATCTTATGGAGAGACACCGCTAGTGAACTGTGGACCTTGGTCCTATTTCCATCATATTGCTATCACCTGTTTACTTTACTCGCACTGTTTATTTTACTCGCATACTATTATCACTTTCCACTCGATACGCTCATAACCTTTGTTTCAAGCAAACCGGTGGGATTGACAACCTCATCGTAAGTTGGGAACAAAGTACTTGGTTGTGTGTGTGTAGGTTCCGCGTTGCTACTGGCCAAAGATGAGTCAACAAGTATCGTTAAACGGCACCCTTGTTGGAGTGCTATTAAGCCAGTCCGCATCACCTTCAGTCGTTTGTCTCTCCTCTCCAAGATCGACATACCTTGGTTTCTTAACTGAGGGAAAATCTACTGCTATATTCATCACACCTTCCTCTTGGGGTTCCCAACGGGCTGGTCATTTACCACGCATCAAGCAACACTTTTCTGGCGTCGTTGCCGGGGATGAAGTAGAAGACTTCTGCGAGGGGAGTTTTTCACGCGCACATACTTTACTTTGTTATTGTTTTGCTTTACTTTATTTATTTTACCTGCATCGTTTTATCAAAAACACAAAAAAATTAGAATCCATGATAGTTGTTTTTACTTATCTGCTTTTAGTTTTGCTGAAATGGCCAATCCTGAAAACACCAAGTTGTGTGACTTTACTAGCATGAACAATAGTGATTTTATCTGCACTCCTATTCCACCACCTGCGCCTGCTGCAAACTTTTATGAGATTAAGCCTGCTTTATTGAACCTTGTTATGAAAGAGCAATTCTCTGGTGCTAGTACTGAAGATGCTGCAGCTCATCTCAACAATTTTGTTGAGCTATGTGAGATGCAGAAATATAAGGATGTAGAAAGTGATATTATTAAGCTCAAGTTGTTTCCTTTTTCTTTGAGAGGAAAAGCTAAAGATTGGTTGTTGTCTTTGACTAAGAATAGTATTGATTCATGGACTAAGTGTAAGGATGCTTTCATTGGTAGATATTATCCTCCTGCTAAGATTATATCTTTGCGTAGCAATATTATGAAGTTTAGTCAGTTTGATAATGAACATGTTGCTCAAGCCTGGGAAAGAATGGAATCTATGATAAAGAATTGCCCCACTCATGGACTGACTACTTGGATGATTGTCCAAACTTTTTATGCAGGACTGAATTTTTCTTCAAGGAACCTATTGGATTCAGCTGCTGGAGGCACTTTTATGTCCCTTACCTTGGGCGCCGCAACAAAGCTACTCAATAACATGATGGTAAACTACTCCGAATGGCACACCGAGAGAGCTCCACAAGGTAAGAAGGTAAATTCTGTTGAGGAAACCTCTTCCTTGAGTGATAAGATTGATACCATTATGGCTATGCTTGCTAATGATAGGACTCATGTTGATCCTAATAATGTTCCTTTAGCCTCTTTGGTTGCTCAAGAAGAGCATGTTGATGTGAATTTAATTAGAAACAATAATGCTTATAGGAATAATTTTGCTAGTAACAATTATAGGCCGTTTCCCTCTAATGGTGAAAATGGCTATCTTGGTATACCTAAAATGCCTAGTGAAGAGAGGTTTTTAGAACTTGAAAAGGCTACCAAGAATTTTATGCAAATGCAATATGAGCAAAATAAGTTGTTTACTAAGACTATGCAGGAGCAATCAGCTCTGTTGAGGACTATTAGTCATCAACTTGAAAATTCAAACAAGGCTATTCCTGAGTTGCAAGCTAAGGTTTCCAAAGCCGAAACCGATATTTCATCTTTGTCTAATATGCAATCCTCTTTAGTTAATAGAATGTCCGCTAAGCCTGATCCTTTTGCTACTGCTAATGCTATTCAAGTTAGAATTGATGAAAATATTAGATTGTTAGCAGAATTGCATGCTAGATGGGAAAGAGAGGATGAGATTGCTAGGAATATGAAAGTTTGTACTATTACTACCTCTGATGATGTTGTTCCTAATGCTAGCAATCCTCTTACTTTGATTGGTGCAGAGAAAACTCCCACTCCTTGTGTTAAAAAGCCTAAAACTGCCAAAACTTTTTCTCAAAAGAGTGCTGAAATTTTTCGGAGTGTGGGAGATGATAGCTCTATTTCCTTTAATGATTTTGATGTAGATGGCTGCAATATATCTGAAGTAATTTTGTTCTTGCAAAAGCTTGCTTTGACTCCCAATGCTAGTTCTTTAAATGTTGCTTTTACTAAGCATATTACCAATGCTCTCATAAAAATTAGGGATGAAAAGTTGATGCAAAAGCCTCTGTTCCCAAGAAGTTAGAAGATGGTTGGGAACCCATCATTGATATGCATGTTAACGGTTTTGATTGCCATGCTTTATGTGATCTAGGTGCTAGTATTTCTATCATGCCTAGAAAAATTTATGACATGCTTGATTAACCACCGCTTGAAAAATGTTATTATGATATTCCTGTTGCTGATGTTGCTAAGAAGAAACCTTTGGGAAGAATTAATGATGTTCTTATTGTGGTTAACAATAACCTTGTTCCCGTTGATTTTCTTGTTATGGACGTTGAATGCCATGCTTCATGTCCTATTATTTTGGGAAGACCCTTTCTTCGAACTTTAGGTGCCATCATTGATATGAGGGAAGGCACCATCAAATATCAATTTCCACTCAAGAAAGGTATGGAACACTTCCCTAGGAAAAGGAAGAAATTACTTTTTGACTCTATTCTTAGAGCAAATTATGAGCTTGATGCTTCATCTCTTGATGGTACTCGATTCACAATTTTCTGCGCCTAGCTCAAAGGCGTTAAAGAAAAGCACTCTTGGGAGATAACCCATTTTTTTATTTTCAATAATTTTTCTTTTATTTGAGTCTTGGAAGTCATTACTACTGTAATGACCGCTCCTTATCCTTTTTATTTCATTGTTGTGCCAAGAGAAGCCTCTAATTTGAGTGAGGTAAGATTTGGGGATGTTGCTGTCCTGAAACTGTTTTCGGTGCTGCACCGTAAAAATTCGTATAAATTCTCTGTATATATTTTGGACCTGCGATTTCTTGTGCATATGACCCAGGTTATATCCAAACTTTCATTAGTTGAACACTTTTTGATTTGAGCTACAGAAAACCCCTTAAAAATTCGGCCTTTGTCAGCTGTTCTGTTTTGACAGATTTCTGCCAATATTTGTGTTTGCCGCTTTATCGCTTTCTTTTGAGTTCTTTTGATCATAAAACTTTTGGGGAAGTTGCTACAGTAGTATATGCTATATATGTGGTGGTTTTAGGTTGAAACCTGAAGCAAAAAGAGGTTGATTATATGTTATGCTACACTAATGTTGCTAATAGATTTGTGTTTAGTTTTGTATGAAGGAAGTTTTCAAGTGTAGGGATTGGAGAATGATGAGATGAGTTGAAGAATGGATAAAAGCTCAAGCTTGGGGATGCCCATGCATCACCCCAAGAAATATTCAAGAAGTACAAGCGTCAAAGCTTGGGGATGCCCCCGAGGCACCCCTTCTTCATCGGCAAAAATCAGGTCACCTTTCAAAACACTATATTTTTATGGGATTTCTATTTTCGTGCCCTCGGGTCCTTAGTTGTGCTCAGTTTTCCCCAGCCGCTTAACTTTTCCTCAGTTTTCCCCTTGCTCTAGTTTGAAACCCCTCGCAGACGCTCAGACGGGAGGGTTGCGGTCTGGTCAGAGGCCTTGACCGTTACCGGTGACGGCTAGGGAGCCGCGGTGGTTGTGAATTGACCGATGCTTTTGAATGGTGCTGACGGGTAGAGTCAGGAGACATGTCAGAGCAGCCATCCATCTATCGCTGACATGTGGGCTGTTTTATTTCCTGATTGTATACGCGGTGCTGCCAATGACAAATGGGGCCGCTTTATAGGGCTGCCGCAGCCAATGACCAGTGGGGTCGTGTATTTTTCAGGAAAAGACATATATTGCCGCTCTGTGGGGCTGCCACAGCCAATGACCAGTGGGGTCGTCTATTTATTTAGAGAAAATCATATATTGCCGCTCTGTGGGGCCTCCGCAGCCAATGACCGCTGGGGTCGTCTATTTATTTAGAGAAAATCATATAGAGCCGCTCTGTGGGGCTGCCTCAGCCAATGACCGCTGGGGTCGCCCTTAGTGAAAAGGCATATATCCCTGCTTTTAGTTAGAGAGAAGCAACAAGTTCGCTAATTAATTTTTCTTAAGCTAGACCCAGCAGGTGACTATTTTTGCAGCTTAAACTAAAGTGAATCTTGTGCTAAACATGGCTGGAACCTAGTGTTGTGCATCTCATTAGTCATCGGAGAACCGCTGGTAGCTCGTTCCCCATCCTCGGACGGAGCAGCCATCGCCGGCGCCTCTTCGCGCCGCCGGCTCTGTTCCCTGGCGGCGTCGGACGGACTGCAGCGCTGCACGTCAACCACGGCTCCAACACTTGTTTTGTCCGCACGCATTGTACCCACCGCAGGAAAGTCCACTGCAAGCAGATCCGCCGCCCACGACGACCGGGATTTGCTCCGCCGCAAGCAGATCCGCCGCCCACGACGACCTCCGCTTCCGCCTCCCCCGCCCCCTAATCGATTCGATTCCCGTAATTTATTTCGAGTTTGCAGGTGCGAAATAGTCCTCAATGTCTGGTCGTAGCGGGTACACCGGCGAGGGTGGGGATTCGATCATGTCGTGGCCACGTTCTACTTCTCCTACCTCATTGGAAGTGCAGGTATCTAGCTTCTGCTCTCTGTACTACCGTTGAATTTGAAGTGCCGCCATGGCCTGTTGGAGTGATTTCAGTTGTTCTTTTTTCCATTATTGTTACAGTTCGCCAGTCAAGCCGATGATCCATGGTACATTGCATACCAAGATGAATCAACCCAGTGGTGTAGCTAGAGGATGGATTTGGAGGAGAAGGTGGCCAATTTAGGTGATGAATTGGCCCGTAAAAACCAAATGATATTCGAGCTGAAGCGTACTGTGAAGGAAGAAAAGAAGAATTTAGAGCTTATTCGCAAGGAGAAGTTGATACTTGAGACAGATCTTGCCATATTTGATCAAGTGGTAGAAAATCTAGAACATGAACTTCAAGTGATGGGAGAGGCGAAAAGTAGATTCATCTGGGCAGTTTTATTAGGTGTCATCCCTGTCCTAGCAGTTATGTGGGTGTGGTAGATGATTTAGATAGTATAGAATTGTTATTCAGTAGATGGCTCTAACCACTGTATTTTGGTGTGGCTCTAACCACTGTATTTTGTCGTACAATTTCCTAGTTGTGCTAAGTAATGCGCGCGATAATTTTCATGCATGAACATCTTATAAAAGTGAAAGGATCCCAAAAGTGAAAGCATGTACCAGCCTCTCGGATCAAATACATATCAATCTTCCCAATCAAGTTGGGATAGAATTCAAATCATACATTCGGATGTACAGGGACACATCAAGAAAGTGGAGAAGCTTTTTTTGACACGGAGGTAGTAGTTCGAACAATTTTATCCCAAATTGAAATTGAAAAATACAAATTTATCATAATTTATCCCAATTTGCGACGTCGAACACGGCCTGGACGACGGGCGGCTGAGGGGGCTGGATCTGCGCCATCCGCAAACTCGGACATGGAGGAGGGCTGGATCTGCGCCGTCGCAGCAATGTTGTGGATGATGGCTTCAATCGTCTTGTCATTGATGACCACTATCGACACGGCCGCCGTCTTGGTGTCCATCAGCAACAGATCTGAGGAGGGCAACGGAAGTGAGACATTGGCAGGCTCCGACATTGAAGGCTGGATCTGCGCTATCATAGCGATGTTGTTGGTCGCAGCGATGTTGTAGGTGATGGCTTCAAGACGATCGATGACCACTGTCGACACGGCCACCGTCTTGGTGTCCATCAGCAACAGATCTGAGGAGGGCAACGGAAGTGAGACATCGGCAGGCTCCGACATTGAAGGCTGGATCTGCGCCATCGCAACGATGTTGTAGGTTGCAGTGATGTTGTAGGCGATGGCTTCAAGACGATCGATGAGCACTGTCGACACGGCCGCCGTCTTGGTGTCCATCAGCAACAGATCCGAGGAGGGTAGCGGAAGTGAGACATCGGCAGGCTCCGACATTCAAGGCTGGATCTGCGTCGTCGCAGCGATGTTGTAGGCGATGGCTTCAATCGTCTTGGCATCGGTGAGCACTGTCGGCACGGCCACCGTCTTGGTGTTCTTCATCATCAACAGATCTGAGAAGATAAACGAAAGTGAGACAGAGAGAGACATTTCAACTATTTCTGAGGGTTCGATCCTCACCGGCACTCTTAGATCCACGCCGCTGCATGGTTAGATCCGCGCCGCCGCATGCACGGTTAGATCCGCGCCGCCGCATGCACGCACGCACGCTGCAGATCCGCACCGCCGTGACCGCCAGAGTAAGAGAGGAAGATGCGACTGGAATATGCGACTGCCAGGGTTGGTAGGTATGTGCTCTGCAGATCCGCGCCGCCGCGACCGCCAGGGTTGATAGGCCGTCCGATCATAAATGATCCAACAGTGCAAGTGTGCATTGAGCTATCAACCAACCAAGATTCGTGTGAAATACATCTCGACCAATCAGAGATCAGCCAGTGAGTACAAGGGAGGAAAACTGAGTAGAATTCAGAGGGGGAAAAGTGAGGAAATGTTTATCAGAAGGGCAAAACTGAGTAGGACTGAATAAAACAAGTGAACCCGGAGGGGGAAAACTGAGTAAAACTATGTAAAACAGGGGCACCCAAATAATAAAGGGAGTAAGGGAAATTGAAGCTTTTGGCATAAAAATTGTTAGATTGTGTTATTTGAACAATATAGTACATTTTGGCCAACGTGATATTGTTTGCAATTCAAAGATACACAAGTGTGACGAATTTGGACTCATTTGGACAAAGTTTGTAAGCATTGTGGGTATTTGGGAGGTGTGTTGAGTAGAAAGCCCTCCATCTTCATAGCTAGTAGCTCATGGACTAGGAAGTGGTTTTGGGAAAGGGAAACTTCATATCTCTATATTTCCTTTTCCATTATTATTTCTCTAGGTTGTAGGTAACATAACAAGACTCCATGGGAAGGTTCCACCATGTTTTGAATTATTATGAATTAAAATAAACCCAAAACTATATTTTTTGAGTTTAGTCACTAAGAGGGGGAAAAGTGAGGAAACCTCAAGCGATGAACTATAGCTAGTAGCTCATGGACTAGGAACTTATTCAAGCAAATAATACATACATTATTGTGATTATTCAACATACAAACTTGGGAACGTCACACTAGTTCGAATTCAATACAAAGGGATCCCCAATACAAATTGTTCATACAAATTCAAATTAATTGTTCAAAATAAAATCTTTCTCTTGCTCCTGGTGTGACTCGCTGGGTCCACCACCTTACTCCGGGTAACCCTACCAGGGATATTATCGGTGTATACCTTCCTTTTGCCATCTTTCTTGTTTTTGTTCTTCTTCTCTTTGGGTTGTGCCAAGACCGAGACAACCATATCATACGAAGCTTGTGCTCTTTCTTCTAATGCATTTTCTTCAAATGCTTCAAGCAGCTCTCGATCCATTGCTTCAAAGGCCTCTCGATCCATCTGTTCCCTCTGCTCTCAATCCATCGGTTCAAGCAGCTCTCGATCCATCTGTTCCCTCTGCTCTCGATCCATCAGTTCAAGCAGCTCTTGATCCATCGGTTCAAGCAGCTCTCGATCCATCGGTTCAATCTGCTCTGGATCCATCGGTTCAAGCAGCTCATGATCCATTGCTTCAATCTCCTCATGATCCATTGCTTCAATCTCCTCATGTTGAATTGCTGCTTCATTCTCCTCTGCATTTGCTGCTCCCACCTGATCTTCCATTCCAAAAGCTGGGTCAACTGGATTTTTACAAAGCCTAGCAATGTGTCCAGGGATTCCACAACGTTTGCACTTACATCGTCGAATCGGTGGACCACCCTCTGCACTAGCTCTGATCCTATTCTTCCTCGGCCTACCTGCCGGTCTAGTCAAAACTTGAGAGTACAGTTTGAAGCCTGGATCGACTTTCATCCATTGGTCTTTTCCCAACAAGGTAGGAACATTCATAGCATATGCAGCCCTAAATTTGGCAAACGAGAAATACTTTGACACATACTGATCAACTTCACCTTCTGTACCCGCTATAACACTCATGGAAAACAATGCTTGTATGCAGGGTATCCCACGGATCTGCCATCGCCTACAATGGCATGTCCTATCAACCAAACTCACTGGATACCTCCACTGCCTGTTTTTACTGTCAGTGTAGGTTACCTCAGCCTCCATTCCTTTTCTGATGCATTTCATCTTCAATTGTTTTGCCCTGGCATGCAAAGACTTAATCAAAGATGGGAGCATGAGATGGCCAACATATTTTGTGCCTGCAATTCTTTGACGCAGATCGATTTTTATCATGATCATCTGCCTAATCTTATCAAATATTTGCCACAGCATAAGCCCTTTCAATGACTTGACCTTTGCATTGAAACTCTCCGCAAGGTTACTTGTTACATAGTCTACCTTGCAAATTTCATTGAATTGGCTTCTTGACCACACCCTACCATGATATTCATCCAAGTACTCCTTCACCCCAGTTTTTTGTTTATACAACACTTCCAAATGAAACAGATGCTTCCTAATGCTGCATGTGTATGCAGCTGGCCATAGGTTGTCAGTATAAACTTTACCCTTGAATTTCTTTGTAAAATTCTATACCAAGTGTCGCATATATTCCCTATGCTCCACTCCAGGGAATACTGCTTCTACTGCACTCTCCAAACCTTTGCAAGCGTCTGTGTGGATAGTAAGTCCTGGTGGATGACCTATAAGGTAGCGCAAATTCTGCAGAAACCAAGTCCAACTTTCCTCTGACTCAACCTCCAAAACTCCATAAGCAATAGGGAACATCCAATTGTGTCCATTAATTGCAGTAGAAGCAACTAGCTGTCCTTTAAACCTGTCATGAAGAGCTGTTGCATCCACGGCCAAATAAGGCCTGCAACCGTCCAGAAGGCCTTTCCAGCAAGCCTTGAAACAAACAAAAGCCCTTCTAAAATATTCCTTCTGCATCATCCTCCCGCTTTTCAATTTGTAGGGAACTGTATGCTTGTCTATCGCTACAACACTGCCTGGACTAGCCATCTCCACTTCAGCTTTTAAAGTGTAAAGCAACTGAAAGCTTTCATTCCATGGACCATTTATCCTGTCAAGAGCCATTTCCTTTGCATAGAACATCCTCATGTAAGGTATGTTTATAGTAAACTTATCAGATATCAATTTTATGAGTGCTGTTGGACCAAGTGTTGGAGTTTCTCTCATCCAATCTATGATTGCATCTACCAACCACCTAGTCTTCACTAGCTTTGATTTCTCCTCTGGCGCTCCCGCTCGAGGTGGACAAGTATGGTCGATCGAGTTCTTCTTTATCTGAAACATAATTATAAGGGATGTCAGTAACAGTTAACAAATTTTACACCGTGATCTAAAATACACAACTGGTTGGCGTAGTACCTAAACCACGGTGCTTCTGAGCATTGTGGATGCATGCAGCCTCCACCTACACCTCTTGTATGGGCACTTAACTGTGAACCTACCTGGCTCACTTTTAATAACCTCATAATCATTCTTGTTGAGAATGCAATATGTAGTAATTGCATTACAGCAGTCCATCATCGTTTGAAATACGGTGCCTTCTGCAAGCTGAGGATCCTCCCTGTTCCACTCAATTGTTGGCAAGTCATCATCTTCGTAATCGGCTAAAACAAGGCTGTCATTGTTCTCATCCTTCTCTTCATCATCAGTGTCATCAAATCTGGCACCTTGTGCAATATCTTCCATGTATTGATCCTCCATTGCATGCTTACTACATCGATCTACCAATTCAGGAAATATCAACTCATCCTCATCATCTTGAGGAGATGGATCCTCAATCTCTGCATCGTCCTCCACATCGACCGCAGGAAACAATCTGGCTACCACTAGCACCGGGGACAGATGGTGCTGCTGTGGACCTATAAGGAGCGGGGTGGCGCACACGATTAGCAGAGGCAGCAACACTAGAGAGACATGATGCCCGACCACCTGATGATGCCCCAACACCAGATGATGCCTGGACCCTGTCCACATGGATTCAAATTTTACCGACACGGCAAGAATCATTTAAAGCAAAAAGAATTCCCAGATCGTCGTCGGAAATTAGTGGAACAAATCTTCCCTCCGTGCTGTTGAAATATTGGAAATCAACTGAATCGCCAGCGCCCTAGGGGTACCGAGCGCAGATGTTATCTTTTAAATCCCTCAACAAGATGGTAGTTGCAACCACCGCTGGGATGTAAAATCCGCTCACATTGTGTTCAGAATCACGCAAAAAACTAGTATCCAGCCTAACCACCAGCCAAAAAGCCAGCGCTGGATCAATCCTATTCGAAAAGCAACGCAGTTAGTTGAGTAACAACGATTCACGCTCAAAAACTGCATACTCTTAATTCACATAGGCAGACGATGCTTACCCAGATGGAATCCATGCGTTAGATCCCTCCGATTCCCAATCTTCTCCGCTGTTGAGGGGCATAATCGGCACATTAGACAGATGTACAAACTCTACCACCATAGGGGTAGATCTAGATCTAGTGGAGGCGGAGCCCTCTCCACCTCCCGGGGGTGGTGGTGGGGGCAGGGGCGGCTCGGTGGTGGACGACGCCATAAGGTAGGAGGGCAGGACGGCGTGGCGGCGGAGGGGCGATGTGTGAGCTCTTCTAGTCTCGGGCGGAGGGGAAAGCTTTGGGTGAGTGACAGACCGCCAGTCCGACGTGTCTCATTGGGTCAACAGTCAACATAATTCAAAAGCAACGGTCCATTCACAACCACCGCGGCTCCCTAGCCGTCACCGGTAACGGTCTAAGGCCTCTGACCAGACCGCAACCCTCCCGTCCGAGCATCTGAGAGGGGTTTCAAACTAGAGCGAGGGGAAAACTGAGGAAAAGTTAAGCGGCTAGGGAAAACTAAGTACAACTAACGAACCAGGGGCACGGAAATAGAAATCCCTATTTTTATTGCTTCATGCACTATGTGTTTTTCTTGGAGCGTCAGTTGTTTTAGTTTTCTTAGTTAGTTTGTTTGTTTGCTGCAATAAATGGTTGGACCCCAACAAATTTCTTTTGGAGAAGTTGCCTTGCTTTTCATTTGCCAAGAACACTCTAGTTTTCATTCTTATCAAAAACTGAGTGTTCTTCTTTTCTGCTACTGCTTTTGGTTTTCGTTTTCGCCTTGATTTGCGTTCAGATCTTCTTATATTTATTTATCAAGGTGTATTTTTGCCTCTGATCTTTATTGGTTTTCATCAAAAGAGGTGTTTATAAAAAGTTTGAATGGTGTTGGAAAAGAGAAAAAGCTTTGTGCAAAAAAGTGGTACAAGAAGAAGCTTGTGTAGACTGCGGCTTAGGCTTTTTCATGTCATGCTTGATGTCTTTTTGATAGTATGCTTAGTGGTTTTGCTGTAGCATGACTTGTCTCAAATAACTGAGATTGCTTAATGAGCCTTTGAAAAAATCATGCGTTGTTTTTAATTATTTGGAAGCATTATTTTGGTTTTCTCCTTGATGCTTTATTTGGGTTGACTTGGCGCATGCTCACACATGTTAGACTCCTACAAAGTCGCCAATAGCCTCTATGATCATTTAGTTTTTGACTTTTGATGCCATCTTATGCTTCTTTTAATGTCGCTTTGTCGCTTTGCATGATTATGGCCATTATTGCTCTCTTAGTTGGTCGCTCCCAGTCTTTTGCTAGCCCTCGCCTTGTACTGAGTATGAGCTCTACTCGTGCATCCAACTCCTAAAAACCAAGTTTGCCAAAGTGTCCACCATACATACCTACTAGCAATTTGCTATTCCAAGTAAATTTGACTTGCTTTTATTTTCTCTTCAAATTAAACTCTTACCAGTGTTATGCGAAAATTGGTCACTAAAGCTCTCACAAACCGGAAGGCACACTTTACTTTTTCCTGTTTTAAAATTTTGACATTGTGGTCTCTTATGTTGAGTTGTTATGCTTGCAAGTTGTAAGTTGGAGACTAGCCCAGCCATGCAGTCATGGGCAAGCTTTCAACATTGCACTTCTCTTTTGAGTTGATATCGTGATCTTTTGTTTATGGATGCCCGCGGTGTGAAATGAATTGGGAATCTTGTGGGGATCATGGAGTTTGTATATGTGTTAGGGAAACACCTGGGCCGCCAATCTAAGCCATGCATAATTCATGGTGGAAATTTGCAGCATACCCATAGTGGACATTCGAAGACGCATCTCAAAATAAAAAGCTAAACAAATGATAAATAAAAGAGATGTCGAGGTGTTCATTGTCTGCTTGTCCTATCATTTTGATGTGGGCTTGTTCCATGTCATCGGGCATGGAGGTACCCCGTTGGCGGTTCTCAATGATATGCATATACTTACAATGACAAGAGCCTTGATTGGGACTCTAAGTAAAGTAGCATGAGGTTTGGGTACTTGTATTCACGGGACATGAGGTTTTCAACTTATGATTTGTCAAGCATATGCATCATAATTGTTCTCGCATTAACTTTAAGCATTCAACATGCTTATGATGGGGGCAATGAGAGCTCAAAGCCAGTAAGTAACATAATTTTTGAAGGTTATAAAACTTGCAATCACTACTTCCCTCAGCGAAGGGCCTTTCTTTTACTTTTATGTTGAGTCACCACCTTCTATCTTTATGCACCATTAAGAGAGCATAGTTGTCATTCTTAGTATAATGTGCATTGTCCCAAAGTTTTCATTGATTGATTCATATTGTTGGTTTCACTTGTTCTTAAATTATTTGTATCTAGTCGCCCTCTTAAACTTGAAGGTGTCCTATGCATTTATGTTTTGCTCTCTATGAAGGACAAGCTAAAAACCATTTGTATGTTTTTCCTTATGATTTGAACACATGTTTGACTTTCATTGTTTCATTTTCATGATCTTTTGTTTGTGTTCTTTTTCATGTTATAACATGGTTGCTAAGTTTCTTATTGTCAAGATTATATCTTTCATGCCCATGTTTTAAGTTCTTATGATCCCAGCTCACAATGCTTACATATATGATCAAGATTGTGTAGGTGCATGTCACCTCAAAAATTATTTCTTTTGTTATCACTTACCTACTCGAGGACGAGCAGGAGTTAAGCTTGGGGATGCTGATACGTCTCCGACGTATCTATAATTTTTGATGCTCCATGCTTTTTTTACACCATTTGTCTAATGTTTCGTTACACTTCGTGGAACTTTTATGCATTTTCCGGAACTAACCTATTAACAAGTCGTCACAGTGCCAGTTCCCTGTTTTCTGCTGTTTTTGTGTTTCAGAAGTGATACACAGGAAATATTCTCAGAATTGGACGAAACAAGTTCCTGAAGTCTTATTTTTCCCGGAAGCTTCCAGAGATCCGAAGAGGAGTCGGAGGGGGGCCACGAGGGCCCCACACACCAGGGCGGCGTGGCCCAGCCCCTGGCCGCGCCCCCTACGTGTGAGGGCGCCTCGATCCACCTCTGACGATGCCCCTTCACCTATAAAGACCCCCCGACGGGAAAAACCTAAGTACCCGATCAATTTTCCAGAAACACATCGCGTTCCGCCGCCGTCGTCGACCCGAGATCGGGAGGGTCCAGAAGCTCTTCCCGGCACCCTGCCGGAGAGGGGAATCGCCACCGAAGGTCTTCTTCATCGGCATGCTTGCCTCCGGAGTGATGAGTGAGTAGTCTACCTTGGACTATGGGTCCATAGCAGTAGCTAGATGGTTGTCTCCTCCACCATGCGCTTCATGTTTAGATCTCATGAGCTGCCCTACATGATTGAGATCACCGTTATGTAATTCTACATGTTTGGTTTGTTGGGATCCGATAAATATTGGTGTTATGATTGAGTTGCTATACTGAAATATATCTTATGTTATCTCTATGTTGTTTATGATCTTGCATGCTCTCCGTTGTTAGTAGCTATCTTGGCCGAGTAGTTGCTAGTGACTCCAAGAGGGGGTATTTATGCTCGATAGTGGGTTCATGCCTCTATTTAACCTGGGGGAGTGACAAAAACCTCTAAGGTTGTAGATGTGCTGTTGCTACTAGGGAGAAAACAACATTCATATGGTTGAGGGCATATGCTTTGTTTACATTATACACTTTGCTTAATGCAATTATCTGTTGTTCGCAACTTAATACTCATGGGGTGTTCGGACGATATCCCCGTGAGTGGATTATTAGTCATAGATGCAGTTGGATGGCGGTCTATATGTTTTGTTGTAATGCCCAGAGTAAATCGCATAGTGATCTTCTTGACATATCACGTTTATATTTATTCTATCAATTGCCCAACTGTAATTTGTTTACCCAGTATGTGTTATTTTATCTTATGGAGAGACACCGCTAGTGAACTGTGGACCCCGGTCCTATTTCCATCATATTGCTATCACCTGTTTACTTTACTCGCACTGTTTATTTTACTCACATACTATTATCACTTTCCACTCGATACGCTCATAACCTTTGTTGCAAGCAAACCGGTGAGATTGACAACCTCATCGTAAGTTGGGAACAAAGTACTTGGTTGTGTGTGTGCAAGTTCCGTGTTGCTACTGGCCGAAGACGAGTCAACAAGTATCGTTAAACGGCGCCCTTGTTGGAGTGCTATTAAGCCAGTCCACATCACCTTCAGTCGTTTGTCTCTCCTCTCCAAGATCGACATACCTTGGTTTCTAACTGAGGGAAAATCTGCTGCTATATTCATCACACCTTCCTCTTGGGGTTCCCAACGGGCTGGTCATTTACCACGCATCAATAAGCAGAAGCAATTCTATGATTAACGTCATATCTAGCAAGAGTTTTCCTAAAACCGCCATGAATAAAATGAGAACCTCCGTCATCTAGGCACACCAAACCTAGGAAAAATAACATCCTTAAGCATTTTTAATGAGGTCTCACCATTGGCACTCTTCGTAGGTATAGCTTCTACCCACTTAGTAACATAATCAACAGCTACGTGTATATGAGTATAACCTTCTGAAGGAAGAAAAGGACCCATAAAGTCAAATCCCCAACAATCAAATGGTTCAATAACAAGAGAATAACTCATAGGCATTTCATTACGTCTAGAAATATTACCAACTCATTGGCATTCATCACAAGATAAAACAAACTTTCTAGCATCTTTAAAAAGGGTAGGCTAATAAAAACCTGATTGTAGAACTTTTTGTGCAGTTCTATCTCCAGCATGATGCCCACCATAGGGACTACCATGACATTTTCTCAATATCTCTTGTTGTTCATATTCTGGAACACATATTCGCATAATACCATCCATTCCTTCTTTATATAAGTGTGGGTCATCCCAAAAGTAATTCCTCAAGTCATAAAAGAATTTCCTTCTTTGCTGAGCTGTAAAAGTTGGAGGCAAATACTTGGAAACAATAAAGTTAGCATAATCAGCATACCAAGGTATTTCTCGTGAAGTTACCTTTATTGAAGCCAAATGTTCATTTGGAAAACTGTCATTAACAGGAATGGGATCAAAAGAAATGTTTTCCAATCTAGACAAATTATCAGCAACAGGATTTTGAGCACCTTTCCTATCTACAATATGCAAATCAAACTCTTGTAAAAGCAACACCCATCTGATAAGCCTAGGCTTAGTATCCTTCTTTGACATAAGATATCTAATGGCAGTGTGATTAGTATGAATAGTAACTTTTGAATCTACAATATAAGTTCTAAACTTATCACATCCAAAAACAACAGCAAGAAACTCTTTTTTTTGAAGCTTAGCAAGAAACTCTTTCTCAGTAGTAGCATAATTCTTCTGAGCAGCATCAAGAGTCTTACTAGCATAATGAATAACATTCAACTTCTTATCTACACGCTGTCCAAGAACATCACCTACAACAAAATCAGTAGCATCGCACATAATTTCCAAGGGTAAATTCCAATCAGGTGGTTGAACAATAGGAGCAGTAGTTAAAGCCTTCTTAAGAGTTTGGAAAGCTTCCTTACAATCATCATCAAAAACAAATGGAACATCTTTTTGAAGAAGATTAGTAAGAGGCTTCGAAATCTTAGAGAAATCTTTAATAAACCTCCTATAGAAACCAGCATGACCAAGAATACTACAAATACCTTTAAGATCCCTAGGACAGGGCATTTTCTCTATTGCTTCAACTTTCCTTTGTCAACTTCAATACCTCTTTCGGAGATTTTATGTCCAAGAATAATTCCTTCATTCACCATAAAGTGGCATTTCTCCCAATTAAGAACAAGATTAGTTTATTCACATCTCAGCAAAACTTTATCAAGATTGTGCAAACAGTTATCAAAAGAAGTTCCATAGACGAAGAAATCATCCATGAACACCTCCATAATTTCTTCACAAAATCCATGAAAAATAGCAGACATGCATCTTTGAAAAGTAGCAGGAGCATTGCGCAAACCAAAAGGCATACATCTATAAGCATAAGTTCCATAAGGACAAGTAAAAGTGGTTTTCTCTTAATGTTGCTTTTTAACAGCAATCTGAGAGAAACCGGAATAACCATCAAGAAAACAAAAATGAGTTTTCTTAGATAACCTCTCTAGCATTTGATCTATAAACGGTAAAGGATAATGATCTTTCTTAGTAACTTTGTTTACCTTTCTAAAATCAATGCACATCCTATAACCAACTACTACCCTTTGAGGAATAAGCTCGTTATTCTCATTAGGCACAACAGTAATACCTCCTTTCTTAGGAACACAATGAATATGACTAAACATCTACTATCAGCAATAGAATAAATAATACCAGCATCAAGGAGCTTCAATACCTCATTTCTTACCACTTCCTTCATCTTAGGAATTAAACGACATTGATGTTTAACAATTGGCTTTGCATTTGGCTCCATGTTAATAGCATGCTGACATATAGTAGGAGAAATCCCTTTTAAATCATCAAGAGTATATCCCATAGCTCCTCGGTGTTTCCTCAATATTTCCAATAACCTATCTTCTTCCTTTCCTAAAAGTTTAGAACTAATAATAACAGGATATATTTTCTTATCATCAATATAAGCATATTTAAGATCATCAGGTAAAGGTTTTAATTCAAAAACAGGATCTTCCTTAGGTGGCAAAGTGGTACCCAAATCCTCCATAGGTAAATTTGTTTAATCAGCGCTAGTTGACGAAGAACAATATTGTCAATCTCTTCTCTTTCTTCCTTGAAGATCTCACTTTCATGATCCTCCATAAATTGCTACAGAGCATTATTAGGAGCAAGAGCAATAGAAGCAAGCAGTTCAACTCGAAAATTTTCATTAGGCAATTCATTTCCATAACGAGCTTTAGTAAACTTAGAAAAATTAAACTCATAAGATTCTCCATCAAACTTAGTCAAAATTTTCTCCTTCTTACAATCTATAACAGCTCCACAAGTATTCAAAAAGGGTCTACCAAAAATAATAGGACAAGTTTTACTAGGTTCTATACCAAGTATTAGAAAATTAGTAGGATATTTAGTCTTACCGCATAGAACTTCCACATCTCGAACAATACCAATTGGAGATATAGTTGCTCTATTAGCAAGCTGAATAACCACATCGACTTCCTCCAGTTCACAAGGGGCAATTTCATGCATGATTTCTTTGTATAGCTCGAAAGGAATATCACTTGAACTTGCACCAATATCGCATAAACCATAATAGCAATGATCACCAATCCTGACAGAAAGCACAGGAACATTGGTTTTCCTAGATCTACTAGGATGTGAAACAATGTTAGAAGCATCTTCACAAAAGACAATATGTTAATATCCTACATTTTTAGTAACAAGGTCTTTCACTATAGCCATAGGAAACTTAATAATAATTTGCTCATCAGGTTCTACAGCTTTCTTTGCACTTTTCTTAAGTACACTAATTAAAGTAGAATGTTCCTTTACCTTAGCAGGGAAAGGTGTTTCCTCAAAATAAGGCTCAGGCAAAATGCGATCAACAGTACAAACTTCAGTAGTTCTAGCAGGAATACAACTAACAGTGTCTTTATAAGGTGCATGGTACTTGTTCCAATCTTTCTTTGGAACATCAAGATAAGAAGCAAAGGCCTTAAAACAATTAGCAACTATTTGGGAATCAAGACCATAAACATCACTAACATTAAGAAAGGCATCGGTTCCCATAAAAGCTTTAATGCATTCATAATCATAATTTATACCTGACTTTCTACCTTTGTCATTCTCCCATCCTTCAGTGTTTTCTTGAATATAGTCTAGAAGATCCCATTTAGCTTCTTCTTTTGTACGTGTGAATGATCCGGAGCAAGAAGCATCCAATAAATCCTTGTCATGAAGAGTAAGCCTTGCATAAAAGTTATTAATAACAATATTCCTGGGGAGCTCATGAATGGGACATTTGAGCATTAATGAATTCAATCTCCCCCACGCTTGGGCAATACTCTCTCCATCATGAGGCCAAAAATTATATATCTAATTACGATCTTTATGAATCTCACTTGGAGGATAAAATTTGGAATAAAAGAGAGGTATAATTTCCTCCCAGCCAATAGATGAACCATCCTTTAGCAGCCTATACCACTCCACAGCTCTGCCCTTCAGTGATAAAGAGAATAGCTTTCTCTTAACCTGACTTGATGAAATACCTGCACACTTGAACAACTCGCATAATTCATATATAAAGAGTAAATGATCACCCAGATGGACAGTTCCATCTCCTGAATAGCGGTTATTTATAACACGTTCAACAATTTTCATAGGTATTTTAAAACGATCTAATTGAGCAGGCGTTGGTTCATCTACTACCGTAGCTGAGGCAGTAGCGTTCCCAAATAAGGAACCAAATGGAGAATTCTCCATAGCAAAATAAAATAAAAGACAGAAATAAAAACAATACTCACGGCAAAAGTTACCTTTACCAATTTCACTCTTCAATAGCGCTTCACTCCCCGGCAACGGCGCCAGAAAATAGTCTTGATGACCCACAAATATAGGGGGCATATCGTAGTACTTTTGATAAATAAGAGTGTCAAACCCAATGAGGAGCAGAAGGTGTTGACAAGCGGTTTTGATCAAGGATTCACTGTAAATACTAGCAAACGATTTTTCAGGGGTATTTGGTAATGCAAGTAAATAAAGTACGAGTAAATAAAAGACAATAATAGTAATTGCTGCAAGTGGCCCAATCCTTTGTAGAGCAAAGGACAAGTCGGTTGTGTAACTTATGATTACCAAATGTTCCTAAGGACACACGGGAGTTTCTGTCGAGAGCTTTCGCTTCAAGTTGCTAAGTAATCTTCATTGGTTTGATAAGTGTTATGGGGGTGAACCTGTGCTAGCGTACTATCCTTACTAGGACTAATACACAGTTGTGATTATACCCCCTGCAAGCATCTGCAAATACAAGAAAGTAATTAAGATAAATCTAACCACAGCCTTCAACTCTGAGATCCTATTGACGAGGGTCAACTCGACAAATGTACAATATGAAGGACTTAGGATCGAGGGAATAGGGCGTCAGATGAACTCAAAGGTAAAATCAGTCAAACAAGATGTGTATCGAAAGTAAACGTAAGAGTAAACTTGTCTTGCTTTCAATCTATTCCTCACCGTCCTCTCCTGGCCCCTATATATAGGTGGCCAGGTGTCAAGGATCGGTAGGGGTTCGACATGGATTACAATATCGATATACGGCATGAACTCGTATCTCGACTAGTATTACACTTGGGCCTAGCTTAATGGGCCTAAGGGGTACTCAACCGACGGGCTCTATTATCTATACCCTTGTCAGTAGCCCCCGAGATTCTACCAGAATTGCAGATTTGGGTTGAATCTCAGATCTTCAATTCTTCAAATCTTCAAATCTTCGACTTGGTCAATCTTTCGACTTCTTATGTTTTCCTGTATTCAAACACGAATAACTGTCATTATACCTATTTCACAAGGGGTTTTGATGAACAAGCCTGACAACTCTGACAGATCAAGAGGTCAGTTAACTGCCGAAACAGATACTTGTCACCTACTTTGAATTCAATCCCCTTGGACTTGAATCTGGAAAACTGGTCAAACCCATTCTTTTGCCACATTTAGGACTTACAAAGAACGAGTCCCAATGGTTCTCAAGGTACCCAGTGCGTCCACCGGGATTTTCTTCGCGTCGTTGACACGGATAAGTACTAGCAGAGCACATTCATGTGCGTATACCAGGCCACACAGGACGGATCCTGGGGTCTTACCTTCATGATATATTTCAATCATGGCATTCAAATTTTGTTGCGATGACGCAACTCGAGAATCATATGTCGCAGCCTTGTTTAACTGTTAGAATGTGCTAAATATTCGAGTTGGTTCTTTTTATATTTAAATTCTCATAAATAAATCCCGATGGGAGTAATCGATCTTTATTTTGTCGACAATGAAGTCGAAGTTTGTTGTCGATGAAAGGTAGTCGATTACGCCTATAACACTTGTCAACCAGTTGGTCCTTTATTCATTGGGTGCACCACCAGTGCTCCTATTGTAAGTAGCCCCTGAGGCTGTGGGCGGGTACTTGTAGCCAATCATAGGCTTCGATCTCTTCGTCTTCTTGTCGGGGGGATGACCCCCGGTAGGGTCAAGAGACTAGAAAGATACAAGGAGTAAGGTTGACCTTGTGTTGGTTGACCTAGATGGGGTCTGGCCGGAATACAGGAGCGTCGGCCAGACCGGCATATGAGTGTATCCCGGCGTCAGTTTAGATATGCCGGAATAACCGGGATACTTATCGAGGAGTGCCGGCATATGCATAGATATGCCGGCCTTACTTATTTGATATGTTGTGCAGGAGCAGGGAGGCCGGATTACCCGACCTTCATAGGTCGTTGGTCCGGCCTATAGGTCCAGGATATGGCCAACGGACATATCCGGGGTATATAAGTCAACTAAGGTGTCATGTCCCTACAATCAAGGAGAGATTCTGCCAAGTATGGAGGGAGATCATGTTGACAGGGTGCACAGTGGTGATTTACCTACCCTTACTGTGCACAAGTACATCCCTTACCTCACAGTGGTAAGGTCACAGTCCAGGAAGTACAAGGTACAACGAGGGTGAGTCCCATCGAGAGCAATCAGGGAGAAAGTCAAGGGTGTCTGCCTTCGCCAGCTTGCCTTATTCGGAGTGTAGTTGGTGTCTCTGGTCTCAGGTGACCGTTGTAACCCTGGCCACCACTATATAAGGTGGCATAGGGAGCCCTAGTGGAGGGTTGGTCATTCGGTGTTCCTACACTTAGCAGCAGTTCATCTTCCTCCGCTAGCAGAGAGCTTGGAAGCGCCATTGTTGTATACTCCATCGATCCAAATATATATCCAGTAGAGCAGGAGTAGGGGTGTTATCTCCTTACGAGAGCCCCAAACCTGGGTAGATCTGTGTTCTTTCTGTCGTGCTTTTCAGCTCGTTCCCCTCTCCCGAATCCTCCAGCATCTAGTTCGGGCCCCATTTAAGCCATCCCATGGCATATGTTGTTTCACCACGACGACATTTGGCGCCCACCGTGGGGCAGATCGATATGCTGGGCGGAGTGTTTATTCGGACGGGGTCCGTGATAGCAGCTTCGGGAGTGCGCGTGGTCTCTGGCCTCGTCCAGAGGCTAGGCTCGCTCAGCTTCATCAGTGACAACACCAGATGTCTCGGCGGCCGGCCGTTCCCCAGGGATGGCCGGATCATGTCTTTCGGTTCCCACGAGGTGTACGTGGGGACTGAGAGAGTTTGCAGGGAAGAGGAGCTGGTGGCGGCGGATCCTCCATCACATCGGCTGGCTCACGCTGGGCGTAGCGCTCGCTCAGTAGAGTCGGCCGAGGTGATGATGGCCGGCACATCAGTGCCGCCGGCAGATGGTGCCGGCAAAGCAGCAGCAGCAGCGGATACTCCACCGGAGCCACCGAAGGCCAAGAGGTCGGCACGTCCTCTGTTGGAGCGTGTTGAGAACCAGGCCAGCACTTCCGGTGTGCCGGCTAGGGGCCAGGTGCTTCTTGCCATCATCGATCGGCTTCTTGAGCCGGTGCGATCCGGAGATGATCCGGAGCAGACAAGGGAGGTCCTGGAGGGATCTCGCCAGGCCCTCGTCGATGAGGCCCTGGCCATGCACCAGGAGCGCGAACGGTTTAACCGGCAACTCCGTGAGTATGAGGCAGCACATGGTTTTACTCCTGTGGTAACCCGGCCTAGCCAGATAGATGAGGTTAGAACTAGAGGTAGAGATCTTAACACTGAGCTAGAAAAAGGTGCTAGTGATAAGGGTCATACTGCAACTAGTAGTGTGCCTAAGGTAATTTATAGCTCCCCAGTGAAGAACCTTAGAGCAGCAGCAAAGGCAGCTAAAGACTTATCTAGTTTATCCGGCGAAGCACTGCGTGAGCAGCAGGCCCGGCTTAACCATCTTTTGTCTGAAGCTACCAAGCAGCAGGAGGCCTTCAAGAAGGCAAACCCAGGTGCCGGGGCATCCCAGTTTGTTGTGTCGGCAGGAGGTGCCGGTGCGAGGTCGAAGGGCCAAGCTTCGTCCCCGCATCCAAGCGCCCGGCGTGCCGGAAGTGTGACCTCTGGCCGCCGGGACAAGCAGATCCAGGTGTATGATCCGGCAGTCGCCGGAAAGCAGGCGGTGGTGCAGAAGAGTGCCGGCCAAGCTGACAAGAATGTCGGCAGCAAGAAAGCTGGCCAGAATGTGCCGGCCGGGCAAGGAGCAGTTTCGGCCGGTGGGGGCCAGAGTAACAGTGTTGCCCGGCGTCAGCAGCAGGGCGCCGGACATGCGGTGTAGCAGCAAGGCATGGGTCAGCCGAGACACCATGAAGATGATGGAAATTCCGCCCTGGCAAGGACGGGATATCAGCAGCAGTATCAGCAAGGCCAGCAGTATCAGCAAGGCCAGCTGAATGAGCAGTGTCAGCCGGAACAGCAGCAGCAAAAGATGATCACGGGCCCAATTGCGTCCCGGCTCGGACCTCGGTCATTAGCGGCAAATGATGCGCGCTTCAAGCTGGACAGGATTCACCAGTCAGAGTTGGTGGAGAGACAAGGAGCTCCGGGTCCTATGTGCTTTGGACCCCGGATTATGGGTGAGCCGGTGCCTTACTGTTTCCAGCTCGCGCGGGGCGCGAGGACATATAACGGCAGTACAAAGCCGGAAGATTGGTTGGAGGACTACTCCACTGCGGTGAACATCGCCGGAGGAAACCTCAGGTGGGCGGTACGATATGTGCCGCAGATGCTCGAAGGGCCAGCCAGGATATGGCTGAATAATCTGCCGGCCGGTAGTATCAATGGCTAGGTTGATTTCGAAGAGCAGTTTGTGTCAAACTTCACTAGTACCTATAAGAGACCCAACCGCCCGCAGCAACTAGCTAGCTGCCGGCAAGGAGAATATGAGACTGATCGTGACTACCTGACCAGGTGGTGCACATTGCGCAATTCCTGCGAGGGAGTTGTGGAGCAGCAGGCCATCATGTGGTTCGCTCATGGGTGCCGGCACGGCACCATGTTGTGGCAAAAGCTTCAGAGGGAAATGCCGGCCACATTGGCCGAGACAATCAAGATTGCGGATAGTTATGCTCTGGGAGATCCCATGCAGCCCACCCTTGATTCGCAAGGACAGGGGCAGACCCAGCGGAACAATAGCAACACCGGAAGACCAGGGCAATTCTATCGTCCTGATAACCGGAACAAGAGGAGAGATGAAAGGCCGGATTACCGGTATGGAACGGCACAAGTAGCAGCTGTGGAGGAAGAGCAAGAGGGCGCCGACAGTAGCCAGCGGCCGAGATACGAGGGCTATCAGCAGCCTCAGCAGCAACAGCAGCAACAACCGCAGCAGCAAGCGTAGCCCTTCCAGAAAAAGAATGTTTGGATCAATAAGAATGCCGGCGGTGTCGCCGGTCAAAAGAAGCAGTGGCCGAAATATACGGTGGGTTTGGCCATGGACAAGCCTTGTGTGTTTCACACATTCCAGCCGGGTAAGCCGGCGAATCATTTGACCAGAAACTGCTCGTGGCTGGATGACATATTGGCCGGTCGTGCAGGTCCTTTCGGGCCGGCTAGACCACCTGTCCCGGCAGCTCCATCGCCGTTGACAGGTGCAAATACAGTTGCAGTCCCGCCCAGGCTGGTTAATCCCGGGAACCAGAATAATGCCGGAAATGCCGGCGTAAATCAAGTAGATTAGAACTATAACCCGGAATATTATGCCGGAGGCCCAGCAGCGGGCCGGAATGAATATAAGGAGCACGATCAAAGCTACATGGTCTTTGAGACCGAAAGAACAGACAAGCAGAGCTTGTACCGGCGGTGTTTGGAGGTGAATGCCGTTATGTCGGCAGTTCCGAAGCTAATGTACTGGTCTGACCAGGCCATTGGCTGGGACAGGGCAGATCATCCCAGGATCATGCCAAACCCCGGCGGATATGCACTAGTGATGGATCCGACATTTGTCGGGCCGGCTAGTAATGTGAGGTTCAGGAAGGTCCTCATTGACAATGGAAGCAGCATCAACATCATGTATCGGGATACGATGCAGAAGCTGGGTATCAAGGAGAATATGCTGGAGCCGAGCAAGACCACATTCCACGGCATTGTGCCAGGACTTTCATGTGCGCCGATGGGCAAGATCCGGATGGATGTCATGTTTGGCAACCGGGATAACTGCAGGGTGGAGAACCTCATGTTTGAGGTGGTGGATCTGGAAAGCCCCTACCATGCTCTGCTGGGTAGGCCGGCACTGGCAAAGTTCATGGCCTCTACGCATGTTGCGTATCTGAAGATGAAGATACCGGGGCCCAAGGGAGTGATCACCATCATTGGTGATTACAAGCGCTCGATGGCATGTGCCACGGCCGGATCAAATCTGGCCGAAACTCTGATCATTGCCGAGGAAAAGAAGAGGCTCAAGCGAGCCGTGGAGATAGCGGAGACAGTCGCGGCCGGCAAGTCTATGCCGGGCATGACGAACCCAGGTGGCAGCGCTTCTTTTCAAGTGGGCAAGGAAGTCAAAAAGGTGCCTCTGGATGAAGCTTTCCCGGAGCGCCATGCCCTCATCGGGGCAGGTTTGGACCCCAAATAGGAAAGCGAGCTCATCAGCTTCCTCCGTGAGAATCGGGATATCTTTGCATGGTCTACTTCAGACCTGCAAGGTGTGCCGAGGGAGCTGGCTGAGCACGCACTACATGTAAGGCCGGACGCTAAGCCGGTAAAGCAGCCGCTCCGGCGGAATGCGGATGATAGGAGGAAGGCAATATGGGAGGAGGTGGCCAGGCTCCTAGCCTCCGGCTTTATCAAGGAAGTACTGCATCCGGATTGGGTGTCTAATCCGGTTTTGGTCGAGAAGAAGAAGGATGAGCCCGCCATAGTAAAAGTATGGCGGATGTGTATTGATTACACTAACTTGAACAAGGCATGTCCCAAGGATCCATTCCCGCTCCCTCGGATCGATCAAGTGATTGATTCCACAGCTGGATGTGAACTGTTATCATTCGTAGATGCATACTCTGGTTTCCACCAGATCCCTTTGTATGAGCCGGATCAAATAAAGACATCCTTTATTACCCCGTACGGGGCTTATTGCTATCTCACTATGCCATTCGGTTTAAGAAATGCTGGCGCAACTTACCAGAGGTGCATGCAAAAGTGTTTGCATGACCAAATAGAAAAAAATGTACAGGTATATGTCGATGATGTCGTCATAAAAACCAAGGAGAGCAAGACTCTCATAGATGACCTCCGGGAAACCTTTGCAAATCTGAGGAGATTCCGGATGAAGTTGAATCCGGCTAAGTGTACGTTCGGTGTGCCGGCAGGCAAATTGCTCGGTTTCCTGGTTTCCAGCCGGGGTATTGAGGTGAATCCCGGCAAGATTCGTGCCATAGAAAGAATGAAGCCGCCGACAGATTTGAAGGAAGTACAGAAGTTCACGGGGTGCCTCGCATCCTTGAGCCGTTTCATAAGCCGGCTGGGCGAGAAAGCTTTGCTGTTATATCAATTGATGAAGAAGTCCGACACATTTGTCTGGACAACGCAAGCAGACGCAGCTTTCAAGGAACTGAAACAGATGTTGTCAACAGCGCCGGTGTTGGCATCTCCAATGCCCAGGGAGCCGATGTTGCTCTATATAGCGGCAACCAATAGAGTTGTCAGTGCAATGGTGGTAGTGGAGCGAGAAGAAGGAGGAAAAACCGTGCAGCGGCCGGTATATTATTTGAGTGAAGTCCTTTCCACCTCGAAGCAAAACTACCCCCACTATCAGAAAATGACGTATGGTGTCTATATGGCGGCCAAGAAGCTCAAGCATTACTTCCAAGAGCATCCGATCCGGGTAGTGGCCGAGGCCCCTATCTCGGAGATCATAGGCAACAAAGATGCCAGTGGCAGGATAGCCAAGTGGGCTATAAAGTTGTCACCATATACTCCTCAATATGACAAAAGAGATACAATCAAGTCCCAGGTGTTGGCTGATTTCTTTATCGACTGGGCCGAGATACAATATGAGCCACCATTGCCAGATGCAAACTATTGGAGGATGCATTTCGATGGTTCCAAGACAATACATGGCCTAGGTGCCGGCATAGTTCTCAGTTCACCCAAGAATGACCAACTGAGATATGTTCTGCAGATTCATTTTGCAGCATCAAATAATGTGGCGGAATATGAGGCACTTGTGCATGGCCTGAGGGTGTCTAAGGACATAGGAATTCGCCGGATTATGTGTTTCGGTGATTCTGACTTAGTGATTCAGCAGTGTTCCGGCATATGGGATGCGCATGATGCAAACATGGGATCCTACCGTTTCCTGGTGCAGTAGTTGAGTGGTTACTTCGAAGGATGTGAGTTCCGGCATGTTCCCCGGGCTCAGAATGAAGCATCCGACACATTGTCCAAGCTGGGATCTTCCAGAGATTCAATCCCGCCCGGCATTTCGTTGGAGCATCTGAGGAAGCCGTCAATCAAGCCCTCGCCGGAATCATCGTCCATTTATGTCCCGCCAGGCCCGGAGGATGCGGTTCCGATGGAGATAGATGCCGAAGCCAGGTCAGATAACCCGGGGACTGCTCTCTCAGTCCCGGGGACTGGGCCGACATATGCAGTGAGTGCAGTATTCCAGAGCAGAAATAAAGGCAAGGGTAAGATGTACCAAGAGGTTGTACCGGTATACCCGGGGACTGCTCCGGCATACCCGGGGACTGATCCCTCAGTCCCGGGGACTTCGCAGCCCATGGAGATCGATTATGTGTCGGTCGAAATGATGGAGATAGATCAGGCAGTGTTCACTGTCAGGGAAGTGCCCTCATGGGCACGCCCTATCATAGATTTCCTGGTAGATGGTCAAGAGCCGGCGGATGAAATAGAGGCGCGCCGGGTTGCAAGGAGATCCAAAGGATATACCATCATAAACAAGGAAGTATACAAAAGAAGTGCCACCGGAGTATTGCAGAGATGTGTCGAACATGCGGAAGGCCTGGAGATGCTCCGGGAAATTCATCAGGGGGAGTGTGGTCATCACGCTTCATCCAGAGCATTGGTGGCCAAGGTATTCCGGCATGGATTTTACTAGCCGACGGCACTGCAAGATGCAGAAGACTTGGTCCGGAAGTGCAATGGATGTCAAAGATATGCTCACCAGATTCATCAGCCGGCGTCAGCATTGAAGACTATCCCGATAACCTGGCCTTTTGCTGTTTGGGGCCTGGATATGGTCGGGGCTTTTAAGCCGGCCAGGGGAAAGATGACCCATATCCTGGTCATGGTGGACAAATTCACCAAATGGATTGAAGTAAAGCCCATAAGCAAGTGTGATGGTCATACATCAGTGAAATTCCTAAAAGATATAATCTTGAGATATGGTGTTCCCCATGGCATCATCACTGACAATGGGTCAAACTTTGCCCAAGGGCCATTTGCCAGATTTTGTGAGGAGGTGGGAATCCGGCTGGACATTGCGTCGGTCGCTCACCCTTGTGCCAATGGCCAGGTAGAAAGGTCAAATGGACTAGTGTTATCCGGCATAAAACCCCGGCTGATAGAGCCACTGGAGAAAACTCCGGGATGTTGGCTAGATGAATTGCCAGCAGTGCTTTGGAGTTTAAGGACAACTCCGAATAGGTCAACAGGCTATACACCATTTTTCCTGGTGTATGGAGCAGAAGCTATCCTTCCAACAGATGTAATACATGATGCACCAAGAGTGGTGCTATATACTGAGGAAGAGGCTAAAGAGGTCAGGGAAAATGATGTTGATCTGCTGGAAGAAGCAAGAGAAATAACACTGTCAAGAACAGCAGTATATCAGCAGAACCTCAGACGCTATCATGCACAGAAGGTGAATCCAAGGAGATTCCAAGAGGGAGATCTAGTACTCCGGCTAAGGCAAGGCACAGAGGGCCGACATAAGTTAACTCCTCCATGGGAGGGGCCATTCATTGTGAGCAGAGCTCTGCACAATGATGCCTATTATCTTATAGATGCGCAGGCCCCCAAGAAGGACAAGGTGGACAGGTCCGGAGAAGAAACCAAGCGACCATGGAACATAGCTCTACTCCGCCCCTTTTACTCCTGAGCAGCATAATGTATGTATTTCCATTTAGCTTTGTATGCCGGTATAAGGCTAATGAGTGAAATGTCGGCATCCTGAAGAAATCGGGCACTGCCTCCGAGATATATCGGCATTTATTTTCGATTCTTGTTTATATGCCGGCTGGCTTGATTTGAATGTTTCCTGTGTCGGCCTAGTAGTGTGTCGGCACCAAAGGCCGCTCTTCGACTCAGCTGCTGTCCGAAACCCGGCTTCATGGCTAGCAAGAGTAGATGCCGAAGATTGTCTACACATGGAAAACGGCTAAGGAAATACAGAGCAAGCGAACCGACATTTATGTTATTGCTAAAGTTAAAACCTGAAATGTTGGATGATTTGAAGTCTATGTTTCGAAGTTGAAGTACTGTATGTTTAATGAAGCAACCTTGAGACTCATAAGTCAAAAGCCAAAAGAGGTAGACAAGTAGCCAAGGTTGTGGAGTTAGGGAAACAGGAAAGCAAACTCGGTTACTTAGCCAAAAGATGATCCGGCATTGATAAACAAGCAAACCAAGTTAAAACTTGTTCAGGTAGCAAACCAAAGGGAAATTTAACGTATATCTTACAGTTGCACCCGGCATACCGGGGATCTAATAAAGCTTAAAGTTTGGTGGTGCAAAGTTCAAAGAGCAGGGGCAGAAGCAGAGCCGCCGGCTGGAGGGGCTGTAGCAGTGGAGATGTCGGCTTCAGGAGTGCCGGACCCAGCAGATGGAATGGAGCCATCACCTCCGGCCGGGACAGATCCCTGTTCCAGAACGTTGGTGTCGGCTTCTTCAGTTTCTTCTTCATCTTGGCTGGAGTCGGAGCCCTCAGCGTCAGCAGCATCCTTGGCGTCGTCCTCCTTCTTCTCTGGCTCGCGGATGTCCCAGACAAAGGTTTCGGTGTCGGCATAATCCACATAGCTGTGGGCTAATTCTTGCCGACGCCGGATATGTTCCGGATCCGTGGTCCAGATTGATCCTTCGCGCACAGTGCGCAAAGTCTCCAAGTCTGCTTTTTCATACCAGGAGAGGAAGTAGGTGAGAGCTTCATCAGCTCCCACCCTTGCGCCGGAATCCCGCCATTCTCGGAGGCGAACCTTGGAAAGCTGCAGATCATTGCCGAGATCAACAGGATCAGTGGGCGTCCTTTGTCCCGGCCAGAGGGCAGAATATGCCTCCTGGGCGCCAAGAAAGAGTTCTTCCGTGTAGAAGGTCATGGCGTTCTTACGGGATTGCAGGGCCAACAACTGTTCTGACATGTCCCAGTTGGCCGAGTCAACCGGAACACCCCGATCCACTCGATCCAACTGCAGAGCCCTCTCAACGTCTTCGACGGAAGCAGGAAACATGTCTGAAAAATAGAAAGTATGTTAGCAAAAGTATATGTCGGCGTAAAGGTTGTGCCAGAAAAGGACATGGTATGTCGGGCAGGATAGGGGAAAAGGATTTGAAGCTTACTGGCGAGGTCGGCATTGAGCTGAGCAACTGTAACTTCCCATTTCGTTGCCTGCTCCTTCAAGCTAGACAGTTCGGTGTGGGCATTGGAGGCATCAGTTTCGGAGGTGACAAGCAGCTCCTGGGCCTTCTTAAGTTGGCCCTCCCTCTATTCCTTCTCCTCCAGAAGCTCAGCGATCCGGCCCTTCAGCTGCTCCACCTCAACTTTGTGGGCGGCATCCTGGTCGTCCAACTGCTTGGCCACGTCCACTGAAGGAGTACAGTCCTGGTGGCATGCCTCCAGTGCAGCTTTCTCATCTGCAAGGATTTGAAGTTAAAAGAATGAGAAGACAAGTAGCAGTGACAAGAGTTAAAGGATTTGAAGTACAAGTTGAGTAATAAGAGATCAGCAGAATCCGGCATACCGGTCAGCTCCTTCACCCTCTGGAGAAGCGCGGTGACTTGCTCTTCTGTAGTAGCTGAAATATGTCGGTAAAAGGGTCATGTGTCGGCAAGAGAAATATTCCGGAGTAAAAGAAGGCAAGACATCCGGCATATATGGATATGACGGCTGAGATTACCTTTCTGGCGCAGTTCCAGCCGGAGCTTGCTATGCGCGTCAGATAGCTTCCGGTGCTCGCACACCAAATCATGGTACATGTCGGCGCGGGCGTTATTCATGCGCTTCAAAAGTGTTAGGATTTGAAATGTTATAAGAGAAGGCTAGCATATCAGTGCAATTGAAGATTATGGGAAGTGTTCATGATGTTGAAGATCCAGCACAGGTGCTGCGCACCTATCCCGGCCCTCGGTGACTAGGATTTGAAGCTCGAATCGAGCTTATATCTCGGTCAAAAGGATTTGAAAAGTGATTAAGATAGTAGTTCATTAAAGATCCGGCACAGGTGCTGCGCACCTATCCCGGCCCTCGGTGACTAGGATTTGAAGCTCGGATCGAGCTAATATTCCGGATAGTAAATTTGAAAACAGCTAAGTGCAAAAGGTATTGGAAAATCCCGGCTGCCCGTATCCCGGACAGCCGACATTTTTGGGGACTGGGGATATACATGTGTAGAAAAGACTTATGTTGGTGGCGTCGGCCAGAAGGTGAAGTCTTTGCTGGATGCTGAGGAGCTCGCAGGCGATAGGAATGGGCTTCGCGGCCAGGATATCAGATGGATTGCCAGTAGCCGAAGCTTCGGCCAGCTTCTTGCTCTTGGAGTCGGCAGTATCCATACTGTCTGCGTCGTTCCACTTGATGCAGTGCTCCTTAAGAGAGCCAATGCTCTTATCACTTTTCGTCAGCAGGGAGACGCGGCCCTCAAGTTCCGGCGTATCAAAGAAGCTGGGCCAGGCGGCTGCCTTGCCAAAATGCAGGGCCAGGGCAGAGCTGGGTCGGGGTGCTACTTTGGCAGCACCAGTGACGGCGGATTGTGTGCCGGACTTGGTCGGCTTGATCGTGAGGGCGCCGGACTTGACCGAGGTAGAGGTCTTGGCCGGGGCAGCAGGCTTGGCCGGGGCAGGAGTCTTCTCGGTGGTTGGAGTCTTGGGCGCTGGTTGTTCCGGCGCGGCAGGGGCAGCTTGTCCAGCAGAGGCAGGTTCCGGAATAGTCCGGACTTCCGGCACTGCAGGGCCCTTTCCTTTGTTATCTATGTCGGCGCTCTTGTTGCTTGCGCCGGCATCTTCAGTAGTCTCAGCGCCGCTGGTGGGTGCGCCGGAGTCTGAGGCATCTTGTTGGGCTTCTGTGTCCATATGGACATCAGAAGCCAAAGGTTCCTGTTGAGCCCCCGAGTCCATGTGAACGTCGGGGGCTGAGTTGTCTTGCTCCGGTGGAGGATCGTCCTTCACCGGGGAGGTGGTTTTATCGGGCGCAGGCGAAGATGCCGGCGCCGGGGAGGTCGTCTGACTTGCAGAAGGTATGTCGGGGGTGGCAGTGGCCGCCGGCTTTTCAATGTTGGGGCTAGCGCTTGTGCTGGAAGCGTGTTCCGGCGCAAGAGGAGCCCTGAAAGAGGGAAAACACCAAGTTAGTAATCAAAGCAAGAGATATGTCGGAAATGAAACAAGGAAAAGAAACTTACCCCGAGACAACAGGTCGTGGTTTCTTCGGATGGGGCGCTCCAACCTTTTGCCTTTTCTGTGTCGGCTCGGGCTGGGGTCTAACCCCGCGCTTCTTGCCAGCTCGTGTGTTGGCAGGGGGAGGTCCCTGGTTTAATGGCGCAGCGTCAACCACTTCATCGTCCGGGATGGCTGAGGATGGCATTGGAAAGGCATAAGCAATAGGTGTTTCTGGAAGAGCATAAGCAAGAGGTGTCGGGCAGATAAACATCTGGCAGTCTTCATCGGAGTCATCATCACTCCAGTCTTGAGTGAAATGCCAGGATGAAGAGGCCTTACCCACGGCAGAGGCAGCATGAGTGTTCCGAGGCAGCTTGTCCCAATGATCTGGATCTTCAACGTTCGCGGCGGTGCGGTCTGCTGCGATCTGGATACGGGAGTTCTCCATACTCTGGAAGCTGAACTTCTGCATAGGGCAAAGACAATGGGTCAGAAACATGAAATATGTCGGTACAAGGAGTATGTCGGATAAAGTGTGATAAGTGTCAGAAAATAGAAGTATGTCGGCCAAGGTATCTATATGCCGGACAAGAGATTATGTATCGGCCAGAAGGATTTACCGTTGGGGCGGGGCGATCCCGGCTGTATGGTTCAAGTCCCCAGGCAAAGGTGGCCTGAGAACACTTGCAGATGTCCTTAATCCGCCGCAGAATGTCGGCCGGAGTCAGCTCGTGTGTAGAATTCCGGGTGGGGGTCCATGGGCCCGCTCATCTGGCAAATTTTATGTGACCGGCGCTGTAGAGGAGAGACGCGCCGGCTGATAAAACATGCCACTAAGTCTTGTGGGGTGAGGCCGGCATCCCGTAACTCGCCCTTAACCCGGTGGAGGGCATTCACCGGCATCACGGAGTTCTTCGGATTGTAGGACCAGTTCTTCATCGCCAAGGGTGGCTCGTCCACGAATGGCGGCAGGTTGAGCAGATCCACATCCGTGATATTCTTGACATAGAAGAAGCTCTTCTGCCACTTCTTGCAAGACTCGAGCAGTTCCACCTTGGGGAAGTCCGAGCCCTTCCGGGACATGATGGTGGCCGCGCCACATTGGGTCATGGGGCGGTCCTTCTTCTCCTGAGCCGTCTCCGGTGGGTCATCCTTGCTCCGGGGCGGTTCTTGGATGACTTGCTTCCGCAGTTGGAAGTACTTCGCCCAAGCTTGGGTGAAGGGCTCTATGCCGGCGAAGCCTTCGCAAAAAGTAGCGAAGGCGGAGAGGATCATCACCGCATTGGCCGGGATGTGGTGAGGTTGCAGATCGTAGGTGTCGAGGAAGTCCCGGAAGAAATCTGACGCCGGCAGACCAAAGCCCCGCTCAAAGTGGGCGATGAACACGACGCGTTCACCGGGTTCAGGTGCCGGCACAATCTCTCCCGCCGGCAGCCGGCATGCAACACCCTCCGGGACTCTTCTCGTGGAGGTGATCCAGGATATGTCGGTCGGAGTAACCTCCGACCCCTCCCAGCCGGAGCGTCCTTGAAGCTGGGCCGAGTTATCTTCCTCCGAGGCCGAGGTGGCCGTCATACTTGATGATGCCATCTTGATGGCCAGGACAAGGCGCGAGAGCCGGAGTCCCGTGGTGTTAGTCCTATCAAGGTCAGGATAAAGAGGGAGGTTAGTCTAGCCGATATACCACTCTAACCAAAGTCAGCAGAAGAAGAAGATCTACCAGCGCAATTAAAACTGGAAGCAAACATGGGTGTAATTCCTAGGGAAGACCATCTGTAAACTACTAAAGAGCGTCTCTGGCAATGCCAATCGAGGCAAGGGGATACTAGGAAGAGAAACTACTGCAAATCTAAGCGAGGAAGATCACCGTGGCAAAGCTACAGAGAAGCAGGAAGGGTGAAGAACAGAGATGGAAGAAGAGCTTACCGAAGCTTGGCCGGCGGCGAAGGAACGGCGGCGAGCATACAGAGGAAGATCCAATCCCCCAGCAATGTCGCGAAGAGGGGCGGCGGCGGCGGCGGCGTCGTCGACGAAGGTGTCAGACGTCGTCGAGTGTCGGCGCCGACGTGGAGCAGGTCAGCGGCGGTGTTCCTTCTCTGTTCCTCGGTCCGGCGATGAAGCGCAAGAGGCAGAGGAGCGGAGGAAGAAGAAGATACTGTGGGGGTAAAAAGAGCAAGTTCACCCCCGCCCCCGTATTTATATCGCCAGAGAAGGTCGTGGGGATCGTGGCGAGTGTTCCACTACCCCGACCGTTTCTGCGGGAGGTCGCCATGTGGCGGCACGAAGTGGGGCGGCGGTTCCGGTAACCGTGCCTCTAGGCAATGATGGTATGCAGTAAATGCGCTGTGAACCATCACTTCATGTGACCGTTCGTAGTGGCAGGACGGTTGCAAGTTTCGATGCAAACTGTCGGACGTGGCTTCTCAAGGAAGTCTAATCTATGTGCCGGTGTAACTGCCCGGGGAATACATTCCGTCCGGAATACCCCGGGACCGGCCGGATTAATTTGTGGAAAGGAAAGAAAAGCCGGTATATAGTGTGATTGCCGGTGTAAAGTCATTCGCCGGGATATAACAAAAGAGATATCATGTTGAACCTGCCAAGGTCCCTCAGTTAAGACTGGGGGACCCCGACTGCTTCGGGGACTAATGTCAGGGGGATGACCCCCGGTAGGGTCAAGAGACTAGAAAGATACAAGGAGTAAGGTTGACCTTGTGTCGGTTGACCTAGATGGGGTCTGGCCGGAATACAGGAGCGTCGGCCAGACCGGCATATGAGTGTATCTCGGCGTCAGTTTAGATATGCCGGAATAACCGGGATACTTATCGAGGAGTGCCGGCATATGCATAGATATGCCGGCCTTACTTATTTGATATGTTGTGCAGGAGCAGGGAGGCCGGATTACCCGACCTTCATAGGTCGTTGGTCCGGCCTATAGGTCCAGGATATGGCCAACGATCATATCTGGGGTATATAAGTCAACTAAGGTGTCGTGTCCCTACAATCAAGGAGAGATTCTGCCAAGTATGGAGGGAGATCATGTTGACAGGGTGCACAGTGGTGATTTACCTACCCTTACTGTGCACAAGTACAACCCTTACCTCACAGTGGTAAGGTCACAGTCCAGGAAGTACAAGGTACAGCGAGGGTGAGTCCCATCGAGAGCAATCAGGGAGAAAGTCAAGGGTGTCTGCCTTCGTCAGCTTGCCCTATTCGGAGTGTAGTTGGTGTCTCTGGTCTCAGGTGACCGTTGTAACCCTGGCCACCACTATATAAGGTGGCATAGGGAGCCCTAGTGGAGGGTTGGTCATTCGGTGTTCCTACACTTAGCAGCAGTTCATCTTCCTCCTCTAGCAGAGAGCTTGGAAGCGCCATTGTTGTATACTCCATCGATCCAAATATATATCCAGTAGAGCAGGAGTAGGGGTGTTATCTCCTTACGAGAGCCCCGGACCTGGGTAGATCTGTGTTCCTTTCTGTCGTGCTTTTCAGCTCGTTCCCCTCTCCCGAATCCTCCAGCATCTAGTTCGGCCCCCATTTAAGCCATCCCATGGCATATGTTGTTTCACCACGACGACACTTCTTTCTGTCGACTTCTTTTTATCGGGTGCGCAACCAGCGCTCCCAAGGCTATAGCCAAATTTTTTTGGGTATAGGCTAAAAAATATAAACATGACTGCTTAATATATTATCTTTTGTGACATTTTTCGGCACAATTCGTGCTTCACTATTCATCTCTTCTCTTCTCATGCTTTGAGCCCCCGAGTCCATGACGAGGTGTGATGTGCCCCTTTGACGTATACTTTTCACCTTTTACACATATCTTTGCTTTTGATACGCTGTCGCTTCCTTATCGTCTGCTCTGGGCAGAATATAAAAGCACGTAGATGTACTTTGGACCTTGTCTCTGCGGAGGCCCATTAAGGTGTAATTATAAATAAAGCATGTTTGGTGAGGGTAAAAAACCCTAATTACTATCTTCCTCCACCGCATCATCTTCCTCTTCCTCTCCTCATCTAGGGTTTTTCCTCTCAGCACTTGTCTCCATGGCCGATGCAGGTGGATCACAGCTGAACATCGGTGCGCCGGTAGAAAAGCGAGGTCGCGGCCGCGCTCGCAACAGTAAGAACAAGTCCAAGGACCCTGCTGCGGTAGCCTCATCATCTGCTCCTGTTAAGCGGTGCCCTGGCCGCCCTCTAGGAAACAAGAATAAGACCAAGATTTCTACTGCTGCTTCAGGTCCGAGTGCTCCACCATGTAATGCTTCTCCTCCTCCTTCGCCCAGGATTACTCCTTCTTCTGTATCGCCGGCGCTCAATGCCGCGAGATTCAGCGGGTGCCACTGAAGTTTACCAAGTTCATGGATGGGCGAGAGCTGCGGGAAGCAGTTCTTCGTGAACACTCTGGGGAAGGAACTCCCTATGAAGTGGAGGTCTGGTATGATGGGGACGGCGAGATGTACTTCAAGGGCGGCTCGTCTCAGTTTGCAGAAGACCATGACCTCCATCAAGGTTTCTTCATGATCTTCGACTACCATGTCGGTACGGTGAAGTTTGATGTGAAGGTCTACGACTGTTCTCAATGCCAAAAGGAGTACGAAGCTGAAGTGCACTTTCAGTAGATAATTCTTTTATGTAATCTCTTGCTCTGGTTATCCTTTGGTGTGTTACCTGTAATAAGTAGTCGTGATGAATTTTATCTTGTACCCTCTTTATTAATATACCAGGGGAACGAATCGTCGTTCCGAGGTATGCTTTTGATATATTATCGGGTTACTTTAAACCGTGCTTATTTTTGTCGAATATCGGGTTGCGAACAACCTAGTAATATGTCTCAAATAATAGCCGATACCGAATCTCAATAACTTATTTATTTTATTTCATACAACTCGAGGGTCTGAGCCCCCGAGTGGAAAGAAAAATACTCATACATATTGTCGAATTGACCCAAAGAACCCGACCTGTGGCCTCATGTTCTGGGTTCAGAGGGTCATAGCTCAAAGTTTCTTTTCACCATATTCCTTCTATGCATAGAACCGCTGTAGTTGCTCTGCATTCCACGGGTTGCTCTCGACTTTCCCCGTTTTCTTGTCTTGTAGTTGATAAGCTCCTCCCGATATTACTTCTGTCATGATGTAAGGTCCCACCCATGGGGACTCTAATTTGCCATGACTGTCTTGCTTTAACCGCAAGACTAAATCTCCCACCATGAAAGATCATGGATGAACTCGACTACTATGGTAGTTTCGTAGATTTTGCTGGTATTGCGTAGCTCTGGTGAGTGCTACGTCTCTTGCTTCATCAAGTGCATCGACATCATCTTGAAGTGCTTCTGTGGAGGTTGTTTTGTCATAAGCCGCGATTCTTGGGGCTTCATGGGTGATCTCGACTGGAAGCACGGCTTCCGCGCCGTGGACCAGAAAGAAGGGGGTTTCTTGAGTAGCCGCGTTGGGTGTAGATCTGAGACTCCATAGCACGGAGGGCAGTTCATCTACCCAAGCGTGTTTGGCTTTTTTGAGAGGTGCTAACAACCTCTTTTTTATCCCGTTGCATATTAAGCCATTGGCTTTTTCGACTTGTCCATTTGTCTTTGGATGCACTATGGATGCGTATTTTAGTTTGATTCCCATGCTTTCACAGTAGCTCTTAAATTCTTTTGATGTGAAGTTTGTCCCATTGTCTGTGATGATGCTGTGTGGTACTCCGAAGCAAAAAACTATAGACTTGATGAAGTTGATTGCGGCTGTAGAATCTTGGGTTGTTACGGGGGCAGCCTCTACCCATTTGGTAAATTTGTCGACTGCCACCAGCATGTAGACATGTCCTCCTGGCCAAGATTTGTGTAATTTTCCTACCATATCGAGACCCCATTGCGCAAAGGGCCAGGATAGTGGTATCGGTTATAATTCTACTGCTGGTGCGTGTGGTCGAGATGCGAAACATTGACAAGCCTCGCATTTCCTCACTATATCTTTCGCGTCTTCAATGGCTATTAACTAGTAGAACCCTGCACGAAAAGCTTTAGCTGCAATGACTCTGCTGCTAGCGTGATGTCCGCATACTCCTGCGTGGATGTCTTTTAATATTTCTTGTCCTTCTTGAGGAGTAACGCATCTTTGCAGGACGCCCGTTATACTTTTCTTGTATAGTTTCCCTTGTAATATGATGAAAGCCTTGGATCGTCGTATTATCCTTCTTGCTTCTACTGTATCTTCGGGTAGTGTCTTGTTTATCATGTATGCCAGGTATGGCTGCATCCAGGTTTCTTCGATCATCATGACTTCTTCTGGTTCTGCTGTGCTTCTTTGGCCAGACTTGCCAGCCCCCGATCCTATTGCTTGGTGCTGGGCTTGTTCTTCTGTAGTCAAAGTTTTGTTATTCTTTATTGATCTCTCTATGATTTATTCCCAAAAGACTCCTTGTGGTATGGGTAAGCATTGGGACCCGATATTTGCTAGATTGTCGGCTTTCTCATTGCTGGCCCTGCTGACGTGCGAAACTTTGCATCCATTGAACGTTCCCTCTAGATAATAGTATAAGTTTCTATATGCTGTCATATTGTCACTGATGGCATCACATCTGTTCATCACTTGTTGGACGACGAGATTCGAGTCCCCGAATATTTTCAGTCGAGTCGCTCCGCATGCTTTGGCCATTTTCATTCTGTGGAGCAGAGCCTCGTACTCGGCTTCGTTATTAGAAGCTTGAGGAAAACTCATCCTTAAAACGTATTTCAACTTGTTGCGTTGTGGTGATATCAGGACTACTCCTGCTCCTGCGCCTTGGACTCTTTTCGATCCGTCGAAGTACATTGTCCATACGCTTGATAGATCCGCCTATCCTGTGCTTTGTAACTCTAGCCACTCTGCTGCGAAATCCGACAGAACTTGTGATTTAATCGCCTTTCACTTTTCATATGTGATGTCCAGGGGTGATAATTCGATTCTCCATAAGGAGACATGTCCTGTCGTTGAAGGGTTGTTCAATATGTTGGATAGTGGTGCTTTGTTAACCACTATAATTGGGTGCACCGCAAAATATTGCCGTAGCTTTCATGTTGTTGTGAATACGCTGTATGCAAGTTTTTGGTAGTGCGGGTACCTCTGTTTTGTTGGAGATAGTACTTCGCTGATGAAATATACTGGCCGCTGGACTCCATGAGCTTATCCCTCTTCACTTCTTTCGACTACTAATACTGTGCTCACCACTTGATGTGTTGCTGCAATATATAGTAGTAGCGGCTCCTTTTCATTTGGTGCGACCAACACTGGAGGTGTGGAAAGCACTTTTTTCAATTGTGCGAAAGCTGTATTCGCTTCTTCTGTCCACTCGAATTTGTCGTCTGACTTTTTCATGAGTGCATAGAAAGGAAGTGCTTTTTCCCCTAATCGTGCGACGAATCGACTTAGTGCCGCGATGCGCCCTGCGAGCTTCTGTACTTCGTGCAGATTTGTTGGTTTCCCCATCGTTAGTATCGCTTGGATCTTCTCTGGATTTGCTTCTATTCCCCTCGCTGATACCAGGAATCCCAGTAGTTGTCCTGCCGATACGCCAAAGGAGCATTTTGTCGGGTTAAGCTTGAGCTTGTACCTGTTTAGGTTGTCAAATGTTTCTGACAAATCACTGATTAAGAACTCTTCTTTTCTTGTGGTAATGACCACGTCGTCGATGTAGACTTGAATGTTGCATCCTATTTGACTTCCGAGGCAGTTTTGCATCATCCGTTGGTAGGTTGCTCCTGCATTTTTAAAGCCGAAAGGCATGACTTGATAACAGAACACGCCGTATGGTGTGATGAAAACTGTTTTTCCTCGTCTTCTTTCTTTAGCTTGATCTGGTTATAGCCAGAGTATGCATCCAGGAAGGAAAGCCTTGCGCACCCTGCTATTGAGTCTATTGTCTGATCAATGTGAGGTAGGGGGAAGGGATCCTTTGGACAGTGCTTATTGAGAGATGTGTAGTCGACGCACACTCTTTGTATGTCTGTGTTTTCCTTGGGTACGATGACTGGATTAGATACCCAAGTCGATGATTTGATTTCTCGGATAAATCCTGCATTTTCTAGCCTGTGTAGCTCAGATGCTATGGCTTTCCTTTTGGGTTTGTCAAATCATCACAGTGGTTGCTTGACTACTTTGCTGTAGGATCCACATTTAGTGCATGCTCAACGAGTTCCCTGGGGACCCCTGGCATGCGATACGTCTCAAACGTATCCATAATTTTTGATGCTCTCCATGCTTATTTTTACACCATTTGCTTAGTGTTTCTTTACACTTCGTGGCACTTTTATGCATTTTCCGGAACTAACCTATTAACAAGTCGCCATAGTGCCAGTTTCCTGTTTTCTGCTGTTTTTGTGTTTCAGAAAAGTTACACAGGAAATATTCTCAGAATTGGACGAAACAAAAGCCAGTCGCCCAGAATTTCACCGGAGCTTCTAGAGAACCGAAGAGGAGAAGGAGTGGGGCCATGAGGGCCCCACACAACAGGGCGGCGCGGCCCAAGGGTAGGCCACGCCCCCCTATGTGTGAGGTCGCCTCGGTCCACTCCTGATGATGCCCCTTCGCCTATAAAGACCCCCCAACGGGAAAAACCTAAGGACCCGATCACTTTTCCAGAACACATCGCGATCTGCCACCGTCGTCGACCCGAAGATCGGGAGGGTCCAGAAGCTCTTCCCGGCACCCTGCCGGAGAGGGGAATCACCACCGGAGGTCTTCTTCATCGCCATGCTTGCCTCCGGCGCGATGAGTGAGTAGTCTACCATGGACTATGGGTCCATAGCAGTAGCTAGATGGTTGTCTTCTCCACCATGTGCTTCATGTTTAGATCTCATGAGCTGCCTTACATGATTGAGATCACCGTTATGTAATTGTACATGTTTGGTTTGTTGGGATCCGATGAATATTGGTGTTATGATTTCGTTGATGTACTGAAATTTATCTTATGTTATCTCTATGTTGTTTATGATCTTGCATGCTCTCCGTTGTTAGTAGCTATCTTGGCCAAGTAGTTGCCAGTGACTCCAAGAGGGGGTATTTATGCTCGATAGTGGGTTCATGCCTCTATTTAATCTGGGGGAGTGATAGAAACCTCTAAGGTTGTAGATGTGCTGTTGCTACTAGGGGGAAAACAACATTCATATGCTTGAGGGCATATGCTTTGTTTACATTACACACTTTGCTTAATGCAATTATCTGTTGTTCGCAACTTAATACTTGTGGAGTTCTCGGATTGATTCGCCACAAGTGGATTATTAGTCATAGATGCAGTTGGATGGCGGTCTATGTATCTTGTTGTAATGCCCAGAGTAAATCTCATAGTGATCCTCTCATCATATGCACGTTGTCTTTATTCTGTCAATTGCCCAACTGTAATTTGTTTACCCAGCATGCATTATTTTATCTTATGGAGAGACACCACTAGTGAACTGTGGACCCCGGTCCTATTTCCTTTATATTGCTATCATCTGTTTACTTTACTTGCACTGTTTACTTTACTCGCATACTATTACTATTTTCCACTCGATACGCTCATTCCTTTGTTTACAGCAAACCGGTGAGATTGACAACCTCATCGTAAGTTGGGAGCAAAGTATTTGGTTGTGTTGTGTGCAGGTTCCGCGTTGCTACTGGTTGAAGACGAGTCAACAAGTGTCGTAAACGGCGCCCTTGTTGGAGTGTTATTAGGCCAGTCAGCATCACCTTCAGTCATTTGGCTCCTTCCTCTCCTGATCGACATACCTTGGTTTCTTAACTGAGGGAAAACCTTGCTGCTATATTCATCATACCTTCCTCTTGGGGTTCCCAACTGGATGGTGAAAAGCTATCAACACCGTACCGCATCAAGCTCTTTTCTGGCGCCGTTGCCGGGGAGGAAGAAGAAGACTTCTGCGAGGGGAGTTTTCACACGCACATCCCTTACTTTGTTTTAAGTTTTGCTTTACTTTATTTTTACTTGCATCATTTTATCAAAAACCCAAAAAAATTAGTATCCTTTATAATTGTTATTTCTTTACTTTAGTTCATTATGTTGTTCCCTAAGTACGTTCTGGAGAATCTCTCAGTAGGTAGTGATTCGATTATTGGGAAAGATAACATTGAGGAGTTCTTTAATCATATTAGTATGCATAAAGAAGTTGAGGAAAAGTCTTTGGCTGAGCTTGCTCCTAGTTATGAAGTTGCTTCCGCTTATTTAGTTCACATGTTAGAAGCTAGGTTTGCTAGCCTTAATCCTTTTATGCAACACATGTTCCTTAAGCTTCATGAAATTGAGGATCCTGAAAAGAAAGCCTTTATCTTGGAAACTTTGTGCTTAGAATTTAGAGATGTTGCCATTGAAGCTAGGAAAGTTCTTAAGCGCTTTAATAAGCTCGGTTCACCTATAAAGGTTATTAGTACAAACAATGAAGGAACCGAAATACCTATACCTAGCAAGCTTTTGGGATTGTATGAAGCTGTTGAAAATAATTTTGATTGGATTTGTCCCAAAAATCTTTTTAGTGATTTGAGTGAACCAAAGCGTGATCACAAAGGGTCTTCAAAACTTATTTGGATGAAATACAATGCCTTATTGACAAAACTTCTGCAGTTGATCCTAATGCTTCTTTCATAATTACTTGATTCGCACATTCTGCGCCTAGCTCAAAGGCGTTAAAGAAAAGCACTCTTGGGAGATAACCCAATGTTTTACTTTCAGTTCTTTTTCTTTTATTTGAGTCTTGGAAGTTATTACTACTGTAATAACCTCTCCTTATCCTTTTTATTTCGTTTTTGTGCCAAGAGAAGCCTCTAATTTGAGTGAGGTAAGATTTGGGGATGTTGCTGTCCTGAAACTGTTTTCGGTGCTGCACCTTAAAAATTCGTGAAAATTCTATGTATATCTTTTGGACCTGCGATTTCTTGTGCATATGCCCCAGGTTATATCCAAACTTTCATTAGCTGAACACTTTTTGATTTGAGAAACAGAAGACCCTCTAAAAATTCGACCTTTGTCAGCTGTTCTGTTTTGACAGATTTCTGCCAATATTCGTGTTTGCCGCTTTATCGCTTTCTTTTTTAGTTCTTTTGATCACGGAACTTTTGGGGAAGTTGCTACAATAATATATACTTTATATGTGGTGGTTTTAGGTTGAAACCTGAAGCAAAAAGGGTTGATTCTATGTTATGCTTACACTAATGTTGCTAATAGATTTGTTTTTAGTTTTGTATGAAGGAAGTTTTCAAGTGTAGGGATCGGAGTGTGATGAGATGAGTTGAAGAATGGACAAAAGCTAAATCTTGGGGATGCCCATGCATCACCCCAAGAAATATCCAAGAAGTACAAGCGTCAAAGCTTGGGGATGCCCCCGAGGCACCCCTTCTTCATCGGCAAAAATTAGGTCACCTTTCAAGACGCTATATTTTTATTGCTTCATGCATTATGCATTTTTCTTGGAGTGTTAGTTGTTTTTAGTTTTCAGTTTAGTTTTGTTTTGTTTGCTGCAATAAATGGTTGGGCCCCAACAAATTTCTTTTGGAGAAGTTGCCTTGCTTTTTATTTTCCAAGAACACTCCGTTTTTCACTCTATTCGTTTCAACGAGTGTTCTCTTTTTCTAGAACTGCGTTTAGCTTTTGATTTTTGCCTTGATTTGTATTCAGATCTTGTTATATCTTTTCATCAAGGTGTATTTTTGCCTCTGGCCTATATTGGTTTTCATCAAAAGAGGTGTTTATAAAAAGTTTGAATGGTGTTGGAAAAAAGAAAAAGCTTTATGCAAAAAAGTGGTACAAGAAGGAGCTTGTGTAGACTGCGGCCTAGGCTTTTGCATGACGTGCTTGATGTCTTTTTGATAGTATGCTTAGTGGTTTTGCTGTAGCATTACTTGTCTCAAATAACTGAGATTTCTTAATGAGCCTTTGAAAAAATCATGCATTGTTTTTATTATTTGGAAGCATTATTTTGGTTTTCTCCTTGATCTTTATTTGGGTTGACTTGGTGCATGCTCACACATGTTAGACTCTTACAAAGTCACCAATAGCCTCTATGATCATTTAGTTTTTTGACTTTTCATGCCATCTTATGCTTCTTTTAATGTCGCTTTGTCGCTTTGCATGATTATGGCCATTATTGCTCTCTTAGTTGGTCGCTCCCAGTCTTTTGCTAGCCCTCGCCTCGTACTGAGTATGAGCTCTACTCGTGCATCCAACTCCTAAAAACCAAGTTTGCCAAAGTGTCCACCATACATACCTATTAGCAATTTGCTATTCCAAAGTAAATTTGACTTGCTTTTATCTACTCTTCAAATTAAACTCTTACCAGTGTTATGCGAAAATTGGTCAGTAAAGCTCTCACGAACCGGAAGGCACACTTTACTTTTTCTCGTTCTTAAAAAATTGACATTGTGGTCTCTTATGTTGAGTTGTTATGCTTGCAAGTTGTAAGTTGGGAATTAGCCCAGCCATGCCGTCATGGGGCAAGCTTTCAACATTGCACTTCTTATTTGAGTTGATATTGTGATCGTTTGTTTATGGATACTCGCAGTGTGAAATGAATTGGAAATCTTGCGGGATCATGGAGTTTGTATATGTGTTAGAGAAACGCCTAGGCCGCCAATCTAAGCCATGCATAATTCATGGTGGAAATTTGCAGCATGCCCATAGTGGACATTCGACGACGCATCTCAAAATAAAAAGCTATACAAATGGTAAATAAAAGAGATGTCAAGGCGTTCATTGTCTGCTTGTCCTATCATTTTGATGTGGGCTTGTTCCATGTCATCGGGCACAAAGGTACCCCGTTGGCGGCTCTCGATGATACGTGTATACTTACAATGACAAGAGCTTGCTTGGGACTCTAAGTAAAGTAGCATGAGGTTTGGGTACTCGTATTCACGGGACACGAGGTTTTCAACTTATGATTTGTCAAGCATATGCAGCATAAGTGTTCTCGCATTAACTTTAATCATTCAAGATGCTTATGATGGGGGCAATGAGAGCTCAAAGCCGCTAAGTACCATAATTTTTAAAGGTTATAAAACTTGCAATCACTGCTTCCCTCCACGAAGGGCCTTTCTTTTACTTTTATGTTGAGTCTCCACTTTCTACCTTTATGCACCATTAAGAGAGCATAGTTGTCATTCTGAGTATAATGTGCATTGTCCCAAAGTTTTCATTGATTGATTCATATTGTTGGTTTCACTTGTTCTTAAATTACTTGTATCTAGTCGCCCTCTTAAACTTGAAGGTGTCCTATGCATTTATGTTTTGCTCTCTCATGAAGGACAAGCTGAAAACCATTTGTATGTTTTTCTATATGATTTGAACACACGTTTGACTTTCATTGTTTCATTTTTATGATCTTTGTTTGTGTTCATTTTCATGTTATAACATGGTTGCTAAGTTTCTTCTATCAAGATTATGTCTTTCATGCCCATGTTTTAAGTTCTTTTGATCCCAGCTCACAACACTTACATAGGTGATCAAGATTGTGTAGGTGCATGTCACCTCAAAAATTATTTCTTTTGTTATCACTTACCTACTCGAGGACGAGCAGGAGTTAAGCTTGGGGATGCTGATACGTCTCAAATGTATCCATAATTTTTGATGCTCCATGCTTATTTTTACACCATTTGCTTAGTGTTTCGTTACACTTCGTGACACCTTTATGCATTTTCCGGAACTAACCTATTAACAAGTCGCCACAGTGCCAGTGCCAGTTCCCTGTTTTCTGCTATTTTTGTGTTTCAGAAAAGTTACACCGGAAATATTCTCAGAATTGGACGAAACCAAAGCCAGTCGCCCAGAATTTCACCGGAGCTTCCAGAGAACCAAAGAGGAGGGGTAGGGCCACAAGGGCCCCACACAACAGGGCAACGCAGCCCAGGGGTAGGCCGCGCCCCCTATGTGTGTGGTCGCCTCGGTCCACTCCTGACGATGCCCCTTCGCCTATAAAGACCCCCCGACGGGAAAAACCTAAGGACCCGATCAGTTTTCCAGAACACATCGCGATCCGCCGCCGCCATCAACCCGAAGATCAGGAGGGTCCAGAAGCTCTTCTTGGCACCCTGCCGGAGAGGGGAATCGCCACCGGAGGTCTTCTTCATCGGCATGCTTGCCTCCAGTGCGATGAGTGAGTAGTCTACCTTGGACTATGGGTCCATAGCAGTAGCTAGATGGTTGTCTTCTCCACCATGTGCTTCATGTTTAGATCTCATGAGCTGCCTTACATGATTGAGATCACCGTTATGTAATTGTACATGTTTGGTTTATTGGGATCCGATGAATATTGGTGTTATGATTGAGTTGATGTACTGAAATTTATCTTATGTTATCTCTATGTTGTTTATGATCTTGCATGCTATCCGTTGTTAGTAGCTATCTTGGCCGAGTAGTTGCTAGTGACTCCAATAGGGGGTATTTATGCTTGATAGTGGGTTCATGCCTCTATTTAATCTGGGGGAGTGACAGAAACCTCTAAGATTGTAGATGTGCTGCTGCTACTAGGGGGAAAACAACATTCATATGCTCGAGGGCATATGCTTTGTTTATATTATACACTTTGCTTAATGCAATTATCTGTTGTTCGCAACTTAATACTTGTGGAGTTCTCGGATTGATTCGCCACAAGTGGATTATTAGTCATAGATGCAGTTGGATGGCCTATGTATCTTGTTGTAATGCCTAGAGTAAATCTCATAGTGATCCTCTCATCATATGCACGTTGTCTTTATTCTATCAATTGCCCAACTGTAATATGTTTACCCAGCTTGCACTATTTTTCTTATGGAGAGACACCACTAGTGAACTGTGGACCCCGGTCCTATTTCCTTTATATTGCTATCATCTGTTTACTTTACTTGCACTGTTTACTTTACTCGCATACTATTACTATTTTCCACTCGATACGATCATTCCTTTGTTTATAGCAAACCGGTGAGATTGACAACCTCATCGTAAGTTGGGAGCAAAGTACTTGGTTGTGTTGTGTGCAGGTTCCACGTTGCTACTGGTTGGAGACGAGTCAACAAGTATCGTAAACGGCGCCCTTGTTGGAGTGTTATTAGGTCAGTCAGCATCACCTTCAGTCGTTTGGCTCCTTCCTCTCCTGATCGACATACGTTGGTTTCTTAACTGAGGGAAAACCTTGCTGCTATATTCATCATACCTTCCTCTTGGGGTTGCCAACTGGACGGTGAAAAGTTATCAACACCGTACCACATCAGCATGTCTGAAGGACACCAGGCGAAGATTTCCCAGCGCTCACGGAGGAACTCGATGAGCGCGCTTTCCTATGCGGGATTCAAGTTTATCGCTATAGATGTGGTTTTGTTCGGGTCCGTAGGGTGGACTTGGATTTTCTTCGAGTCTTAGGTTGCATCGAAAGCCTGATTTGGGAGGGATCGCCCAACGTCGGGTAGCACATTATGGTCAGTTTCGCCCTTCAGCCTTGTGTACTCTGCTATCATGCTGAAGGTTTGCGCCAGCCTATTAAATTCTTTGTCACAAGTGTTAGATACTTCGAACCTACCTTATACCGTGATTGCTCCTTTGGGTCCTGGGATTTTGAGCATAAGGTATGTGACGAGGGTTAACTCGACAAATGTCCTAGATGAAGGACTTAGGATCGGGGAGATAGGGCGTCGGATGAACTCAAAGGTGAAATCAGTCAAACAAGGTGTGTATCGAAAGTAAACGTGGGTGTAAACTTGGCTTGCTTTCAATCTGTCCCTTACCGTCCTCTCCTGGCCCCTATATATAGGTGGCCAGGTCTCAAGGATCGGGAGGGATCCGATATAGATTACAATATCGACATACGACATGAACTCGTATTTCGACTAGTATTACAACTGGGCCTAGCTTAACGGGCTTCAGGGGTACTCAACTATCGGGCTCTATTACCTATACCCTTGTCAGTAGCCCCCGAGATTCTACCAGAATTGCGATTTGGGTTGAATCTCAGATCTTCAAATCTTCAACTTGATCAATATTTGACTTCTTCATATCTTCAAATCTTCGACTTAGTCTTTCGACTTATCTTTTTATTATAACATCTCGCAAGGGGTTTTGATGAACAAGCCTGACAACTCCGACGAATCAAGAGGCCAGTTAACTGCCGGAACAGATACTTGTCACCTACTTCAAATTCAATCCCCTTGGATTTGAATTAGGAAAACCGGTCAAACCCATTCATTTGCCGCATTTAGGACTTACAAAGAATGAATCCCAGTGGTTCTCAGGGTACCTAGTGCGTCCACCAGGATTTTTTTCGTGTCGTAGACACGAATAAGTACCAGCAGAGCGCATCCATGTGCGTATACCAGGCCACACAGGACAGAACCTGGGGTTTTACCTTCGTGATATATTTCAACCACGGCATTCAAGTTTTGTCGCAATGACACAACTTGAGAATCATATGTCGCAGCCTTGTTTGACTGTTTCAATTCTAAAAATATTCAGGTTATTAAACCTTGATTGATAAAACTCCCTCCCGATTGTTGTGGATATACCAAACGGGTATACTAGTGACATAGTCTCATACCGGCAAACCAGGGTGGCCCATGGAGGTGGTATGGCAGATAGCCAACCGGGCGGCCTAGTTGCTGGTGGTATGGCGGATTGAAGGCTGCCATGCCATGGCAGATTCCACGCTGCCATGCCATGGCAGATTCCACGCTGCCATGCCATGGCAGATTCCCAGACGCATCCATGCCATGGCAGATTCCCGGATAGCAGGAGCTTATGGCAGATTCAATGCTGCCAAACCATGGTGGATTACTGGACGCAGGAGCTTATGGCGGATCCGAAGACATGCCCATTGCAGGTTGCCTTGTAGTACACGCATAGGACTTAGTCTAGGACTCCATATTGTATCCGCCCCGGAAACACCGTGATGCCCACGCCAGGCGCCTTTATAAGCCGGCGTGAAGGAGCCCTTGAGGCCATGAGATAGCTAGAATAGCTAAGACATAGCAGATCGCATCGCGACCAGCACAACCATTGTAACCTGTACACATTGTGCCATTATAGTGAGTTGTAGCAGGATGTAGCGATCCTCCACCGCGGGGACGTGAACCTGGGTAATCCCTGTCTATCACCGTCCCGGGCACCAGATCGCCTATCCCCTCTTTCTATCGCCTTGAGGTACCCCTCATGGCATACGTGTCGTAAGAACCACGACAGTTAGCGCCCACCGTGGGGCGAGGGCGTCTGGAATCGATCCGGGCGGATTTCTCACCGTCTTCAATGGCGGTTGGATCGGATCGCTTTCATCTGCAACACCGGCGGAAAGTTCATTACCGCCGCGGGCTAGGCAATCGGAAGATCAACGTAACAGCCCTCACACTAGCAGATTTCCTCATCCCTTGTGTTCGAGGCGGCGCCGATCTGATCTGATTGTCGATCTGCCAAGTCTCTGCATCCGCTCGGCGTCGCTGGCTTCGCCGCCGCCGCGGATAACCCCTACTTCATAATGGCTGGCTTTGCCACCATCACGGACTACTTTTATTGTCGCGGCCGGTAACAGCTCCGTGACAGCCGGCATCGTCGCTGGCTAGTATAACTTTGCCGCTGATAAGTTCATTGTCGCTGGGCGATAACTTCAAGTCCGCCGTGAACAATACCACCATCCGTCATGTCTCAACATATGCTCGGCGTCGCTGGCTTCGCCGCCGCCACAGATTACTTTTGCTTTGCCGTTTGCTTTGTTGCCGCCGTGGTTTCTTCCTCTTCAGGGATAGTCGACTTTGCCTCCTTCGGCTCCGATCCGCGGTGGTTGGCTTTGCCGCCAGCCTTCAGCTCCGATCCGCTGTTGCTAGCTTTGCCGCCATTGTAGATTATCTCGCTGTCGCGGTTGGTTTTCAACATGGAACTGAGCGTACGTAGAGAAGCACCTTGAGTGCATGGATTTTTCGGCAAGCTTACATGCATGCACGGACAGCGGACGGCGTCTCCGGCATGGTCGGCCTTGCCGCCAACGCGAATTACTTGTAGTCTAGTATAGTTGGCTTTGCCACACTAGCTACTACAATTTCATCGCTGCAAAGACTTCTCATCTTGGCTGATATATGTGCCATCTAAGCTAGCACTAGTCCCGCACGAAAAAACATCTTTGCATGCATGGCCAAGTCTACTGATTACATATGCATGCTCGTATGAAGCTAATTGCAGACTATATGGCGGATGTAGCTTGGCGGAACTGCTGATCGTGCATGGCGGATGAAGCTTTGCCGCCGCGTGCTTACAACTTTCCTAGATGGCAGATTTCATCCCGCCACGGCTGACTTGATCTAGATTACGGTGGATGAAGCGGTTGTTTGGCCTCACCTCCGCCATGAACGACATCCATGTTTCGAATTATTTTTCTGCTACGGCTTTGCCGCCATGGCGGATTACTTCGTTGTCACAGCTGGTTTCATCACTGGTTATCTTCAGCATCGCCGGCTAGAGCTTTGAGTTCATCACGAACGATTTCGACTTCGTTTAAACAGCTAAGTCCCTACTTATATTTAATATTTGTTTATGATCATGAGATAAAGATTGGTTCGCTCATATTATGATTCTTTTACCGCTTTCGTTTTGATCATAACTTTTCCACGATTTGCCTTGCGCTCGTGAGTAAAATTTTGACTGGCTTGCCTCTAAAGGCGCCGGTATCATGCAAAAATCTGCCATCCGGCGTTAGCTTAAGTTTTCTAGCCTACACGTTTTCTGATGTTTTATATGTGGATTCCCGAGTAGTGACATTTTGGCACTTTAAAGCCGCCATCCGTTTCCAAGGTTTTGGACAGCTGCTATTAAGCGCTATTGCCTTGGCGGATTGTTCGTGCAAAAGTTTGCCATCTCACGAAAAGTCAAGCATATAAACCGGAAGAACAGATAAACTAGCACTTGCTTAGAATATATTAAATGCACATGAACTGTTCAAGATAGTCGAGATTTTTCCGCCTTGACAGTTTTCTGTTGTTCAACTGCTGCATAGTTTCAGCCTTAAAACATCTGTTCAATGGCCATGTTTTACCCGCCTTGCATTTGTTCGTTGAACATAAGAACGATTTAATACAATTGTGTTTTGTTTTCATGTCACAGGTACATATGACGCTTGGACGCTTTGCTGGTGCCCGATCTGAGGTGTTTTCGAGCCACTCAGCTCAAATACCCGGGGGCTACCGTCGACAGCAGCCCAAATCTCCCATGAAGTGGTCACCTTTGATGGCAACCAAAATCTGCCATAGGGCGGTCATCTTGGAACAGTCCGACATGGAGCAGGCTGCCTTGAGTCCGCCATGGAGCATGCCAACTTGGAGCAGACCGCCATGGAGCAGGATGCCTTGAGGTCACCTTGGAGCCGGCCGCCATGGAGCTGGCCGCCCGGGGGCTACGACCATAATATGTTGATCTAATAACTGGTTAAGTTCTCTAAGAGCATCAAGCCGGATTTTTAAGTAAATTCCACCTTGACACTCGGGGGCTACACCGATGCTAAATTTTGTGAAGTTCTCTTAGAGCATTGCGCTGGATAAAAATCCGCCATAATGCTCGAGGGCTACTCATCGCATTTTAACTACGTAGTTCTCTTAGAGCCCTATGCCGGATAGAAATCCGCCATAACGCTCGGGGGCTACAGCTAGCAAAAAATCCTAAGTCTTCTGAGAGCACCGCTAGGAAAATTGCGTAGCGGTGCTCGGGGGCTACAGGCTAAATATTCTAAGTAGTTTCTCTAAGAGCACCTTGATGGATTCTCTATGAGAACCTGCCATGGCGCTCGGGGGCTACACATGGTGTAAAAGCATCGAAGTTCAAAAACAGACGCAGTGCGATAATTTTGCGCTCACTGTTTGGTAAGCCTCGAGGCAACATCTTATACTGGAAAAAACGTTCCTTGAGCTCGGAAAAAATACTAGTTATCCGCCTTGGATTTGTTCGCAGTAGCATACCAGGATGTATCTGGAGAATTGCCCTGCAAGTATGAGACGTCACTGGTCCGCCTAAAGTTCTAAGCGGATAAAATTTATTCTTTGGGAGCTCTACGAGATCTTTCACACGACTATCTTGAAGATGAAAATGAAGACGAAGATAAAAAGCCCATCAAGCAATGAAGACAGAAGAGAAGATCTCAAAGAACTCCAGGGGCTACTGTTGTGGATATACCAAACGGGTATACCAATGACATAGTCTCATACCGGCAAACCAGGGTGGCCCATGGAGGTGGTATGGCGGATAGCCAACCGGGCGGCCTAGTTGCTGGTGGTATGGCGGATTGAAGGCTGCCATGCCATGGCAGATTCCACGCTGCCATGCCATGGCAGATTTGCAGACGCATCCATGTCATGGCAGATTCCCGGATAGCAGGAGCTTATGGCAGATTCAATGCTGCCATACCATGGTGGATTACTGGACGCAGGAGCTTATGGCGGATCCGAAGACAGGCCCATGGCAGGTTGCCTTGTAGTACATGCATAGGACTTAGTCTAGGACTCCATATTGTATCCGCCCCGGAAACACCGTGATGCCCACGCCAGGCGCCTTTATAAGCCGGCGTGAAGGAGCCCTTGAGGCCATGAGATAGCTAGAATAGCTAAGACATAGCAGATCGCATAGCGACCAACACAACCATTGTAACCTGTACACATTGTGCCATTATAGTGAGTTGTAGCAGGATGTAGCGATCCTCCACCGCGGGGACGTGAACCTGGGTAATCCCTGTCTATCACCGTCCCGGGCACCAGATCGCCTATCCCCTCTTTCTATCGCCTTGAGGTAACCCTCATGGCATACGTGTCATAAGGACCACGACACCGATGGTAGTAAAGATGCTTCCCAAAGCTTCTTTCACCTTCTTCGCTCCATTATTCATGAAAAACATCGTCGGGTGCGTGCCCAGCGCTCCCGATGGTAGTAGCCCCCGAGGCTATAGTCGAAAAACTTATTTTGAGTACAGGCTCAAGTACATTATGCCTACTTTGACTCATCAGATCGTAGCTGTATTTTAATATCGTCGGGTGCACGCTCAGCGCTCCCGATGGTAGTAGCCCCCGAGGCTATAGTCGAATACTTTCGGGTATAGACTCAAAGAATTAGTTTTTCTTCCTTGATTCCTCTATATCTTTTATGTCAGTTTTTTCGTCGACTTCTTTGGTCATCATCAATACGTAGATCTGACCTACCATACTTTTGCTAAATTTTCCCCTAATAGTGTCCACCTCTTATCATGTTTTGATTTCTCTGTGACTCGAATTTTCGTGATGTCATTATCAGAGTCATTCTTTAAATGACTTGACTGGGCGCTGACCGTTGCGTGGGCAGCGCGGTAATTTTGTAATTTTCCTGCCCGTTAGTGGGCTGCCATTTCCGCTCCTTACGCCACGTCTCAGCCCATCTTCCTTCATCAGGAAGCTATATAAGGGGGAGAGTGGGGAATTTACTGTTTACCAGTTCCTCACTTCTGCTGCCGCCACCATTGCTGCAAACCTTGCGCCCCTCTGAGCTCCTGCACAGCCCCCGTGCACAGCTTGTAGATGCACATCAAGACTCTTGCGCAGAAGAACAAGATGGGCAAGAGCAACACTGCCAATTCAGCTACAAGCTGGGTGCCTTCCGATTTCAAGCAGAAGGATCTGGAGAAGGCCCAGGCTGATGGTCTCATCTTCGACGATGATCAGGTCATCTTTCCTAGCACCGATCGCATCCCCAAGCCCCCGAGCGGCTTCCGGGTGATGTTTCTTGCCTTCCTCTTACGCGGTCTCTCTTTTCCTACCCACGAGTTCCTTCGTGGGCTTCTCTTCGTGTACGGTGTACAGCTTCACCAGCTCACACCGAACTCAATTCTTCACATTGCCTGTTTCATTACCCTTTGCGAGTCTTTCCTGGGGATCAAACCCTATTTTCTTCTTTGGAAATTTCTCTTTTGGATCCACCCCAGTGTCGCTTTATCAAAAAAGCCTGAGCTGGGCGGGGCTGTTGTTTCTATCCGTGCTGAATCTTAGTACCTGGAGTTTTCCATGGCTGCCTCAGTACAAGGTTGGAGGAAGAAGCGGTTTTATATCAAAGACCGGAAAGTTTCTTCCTCTAACCAGTACGACATTGCCCCTTTTGATGCCTCTAAAGAAGTGAAGAAATTGGCCTCGTGGGATTTGCCTCCCACGGAAGCTGAAATGGAGAAAATTAAACCACTTCTGGCCCGCATCCAAGCTTTGAAGAGTGGTAGAGGAGGTGCGTTTTCGGGTACTCAACTTATGGCGTTTTTCCTGCAACATCAAGTTCAACCTCTTCAGCATCGCCTTTCCAAACTGTGGTCATTTTCTGGCTTGGGAGATTCTTCTCGAGTATCTGACGATCTTATGGAGAAGAAGGATCTCGAAAAGCGAGTGAGAGCTCTTACTACTCTTACTAAAGATCATGAAATTGCGGATTTGGCTGCTAGTTACTTTGACTCCGAGCATCTTTTGTCTGCGGTATGTTTGCTGTCTTTACTTATTCGTCTTCTTTTATCTTATCACTGTTTTTCTCATAACTGTCAGCTTGTTTTCCTTCCAGGATCACCAGTCTCTTGTTTCTCGCCCTCCCCTTCCAGAGGGAGGACCTATTCAAGATGTTCCTGGCGATGCTGCGTCTGAAGCCCCCGAGGCTGAGGACAGCCAAGATGAAGACGAAGCCGAAGATTCGCTGGAAAGAACCAGCTCGACAACGTCGCCTCCGCCTGCACTTTCCAAAGATCTTGGCGTTGACAAGAAGAGGAAACATGTCGAGGAGCTTGCTACTTCGAGTGCCTCCGCTCACAAGACTATGGCCAGGGAGGCCTCTGCTTTAGAGGATGAGGAAGAACTTTTCGACGCTTTGGACTCGTGAGTATTTTGCTAACTTGACATTTTATTTTGTACTTGCTTCCTTTCTTTCGACTTATGTGAGGTCTCTGTCTTTTGTTACCTTCACAGCGACAATGAGGACCCGAAGAGGGATGCTGCCACTGCTCCTTCTACTGAGACTATGGCTGCCGACGAACCTTCTTTGCAAGAAGCTGATCCGGTGGTGAAGTCTCCAAAGGCTCCTGTTAAGAGGGTTGCCTCTAATCGTGGTTCCAAGCGTGTGAAGAGGTCGACAGACGCCGGTGCTTCCCTCGACACCCACCGGTCCACGAGCTCTTCCGACGATGTGCGTATTGATCCTGGTATTTTTGCTTTGTTTCTTGTGTGATCTTTCTACTCACGCCTTTTTCTGAACAGATCTTGATGAAGAAATTTGTCACTTTGGGCACTGAATGTGTCGAATATTTGAAAGCTACTAGAGCTTCTCAGGGTAATCCTCTTTCCTGTGTTTGCTTGTCTCGAGTGCCTTTCTTTGTTTCTTTACTCGACTTTCTTTCCCCCCTTTGTGCTGTAGATGCTTTGTCGGCGGCTAACGCTCGTATCTCTTCTCTGGAAGCTGAACTCAAAGCTGCCAGAAAAGCTTTTGATGCTGCCGCCGCTGCCAAAACCGCTGCTGAGAAGTCCACTAAATCAGCATTGGCTAGGGCAAAGAAAGTGGAGAAAGCCCTTGCTGACGCTAATAAGGAGCGCATCCAGCGGGAGCAGGCCGTAACTGAACGGCTTAATAAAATGTCGGCTCTTGCTGGAGGTAAATACCATGCTTTTCCCTTCTTTGTTGAGTTGCCCCCTCTCATGGCCGCAGTTAACTTGCTGGAGTCGAATTGGATTTCTATCTAGGAGATCTTCGAGTTGGCTAGCCGTGTGCTCACGCGGATTTTCGTCGGGTTGTGGCCCAAGCAGAAAACGGAAGTGCCAGATGCTGATTTGAAGAAGCTTGCAAAGGCGTTTGACACCCTCGAAGATCCTATCCTTCTGATGAAGGGCCGCTCCGTGAAGCAAGGTGCAGAGGGGGCCATTGTGCTTACTTACGCACATGGCGAGGAGGTCAACTGGGAGAAGGTGAGCTCTTCCCGCGGTCGACCTCTTTCAGAGCTGCGGGTTTTCTTCAAGAAGGCGAAGAAGTACGCGCCAGGCATTGTATCGATAATTTCTCCTTCGGCGGCTTCTTCGACCTTTGTTACACCGGTTTCTTCGACTTCGGTGACAAGTGGATCCATGTCTCCTCCCAACGCTGGTGCTACGTCTGTCGCGCCTACTTCTGCCACGGAGCATGATGCTGAGGTGGCATAGACTTAGTCTTCCTTTGTAATCTTCATTTCTTTTGTTGTAGTAAATATTTAGTTATATTTTGCCCGATGTAACATCCCAATTTTTGGGAAAAGAATTTATAAATTGTTCACATGAAATCATGCATCATATCATGCATACCATTCATCTTGCATTTGCACATTTTCTTCAAGTTTTGTTTTGTTCTTGATTTAAAACCTTCCCTGTATGTCTCAAATACCAGAAGAAAAGTTTTACAAATTTCAAAGTGTGACCTAAGTTCAAACATAAGTTATTTGCAATTTTTCAAACAAAATTCAAAGCAAAACAGAAAAAAAAAGAAAAAAAAGGGTAAAAGTTGAAAAGGCCGCGGGGCAGCACTCCAGCCCAGGCCAGCTTCCGGCCCACGGCCCGTCTTCCTTCTTTTCCGAAATGGTACCGAGCTCTCCAGCCTCCAGCCGCTGGCAAAAGGGCCCCACCTTTCATCCCGTTCGAAGAGTCCGGGACGAACACGTCGAGCATGTCGGGGGGATGACCCCCGGTAGGGTCAAGAGACTAGAAAGATACAGGGACCTTGGTTGACTTTATGCCGGGTTACCAAGGAAGGGCCTGGCTGGAATATAGGAGCATCGGCCAGGCCGGCATATATGTGTATCCCGGCTGGTGTTCAGATATGCCGGATTAACCGGAATACTAACTGAGGAGTGCCGGCATATACTTAGATATGCCGGCCTATCTACTTGGTATGTTGTGCAGGAGCAGGGGAGGCCAAATTACCCGACCTTCATAGGTCGTTGGTCCGGCATATATGTCCAGGATATGGCCAACGGTCGTATCCGGGACACAGAAGTCAGCTAAGGTGTCATGTCCCTACAATCAAGGAGAGACTCTGCCAGGTATGGAGAAGGGTCATGGTGGTAGGGTGCACAGTGGTGGACTACCTACCCTCACTGTGCACAAGTACAGAGCTTACCTCACAGAGGTAAGGTCACAGTGCGGGAAGTACAAGGTACAGGGATGTGAAGTCCCATCGGGAGCAATCAGGGAGGAAGTCAAGGGTCGCTGCCTTCGTCAGCAAGTCCTATTTGGAGTGTAGCTCATGTCTTCTGGTCTCTTATGACCGTTGTAACCCTGGCCACCACTATATAAGGTGGCACAGGGAGCCCTAGTAAAGGGTTGGTCACTCTGTGTTCCTACACTTAGCAGTTCGTCTTCCTCCTCTAGCAGAGAGCTTGGAAGCACCATTGTTGTGTACTACATCGATCCAAATATATAACCAAGTAGAGCAGGAGTAGGGGTGTTATCTCCTTACGAGAGCCCCGAACCTGGGTAGATCTGTGTTCCTTTCTGTCGCGCTTTTTAGCTCGTTCCCCTCTCCCGAATCCTCCAGCATCTAGTTCGGCCCCCATTTAAGCCATCCTATGGCATATGTTGTTTCACCACGACGACATTTGGCGCCCATCGTGGGGCAGATCGATATGCTGGGCGGAATGTTTATTCGGACAGGGTCTGTGATAGCAGCTTCGGGAGTGCGCGTGGTCTCTGGCCTCGTCCAGAGGCTAGGCTCGCTCAGCTTCGTCAGTGACAACGCCGGATGTCTCGGCGGCCGGCCGTTCCCCAGGGATGGCCGGATCATGTCTTTTGGTTCCCACGAGGTGTACGTGGGGACTGAGAGAGTTTGCAGGGAAAAGGTGCTGGTGGCGGCGGATCCTCCGTCGCATCGGCTGGCTCACGCTGGGCGTAGCGCTCGCTCAGTAGAGTCGGCCGAGGTGATGATGGCCGGCACATCAGTGCCGCCGGCAGATGGTGCCGGCAAGGCAGCAGCAGCAGCAGCAGGAGATACTCCCCCGGAGCCGCCGAAGGCCAAGAGGTCGGCACGTCCTCCGTTGGAGCGTGTCGAGAACCTGGCCGGCACTTCCGCTGTGCCGGCAAAGGGTCAGGTGCTTCTTCCCATCATCGATCGGCTTCTCGAGCCGGTGCGATCCGGCGATGATCCGGAGTAAACAAGGGAGGTCCTGGAGGGATCTCACCAGGCCCTCGTCGACGAGGCCCTGGCCATGCACCAGGAGCGCGAACGGTTTAACCGGCAACTCCGTGAGTATGAGGCAGCCCATGGTTTTACTCCTGTAGTAACCCGGCCTAGCCGGATAGAAGAGGTTAGAACTAGAGGTAGAGATCTTAACACTGAGCTAGAGAAAGGTGCTAGAGCTAAGAGTCATACTGCAACTAGTACTGTGCCTAAGGTAATTTATAGCTCGGCAGTAAAGAACCTTAGAGCAGCAGCAGAGGTAGCTAAGGACTTATCTAATTTGTCCGGTGAAGCACTGCATGAGCAGCAAGCCCGGCTTAACCATCTTTTGTCTGAAGCTACTAAGCAGCAGGAGGCCTTTAAGAAGGAAAACCCAGGTGCCGGGGCATCCCAGTACATTGCGTCGGTAGGAGGTGCCGGCGCAAGGTCGAGGGGCGAAGCTTCGTCCCCGCATCCAAGTGCCCGGCGTGCCGGAAGTGTGACCTCTGGCCGCCGGGACAAGCAGATCCAAGTGTATGATCCGGCAATTGCCGGAAAGCAGGCAATAGCTCAGAAGAGTGCCGGCCAAGCTGATAAGTATGTCGGCCGCAAGAGTGCTGGCCAGAATGTGCCGGCCGGGCAAGGGGCAATTTCGGCCGGTGGTGGCCGGAGTAACAGTGCAGCCCGGCGTCAGCAGCAGGGCGCCGGAGGTGCAGCGCAGCAGCAAGGTGCAGGTCATCCGGGACATAGAGAGGATGATGGGAATTCCGCCCTTGTCAGGGCGGGATATCAGCTGCAGCATCAGCAAGGCCGGCATAGTGAGCAGTATCAGCCGGAGCAGCAGCAGGAAAAAGTGATCGCGGGTCCAATTGCATCCCGGCTGGGACCTCGGTCCTTGGCAGCAAGTGATGCGCGCTTCAAGCTGGACAGGATTCACCAATCGGAGTTGGTGGAGAGACAAGGAGCTCCGGGTCCTATGTGCTTTGGACCCCGGATCATGGGTGAGCCGGTACCTTACTATTTCCAGCTCGCGCGTGGCGCGAGGACATACAACGGCAGTACAAAGCCAGAAGATTGGTTGGAGGACTACTCCACCGCAGTGAACATTGCCGGAGGAAACCTCAGATGGGCGGTACGATATGTACCGCAAATGCTAGAAGGACCAGCCAGGATATGGCTGAACAATCTGCCGGCCGGAAGTATCAATGGTTGGGTTGATTTTGAAGAGCAGTTTGTGTCAAACTTCACCAGTACATATAAGAGGCTGAATCGTCCTCAGCAGCTGGCTAACTGCCGACAGGGAGTGAATGAGACCGACCGTGACTACCTGACCAGGTGGTGCACCTTGCGCAATTCCTGCGAAGGAGTTGTGGAGCAGCAGGCCATCATGTGGTTCGCTCATGGGTGCCGGCATGGCACCATGTTGTGGCAAAAGCTTCAGAGGGAAATGCCGGCCACGTTGGCCGAGACAATCAAGATTGCTGATAGTTATGCTCTGGGAGATCCTATGCAGCCCACCCTTGATTCACAAGGACAGGGGCAGACCCAGGGGAACACCAACAGCGCCGGGAGACCAGGGCAATACTATCGCACTGATAACCGGAACAAGAGAAGAGATGAAAGGCCGGATTACCGGTATGGGGCAGCACAAGTAGCAGCTGTGGAAGAAGAACAAGGGGGCGCCGGCAGTAGCCAGCGTCCGAGGTATGAGGACAATCAGCAGCCTCAGCAGCAACAGCCACAACAGCAAACGCAGCCCTTCCAGAAGAAGAATGTCTGGATCAACAAGAATGCCGGCGGAGCCACCGGACAGAAGAAGCAGTGGCCGAAGTATACAGTGGGTCTGGCCATGGACAAGCCTTGTGTGTTTCACACATTCCAGCCGGGTAAGCCGGCAAACCATTTGACAAGAAACTGTTCATGGCTGGACGACATATTAGCAGGTCGTGCAGGTCCCTGGGGACCGGCTAGACCATCTGTCCCAGTAGCTCCATCGCCGTTGACAGGTGCAAATACAGTTGCAGTCCCGCCCAGGCCGGTTAATCCCGGGAATCAGAGCAATGCCGGAAATGCCGGCGTAAATCAAATAGACCAGAGCTATAATCCGGAGTATAATACCAGAGGCCCAGGAGCGGGCCGGAATGAGTACAAGGAGCACGATCAGAGCTACATGGTCTTTGAGACTGAAAGAACAGACAAGCAGAGCTTGTACCGACGGAGTTTGGAGGTAAACGCCGTTATGTCGGCAGTTCCGAAGATGATGCATTGGTCTGACCAGGCCATTGGCTGGGACAGGGCAGATCATCCCAGGATCATGCCAAACCCCGGCGGGTATGCTCTGGTGATGGATCCGACATTCGTCGGGCCGGCTAATAACGTGAGGTTCAGCAAGGTCCTCATTGACAATGGTAGCAGCATCAACATCATGTACCGAGATACGATGCAGAAGCTGGGCATCAAGGAAAATATGTTGGAGCCAAGCAAGACCACATTCCACGGCATTGTGCCGGGACTTTCGTGTGAGCCGATGGGCAAGATCCGGATGGATGTCATGTTTGGCAGCCGGGATAACTGCAGGGTGGAAAATCTCATGTTCGAGGTGGTTGATCTGGAAAGCCCCTACCATGCTTTGCTGGGAAGGCCGGCATTGGCAAAGTTCATGGCCTCTACGCATGTTGCGTACCTGAAGATGAAGATGCCGGGGCCCGGAGGGGCGATTACCATCATTGGTGATTACAAGCGTTCAATGGCATGTGCAACAGCTGGGTCTAACCTGGCCGAGACTCTGATCATTGCAGAGGAAAGGAAGAGGCTCAAGCGAGCAGTGGAAATTGCTGAGACGGTCGTGGCCGGCAAATATATGCTGGGCATGGCGAATCCCGGTGGTAGTGCTTCTTTTCAAGTGGGCAAGGAGGTCAAAAAGGTGCCTCTGGATGAAGTTTTCCCGGAGCGCCATGCCCTCGTTGGGGCAAGTTTGGATCCCAAATAGGAAAGCGAGCTCATCAGCTTCCTCCGTGAGAATCGGGATATCTTTGCATGGTCTACTTCGGACTTGCAAGGTGTGCCGAGGGAGCTGGCTGAGCACGCATTGCATGTGAGACCGGATGCTAAGCCGATGAAGCAGCCGCTTCGGCGGAATGCAGGCGATAGAAGGAAAGCCATTTGGGACGAGGTGGCCAGGCTCTTAGCCTCTGGCTTTATCAAGGAAGTGCTTCATCCGGATTGGGTGTCTAATCCGGTTTTGGTGGAAAAGAAGAAAGATGAGCCTGCCATAGTAAAAGTATGGCGAATGTGTGTTGATTACACCAACTTGAATAAGGCATGTCCTAAAGATCCATTCCCGCTCCCTCGGATCGATCAAGTGATTGATTCCACAGCCGGATCAAATAAAGACATCCTTTATTACCCCGTACGGGGCTTATTGCTATCTCACTATGCCGTTCGGTTTAAGAAATGCCGGCGCAACTTACCAAAGGTGTATGCAAAAATGTTTGCACGATCAGATAGATAAAAATGTGCAGGTATATGTCGACGATATCGTCATAAAGACCAAGGAGAGCAAGACTCTCATAGATGATCTCCGGGAAACCTTTGGAAACCTGAGGAGATTCCGGATGAAGTTAAATCCGGCTAAGTGTACCTTTGGTGTGCCGGCGGGCAAGTTGCTCGGCTTCCTTGTTTCCAGCCGGGGTATTGAGGTGAATCCCGGCAAGATTCGTGCCATAGAAAGGATGAAGCCGCCGACAGATTTAAGGGAAGTACAGAAGTTCACTGGGTGCCTTGCATCCCTGAGCCGTTTCATAAGCCGGCTGGGAGAAAAAGCTTTGCCATTATATCAGTTGATGAAGAAGTCCGACACATTTGTCTGGACAGTACAAGCAGATGCGGCTTTCAAGGAATTGAAATAGATGTTGTCAACATCGCCGGTACTAGCGTCGCCGATGCCCCGTGAGCCAATGTTGCTCTATATAGCGGCAACCAACAGAGTCGTCAGTGCTGTGGTGGTAGTAGAGCGAGAGGAAGGAGGCAAAACCGTGCAGCGGCCGGTATATTATCTGAGTGAAGTACTCTCCACCTCAAAGCAAAACTACCCCCACTATCAGAAGATGACTTATGGTGTCTATATGGTGGCCAAGAAGCTCAAGCATTATTTCCAAGAGCATCCAATCCGGGTAGTGGCCGAAGCCCCTATCTCGGAGATCATAAGTAACAAAGATGCCAGCGGCCGGATAGCAAAGTGGGCAATAGAGCTTTCACCATATACACCTCAGTATGATAAGAGAGATACAATCAAGTCCGAGGTGTTGGCTGACTTCTTTATTGACTGGGCCGAGATACAATATGAGCCTCCATTGCCAGATGCAAATTATTGGAGGATGCATTTCGATGGGTCCAAGACAATACATGGCCTGGGTGCCGGCATTGTTCTCAGTTCACCAAAGAATGACCAATTGAGATATGTCCTGCAGATTCATTTTGCAGCATCAAATAATGTGGCGGAATATGAGGCACTGGTGCATGGCCTGAAGGTGTCTAAGGACATAGGAATTCGCCGGATTATGTGTTTCGGCGATTCTGACTTTGTTATTCAGCAGTGTTCCGGAATATGGGATGCGCATGATGCCAACATGGGATCCTACCGTTTCCTGGTGCAGCAGTTGAGCGGTTACTTCGAAGGTTGTGAGTTCCGGCATGTTCTCCGGGCTCAGAACGATGCAGCCGATGCATTGTCCAAGCTGGGATCTTCCAGAGATTCAATCCCGCCCGGCATTTCGTTGGAGCATCTAAGGAAGCCGTCAATCAAGCCCTCGCCGGAGTCATCTTTCATTTATGTCCCGCCGAGTCCGGAGGATGAAGTTCCTATGGAGATAGATGCCGGAGCCAGGTCAGATAACCCGGGGACTGTTTCCTTAGTCCCGGGGACTGGGCCGACATATGCTGTGAGTGCAGTATTCTGGAGCAAAACTAAGGGCAAGGGCAAAATGTACCAAGAGGTTGTGCCGGTATACCCGGGGACTGCTCCGGCATACCCGGGGACTGATTCCTCAGTCCCGGGGACTTCGCAGCCCATGGAGATCGATTATGTGTCGGTCGAAATGATGGAGATAGATTAGGCAGTGTTCACTGTCAGGGAAGTGCCCTCATGGGCACGACCTATCATGGACTTCTTGGTGGATGATGAAGTGCCGGCGGATGAAACCGAGGCACGCCGGATTGCTAGAAGATCCAAAGGATATACCATCATCAACAAGGAAATATACAAGAGAAGTGTCACCGGAGTATTGCAGAGATGTGTCGAATCTGCAGAAGGTCTGGAGATGCTCCGGGAAATTCATCAGGGGGAGTGTGGTCACCACGCTTCGTCCAGAGCATTGAGTGTGCCGGACTTGACCGGGGCAGAGGTCTTGTCCGGGATAAGGGTCTTGGCCGGACCAGCGGTCTTGGATGGTGCTGGGGTCTTCTCAGTAGAGGGAGTCTTGGGCGCGGGCTGTTCCGGCGCGGCCGGTGCAGCTTGGCCAGCAGGGGCAGGTTCCAGAATAGTCCGGACTTCCGGCACAGCAGGGCCTTTTCCTTTGTCATCTATGCCGGCGCTCTTGTTGCTTGCGCCGACATCTTCAGTTGTGCCGGCGTCGCTGGTGGGCGCGCCGGAGTCTGGAGCATCTTGGTGGGCCCCTATGTCCATGTGGACATCAGAGGCCGAAGGTTCCTGTTGAGCCCCCGAGTCCATGTGGACGTCGGGGGCAGAGATATCTTGTTCCGGCGGAGGATCGTCCTTCGCCGGGGAGGTGGTTTTGTCGGGCGCAGGCGAAGATACCGGCGCCGGGGAGGTCGTATGACTGACAGAAGGTATGTCGGAGGCAGCAGGGGCCGCTGGCTTGGTAACCTTCGGGCCGCCACTCGAGCCAGAAGCTTGTTCCGGCGCAAGAGGAGCTCTGAAAGAGAGAAAACGTCAAGTCAATAATACAAGCAAGAGATATGTCGGAGGAAATACAAAGGAAAGAAACTTACCCCGAGGCAACAGGCCTCTGTTTCTTCGGGATAGGCACGCCAACCTTCTGCCTCTTCTGCTGCTGAGGTGTGTCGGGCTGGGGCTTCACGCCTCGCTTCCGGCCGGTACGTCCGCCGGTGGAAGGAGGTCCCTGGTTCAGAGGGGCGGCGTCGACGACCATGTCGTCCGGGATAGCCGAGGACGGCATAGGATAAGCAAAAGGTACAGAAGGAAAGGCATATGCAAGTGGCATCGGGTCATAATACGTCAGGATCTCCTCGTCAGATTCACCCTCACTCCGGCCTTGAGTGAAATGCCGGGATGAAGAGGCCTTACCCGCGGCAGCGGCAGCACGGGTGTTCCGGGGCAGCTTGTCCCAGCGGCAGCACGGGTGTTCCGGGGCAGCTTGTCCCAATGGTCTGCTGCGATCTTGATCCGGGAGTTCTCCATACCCTGGAAGCTGAACTTCTGCATAATGCAAAGTAAATTGGTCAGAAGCAAGAAATATACCGGTGCAAGAAGTATGTCGGGTCAAGCATGATATATGTCGATAAATATATATGTGTCGGCTTAAGTATCTATATGCCGGGCAAAAGAGTATATATCGGCCAAAGTATTTACCGTTGGGGCGGGCCTATCCCGGCTATATGGTTCTAGACCCCAGGCAAAGGTGGCCTGAGAGGACTTGCAGACGTCCTTGATCCGCCGTAGAATGTCGGCCAGAGTCAGCTCATGTGTGGAATGCCGGGTGGGGTCCATGGGCCCGCTCATCTGGCAGATCTTGTGCGACTGGCGCTGCAGAGGGGAGACGCGCCGGCTGATGAAGCATGCCACAAGATCGTTAGGAGTAAGGCCGGCATCCCGGAGCTTGCCCTTAACCCGGTGGAGCGCGTTCACCGGCATCACCGAGTTCTTCGGATTATAGGTCCAATTCTTCATAGCCAAGGGTGGCTCGTCCACAAATGGCGGCAGGTTGAGCATGTCCGCGTCAGTGGTGTTCTTGACGTAGAAGAAGCTCTTCTGCCACTTCTTGCAAGATTCAAGCAGCTCCACCTTGGGGAAGTCCGAGCCCTTCCGAGACATGATGGTGGCCGCTCCGCATAGGGTCATGGGGAGGTCCTTCTTCTTCTGGGCCGTCTCCTGCGGCTCATCCTTGCTCCGGGGCGGCTCCTGGACGACTTGCTTCCGCAGTTGGAAGTACTTTGCCCAGGCTTGGGAGAAGGGCTCTATGCCGGCGTAGCCTTCGCAGAATGCGGCGAAGGCGGATAGGATCATTACCGCATTCGCCGGGATATGGTGAGGCTGAAGGTCGTAGGTGTCGAGGACGTCCCGGAAGAAGTCCGACACCGGCAGGCCGAAACCCCGCTCGAAGTGGGCGATGAAGACGACTCGTTCGCCGGGTTCAGGTGCCGGCGCAGTTTCCCCCGCCGGAAGCCGGCATGCAACACCCTTCGGGACTCTCCTGGTGGAGGTGACCCAGGATATGTCGGCCGGGGTAACCTCCGACCCCTCCCAGCCGGAGCGTCCTTGGACCCGGGCCAAGGTATCTTCCTCTGAGGCCGAGGTACCTGTCATGCTCGATGAAGCCATCGGGATGGCCGGTACAAGGCGTGATAGCCGGAGTCCCGTGATGTTATTCCTATCAAGGCCGGAGAAAAGAGGGAGGTTAGTCTCTCCGGCATACCTCTCTCACCAATGTTAGCAGAAATAGAAGATCTACCGAGGCAGTTAAAACAAGAAACAAACGAGGGTAAAACTTCTAAGGAAGAACACCTGCGTATTGCTAAGGAACGCTGCTAGCAATGCTAGTCGAATCAAAGGGAAAACAAGCAGAGAAACTGCAGCAGATCTATGCAAGTGTGGCTACCGATGCGAAGCTATAGAAAAGCATGAAAGAGGAAGAACAGAGAATGATCTCACCGGAGCTTGGCCGGCGGCAATGGAGCGGCGGCGAGCGTGCGGGAGAAGGTCCAATCTCCCAGTAATGTCGCAGAGGAGAGATGCGGCGGCGGCATCGTCGACAGAGATGTCGGGCGCGTCGGCGTCGGCGGGGAGCAGATCAACGGCGGCGGCGATGCTGTTCCTCTGTTCTTCGGTCCGGCGGTGAAGCTCAGGAGGCAGAGGAACAGCGGAGGAAGACGATGGTGTGGGGTAAAAAGATAAGTTTACCCCCGTCGCCCTATTTATATGCCTGCCAGGTAAGGGTCGTGGGGATGGTAGTGCTCCACTCCCCCGACCGATTCTGCGGTGAGTCGCCACATGGCGGCATGGAGTGGGGCGGCGGTTCCTGTAACCGTGCCACTAGGCCATGATGGCGAGGAGTAACTGCACTGAGAACCGTCACATCGTGTGACCGTTCGAGGTGGCAGGGAAGTTGCAAGTTTCGATGTAAACTGTCACGCCTGGCTTCTCAAGGAAGTCTCGTCTAAGTGTCGGCATAACTGCCCGGGGAATATGTTCCGTCCGGAATACCTCGGGACCGGCCGGAATAACTTTTGGAGAAGGAACAGTGGCCGGGATATGCGTGGCTATCCCGGCATATAATCTGTTCGTCGGGATATAACGGAGAACCGGGGTATAATGAAGAGAGGATATGTTGAACCTGTCAAGGCTCCACAGTTATGACTGGGGAACCTCGACAGCTTCGGGGACTAGTGTCGGGGGGATGACCCCCGGTAGGGTCAAGAGACTAGAAAGATACAGGGACCTTGGTTGACTTTATGCCGGGTTATCAAGGAAGGGCCTGGCCGGAATATAGGAGCATCGGCCAGGCCGGCATATATGTGTATCCCGGCTGGTGTTCAGATATGCCGGATTAACCGGAATACTAACTGAGGAGTGCCGGCATATACTTAGATATGCCGGCCTATCTACTTGGTATGTTGTGCAGGAGCAGGGTAGGCCGGATTACCCGACCTTCATAGGTCGTTGGTCCGTCATATATGTCCAGGATATGGCCAACGGTCGTATCCGGGACACAGAAGTCAGCTAAGGTGTCATGTCCCTACAATCAAGGAGAGACTCTGCCAGGTATGGAGAAGGGTCATGGTGGCAGGGTGCACGGTGGTGGACTACCTACCCTCACTGTGCACAAGTACACAGCTTACCTCACAGAGGTAAGGTCACAGTGCGGGAAGTACAAGGTATAGGGATGTGAAGTCCCATCGGGAGCAATCAGGGAGGAAGTCAAGGGTCGCTGCCTTCGTCAGCAAGTCCTATTTGGAGTGTAGCTCATGTCTTCTGGTCTCTTATGACCGTTGTAACCCTGGCCACCGCTATATAAGGTGGCACAGGGAGCCCTAGTAAAGGGTTGGTCACTCTGTGTTCCTACACTTAGCAGTTCGTCTTTCTCCTCTAGCAGAGAGCTTGGAAGCACCATTGTTGTGTACTACATCGATCCAAATATATAACCAAGTAGAGCAGGAGTAGGGGTGTTATCTCCTTACGAGAGCCCCGAACCTGGGTAGATCTGTGTTCCTTTCTGTCGCGCTTTTTAGCTCGTTCCCCTCTCTCGAATCCTCCAGCATCTAGTTCGGCCTCCATTTAAGCCATCCTATGGCATATGTTGTTTCACCACGACGACAGAGCACCTGGAAGATCTCCACCGAATCCCCTTCGAATTCAGATCGGTTTCTTTGCCCCTCGTCCAAGCTACTACGCCTATAAACCCCCCCCTCCCCGCTGTGCTCGCCCCACCCGAAACCCTAGCCTAAAACCGTCGCCAGGCTGCCGAGATCAAAGCCGCCGCGCCGCCACTGTTAACCGAGGACGCCGACGAATAGCCGTAAGTTCTAGCCTCCTCTCAATCCTTCTCTGCAACACACTCCTTCACCTTAACCACGTGCATCTCTCTGACATACCCTCTTCCTCGTTTGAGCTCTAGGACGACAAGGACGACCGTGTCTGGATCTTGCCGCCACTCGACAAGAACTTCAGCGAGAAATCCCCGGAGCTCCAGAGCACCTCGAGCCATCAAAACTCGCCACCAGCTCCACCTCATCCTCCAGAAGCTTCGGTATGAACCTCTCTTCCCAGATCTGCCTCTGCTCATCGCAATCCTCCGTGCTCTGCACGACTTGGTCCCGGTCTAACCCTCCAGCCGCTCCTCACCGTCGTTACAGGAAACCATCAAGATCGCCGATCACGTTTCCGAGCTCGCCGCAACTCCCTGAAGACCGTCAAGTACTCCATCGCTGTCGAAACCCGCCGGAACACCCTCGCCGTGAAGCTCTAGTACGCCAGGACCTCGCCGTTGACCTTCTCCCGGTGAGCCCTCCCCCGATCTTCTCTCGATCGTCAGATCTTAGATCTAGGGCTCGGTTTAGATGACTTACCGAAGGGGTAAGTTTGAATCATGTGCGTCGATCATCACTTAGATCCAGCGGCCCAGAACGGCGATCCGCGCGAAGCGGTACCGTCGAATCAGAGAGCGCCAAGTGTTGGCCCCTAATATAACCCGTTGCGTTTTTTGATTTAAACTTTCAGAATAAGTTTGAAACTTGTTTAATTCATATCTTGAGATCTACACGTCCAATTTTAGCAAACTTTGCGTTTGTAGTTTCAGAAAAATGCGTAGATTCTATTTCCAGTATCTAGAACCTGTATAGTAGCAGTTTTATATAGTGAATTGCTGCAAGCTTTAATTATTTGTTTTGGCTATTAAAAATAGTTGTAAAATTTATTTTGCAGTAAATCCATTTGGGTTAGGTCCCTCTGATATTCCTTAGCACTGTAGCACGTCCAGATTATTTTTGGTAATTGTTATGCTACTTTTGTAACTTTAGTTTGTATATTTGATCTATTTGTGTGATGAAGATATTTGGAGCTTCATAAATTAACTCTAAAACTTTGATGTCATCATGCATATAGTTAGCAACCAGAGAACATGCTAAGTGCCTTGTGGTGTTTAAAACACATTTGCATGCATACTTTTACTTTCATGATTGTTTCTGTTTGTTATGTGCTTATGATGTTATATTTTATGTATAGATTGTGCTGAGTGCAACGAGTGTCTGTGTGACGAGTGCACCAACTCTTCTCCTCATCAAGGCAAGTGTCACCATGATTTCCCTTGTCCTACTGAAAGTTTTGTCTTGTAGCTTTTCTAGTAAAAGATGCATGTGTAGGTGTTTTTATGATTTCTTATCTCCAGCTTGCTAGGTTTTATGCTAAGTTTTTGTCTAGCTTGTTTAGCTTTGCATCTCCTAGTAGAATTGCTACTGCTATAGGACTTTGCTTTTACACTTGTTGTGGGAAGGGTTAACACATATTTTGGCTAAGTGTTGAAAACCTTGTTTTGCAAAAACTAAGAAAACAACTAAGTTAATGAACCACCTGGGTGGATATGGCTTTGTTTGGATTATGTTGAGTGGTTCCCTGGGGTCATGTCATCGAACCTCTGAACCACCAGGTGTATCTCACTTGTGGACGGCCACCCATGAGCAAAGAGATTGGAGACGTTCAAGTCGTGAAGCTTCCAGTGCAACCACATGACATATGGGCTCTGTCTTAGTCAGCAAAGCTGCAAGAACTCAAGCCAGGCGGACAGAGGGTGGTAGATGTTGGTAGGATGGAGCGCGTCCGTTTGGTCTGAGGGAATGTTTTTGAAAGGCCTCGTCTTAGTTTTCACTTGGCCATTTGAGGCAAAATGAGTCTCATGGCAAAATGGGTTAACTAAGTCTTGTGGGAAAAGTGCACCACCTCTGCAGAGTGTTTAGAACTAAGTACTTAGCCGTGTCCCCGGTTACGGACAATTCTGTGTGACATGACATTGAAGCTGTTCAAGAATCTCCTCACCTCAATTTCTCTAAGTTAAAAACTTGATGGGTGAACTTGGGTAGAAAAGGTCCTTCTGGACAAAATTTTGCTAAGGAAAATTTGAGTTTTACAAAGATAGGAAAAAGGCTTGCTTTTTGCTAAGTTAAACTCCACCTGGCCAAATAGCATATACGTGTAGGTGCCATTGAGTCCACCAAAGTGACATTTGCCAATACATTCAACGTATTGACCCTCCGTGGCTGCAACGTATCATGTTGCAGGTGGCTACTATGAAGATTGAAGATTTTTGCGCTTCGGTCACGAGTCTTCGTCCAACACATCTACCTGTGGAGCTTGAAGAAAAGAAGACTTGAAGTTTATTTTACTTAGTCATTTTCTAGAGTTGTAATAAGATTGTGGCTTTGTGCCTTATTGAGTTGTAAAAGACTATGTTATTTGTGGATCAAGCGTTGTAATAAAGACCTTTGTAATCTTGATATTTCATCTTGTAACTGTGTGTGCTAGCAGTCGATCCGGGACTAGCACGAATAAAGCATAGGTACGCTACAGATGGTATCAGAGCAAAGTGTTGCCCTTAGGTTCGTGACCCTAGGATTGGACGAAAACACTTAGGAAAATTTAGGAGTTGTCTTGTTTCTCTTTGTTGCTAACACTTAGAAATAGTTTTGACTTCTAAGTTAGAAAAATCTCTTTAACTTTGTTCAGCGCTTTTGCTAAGTTTTTTCTCCTTTTTGACTGACTAACTTGTCATGTTCCAACATAAAGATGTCAACCTTCCGCATCACCAAGCCTGGCAACTGCAAGAACTACAGCTGTCGTCGTGGTGAAACAACATATGCCATAGGATGGCTTAAATTGGGGCCGAACTAGATGCTGGAGGATTCGGGAGAGGGGAACGAGCTAAAAAGCACGACAGAAAGGAACACAGATCTACCCAGGTTCGGGGCTCTCGTAAGGAGATAACACCCCTACTCCTGCTCTACTGGTTTATACTTGGATCGATGGAGTACACAACAATGGTGCTTCCAAGCTCTCTGCTAGAGGAGGAAGATGAACTGCTAAGTGTAGGAAACCCTGAGAGACCAACCCCTTGCTAGGACTCCCTGTGCCACCTTATATAGTGGTGGCCAGGGTTACAACGGTCACAAGAGACCAGAAGACACGAACTACACCCCAAATAGGACTTTCTTCCTGATTGCTCTCGATGGGACTCCACATCCCTGTACCTTGTACTTCCTGCACTGTGACCTTACCTCTGTGAGGTAAGCTCTGTACTTGTGCACAGTGAGGGGAGGTAGTCCACCACTGTGCACCCTGTCAACATGACCCTTCTCCATACCTGGCAGAGTCTCTCCTTGATTGTAGGGACATGACATCTTAGCTGACTTCTGTATCCCGGATACGACCGTTTGGCCATATCCAGGACTTATATGCCGGACCAACGACCTATGAAGGTCGGGTAATCCGGCCTCCCCTGCTCCTGCACAACATACCAAATAGATAAGCCGGCATATCTAAGTATATGCCGACACTCCTATATAAGTATTCCGGCTATTCTGGCATATCCGAACACCAGCCAGGCCCTTCCTTGATAATCCGGCATAAAGTCAACCATAGACCTGGTATCTTTCTAGTCTCTTGACCCTACCGGGGGTCATCCCCCCGACACTAGTCCCCGAAGCTGCCGAGGTTCCCCAGTCATAACTGTGGAGCCTTGACAGGTTCAACATACCTTTTTTCATTATACCCCGGTTCTCCATTATATCCCGACGATCAGATTAGATACCGGGACATGCAGCCATATACCGGCCATCGTTCCTTCTCCAAAAGTTTAATCCGACCGGCCTGAGGGTATTCCGTACGGAGCTTATTCTCCGCGCAGCTATGCCGGCATATAGACGAGACTTCCTTAAGAAGCCAAGCCTGACAGTTTGCATCGAAACTTGCAACTCCTCTGCCACCTCGAACGGTCACACGATGTGACGGTTCACAGTGCAGTTACTCCTCGCCATCATGGCCTAGTGGCACGGTTACAGGAACCGCCGCCCCACTCCGTGCCGCCACGTGGCAACTCACCGCAGAAACGGTCGGGGTAGTGGAACACTCCCACGATCCCCACGACCCTGGCCTCTTCGGTATAAATACGGGGGTGGGGGTAACTTGCTCTTTTTACCCCCCAGTGCCTTCTTCTTCTTCCGCTCCGCTGCCCTTTGCGCTTCACCGCCAGACCGAGGAACAGAGAAGGAAAGCCGCCGCCGTCGCCCACCTGCACGCCGGCGCCTCCGCTTGCCGACGTCCGGCTCCATCGTCGACGACGCCGCCGCTCCTCTCTGCGACATTGCTGAGAGATCGGACCTTCCTCTGCACGCTCGCCGCCGTTCCATTGCCGCCGGCCTAGCTTCGGTGAGTTCCTCTTTCTCTGTTCTTGTTCTTCATCTCTCCTGCTTCTCTGTAGCTACACCACGATAGCATTGCTAACTTGAATCTGCGGCAGTTTCTCTGCTTGATGTCTCCCTGACTCGATTAGCATTGCCAGTGATATTCTTCGGTAGTTCATAGCTGTTCTTCCGTAGGCATTATACCCATGTTTATCTCCAGTTTTAACTGCCTTGGTAGATCTTCTATTTCTGCTAACCTTGGTGAGAGCAGTATGCCGGAGAGACTAACCTCCCTCTTTTCTCCGGCCTTGATAGGAATAACATCACGGGACTCCGGCTATCACGCCTTGTTCCGGCCGTCCAGATGGCCTCTTCAAGTATGATGGGTACCTCGGCCTCAGAGGAGGATAACTCGGCCCGGGTCCAAGGACGCTCCGGCTGGGAGGGGTCGGAGGTTACCCCGGCCGACATATCCTGGGTCACCTCCACTAGGAGAGTGCCGGCGGGGGTGGCATGCCGGCTACCTGCGGGAGAGACTGCGCCGGCACCTGAACCCGGCGAACGAGTCGTCTTCATTGCCCACTTCGAGCGGGGTTTCGGCCTGCCGGCGTCAGACTTCTTCCGGGACATCCTCGACACCTACGACCTGCAGCCTCACCATATCCCGGCGAACACGGTTATGATCCTCTCTGCCTTCGCCGCATTCTGCGAAGGCTTCGCCGGCATAGATCCCTTCTCCCAAGCCTGGGCGAAGTACTTCCAACTGCGGAAGCAAGTTGTCCAAGAACCGCCCCGGAGCAAGGACGACCCGCCGGAGACGGCCCAGGAGAAGAAGGACCGCCCCATGACCCTTTGCGGCGCGGCCACCATCATGTCCCGGAAGGGCTCGGACTTCCCCAAGGTGGAACTCCTCGAATCTTGCAAGAAGTGGCAGAAAAGCTTCTTCTACGTCAAGAACACCACTGATGAGGATCTGCTCAACCTGCCGCCATTTGTGGACGAGCCACCCTTGGCTATGAAGAATTGGACTTACAACCCGAAGAACTCGGTGATGCCGGTGAACGCGCTCCACCGGGTTAAGGGTGAGCTTTGGGATGCCGGCCTTACCCCTCAAGATCTGGTGGCATGCTTTATTAGCCGGCGCGTCTCTCCTCTGCAGCGCCGGTCACATAAAATCTGCCAGATGAGCGGGCCCATGGACCCCACCCGGCACTCTACACATGAGCTGACTCCGGCCGACATTCTGCGGCGGATCAAGGACGTCTGCAAGTCCTCTCAGGCCACCTTTGCCTGGGGACTTGAACCATATAGCCGGGATCGGCCCGCCCCAACGGTAAAATATCTCGGCCAACACAAAATCTCTGTCCGGCTCATAGACAACTAAGCCGACACAAATTTATTTACCGACATACTTATAATGCTTGATCCGACATACTTCTTGCACCGGCATATTTCTTGCTTCTGACCAATTTACTTTGCATTATGCAGAAGTTCAGCTTCCAGGGTATGGAGAACTCCCGGATCAAGATCGCGGCAGACCGCACTGCTGCGGATGTTGAAGATCCGGATCACTGGGACAAGCTGCCCCGGAACACCCGTGCTGCCTCTGCCGTGGGTAAGGCCTCTTCATCCCGGCATTTCACTCAAGGCCGGGGTGAGGGTGCTTCTGACGAGGAGATCCTGACGTATTATGACCCGATGCCACTTGCATATGCCTTTCCTCCCGCATCCTTTGCTTATGCCTTTCCAATGCCGTCCTCAGCTATCCCGGACGACATGGTTGTCGACGCCGCCCCTCTGAACCAGGGACCTCCTTCCACCGGCGGACGTACCGGCCGGAAGCGAGGCGTGAAGCCCCAGCCCGACACACCTCAGCAGCAGAAGAGGCAGAAGGTTGGCGTGCCTATCCCGAAGAAACAGAGGCCTGTTGCCGCGGGGTAAGTTTCTTTTCTTTGTACTTCCTCCAGCATATCTCTTGCTTTGATTACTGACTTGGTGTTTTCTCTTTTTCAGAGCTCCTATTGCGCCGGAACAAGCTTCTGGCTCGAGTGGCGGCCCGAAGGTTACCAAGCCAGCGGCCCCTGCTACCTCCAACATACCCTCTGCCAGTCATACGACCTCCCCGGCGCCGGCATCTTCGCCTGCGCCTGACAAGACCACCTCCCCGGCGAAGGACGATCCTCCGCCGGAACAAGATATCTCTGCCCCCGACGTCCACATGGACTTGGGGGCTCAACAGGAACCTTCGGCCTCTGATGTCCACATGGACACAGGAGCCCACCAAGAAGCCCCAAACTCCGGCGCGCCCACCAACGACGCCGGCACAACTGAAGATGTCGGCGCAAGCAACAAGAGCGCCATCATAGATGACAAAGGAAAAGGCCCTGCCGCGCCGGAAGTCCGGACTACTCCGGAACCTGCCTCTGCTGGCCAAGCTGCACCGGCCGCGCCGGAACAACCCGCGCCCAAGACTCCCTCTACTGAGAAGACTCCAGCACCATCCAAGACCGCTGCTCCGGCCAAGACCCTCATCCCGGACAAGACCTCTGCCCCGGTCAAGTCCGGCACTTTCAAGATCCGGCCCGCCAAGTCCGGCACACCATCTGCCGCCACTGCTCCCTCCAAAGCAGCGTCCCGGCCCAGCTCTGCCCTGGCCCTGCATCTTGGCAGGGCAGCAACCCAGCCTGGCTACCGGCGCAACTTCTTCGACACGCCGGAACTTGAGGGCCGCGTCCCCCTGGAGACGAAGAGTGACCAAAGCCTTGGGTCTCTCAAGGAGCACTGTGTCAGGTGGAATGACGCCGGCAACATGGACACAGCGGATTCTAGGAGCAAGAAGATGGCCGAAGCCTCGGGCACTGGCAATCCATTGGATATCCTGGCCGCGAAGCCCATTCCGATTGCCTGCGAGCTCCTCAGCCTCCAGCAGAGACTTCACCAATTGGCCGATGCCACCAACGTAAGTCTTCTCTACCTATACACATATCCCCAGTCCCCGAAAATGTCGGCTGTCCGGGATACGGACATCCGGGATTTTCCAATACTCTTTTAGTTAGCTGCTCTTGAATTATCTGCCGACACATGAGCTCGATCCGAGCTTCAAATCCTAGTCACCGAGAGCCGGGATAGGTGCGCAGCACCTGTGCCGGGTCTCCAACAGCATGAATACTTTATATGATCTTCAACTGTACCGGTATGCTAGACTTTTCTCATAACCTTTCAAATCCTAACACTTTTGCAGCGCATGAACAATACGCGCGCCGACATGTTCCACGACTTGGTGTGCGAGCACCGGAAGTTATCCGACGAGCATAGCAAGCTTCGGCTGGAGCTGTCCAAGAAAGGTAATCTTCGCCGACATACCGCTATATGCCGGATATCTTTCCTCTTTTACTTTGCAATACTATTCTTGCCGACACATAACCTTGTGCTGACATTCTTCAGCTGGCACTGAAGAACAAGTCGCCGAGCTTCTCAAGAGGGTCAAGGAGCTGACAGGTATGCCGGATCCCGCTGTCACCCAAATAGGCACTTTATACTTCAAATCCTTTATCTCTTGTCTCTGTTTTCTATCTTCCCATTATTTTGACTTCAAATCTTTTCAGATGAGAAGGCTGGACTGGAAGCACGCCACCAGGACTGTATGCCCTCAGTGGATGTGGCCAAGCAACTGGACGACCGGGATGCCGCTCACAAGGCCGAGATAGAGCAGCTGAAGGGCCGGATCACCGAGCTTCTGGACGAGAAGGAACAGAGGGAGGGCCAACTGAAGAAGACCCAGGACCTGCTCGTTGCTTCCGAGACTGATGCCTCCACTGCCCATGCCGAACTGTCCAGTTTGAAGGAGGAAGCAACAAAATGGGAAGTTACAGTTGCCCAGCTCAATGCTGACCTCGCCCGTAAGCTTCAAATCCTTTTCCTTCAGCTTGCCCGACATATCATGACATTTTCCGGCATAACCTTTGCGCCGGCGCATACTCTTTTGCTAACATGCTTTCTATTTCTCAGACATGTTTCCCGCTTCCGTCGAAGACGTTGAGAGGGCTCTGCAGTTGGATCGAGAATCCCGGGGTGTTCTGGTTGACTCGGCCAACTGGGACATGTCGGAGCAGCTGTTGGCCCTGCAATCCCGGAAGAACGCCATGACCCTCTACACAGAAGAACTCTTTTATGGCGCCCAGGAGGCATTCTCTGCCCTCTGGCCGGGACAAAGGACGCCCACTGATCCTGTTGATCTCGGCAATGATCTGCAGCTTGCCAAGGTTCGCCTCCGGGAATGGCGGGATTCCGGCGCGAGGGTAGGAGCTGATGAAGCTCTCAGCTACTTCCTCTCCTGGTATGAAAAGGCTGACTTGGAGACTTTGCGCACTGTGCGCGAAGGATCCATCTGGACCACGGATCCGGAACACATCCGGCGTCGGCGGGAACTGGCCCACAGTTATGTGGATTATGCCGACACCGATGCCTTTGTCCGGGACATCTATGAGCCGGAAAAGACAGCAGACGATGCCAAGGATGCTGCTGATGCTGAGGGCTCCGACTCTAGCCAAGATGAAGAGGAAGCTGAAGGAGCCGACACTGATGCTCCGGAACAGGCATCTGTCCCGGGCGGAGGTGATGGCTCCATTCCATCTGCTGGGTCCGGCACTCCTGAAGCCGACACTTCTACTGCTACAGCTCCACCAGCCGGCGGCTCTGCTTCTGCCCCTGCTCCTTGACTTTGCAGCACAAAAAACTTTAAGTTTTATCAGATCCCCGGAATGCCGGGTGTAGTTGTAAGATATACGTTTAATTTCCTTTGCTTTGCTACCTGAACAAGTTTTATCTTGGTTTGCTTGTTATTAATGCCGGATCATCTTTTGGCTAAGTCACCGAGTTTTTTTTCCTGTTTCCTCAACTTCACAACCTTGGCTACTTGTCTACCTTTCTTGGCTTTCGACGTATGAGTCTCAAGGTTGCTTCATTGAACATACAGTACTTTAACTTTGAAACTTAGACTTCAAATCATCCGACATTTCAATTTTTAACTTTAGCAGGAACATAAATGTCGGTTCGCTTGCTTTACATTTCCTTAGCCGTTTTCCATGTGTCGACAATCTCGTGCATCTACTCTTGCTAGCCATGAAGCTGGGTTTCGGACAGCAGCTGAGTCGAAGAGCGGCCTTTGTTGCCGACACATTACTAGGCCGACATAGGAAACATTCAAATCAAGCCAGCCGGCATTTAACAAAAACTGAAAATAAACAACGATATATCTCGGAGGCAGTGCCCGCTCTCTTCGGGATACCGGCATTTCATTCATTAGTCTTGTGCCGGCGTAAAGCGCCGGCACACCAAGAAAAATATGGAAATACATACATTGTGCTGCTCAGGAGTAAAAGGGGCGGAGTAGGGCTATGTTCCATGGTCTCTTGGTTTCTTCTCCCGACCTGTCCGCCTTGTCCTTCCTGGGGGCCTGCGCATCTATAAGATAATAAGCATCATTGTGCAGAGCTCTGCTCACAATGAATGGCCCCTCCCATGGAGGAGTTAACTTATGCCGGCCTTCTGTGCCTTGCCTTAGCCGGAGTACTAGATCTCCCTCTTGGAATCTCCTTGGATTTACCTTCTGCGCATGATAGCGTCTGAGGTTCTGCTGATATACTGCTGTTCTTGACAGAGTTATTTCTCTTGCTTCCTCTAGCAGATCCACATCATTTTCCCTGGCTTCTTTAGCCTCTTCCTCGATATATAGCACTACTCTTGGTGCATCATGTATTACATCTGTTGGAAGCACAGCTTCTGCTCCATACACCAGGAAAAATGGTGTGTAGCCTGTTGACCTATTTGGAGTTGTCTTTAAACTCCAAAGTACTGCTGGCAATTTATCTAGCCAACATCCCGCAGTTTTCTCTAGTGGCTCTATCAGCCGGGGTTTTATGCCGGATAATACTAGCCCATTTGACCTCTCTACTTGGCCATTGGTACAAGGGTGAGCGACCGACGCAATGTCCAGCCGGATTCCCACTTCCTCACAAAATCTGGCAAATGGCCCTTGGGCAAAGTTCGACCCATTGTCAGTGATGATGCCATGGGGAACACCATATCTTAAGATTATATCTTTTAAGAATTTCACTGCTGTGTGACCATCACACTTGCTTATGGGCTTCACTTCAATCCATTTGGTGAATTTGTCCACCATGACCAGGATATGGGTCATCTTTCCTCTGGCCGGCTTAAAAGCCCCGACCATATCCAGGCCCCAAACAGCAAAGGGCCAGGTTATCGGGATAGTCTTCAAGGCAGATGCCGGCTGATGAATCTGGTGGGCATATCTCTGACACCCATTGCATTTCCGGACCAATTCTTCTGCATCTTGCAGTGCCGTCGGCCAATAAAACCTGTGCCGGAATACCTTTGCCACCAATGCTCTGGACAAAGCGTGGTGACCACACTCCCCCTGATGAATTTCCCGGAGCATCTCCAGACCTTCCGCAGATTCGACACATCTCTGCAATACTCCGGTGACACTTCTTTTATACATTTCTTTGTTTATGATGGTATAACCTTTGGATCTCCTTGCAATCCGGCGTGCCTCGGTTTCATCCGCCGACACTTCATCATCCACCAAGAAGTCCATGATAGGACGTGCCCATGAGGGCACTTCCCTGACAGTGAACACTGCCTGATCTACCTTCATCATTTCGACCGACACACAATCGATCTCCATGGGCTGCGAAGTCCCCGGGACTGAGAGATCAGTCCCCGGGTATGCCGGAGCAGTCCCCGGGTATACCGGCACAACCTCTTGGTACATTTTACCCTTGCCCCTAGTTCTGCTCCGAAATACTGCACTCACCGCATATGTCGGCCCAGTCCCCGGGACTGAGGAGACAGTGCCCGGGTTATCTGATCTGACTCCGGCATCTATCTCCATCGGAACTGCTTCCTCCGGACCTGGCGGGACATAAATGGAAGATGACTCCGGCGAGGGTTTAATTGACGGCTTCCTCAGATGCTCCAACGAAATGCCGGGCGGGATTGAATCTCTGGAAGATCCCAGCTTGGACAATGCATCGGCTGCATCGTTCTGAGCCCGGAGAACATGCCGGAACTCACAACCTTCAAAGTATCCACTTAATTGCTGCACCAGGAAACGGTAGGATCCCATGTTAGCATCATGCGCATCCCATATACCGGAACATTGCTGAATCACCAAGTCAGAATCACCGAAACACATAATTCGGCGAATTCCTATGTCCTTGGACACCTTCAGGCCATGCACAAGTGCCTCATATTCCGCCACATTATTTGATGCTGCAAAATGAATCTGCAGGACATATCTCAATTGGTCATTCTTTGGTGAACTGAGAACTATGCCGGCACCCAGGCCATGTATTGTCTTGGACCCATCGAAATGCATCCTCCAATAATTTGCATCTGGCAATGGTGGCTCATATTGTATCTCGGCCCAGTCAATAAAGAAGTCAGCCAACACCTGGGACTTGATTGTATCCCTCTTATCATACTGAGGTGTATATGGTGACAACTCTATCGCCCACTTGGCTATCCTGCCACTGGCATCTTTGTTGCCTATGATCTCCGAGATAGGGGCTTCGGCCACTACCCGGATTGGATGCTCTTGGAAGTAATGCTTGAGCTTCTTGGCCGCCATATAGACACCATAAGTCATCTTCTGATAGTGTGGGTAGTTTTGCTTTGAGGTGGAGAGGACTTCACTCAGATAATATACCGGCCGCTGCACGGTTTTGCCTCCCTCCTCTCGCTCCACTACTACCACCGCACTGACAACCCTGTTGGTTGCCGCTATATAGAGCAACATTGGCTCCCGGGGCATCGGAGACGCCAATACCGGTGTTGTTGACAACATCTGTTTCAATTCCTTGAAAGCTGCATCTGCTTGCGTTGTCCAGACAAATGTGTCGGACTTCTTCATCAACTGATATAACGGCAAAGCTTTCTCTCCCAGCCGGCTTATGAAACGGCTCATGGACGCGAGGCACCCAGTAAACTTCTGTACTTCCCTCAAATCTGTCGGCGGCTTCATCCTTTCTATGGCACGAATCTTGCCGGGATTCACCTCAATACCCCGGCTGGAAACAAGGAAGCCGAGCAACTTGCCCACCGGCACACCGAAGGTGCACTTAGCCGGATTCAACTTCATCCGGAATCTCCTCAGGTTTTCAAAGGTTTCCCGGAGATCATCTATGAGAGTCTTGCTCTCCTTGGTCTTTATGACGATATCGTCGACATACACCTGCACATTTTTATCTATCTGATCATGCAAACATTTTTGCATACACCTTTGGTAAGTTGCGCCGGCATTTCTTAAACCGAATGGCATAGTGAGATAGCAATAAGCCCCGTACAGGGTAATAAAGGATGTCTTTATTTGATCCGGCTCATACAAAGGGATCTGGTGGAAACCAGAATAGGCATCTACAAATGATAACAGTTCACATCCAGCTGTGGAATCAATCACTTGATCGATCCGAGGGAGTGGGAATGGATCTTTAGGGCATGCCTTGTTCAAGTTGGTGTAATCAACACACATCCGCCATACTTTCACTATGGCGGGCTCATCCTTCTTCTTTTCCACCAAAACCGGATTAGACACCCAATCCGGATGAAGCACTTCTTTGATAAAGCCGGAGGCTAGGAGCCTAGCCACTTCATCCCAAATGGCTTTCCTTCTATCACGTGCATTCCGCCGGAGCGGTTGCTTCACCGGCTTAGCATCTGGTCTCACATGCAGTGCGTGCTCAGCCAGCTCCCTCGGCACACCTTGCAGGTCTGAAGTAGACCATGCAAAGATATCCCGATTCTCACAGAGGAAGCTGATGAGCTCGACTTCCTATTTGGGATCCAAACCTGCCCCGACGAGGGCATGGCGCTCCGGGAAAACTTCATCCAGAGGCACCTTTTTTACTTCCTTGCCCACTTGAAAAGAAGCACTGCCGCCGGGATTTGCCATGCCCGGCATAGATTTGCCGGCCACGACCGTCTCAGCAATTTCCACTGCTCGCTTGAGCCTCTTCCTCTCCTCTGCAATGATCAGAGTCTCGGCCAGGTTAGACCCGGCTGTTGCACACGCCATAGAGCACTTGTAATCACCAATGATGGTGATCACTCCTCTGGGCCCCGGCATCTTCATCTTCAGGTACGCAACATGCGTAGAGGCCATGAACTTTGCCAATGCCGGCCTCCCCAGCAAAGCATGGTAGGGGCTTTCCAGATCAACCACCTCGAACATGAGGTTTTCCACTCTGCAGTTATCCCGGCTGCCAAACATGACATCCATCCGGATCTTGCCCATCGGCTCGCACGAAAGTCCCGGCACAATGCCGTGGAATGTGGTCTTGCTTGGCTCCAGCATATTCTCCTTGATGCCCAGCTTCTGCATCGTATCGCGGTACATGATGTTGATGCTGCTTCCTTTGTCAATGAGGACCTTGCTGAACCTCACGTTATTAGCCGGCCCGACAAATGTCAGATCCATTACCAGCGCATATCCACCGGGGTTTGGCATGATCCTGGGATGATCTGCCCTATCCCAGCCAATGGCCTGGTCAGACCAGTGCATCATCTTCGGAACTGCCGACATAACGACATTTACCTCCAAACACCGCCGGTACAAGCTCTGCTTGTCTGTTCTCTCGGTCTCAAAGACCATGTAGCTCTGATCATGCTCCTTGTACTCATTCCGGCCCGCTCCTGGGCCTCCGGCACTATATTCCGGATTATAGCTCTGGTCTATTTGATTTACGCCGGCATTTCCGGCATTGCTCTGATTCCCGGGATTGACCGGCCTGGGCGGGACTGCAACTGTATTGGCACCTGTCAACGGCGATGGAGCTGCCGGGATAGATGGTCTAGCCGGTCCCCAGGGACCTGCACGACCTGCCAATATGTCGTCCAGCCATGAACAGTTTCTCGTCAAATGATTTGCCGGCTTACCCGGCTGGAACGTGTGAAACACACAAGGCTTATCCATGGCCAGACCCACTGTATACTTCGGCCATTGCTTCTTCTGGCCGACAGCTCCGCCGGCATTCTTGTTGATCTAGACATTCTTCTTCTGGAAGGGCTGCGCTTGCTGCTGTGGCTGCTGATTGCCCTCATACCTCGGACGTTGGCTACTGCCGGCGCCCTCTTGCTCTTCCTCCACAGCTGCTACTTGTGCCGCTCCATACCGGAAATCCGGCCGCTCATCTCTTCTCTTGTTCCGGTTATCAGAGCGATAGTATTGCCCTGGTCTCCCGGCGCTGTTGGTGTTCCCCTGGGTCTGCCCCTGTCCTTGTGAATCAAGGGTGGGCTGCATGGGATCTCCCAGAGCATAACTATCGGCAATCTTGATTGTCTCGGCCAACGTGGCCGGCATTTCCCTCTGAAGCTTTTGCCACAACATGGTGCCATGCCGGCACCCATGAGCGAACCACATGATGGCCTGCTGCTCCACAACTCCTTCGCAGGAATTGCGCAAGGTGCACCACCTGGTTAGATAGTCACGGTCGGTCTCATTCACTCCCTGCCGGCAGTTAGCCAGCTGCTGAGGATGACTCGGCCTCTTATATGTACTGGTGAAGTTCGACACAAACTGCTCTTCGAAATCAACCCAGCCGTTGATACTTCCGGCTTGCAGATTATTCAGCCATATCCTGGCTGGTCCTTCTAGCATTTGCGGTACATATCGTACCGCCCATCTGAGGTTTCCTCCGGCAATGTTCACTGCGGTGGAGTAATCCTCCAACCAATCTTCCGGCTTTGTACTGCCGTTGTATGTCCTCGCGCCACGCGCGAGCTGGAAGTAGTAAGGTACCGGCTCACCCATAATCCGGGGTCCAAAGCACATAGGACCCGGAGCTCCTTGCCTCTCCACCAACTCCGATTGGTGAATCCTGTCCAGCTTGAAGCGCGCATCACTTGCTGCTAAGGACCGAGGTCCAAGCCGGGACGCAATTGGGCCCGCGATCATTTTTTCCTGCTGCTGCTCCGGCTGATACTGCTCACTTTGCCGGCCTTGCTGATGCTGCTGCTGATATCCCGCCCTGACAAGGGCGGAATTCCCATCGTCTTCTCGATGTCCCGGTTGACCTGCACCTTGCCGCTGCGCTGCACCTCCGGCGCCCTGCTGCTGACGCCGGGCTGCACTGTTACTCCGGCCACCTCCGGTCGAAGCTGCCCCTTGCCCGGCTGGCACATTCTGGCCAGCATTCTTGCGGCCGACATACTTGTCAGCTTGGCCGGCACTCTTCTGAACTATTGCCTGCTTTCCGGCGATTGCCGGATCATACACTTGGATCTGCTTGTCCCGGCGGCCAGAGGTCACACTTCCGGCACGCCGGGCACTTGGATGCGGGGACGAAGCCTCGCCCCTCGACCTTGCGCCAGCACCTCCTACCGACGCAATGTACTGGGATGGCCCGGCACCTGGGTTTGCCTTCTTAAAGGCCTCCTGCTGCTTAGTAGCTTCAGACAAAAGATAGTTAAGCCGGGCTTGCTGCTCATGCAGTGCTTCACCGGACAAATTACATAAATCCTTAGCTACCTCTGCTGCTGCTCTAAGGTTCTTCACTGGTGAGCTATAAATTACCTTAGGCACAGTACTAGTTGCAGTATGACTCTTAGCTCTAGCATCTTTACCTAGCTCAGTGTTAAGGTCTCTACCTCTAGTTCTAACCTCATCTATCCGGCTAGGCCGAGTTACCACAGGAGTAAAACCATGAGCTGCCTCATACTCACGGAGTTGCCGGTTAAACCGCTCGCGCTCCTGGTGCATGGCCAGGGCCTCGTCGACGAGGGCCTGACGAGATCCCTCCAGGACCTCCCTTGTCTGCTCCGGATCATCGCCGGATCGCACCGGCTCGATAAGCCGATCGATGATGGGAAGAAGCACTTGACCCTTTGCCGGCACAGCGGAAGTGCCGGCTAGGTTCTCGACACGCTCCAACGGAGGACGTGCCGACCTCTTGGCCTTCGGCGGCTCCGGGGGAGTATCTCCTGCTGCTGCTGCGGCCTTGCCGGCACCATCTGCCGGCGGCACTGATGTGCCGGCCATCATTACCTCGGCCGACTCTACTGAGCGAGCGCTACGCCCAGCGTGAGCCAGCCGATGTGACGGAGGATCCGCCGCCACCAGCACCTTTTCCCTGCAAACTCTCTCAGTCCCCACGTTCACCTCGTGGGAACCGAAAGACATGATCCGGCCATCCCTGGGGAACGGCCGGCCGCCGAGACATCCGGCGTTATCACTGACGAAGCTGAGCGAGCCTAGCCTCTGGACGTGGCCAGAGACCACGCGCACTCCCGAAGCTGCTATCACAGACCCCGTCCGAATAAACACTCCACCCAGCATATCGATCTGCCCCACGGTGGGCGCCAAATGTCGTCGTGGTGAAACAACATATGCCATAGGATGGCTTAAATGGGGGCCGAACTAGATGCTGGAGGATTCGGGAGAGGGGAACGAGCTAAAAAGCACGATAGAAAGGAACACAGATCTACCCAGGTTCGGGGCTCTCGTAAGGAGATAACACCCCTACTCCTGCTCTACTGGTTTATACTTGGATCGATGGAGTACACAACAATGGTGCTTCCAAGCTCTCTGCTAGAGGAGGAAGATGAACTGCTAAGTGTAGGAAACCCTGAGAGACCAACCCCTTGCTAGGACTCCCTGTGACAACTTATATAGTGGTGGCCAGGGTTACAACGGTCACAAGCGTCCAGAAGACACGAACTACACCCCAAATAGGACTTTCTTCCTGATTGCTCTCGATGGGACTCCACATCCCTGTACCTTGTACTTCCTGCACTGTGACCTTACCTCTGTGAGGTAAGCTCTGTACTTGTGCACAGTGAGGGTAGGTAGTCCACCACTGTGCACCCTGTCAACATGACCCTTCTCCATACCTGGCAGAGTCTCTCCTTGATTGTAGGGACATGACATCTTAGCTGACTTCTGTATCCCGGATACGACCGTTTGGCCATATCCAGGACTTATATGCCGGACCAACGACCTATGAAGGTCGGGTAATCCGGCCTCCCCAGCTCCTGCACAACATACCAAATAGATAAGCCGGCATATCTAAGTATATGCCGGCACTCCTATATAAGTATTCCGGCTATTCCGGCATATCCGAACACCAGCCAGGCCCTTCCTTGATAATCCGGCATAAAGTCAACCATAGACCTGGTATCTTTCTAGTCTCTTGACCCTACCGGGGGTCATTCCCCCGACAACAGCTTCGGAGAGCGCCTCATCGACATCGTCACTGCCCTGTCCCTGCCTACCCCGTCCATCAGAGGGAGCGAGATGACCAAGTTTCACAAGAAGGGAGTCTGGTTCATCCACATCACGCAGCCAGGATGCGAGACTGAGCCGAAGACTGAAAATATCAAGTTTAAGACCTTCCACACCAACAAGAAGATAGGCGCCCAACTCCTCATGCAAGACATGATAGCACGCCTCTGCGGACGTCACTTCTCCGAGCTCCAGAACCACTACTCCCACCTCTACGGCCGATGTGACGAGAAGGGCATGGCCATCGTGCTACCTGACGATGAGCAAGACCCCTTGCGCATCTACCTCGCCGAGCTAGAGTATCTTGTTAGGGACGTCGACGTTGAGAGATACAACGAGATGTTTAACACCGATGAGTTACGTGCCCAGCTTGCCGAGAAGGACAAGCAACACCTAGAGCTGTCGATGGATTTCGTGTCGCAAGAACACGGGGTACCACGCAACGGACCTAAAGATTCGAATGCAGGGGGCTGAACATGGGAGATCTTGGTGTCGGGGGGATGACCCCCGGTAGGGTCAAGAGACTAGAAAGACTCAAGGTCTATGATTGACTTATGCCGGGTTATCACGGAAAGGGCCTAGCCGGAATATAGGAGCATCGGCCAGGCCGGCATATATGTATATCCCGGCTGGTGTCTGGATATGCCGGTATAGCCAGAATACTGATATATGTGTGCCGGCATATACTCAGATATGCCGGCCTAACCATCTTGTGTGTTGTGCAGGAGCAGGGGAGGCCGGATTACCCGACCCTCGTAGGTCGTTGGTCCGGCATATATGTCCTGGGTATGGCCAACGGTCATATCCGGGATACTTAAGTCAACCAAGGTGTCATTTCCCTACAATCAAGGAAGAAAACATCCAAGCATGGTAGCAGAGTAAGATGGCAGGGTGCACAGTGGAGGTTACCTACCCTCACTGTGCACAAGTACAAGCTTACCTCAGAATGGTAAGGCCACAGTTCAAGAGGTACAAGGTACAGGGATATGGCGTCCCATCGAGAGCAATCAGGGAGGAAGTCAAGGGTCTCTGCCATCGAGACCAGCTCCTGTTTGGAGTGTAGCCCTTGTCTTGTGGTCTTGTATGACCGTTGTAACCCTGGCCACCACTATATAAGGAGGCATAGGGAGCCCTGGTAAAGGGTGGGCCGTTGGACGTTGGTTGATCTCTCCTTACTCTCTCACTTCATAGTTCATCTTCCTTCTCTAGCAGAGAGCTTGGAAGCACCATTGTTGTGTACTACATCGATCCATATATACAATCAGTAGAGCAGGAGTAGGGGTGTTATCTCCTTACGAGAGCCCCGAACCTGGGTAGATCAGTGTCTCTTTCTGTCGTGCTTTTTAGTGCGTTCCCCTCTCCCGAATCCTCCAGCATCTAGTTCGGCCCCCATTTAAGCCATCCTATGGCATATGTTGTTTCACCACGACGACATTTGGCGCCCACCGTGGGGCTTCAGATCGATATGCTGGGCGGAGTGTTCATTCGGACGGGGTCTGTGATAGCAGCTTCGGGAGTGCGCGTGGTCTCTGGCCTCGTCCAGAGGCTAGGCTCGCTCAGTTTCGTCAGTGACAACGCCGGTTGTCTCGGTGGCCGGCCGTTCCCCAGGGATGGCCGGATTATGTCTTTCGGTTCCCACGAGGTGTACGTGGGGACTGAGAGAATTTGCAGGAAGGAGGTGCTGGTGGCGTCGGATCCTCCGTCACATCGGCTGGCTCACGCTGGGCGTAGCGCTCGCTCAGTAGAGTCGGCTGAGGTGATGATGGCCGGCACATCCTCTTGAATTATCTGCCGACACATGAGCTCGATCCGAGCTTCAAATCCTAGTCACCGAGAGCCGGGATAGGTGCGCAGCACCTGTGCCGGGTCTCCAACAGCATGAATACTTTATATGATCTTCAACTGTACCGGTATGCTAGACTTTTCTCATAACCTTTCAAATCCTAACACTTTTGCAGCGCATGAACAATACGCGCGCCGACATGTTCCACGACTTGGTGTGCGAGCACCGGAAGTTATCCGACGAGCATAGCAAGCTTCGGCTGGAGCTGTCCAAGAAAGGTAATCTTCGCCGACATACCGCTATATGCCGGATATCTTTCCTCTTTTACTTTGCAATACTATTCTTGCCGACACATAACCTTGTGCGACATTCTTCAGCTGGCACTGAAGAACAAGTCGCCGAGCTTCTCAAGAGGGTCAAGGAGCTGACAGGTATGCCGGATCCCGCTGTCACCCAAATAGGCACTTTATACTTCAAATCCTTTATCTCTTGTCTCTGTTTTCTATCTTCCCATTATTTTGACTTCAAATCTTTTCAGATGAGAAGGCTGGACTGGAAGCACGCCACCAGGACTGTATGCCCTCAGTGGATGTGGCCAAGCAACTGGACGACCGGGATGCCGCTCACAAGGCCGAGATAGAGCAGCTGAAGGGCCGGATCACCGAGCTTCTGGACGAGAAGGAACAGAGGGAGGGCCAACTGAAGAAGACCCAGGACCTGCTCGTTGCTTCCGAGACTGATGCCTCCACTGCCCATGCCGAACTGTCCAGTTGAAGGAGGAAGCAACAAAATGGGAAGTTACAGTTGCCCAGCTCAATGCTGACCTCGCCCGTAAGCTTCAAATCCTTTTCCTTCAGCTTGCCCGACATATCATGACATTTTCCGGCATAACCTTTGCGCCGGCGCATACTCTTTTGCTAACATGCTTTCTATTTCTCAGACATGTTTCCCGCTTCCGTCGAAGACGTTGAGAGGGCTCTGCAGTTGGATCGAGAATCCCGGGGTGTTCGGTTGACTCGGCCAACTGGGACATGTCGGAGCAGCTGTTGGCCCTGCAATCCCGGAAGAACGCCATGACCCTCTACACAGAAGAACTCTTTTATGGCGCCCAGGAGGCATTCTCTGCCCTCTGGCCGGGACAAAGGACGCCCACTGATCCTGTTGATCTCGGCAATGATCTGCAGCTTGCCAAGGTTCGCCTCCGGGAATGGCGGGATTCCGGCGCGAGGGTAGGAGCTGATGAAGCTCTCAGCTACTTCCTCTCCTGGTATGAAAAGGCTGACTTGGAGACTTTGCGCACTGTGCGCGAAGGATCCATCTGGACCACGGATCCGGAACACATCCGGCGTCGGCGGGAACTGGCCCACAGTTATGTGGATTATGCCGACACCGATGCCTTTGTCCGGGACATCGAGCCGGAAAAGACAGCAGACGATGCCAAGGATGCTGCTGATGCTGAGGGCTCCGACTCAGCCAAGATGAAGAGGAAGCTGAAGGAGCCGACACTGATGCTCCGGAACAGGCATCTGTCCCGGGCGGAGGTGATGGCTCCATTCCATCTGCTGGGTCCGGCACTCCTGAAGCCGACACTTCTACTGCTACAGCTCCACCAGCCGGCGGCTCTGCTTCTGCCCCTGCTCCTTGACTTTGCAGCACAAAAACTTTAAGTTTTATCAGATCCCCGGAATGCCGGGTGAGTTGTAAGATATACGTTTAATTTCCTTTGTTTGCTACCTGAACAAGTTTTATCTTGGTTTGCTTGTTATTAATGCCGGATCATCTTTTGGCTAAGTCACCGAGTTTTTTTCCTGTTTCCTCAACTTCACAACCTTGGCTACTTGTCTACCTTTTTGGCTTTCGACGTATGAGTCTCAAGGTTGCTTCATTGAACATACAGTACTTTAACTTTGAAACTTAGACTTCAAATCATCCGACATTTCAATTTTTAACTTTAGCAACATAAATGTCGGTTCGCTTGCTTTACATTTCCTTAGCCGTTTTCCATGTGTGACAATCTCGGCATCTACTCTTGCTAGCCATGAAGCCGGGTTTCGGACAGCAGCTGAGTCGAAGAGCGGCCTTTGTTGCCGACACATTACTAGGCCGACATAGGAAACATTCAAATCAAGCCAGCCGGCATTAACAAAAACTGAAAATAAACAACGATATATCTCGGAGGCAGTGCCCGCTCTCTTCGGGATCCGGCATTTCATTCATTAGTCTTGTGCCGGCTAAAGCGCCGGCACACAAGAAAAATATGGAAATACATACATTGTGCTGCTCAGGAGTAAAAGGGGCGGAGTAGGGCTATGTTCCATGGTCTCTTGGTTTCTTCTCCCGACCTGTCCGCCTTGTCCTTCTGGGGGCCTGCGCATCTATAAGATAATAAGCATCATTGTGCAGAGCTCTGCTCACAATGAATGGCCCCTCCCATGGAGGAGTTAACTTATGCCGGCCTTCTGTGCCTTGCCTTAGCCGGAGTACTAGATCTCCCTCTTGGAATCTCCTTGGATTTACCTTCTGCGCATGATAGCGTCTGAGGTTCTGCTGATATACTGCTGTTCTTGACAGAGTTATTTCTCTTGCTTCCTCTAGCAGATCCACATCATTTTCCCTGGCTTCTTTAGCCTCTTCCTCGATATATAGCACTACTCTTGGTGCATCATGTATTACATCTGTTGGAAGCACAGCTTCTGCTCCATACACCAGGAAAAATGGTGTGTAGCCTGTTGACCTATTCGGAGTTGTCTTAAACTCCAAAGACTGCTGGCAATTCATCTAGCCAACATCCCGGAGTTTTCTCTAGTGGCTCTATCAGCCGGGGTTTTATGCCGGATAATACTAGCCCATTTGACCTCTCTACTTGGCCATTGGTACAAGGGTGAGCGACCGACGCAATGTCCAGCCGGATTCCCACTTCCTCACAAAATCTGGCAAATGGCCCTTGGGCAAAGTTCGACCCATTGTCAGTGATGATGCCATGGGGAACACCATATCTTAAGATTATATCTTTTAAGAATTTCACTGCTGTGTGACCATCACACTTGCTTATGGGCTTCACTTCAATCCATTTGGTGAATTGTCCACCATGACCAGGATATGGGTCATCTTTCCTCTGGCCGGCTTAAAAGCCCCGACCATATCCAGGCCCCAAACAGCAAAGGGCCAGGTTATCGGGATAGTCTTCAAGGCAGATGCCGGCTGATGAATCTGGTGGGCATATCTCTGACACCCATTGCATTTCCGGACCAATTCTTCTGCATCTTGCAGTGCCGTCGGCCAATAAAACCTGCCGGAATACCTTTGCCACCAATGCTCTGGACAAGCGTGGTGACCACACTCCCCCTGATGAATTTCCCGGAGCATCTCCAGACCTTCCGCAGATTCGACACATCTCTGCAATACTCCGGTGACACTTCTTTTATACATTTCTTGTTTATGATGGTATAACCTTTGGATCTCCTTGCAATCCGGCGTGCCTCGGTTTCATCCGCCGCACTTCATCATCCACCAAGAAGTCCATGATAGGACGTGCCCATGAGGGCACTTCCCTGACAGTGAACACTGCCTGATCTACTTCATCATTTCGACCGCACACAATCGATCTCCATGGGCTGCGAAGTCCCCGGGACTGAGAGATCAGTCCCCGGGTATGCCGGAGCAGTCCCCGGGTATACCGGCACAACCTCTTGGTACATTTTACCCTTGCCCCTAGTTCTGCTCCGGAATACTGCACTCACCGCATATGTCGGCCCAGTCCCCGGGACTGAGGAACAGTCCCCGGGTTATCTGATCTGACTCCGGCATCTATCTCCATCGGAACTGCTTCCTCCGGACCTGGCGGGACATAAATGGAAGATGACTCCGGCGAGGGTTTATTGACGGCTTCCTCAGATGCTCCAACGAAATGCCGGGCGGGATTGAATCTCTGGAAGATCCCAGCTTGGACAATGCATCGGCTGCATCGTTCTGAGCCCGGAGAACATGCCGGAACTCACAACCTTCAAAGTACCACTTAATGCTGCACCAGGAAACGGTAGGATCCCATGTTAGCATCATGCGCATCCCATATACCGGAACATTGCTGAATCACCAAGTCAGAATCACCGAAACACATAATCGGCGAATTCCTATGTCCTTGACACCTTCAGGCCATGCACAAGTGCCTCATATTCCGCCACATTATTTGATGCTGCAAAATGAATCTGCAGGACATATCTCAATTGGTCATTCTTTGGTGAACTGAGAACTATGCCGGCACCCAGGCCATGTATTGTCTTGGACCCATCGAAATGCATCCTCCAATAATTTGCATCTGGCAATGGTGGCTCATATTGTATCTCGGCCCAGTCAATAAAGAAGTCAGCCAACACCTGGGACTTGATTGTATCCCTCTTATCATACTGAGGTGTATATGGTGACAACTCTATGCCCACTTGGCTATCCTGCCACTGGCATCTTTGTTGCCTATGATCTCCGAGATAGGGGCTCGGCCACTACCCGGATTGGATGCTCTTGGAAGTAATGCTTGAGCTTCTTGGCCGCCATATAGACACCATAAGTCATCTTCTGATAGTGTGGGTAGTTTTGCTTTGAGGTGGAGAGGACTTCACTCAGATAATATACCGGCCGCTGCACGGTTTTGCCTCCCTCCTCTCGCTCCACTACTACCACGCACTGACAACCCTGTTGGTTGCCGCTATATAGAGCAACATTGGCTCCCGGGGCATCGGAGACGCCAATACCGGTGTTGTTGACAACATCTGTTTCAATTCCTTGAAAGCTGCATCTGCTTGCGTTGTCCAGACAAATGTGTCGGACTTCTTCATCAACTGATATAACGGCAAAGCTTTCTCTCCCAGCCGGCTTATGAAACGGCTCAGGAGCGAGGCACCCAGTAAACTTCTGTACTTCCCTCAAATCTGTCGGCGGCTTCATCCTTTCTATGGCACGAATCTTGCCGGGATTCACCTCAATACCCCGGCTGGAAACAAGGAAGCCGAGCAACTTGCCCCCGGCACACCGAAGGTGCACTTAGCCGGATTCAACTTCATCCGGAATCTCCTCAGGTTTCAAAGGTTTCCCGGAGATCATCTATGAGAGTCTTGCTCTCCTTGGTCTTTATGACGATATCGTCGACATACACCTGCACATTTTTATCTATCTGATCATGCAAACATTTTTGCATACACCTTTGGTAAGTTGCGCCGGCATTTCTTAAACCGAACGGCATAGTGAGATAGCAATAAGCCCCGTACGGGTAATAAAGGATGTCTTTATTTGATCCGGCTCATACAAAGGGATCTGGTGGAAACCAGAATAGGCATCTACAAATGATAACAGTTCACATCCAGCTGTGGAATCAATCACTTGATCGATCCGAGGGAGGGGAATGGATCTTTAGGGCATGCCTTGTTCAAGTTGGTGTAATCAACACACATCCGCCATACTTTCACTATGGCGGGCTCATCCTTCTTCTTTTCCACCAAAACCGGATTAGACACCCAATCCGGATGAAGCACTTCTTTGATAAAGCCGGAGGCTAGGAGCCTAGCCACTTCATCCCAAATGGCTTTCCTTCTATCACGTGCATTCCGCCGGAGCGGTTGCTTCACCGGCTTAGCATCTGGTCTCACATGCAGTGCGTGCTCAGCCAGCTCCCTCGGCACACCTTGCAGGTCTGAAGTAGACCATGCAAAGATATCCCGATTCTCAGAGGAAGCTGATGAGCTCGACTTCCTATTTGGGATCCAAACCTGCCCCGACGAGGGCATGGCGCTCCGGGAAAACTTCATCCAGAGGCACCTTTTTACTTCCTTGCCCACTTGAAAAGAAGCACTGCCGCCGGGATTTGCCATGCCCGGCATAGATTTGCCGGCCACGACCGTCTCAGCAATTTCCACTGCTCGCTTGAGCCTCTTCCTCTCCTCTGCAATGATCAGAGTCTCGGCCAGGTTAGACCCGGCTGTTGCACACGCCATAGAGCACTTGTAATCACCAATGATGGTGATCACTCCTCTGGGCCCCGGCATCTTCATCTTCAGGTACGCAACATGCGTAGAGGCCATGAACTTTGCCAATGCCGGCCTCCCCAGCAAAGCATGGTAGGGGCTTTCCAGATCAACCACCTCGAACATGAGGTTTTCCACCTGCAGTTATCCCGGCTGCCAAACATGACATCCATCCGGATCTTGCCCATCGGCTCGCACGAAAGTCCCGGCACAATGCCGTGGAATGTGGTCTTGCTTGGCTCCAGCATATTCTCCTTGATGCCCAGCTTCTGCATCGTATCCGGTACATGATGTTGATGCTGCTTCCTTGTCAATGAGGACCTTGCTGAACCTCACGTTATTAGCCGGCCCGACAAATGTCGATCCATTACCAGCGCATATCCCCGGGGTTTGGCATGATCCTGGGATGATCTGCCCTTCCCAGCCAATGGCCTGGTCAGACCAGTGCATCATCTTCGGAACTGCCGACATAACGGCATTTACCTCCAAACACCGCCGGTACAAGCTCTGCTTGTCTGTTCTCTCGGTCTCAAAGACCATGTAGCTCTGATCATGCTCCTTGTACTCATTCCGGCCCGCTCCTGGGCCTCCGGCACTATATTCCGGATTATAGCTCTGGTCTATTTGATTTACGCCGGCATTTCCGGCATTGCTCTGATTCCCGGGATTACCGGCCTGGGCGGGACTGCAACTGTATTGGCACCTGTCAACGGCGATGGAGCTGCCGGGATAGATGGTCTAGCCGGTCCCCAGGGACCTGCACGACCTGCAATATGTCGTCCAGCCATGAACAGTTTCTCGTCAAATGATTTGCCGGCTTACCCGGCTGGAACGTGTGAAACACACAAGGCTTATCCATGGCCAGACCCACTGTATACTTCGGCCATTGCTTCTTCTGGCCGACAGCTCCGCCGGCATTCTTGTTGATCCAGACATTCTTCTTCTGGAAGGGCTGCGCTTGCTGCTGTGGCTGCTGATTGCCCTCATACCTCGGACGTTGGCTACTGCCGGCGCCCTCTTGCTCTTCCTCCACAGCTGCTACTTGTGCCGCTCCATACCGGAAATCCGGCCGCTCATCTCTTCTCTTGTTCCGGTTATCAGAGCGATAGTATTGCCCTGGTCTCCCGGCGCTGTTGGTGTTCCCCTGGGTCTGCCCCTGTCCTTGTGAATCAAGGGTGGGCTGCATGGGATCTCCCAGAGCATAACTATCGGCAATCTTGATTGTCTCGGCCAACGTGGCCGGCATTTCCCTCTGAAGCTTTTGCCACAACATGGTGCCATGCCGGCACCCATGAGCGAACCACATGATGGCCTGCTGCTCCACAACTCCTTCGCAGGAATTGCGCAAGGTGCACCACCTGGTTAGATAGTCACGGTCGGTCTCATTCACTCCCTGCCGGCAGTTAGCCAGCTGCTGAGGATGACTCGGCCTCTTATATGTACTGGTGAAGTTCGACACAAACTGCTCTTCGAAATCAACCCAGCCGTTGATACTTCCGGCGCAGATTATTCAGCCATATCCTGGCTGGTCCTTCTAGCATTTGCGGTACATATCGTACCGCCCATCTGAGGTTTCCTCCGGCAATGTTCACTGCGGTGGAGTAATCCTCCAACCAATCTTCCGGCTTTGTACTGCCGTTGTATGTCCTCGCGCCACGCGCGAGCTGGAAGTAGTAAGGTACCGGCTCACCCATAATCCGGGGTCCAAAGCACATAGGACCCGGAGCTCCTTGCCTCTCCACCAACTCCGATTGGTGAATCCTGTCCAGCTTGAAGCGCGCATCACTTGCTGCTAAGGACCGAGGTCCAAGCCGGGACGCAATTGGGCCCGCGATCATTTTTCCTGCTGCTGCTCCGGCTGATACTGCTCACTTTGCCGGCCTTGCTGATGCTGCTGCTGATATCCCGCCCTGACAAGGGCGGAATTCCCATCGTCTTCTCGATGTCCCGGTTGACCTGCACCTTGCCGCTGCGCTGCACCTCCGGCGCCCTGCTGCTGACGCCGGGCTGCACTGTTACTCCGGCCACCTCCGGCGAAGCTGCCCCTTGCCCGGCGGCACATTCTGGCCAGCATTCTTGCGGCCGACATACTTGTCAGCTTGGCCGGCACTCTTCTGAACTATTGCCTGCTTTCCGGCGATTGCCGGATCATACACTTGGATCTGCTTGTCCCGGCGGCCAGAGGTCACACTTCCGGCACGCCGGGCACTTGGATGCGGGGACGAAGCCTCGCCCCTCGACCTTGCGCCGCACCTCCTACCGACGCAATGTACTGGGATGGCCCGGCACCTGGGTTTGCCTTCTTAAAGGCCTCCTGCTGCTTAGTAGCTTCAGACAAAAGATGGTTAAGCCGGGCTTGCTGCTCATGCAGTGCTTCACCGGACAAATTAATAAATCCTTAGCTACCTCTGCTGCTGCTCTAAGGTTCTTCACTGGTGAGCTATAAATTACCTTAGGCACAGTACTAGTTGCAGTATGACTCTTAGCTCTAGCATCTTTACCTAGCTCAGTGTTAAGTCTCTACCTCTAGTTCTAACCTCATCTATCCGGCTAGGCCGGTTACCACAGGAGTAAAACCATGAGCTGCCTCATACTCACGGAGTTGCCGGTTAAACCGCTCGCGCTCCTGGTGCATGGCCAGGGCCTCGTCGACGAGGGCCTGACGAGATCCCTCCAGGACCTCCCTTGTCTGCTCCGGATCATCGCCGGATCGCACCGGCTCGATAAGCCGATCGATGATGGGAAGAAGCACTGACCCTTTGCCGGCACAGCGGAAGTGCCGGCCAGGTTCTCGACACGCTCCAACGGAGGACGTGCCGACCTCTTGGCCTTCGGCGGCTCCGGGGGAGTATCTCCTGCTGCTGCTGCGGCCTTGCCGGCACCATCTGCCGGCGGCACTGATGTGCCGGCCATCATTACCTCGGCCGACTCTACTGAGCGAGCGCTACGCCCAGCGTGAGCCAGCCGATGTGACGGAGGATCCGCCGCCACCAGCACCTTTTCCCTGCAAACTCTCTCAGTCCCCACGTTCACCTCGTGGGAACCGAAAGACATGATCCGGCCATCCCTGGGGAACGGCCGGCCGCCGAGACATCCGGCGTTATCACTGACGAAGCTGAGCGAGCCTAGCCTCTGGACGGGCCAGAGACCACGCGCACTCCCGAAGCTGCTATCACAGACCCCGTCCGAATAAACACTCCCCCAGCATATCGATCTGCCCCACGGTGGGCGCCAAATGTCGTCGTGGTGAAACAACATATGCCATAGGATGGCTTAAATGGGGGCCGAACTAGATGCTGGAGGATTCGGGAGAGGGGAACGAGCTAAAAAGCACGATAGAAAGGAACACAGATCTACCCAGGTTCGGGGCTCTCGTAAGGAGATAACACCCCTACTCCTGCTCTACTGGTTTATACTTGGATCGATGGAGGCGAACGAGTCGTCTTCATCGCCCACTTCGAGCGGGTTTCGGCCTGCCGGCGTCGGACTTCTTCCGGGACGTCCTCGACACCTACGACCTGCAGCCTCACCATATTCCGGCGAACGCGGTTGATGATCCTATCCGCCTTCGCCGCATTCGCGAAGGCTATGCCAGCATAGAGCCCTTCTCCCAAGCCTGGGCGAAGTACTTTCCAACTGCGGAAGCAAGTCGTCCAAGAGCCGCCCCGGAGCAAGGATGAGCCGCAGGAGACGGCCCAGGAGAAGAAGGACCGCCCCATGACCCTATGCGGCGCGGCCACCATCATGTCCCGGAAGGGCTCGGACTTCCCCAAGGTGGAGCTCCTTGAGTCTTGCAAGAAGTGGCAGAAAAGCTTCTTCTACGTCAAGAACACCACCGACGAGGATCTGCTCAACCTGCCGCCATTTGTGGATGAGCCACCCTTGGCTATGAAGAATTGGACTTACAACCCGAAGAACTCGGTGATGCCGGTGAACGCGCTCCACCGGGTTAAGGGCGAGCTCCGGGATGCCGGCCTTACCCCTCAAGATCTGGTGGCATGCTTTATTAGCCGGCGTGTCTCCCCTCTGCAGCGCCGGTCGCACAAGATCTGCCAGATGAGCGGGCCCATGGACCCCACCCGGCATTCCACACATGAGCTGACTCCGGCCGACATTCTGCGGCGGATCAAGGACGTCTGCAAGTCCTCTCAGGCCACCTTTGCTTGGGGGCTAGAACCATATAGCCGGGATAGGCCCGCCCCAACGGTAAACACCTCGGCCAACACATACTCTTTTACCCGGCATATAGATACTTAAGCCGACACATATCTATTTATCGACATATATCATGCTTGATCCGACATACTTCTTGCACCGGCATATTTCTTGCTTCTGACCAATTTACTTTGCATTATGCAGAAGTTCAGCTTCCAGGGTATGGAGAACTCCCGGATCAATATCGCGGCAGACCGCACTGCTGCGGATGTTGAAGATCCGGACCATTGGGACAAGCTGCCCCGGAACACCCGTGCTGCCGCTGCCGCGGGTAAGGCCTCTTCATCCCGGCATTTCACTCAAGGCCGGAGTGAGGGTGAATCTGACGAGGAGATCCTGACGTATTATGACCCGATGCCACTTGCATATGCCTTTCCTTCTGTACCTTTTGCTTATCCTATGCCGTCCTCAGCTATCCCGGACGACATGGTCGTCGATGCCGCCCCTCTGAACCAGGGACCTCCTTCCACCGGCGGACGTACCGGCCGGAAGCGAGGCGTGAAGCCCCAGCCCGACACACCTCAGCAACAGAAGAGGCAAAAGGTTGGCGTGCCTATTCCAAAGAAACAGAGACCTGTTGTCTCGGGGTAAGTTTCTTTTCTTTGCATTTCCTCCGACATATCTCTAGCTTTGATTATTAACTTGGTGTTTTTCTCTCTTTCAGGGCTCCTCTTGCGCCGGAACAAGCTTCTGGCTCGAGTGGCGGCCCGAAGGTTACCAAGCCGGCGGAAACTGCCACCTCCGACATACCATCGGCAAGTCACACGACCTCCCCAGTGCCGGCATCTTCGCCTGCGCCTGACAAGACCACCTCCCCGGCGAAGGACGATCCTCCGCCGGAACAAGACAACTCTGCCCCCGAAGTCCACATGGACTCGGGGGCTCAACAGGAACCATCGGCTTCTGATGTCCACATGGACACAGGAGCCCACCAAGAAGCCCCAGACTCCGGCGCGCGCACCAACGACGCCGGCACAACTGAAGATGTCGGCGCAAGCAACAAGGGCGCCGGCATAGATGACAAAGGAAAAGGCCCTGCCGTGCCGGAAGTCCGGACTATTCCGGAACCTGCCCCTGCTGGCCAAGCTGCACCGGCCGCGCCGGAACAACCCGCGCCCAAGACTCCCTCTACTGAGAAGACTCCAGCACCATCCAAGACCGCTGCTCCGGCCAAGACCCTCATCCCGGACAAGACCTCTGCCCCGGTCAAGTCCGGCACCCTCAAGATCCGGCCGGCCAAGTCCGGCACACCATCTGCCGCCACTGCTCCCTCTAAAGCTGCGTCCCGGCCCAGCTCTGCCCTGGCCCTGCATCTTGGCAGGGCAGCCACCCGGCCTGGCTACCGGTGCAACTTCTTCGACACGCCAGAACTTGAGGGCCGCGTCTCCCTAGAGACGAAGAGTGACCAAAGCCTTGGGTCTCTCAAGGAGCACTGCGTCAGGTGGAACGACGCCGGCAATATGGACACAGCGGATTCCAGGAGCAAGAAGATGGCCGAAGCCTCGGCCACTGGCAATCCATTGGACACCCTGGCCGCGAAGCCCATTCCGATTGCCTGCGAGCTCCTTAGCCTCCAGCAGAGACTTCACCAATTGGCCGATGCCACCAACGTAAGTCTTCTCTACCTATACACATATCCCCAGTCCCCGAAAATGTCGGCTGTCCGGGATACGGACATCCGGGATTTTCCAATACTCTTGTAGTTAGCTGTTCTCGAATTAACTGCCGACATATGAGCTCGATCCGAGCTTCAAATCCTAGTCACCGAGAGCCGGGATAGGTGCTCGGCACCTGTGCCGAGTCTCTAACTATTTCACATCTTGATTATTTTTCAAATCCTCTTGACCGAGATATAAGCTCGTCTCGAGCTTCAAATCCTAGTCACCGAGAGCCGGGATAGGTGCGCAGTACCTGTGCCGGGTCTTCAACAGCATGAGTACTTTATATGATCTTCAATTGTACCGGTATGCTAGACTTTTCTCATAACCTTTCAAATCCTAACACTTTTGCAGCGCATGAACAATACGCGCGCCGACATGTTCCACGACTTGGTGTGCGAGCACCGGAAGCTATCCAACGAGCATAGCAAGCTTCGGCTGGAGCTGTCCAAGAAAGGTAATCTTCGCCGACATACCGCTATATGCCGGATATCTTTCCTGTTTTTACTTTGCAATACTGTTCTTGCCGACACATAACCTTGTGCCGACATTCTTCAGCTGGCACTGAAGAACAAGTCGCCGAGCTTCTCAAGAGGGTCAAGGAGCTGACAGGTATGCCGGATCCCGCTGTCCCCCAAATAGGCACTTTATACTTCAATATCCTTTATCTCTTGTCTCTGTTTTCTATCTTCCCATTATTTTGACTTCAAATCTTTTCAGATGAGAAGGTTGGACTGGAAGCACGCCACCAGGACTGTATGCCCTCAGTGGATGTGGCCAAGCAACTGGACGACCGGGATGCCGCTCACAAGGCCGAGATAGAGCAGCTGAAGGGCTGGATCACCGAGCTTCTGGACGAGAAGGAACAGAGGGAGGGCCAACTGAAGAAGACCCAGGACTTGCTCGTTGCTTCCGAGACTGATGCCTCCACTGCCCATGCCAAACTGTCCAGCTTGAAGGAGCAAGCAACAAAATGGGAAGTTACAGTTGCACAGCTCAATGCTGACCTCGCCCGTAAGCTTCAAATCCTTTTCCTTCAGCTTGCCCGACATACCATGACATTTTGCGGCATAACCTTTGTGCCGGCACATACTCTTTTGCTAACATGCTTTCTATTTCTCAGACATGTTTCCCGCTTCCGTCGAAGACGTTGAGAGGGCTCTGCAGTTGGATCGAGAATCCCGGGGTGTTCCGGTTGACTCGGCCAACTGGGACATGTCGGAGCAGCTGTTGGCCCTGCAATCCCGGAAGAATGCCATGACCCTCTACACATAAGAACTCTTTTATGGCGCCCAGGAGGCATTCTCTGCCCTCTGGCCGGGACAAAGGACGCCCACTGATCCTGTTGATCTCGGCAATGATCTGCAGCTTGCCAAGGTTCGCCTCCGGGAATGGCGGGATTCCGGCGCGAGGGTAGGAGCTGATGAAGCTCTCAGCTACTTCCTCTCCTGGTATGAAAAAGCTGATCTGGAGACTTTGCGCACTGTGCGCGAAGGATCCATCTGGACCACGGATCCGGAACACATCCGGCGTCGGCGTGAACTGGCCCACAGTTATGTGGATTATGCCGACACCGATGCCTTTGTCCGGGACATCCGCGAGCCGGAGAAGACAGCAGACGATGCCAGGGATGCTGCTGATGCTGAGGGCTCCGATTCCAGCCAAGATGAAGAGGAAGCTGAAGAGGCCGACACTGATCCTCCGGAACAGGCATCTTTCCCGGGCGGAGGTGATGGCTCCATTCCATCTGCTGGGTCCGGCACTCCTGAAGCCGACACTTCTACTGCTACAGCTCCACCAGCCGGCGGCTCTACTTCTGCCCCTGCTCCTTGACTTTGCATCACCAAAAACACTTTAAGTTTTATCAAATCCCCGGAATGCCGGGTGCAGTTGTAAGATATACGTTTAAATTCCTCTGGTTTGCTACCTGAACAAGTTTTATCTCGGTTTGCTTGTTATCAATGCCGGATCATCTTTGGCTAAGTCACCGAGTTTGTTTTCCTGTTTCCTCAACTTCACAACCTTGGCTACTTGTCTACCTTTTTTGGCTTTCGACGTATGAGTCTCAAGGTTGCTTCATTGAACATACAGTACTTTAACTTTGAAACTTAGACTTCAAATCATCCGACATTTCAAGTTTTAACTTTAGCTTTAACATAAAGGGATTTCTATTTTCGTGCCCTCGGGTCCTTAGTTGTACTCAGTTTTCCCCAGCTCCTTAGTTTTTCCTCAGTTTTGTCCAAGCCCTTGGCTGAAACCGTCACCGGTGCTGGAACGGCCGGTTGCCCGACGGTTGAACACCTTTGACCGTTAACTGCTAACTAGTGGGGCCACGTAGAGCCCGCAAAGACACGTCAGAGCATCCATCTTTGTTTGACCGTAAGCATCGCCGTATCCCTGACCAAAACGCGGACGAGTGGAGCTTCGGTATATCGAATGACAAGTGGGGCCATGACGCTGATACAAGGTGCAATACACGGGTAGGATTAGATTTTTAAACGGAGCTCTACAGGGATGGCACGGAGGAGGTGGCCTGCGGGGTGCCGAGATGAGATCGACGTCCACAAAGAACTGCATGAGGCGAGACCAGACGCATTAGATAGATATGAACTAGACGCGTTTAACCATGCAAAGAAGAGAAGAAATGGTCGAGGACATCGACGACGACCTCAACACTTTGACTGACGGTGTCGGACACGAACGCGAGCAATGTAGAGAAAACTAGTGTGTCTCCTTTCTGGCGTGTATAGATAGGTGCTAGGGGAGTGTGGTGGCAAAGGGAAAGAACTCGCGGCGGTCTGTGGCGTCCAGCATAGCGGGGCGACGTGGCCGTGCCCACAGCGGCGTGCATGTTCGGCATTGGCATCAGCATGTGCGTTCGTCATTGGCCTCGGTGGTATCTCTGGTGTGTCAGTGATCGAATGAGGGGACGGGATTGAGGGTGCATCCCGACGGTGACCTAGCAGTGGCGGCGAGCATGCATAGCCGTTCTGACCATGCCGATATCGGCATCGGCATCGTTTGGAGGCTGTGGTGCTCGAATCATGGTGGAAATTGCGATTCCCTATTATTTTTACATGCATAATATATAGAAAATAGCTAGATCTCTAAATCGATGCATATGAAGCTACATATATATTCTTGGTCATAATCCCCTTATCTAAAGGGGATGGATGCATGGCTTCACGTCGTCGTCGCTTTCATCGTCAGTATCTTCGTCGTCCGTGTAGTAGTACTTCCTGCACAATGTTACGTCGAACACCTTCACTGTGAGCACATCATCGCCTTCATATTTGAAGTGTAGGATGTAGCCGAAATCCACACCGTGCGCGATGGCGAAATTCTCCCAGCCCTTGTCGAGGTACATCCGGCCTTGTCCGTCAAATAGGACCTCCACGGTCCAGAGACGAGGACCGTAGTCAGCTGCTCGCAGATACACCTTTGCGGGCTCCTGGCCGTCAAGATAGTCCGCAAACTTCTGTAGGAGTGCCTGCAAAGAGATCGAGCGCCGATCGTTTGAAATTAAAGGCTTTTTGGAACATGCACATAATTAATCACATGCATCATATATGTGGGAACGCGTACGTACCTTCTTGGCCAAAGGGTCTTCATAGATGACGATTAAGAACTCCTCTATGATCAATGGCAGTGTTGACGGTGGTGGTGGCAATGATGATGATCCACCACCCAGGCCGCCCCTTCCCCTTCCCCTTCCCCTTCCGGTCGGCGTCCGAGACGTGGAAGCCATGGCAATGGATCAAGTGTATGTGAACGAAGAAGAGAGAGGCAGAAACGAAGAAGATAGAGGCAGAACCTATTGACATGAGGGATGGCCGAGGTGGGGGTTTATAAGGGCGAGATGACCGTTGTGGGGTTACATAATAAATTAAGGAGGAGATGACCGTTGTGGGTGTTTATATCTCAACAAAAAAGTAATGCCTAAAAGAAATGGAAATTCGTGATAGTTTATTATTTTACCGTGAAAAGTAATGCCTAAAGGAAATTCGTGATAGTTTATCATTTCACCGTGAAAAGTAATGCCTAAAGGAAATTCGTGAAAAGTAATGCCTAAAAGAAATGGAAATTCGTGATAGTTTATTATTTTACCTTGAAAAGTAATGCCTAAAGGAAATTCGTGATAGTTTATCATTTCACCGTGAAAAGTAATGCCTACAAGAAGTGGAAATTCGTGATTACCAAACTTGTTGAATCCGGTGGCCACCTCGTTATTTAGCATACATAGAGGGGTAGTAGTTTGCCACCGACAGATAGAGAGAGGGTGGCACGATCCTGCCCGTTAGATCATAGGATCGACGGTAGGTGGGCACGATCTGTGTGACAACAGCTCGACCAATCAGGCCAAGTTTGGGCTTCTGTGAGAAGGGAGAGGGTAAAACTGAGTAGTATCAAGGATACAAGGGCAAGTAAATAATAAACAGGCTAAGGAATTCAAATAAGAGATTTAGAAAAAGAAAAACACATGTTTTGTACAATGAAACCCAGGTTGGTCTACCTCAAAGTATTAGCAATTCAAATACACATGAGTGTAAAAATTGTGGCCTCATTCAGACAAACTATGTTTTGGGTATAGATGTTTTGAGAAGGGGTTTGAGTGGAAAGCCATGAACCTTCATAGCTACTAGTGATTTCAGAAGTGGCCATTTGTGTGAAAACTTGATTTATATATGATTGTTATGATTTTATTTTGCGCATGAGTTGGAGGCACTATGATTTTATTTTTTTGAATTTTTTTGCGCATGAAATGACTCAATTAGATGGCTTAATCCCATCTGTTGACTCTCTGTTGACCAGCCACTTGAGGGTAAAACTGAGTATATTGCACTAGCCAGTATTAGTACTCGAGGGGAAAACTGAGTACAGATATTTTTCCAGTGTAAGACTCGAGGGTAGAACTGAGTACACATAACGGTGCTGACGTGCAGTCCCACGGACGCGTGTCGCGGTGAGCAGCGGTTAGCCGCGCGGTGCGCGTGCTGAGACCAAAACGTCAACTGCCAGTACAAAGCCCCTCTCCCTCCCTCTGCACACAGTCTCATCATAACTCACGCACGCAACCACGCCTCTCACGTCCCATCACCTTCTCCAAAAAACCCCAGCCGCCCTACGCGCGCTCACCTGCCGGCGATGGAGAAGAAGAATGCGCCGGCGGCCGTCGCCCCCGAGCCCGTCGCCTCCGAGCCCATCGCCTCCGAGCCCGTCGCATCCGAGCCCGTCGCCGCCGAGCCCGTCGCATCCGAGGGCGGCGCATCCAAACGCGGCGCCTCCGTGAACTGGGCCTCTCTTAAGGGTGACGGACCACTTCACGAGATCAGCGACTGCTTACTGGCGAACGAGGAGTACGTGGACATATACGCTGCTTTGAGGCAAGTTTGTACAAATTGGCGCTCAGATCTACCTGAGCCCGACGTGCACCTGCACGAATGGATCGTGGTAGAACACGCCCTTCCACGCGCTGCTGAGTTCTCCTTCCTCAACCTCCGCACATCCCGCCACATCACCATCGATCTAACGGAAGTTCATGCAAGGTTCAAATTCCTCCATATCTATAGAGTTAATCTATTTTTATTTTCAATCGTAAACATCTTAGTGCTGAATGTTATCTTCATCAACTCCCTTTTAGATACTACTTCGTCGGCTTTTACCGTGGCGTCATCGTGCTTGCCCAGAGGAACCAGCCGCACAAGATACGGCTTCTGAACCCACTCACAAAGACTTTGAACGCTATGTTTGAGGCGCAGATGCCATCTATGATTGTGCAGTCAGTCGCTGTAATGAAGTCCCCGACTATGGTCTTCATTTGCACAGGTTACCCCAATGAAATTGCTTGGGTCGATAAGAGCTCTCCAACTAAGGATATAGATGTACATGATTGGGGAGAAGGAAGATTTACGATCGAGGACCATTCTCTGCGTTGCATTACCCCGTTCAATGGTGAATTGTATGCAATAGCTGTGAATGAGTTCGGAAGAATAGTGTGCACCAACAATGTCCAGTTGGAGCAGCGCGCGAGCACTGTCAGCATGAAGACACTATTTTCATTTCCAGAACTTGGAAATGATTATGATTCCAAGTTCTACCTTGTGGAGTCGGATGGTGATCTTCTGCTTGTGTTGTTGGGCGGCAGCACTGACGACAACCGGCATTTGGAGGAAGGTCAACCATTGGTGTACCGTGTGGACACTGAGAGCCGCTCTCTCCATGCCGTCAGTAACATTGGCAGTCGTGCCCTCTTCGTCAATTTTAGCCGGTGTATCTCCGTCGACACCAGAGTGCACCCGACAGTTCGACCTGGCTGCATCTACTACGCGGATTTGGGTTATATCAGAGAGTATGATGATGATAGAAAGGCCTGGGATGAGTGGCCACGACGTGCGGATAGAATAGGATATGGTCCGAAAAATGAACAAAGGCCATACCGTTTGGAGGATGTATTTGCTGCACACTGCAGACGGAGGGAGTTTAGTGAATATTTCTTTCATCTCATGAATTGTAGCGACGACGAAATATATGATTCAGAATGAAGAACATTGTTATTGGCTGCTGTATACAGTTTATGTATTATATTTAGTTTTCTGGATTTATTATGCTGCTGTGAATTTATCCTATACTAGCTTCTAGATTTGTTACCATATTGGGCAAAAAACGAGGGCCAAAAGGCAACAATCATTGAAGAAAGATAGAAATAGAAGCTTCTCTAGATTTGGTACTAATTTGGTGAAAAGAGAGAGAACTGTTACAGAGAGAGAGGGGAAAAAGGCGCTCTGAAAAATGCCAATTTGGGCCGAGAGAGACGAAACCGAGCTCTCACGTACAACCAAACGCGGTCTCGTCCTGTCCCACGCGGTCCCGTTCTACCAGCCCCACGCGACGTGGCCCCACACGACGTGGCCCCACACGTTAGCACGGAACGGTCAACTAAACGGCAACCCTCCCGTCCGAGCGTCTGCGAGGGGTTTCAAACTAGAGCGAGGGGAAAACTGAGGAAAAACTAAGCGGCTGGGGAAAACTGAGTACAACTAACGACCTGAGGGCACGAAAATAGAAATCCCTAACATAAATGTCGGTTCGCTTGCTATACATTTCCTTGGCCGTTTTCCATGTGTAGACAATCTCTGGCATCTACTCTTGCTAGCCATGAAGTCGGGTTTCGGACAGCAGCTGAGTCGAAGAGCGGCCTTTGGTGCCGACACACTACTAGGCCGACATAGGAAACATTCAAATCAAGCTAGCCGGCATATAAACAAGAACTAAAAAATAAACATCGATATATCTCGGAGGCAGAGCCCGCTCTCTTCGGGATGCCGACATATCATTCATTAGTCTTGTGCCGGCATAAAGCGCCGGCACACAAAGCAAAATATGGAAATACATACATTGTTCTGCTCAGGAGTAAAAGGGGCGGAGTAGGGCTATGTTCCATGGTCTCTTGGTTTCTTCTCCCGACCTGTCCGCCTTGTCCTTCTTGGGGGCCTGCGCATCTATAAGATAATAGGCATCATTGTGCAGAGCTCTGCTCACAATGAATGGCCCCTCCCATGGAGGAGTTAACTTATGACGGCCTTCTGTTCCTTGCCTTAGCCGGAGTACTAGATCTCCCTCTTGGAATCTCCTTGGATTTACCTTCTGCGCATGATAGCGTCTGAGGTTCTGCTGATATACTGCTGTTCTTGACAGAGTTATATCTCTTGCTTCCTCTAGCAGATCAACATCATTTTCCCTGGCTTCTTTAGCCTCTTCCTCAGTATATAGCACTACTCTTGGTGCATCATGTATTACATCTGTTGGAAGCACAGCTTCTGCTCCATACACCAGGAAAAATGGTGTGTAGCCTGTTGACCTATTCGGAGTTGTCCTTAAACTCCAAAGCACCGCTGGCAATTCATCTAGCCAACATCCCGGAGTTTTCTCTAGTGGTTCTATCAGCCGGGGTTTTATGCCGGATAATACTAACCCATTTGACCTCTCTACTTGGCCATTGGTACAAGGGTGAGCGACCGACGCAATGTCCAGCCGGATTCCCACTTCCTCACAAAATCTGGCAAATGGCCCTTGGGCAAAGTTCGACCCATTGTCAGTGATGATGCCATGAGGAACACCATATCTCAAGATTATATCTTTTAGGAATTTCACTGCTGTGTGACCATCACACTTGCTTATGGGCTTCACTTCAATCCATTTGGTGAACTTGTCCACCATGACCAGGATATGGGTCATTTTTCCCCTTGCCGGCTTAAAAGCCCCTACCATATCCAGGCCCCAAACAGCAAAGGGCCAGGTTATCGGGATAGTCTTCAAGGTAGATGCCGGCTGATGAATCTGGTGGGCATATCTCTGACACCCATTGCATTTCCGGACCAAGTCTTCTGCATCTTGCAGAGCTATCGGCCAATAAAACCCATGCCGGAATACCTTTGCCACCAATGCTCTGGATGAAGCATGGTGACCACACTCCCCCTGATGAATTTCCGGAGCATCTCCAGGCCTTCCGCAGATTCAACACATCTCTGCAATACTCCGGTGACACTTCTTTTATACATTTCCTTGTTTATGATGGTATATCCTTTAGATCTCCTTGCAATCCGGCGTGCCTCGGTTTCATCCGCCGGCACTTGATCGTCCACCAAGAAATCCATGATAGGACGTGCCCATGAGGGCACTTCCCTGACAGTGAACACTGCCTGATCTATCTCCATCATTTCGACCGACACATAATCGATCTCCATGGGCTGCGAAGTCCCCGGGACTGAGGGATCAGTCCCCGGGTATGCCGGAGCAGTCCCCGGGTATACCGGCACAACCTCTTGGTACATTTTACCCTTGCCCCTAGTTCTGCTCTGGAACACTGCGCTTACCGCATATGTCGGCCCAGTCCCCGGGACTGAGGAAACAGTCCCCGGGTTATCTGATCTGGCTCCGGCATCTACCTCCATTGGAACCGCATCCTCCGGACCTGGCAGGACATAAATGGAAGATGACTCCGGTGAGGGCTTGATTGACGGCTTCCTTAGATGCTCTAATGAAATGCCGGGCGGGATTGAATCTCTGGAAGATCCCAGCTTGGACAATGTATCGGCCGCATCGTTCTGAGCCCGGAGAACATGCCGGAACTCACAACCTTCAAAGTAACCACTTAACTGCTGCACCAGGAAACGGTAGGATCCCATGTTAGCATCATGCGCATCCCATATTCCGGAACACTGCTGAATCACTAAGTCAGAATCACCGAAACACATAATCCGGCGAATTCCTATGTCCTTAGACACCTTCAGGCCATGCACAAGTGCCTCATATTCCGCCACATTATTTGATGCTGCAAAATGAATCTGCAGGACATATCTCAATTGGTCATTCTTTGGTGAACTGAGAACTATGCCGGCACCCAGGCCATGTATTGTCTTGGACCCATCGAAATGCATCCTCCAATAATTTGCATCTGGCAATGGTGGCTCATATTGTATCTCGGCCCAGTCAATGAAGAAGTCAGCCAACACCTGGGACTTGATTGTATCCCTCTTATCATATTGTGGAGTATATGGCGACAACTCTATTGCCCACTTGGCTATTCTGCCACTGGCGTCTTTGTTGCCTATGATCTCCGAGATAGGGGCCTCAGCCACTACCCGGATTGGATGCTCTTGGAAGTAATGCTTGAGCTTCTTGGCCGCCATATAGACACCATAAGTCATCTTCTGATAGTGTGGGTAGTTTTGCTTTGAGGTGGAGAGGACTTCACTCAGATAATATACCGGCCGCTGCACGGTTTTTTCTCCTTCCTCTCGCTCTACTACCACCACAGCGCTGACAACCCTGTTGGTTGCCGCTATATAGAGCAACATCGGCTCACGGGGCATCGGAGACGCTAATACCGGCGCTGTTGACAACATCTGTTTCAATTCCTTGAAAGCTGCATCTGCTTGTGTTGTCCAGACAAATGTGTCGGACTTCTTCATCAACTGATATAACGGCAAAGCTTTCTCGCCCAGCCGGCTTATGAAACGGCTCAGGGATGCGAGGCACCCTGCGAACTTCTGAACTTCCTTCAAATCTGTCGGCGGCTTCATTCTTTCTATAGCACGAATCTTGCCGGGATTTACCTCAATACCCCGGCTGGAAACCAGGAAACCGAGCAATTTGCCTGCCGGCACACCGAAGGTACATTTAGCCGGATTTAACTTCATCCGGAATCTCCTCAAGTTTGCAAAGGTTTCCCGGAGATCATCTATGAGAGTCTTACTCTCCTTGGTCTTTATGACGACATCGTCGACATATACCTGCACATTTTTATCTATCTGATCGTGCAAACACTTTTGCATGCACCTTTGGTAAGTTGCGCCGGCATTTCTTAAACCGAACGGCATAGTGAGATAGCAATAAGCCCCGTACGGGGTAATAAAGGATGTCTTTATTTGATCCGGCTCATACAAAGGGATCTGGTGGAAACCAGAATAGGCATCTACAAATGACAGGAGTTCACATCCAGCTGTGGAATCAATCACTTGATCGATCCGAGGGAGCGGGAATGGATCTTTAGGGCATGCCTTGTTCAAGTTGGTGTAATCAACACACATCCGCCATACTTTCACTATGGCGGGCTCATCCTTCTTCTTTTCCACCAAAACCGGATTAGACACCCAATCTGGATGAAGCACTTCTTTGATAAAGCCGGAGGCTAGGAGCCTAGCCACTTCGTCCCAAATGGCTTTTCTTCTATCACCTGCATTCCGCCGGAGCGGCTGCTTCACCGGCTTAGCATCCGGTCTTACATGCAATGCGTGCTCAGCCAGCTCCCTCGGCACACCTTGCAAGTCCGAAGTAGACCATGCAAAGATATCCCGATTCTCACGGAGGAAGCTAATGAGCTCGACTTCCTATTTGGGATCCAAACCTGCCCCGATGAGGGCATGGCGCTCCGGGAAAACTTCATCCAGAGGCACCTTTTTGACTTCCTTGCCCACTTGGAAAGAAGCACTGCCACCGGGATTTGCCATGCCCGGCATAGATTTGCCGGCCACGACCGTCTCAGCAATTTCCACTGCTCGCTTGAGCCTCTTCCTTTCCTCTGCAATGATCAGAGTTTCGGCCAGGTTAGACCCGGCTGTTGCACACGCTATCGAGCGCTTATAATCACCAATGATGGTGATCACTCCCTTGGGCCCCGGCATTTTCATCTTCAGGTACGCAACATGCGTAGAGGCCATGAACTTTGCCAGTGCCGGCCTACCCAGCAAGGCATGGTAGGGGCTTTCCAGATCCACCACCTCAAACATGAGGTTCTCCACCCTGCAGTTATCCCGGCTGCCAAACATGACATCCATCCGGATCTTGCCCATCGGCGCACACGAAAGTCCCGGCACAATGCCGTGGAATGTGGTCTTGCTTGGCTCCAGCATATTCTCCTTGATGCCCAGCTTCTGCATCGTATCTCGGTACATGATGTTGATGCTGCTACCATTGTCAATGAGGACCTTGCTGAACCTCACGTTATTAGCCGGCCCGACGAATGTCGGATCCATCACCAGAGCATACCCGCCGGGGTTCGGCATGATCCTGGGATGATCTGCCCTGTCCCAGCCAATGGCCTGGTCAGACCAGTACATTAGCTTCGGTACTGCCGACATAACGGCATTTACCTCCAAACACCGCCGGTACAAGCTCTGCTTGTCTGTTCTTTTGGTCTCAAAGACCATGTAGCTCTGATCATGCTCCTTGTACTCATTCCGGCCCGCTCCTGGGCCTCCGGCACTATATTCCGGATTATAGCTCTGGTCTATTTGATTTACGCCGGCATTTCCGGCATTGCTCTGATTCCCGGGATTAACTGGCCTGGGAGGGACTGTAACTGTATTTGCACCTGTCAACGGCGATGGAGCTGCCGGAATAGATGGTCTAGCCGGTCCCCTGGGACCTGCACGACCAGCTAATATGTCGTCCAGCCATGAACAGTTTCTCGTCAAATGGTTTGCCGGCTTACCCGGCTGGAACGTGTGAAACACACAAGGCTTGTCCATGGCCAGACCCACCGTATACTTCGGCCATTGCTTCTTCTGGCCGGCAGAGCCGCCGACATTCTTGTTGATCCAGACATTCTTTTTCTGGAAGGGCTGCGCTTGCTGCTGTGGCTGTTGCTGCTGCAGCTGAGGCTGCTGATTGCCCTCATATCTCGGACGCTGGCTACTGCCGGCGCCCTCTTGCTGTTCCTCCACAGCTGCTACTTGTGCCGCTCCATACCGGTAATCCGGCCTTTCATCTCTTCTCTTGTTCCGGTTATCAGAGCGATAGTATTGCCCTGGTCTCCCGGCGCTGATGGTGTTCCCCTGAGTCTGCCCCTGTCCTTGTGAATCAAGGGTGGGCTGCATGGGGTCTCCCAGAGCATAACTATCGGCAATCTTGATTGTCTCGGCCAACGTGGCCGGCATTTCCCTCTGAAGCTTTTGCCACAACATGGTGCCATGTCGGCACCCATGAGCGAACCACATGATGGCCTGCTGCTCCTCAACTCCTTCGCAGGAATTGCGCAAGGTGCACCACCTGGTCAGATAGTCCCGGTCGGTCTCGTTTACTCCTTGCCGACAGTTAGCCAGCTGCTGAGGACGACTCGGCCTCTTATATGTACTGGTGAAGTTTGATACAAACTGTTCTTCGAAATCAACCCAGCCGTTGATACTTCCGGCCGGCAGATTATTCAGCCATATCCTGGCTGGTCCTTCTAGCATTTGCGGTACATATCATACCGCCCATCTGAGGTTTCCTCCGGCAATGTTCACAGCGGTGGAGTAGTCCTCCAACCAATCTTCCGGCTTTGTACTGCCGTTGTATGTCCTCGCGCCACGCGCGAGCTGGAAGTAGTAAGGTACCGGCTCACCCATAATCCGGGGTCCAAAGCACATAGGACCCGGAGCTCCTTGCCTCTCCACCAACTCCGATTGGTGAATCCTGTCCAGCTTGAAGCGCGCATCACTTGCTGCTAAGGACCGAGGTCCAAGCCGGGACGCAATTGGGCCCGCAATCATTTTTTCCTGCTGCTGCTCCGGCTGATACTGCTCGCTTTGTCGGCCTTGCTGATGCTGCTGCTGATATCCCGCCCTGACAAGGGCGGAATTCCCATCATCTTCTCGATGTCCCGGTTGACCAGCACTTTGCCGCTGAGCTGCACCTCCGGCGCCCTGCTGCTGTCGCCGGGCTGCACTGTTACTCCGGTCACCTCCGGCCGAAGCTGCCCCTTGCCCGGCCGGCACATTCTGGCCAGCATTCTTGCGGCCGACATACTTGTCAGCTCGGCCGGCACTCTTCTGAACTATTGCCTGCTTTCCGGCGATTGCCGGATCATACACTTGGATCTGCTTGTCCCGGCGGCCAGAGGTCACACTCCCGGCACGCCGGGCACTGGGATGCGGGGACGAAGCTTCGCCCCTCGACCTTGCGCCGGCACCTCCTACCAACGCAATGTACTGGGATGCCCCGGCACCTGGGTTTGCCTTCTTGAAGGCCTCCTGCTGCTTAGTAGCTTCAGACAAAAGATGGTTAAGCCGGGCTTGCTGCTCATGCAGTGCTTCGCCGGACAAATTAGATAAGTCCTTAGCTACCTCTGCTGCTGCTCTAAGGTTCTTCACTGGTGAGCTATAAATTACCTTAGGCACAATACTAGTTGCAGTATGACTCTTAGCTCTAGCATCTTTACCTAGTTCAGTATTAAGATCTCTACCTCTAGTTCTAACCTCATCTATCCGGCTAGGCCGGGTTACCACAGGAGTAAAACCATGAGCTGCCTCATACTCACGGAGTTGCCGGTTAAACCGCTCGCGCTCCTGGTGCATGGCCAGGGCCTCATCGACGAGGGCCTGGCGAGATCCCTCTAGGACCTCCCTTGTCTGCTCCGGATCATCACCGGATCGCACCGGCTCGATAAGCCGATCGATGATGGGGAGAAGCACCTGACCCTTTGCCGGCACAGCAGAAGTGCCGGCCAGGTTCTCGACACGCTCCAACGGAGGACGTGCCGACCTTTTGGCCTTCGGCGGCTCCGGGGGAGCATCTCCTGCTGCTGCTTTGCCGGTACCATCTGCCGGCGGCACTGAAGTGCCGGCCGTCATTATCTCGGCCGACTCTACTGAGCGAGCGCTACGCCCAGCGTGAGCCAGCCGATGTGACGGAGGATCCGCCGCCACCAGCACCTTTTCCCTGCAAACTCTCTCAGTCCCCACGTACACCTCGTGGGAACCGAAAGACATGATCCGGCCATCCCTGGGGAACGGCCGGCCGGCGAGACATCCGGCGTTGTCACTAACGAAGCTGAGCGAGCCTAGCCTCTGGACGAGGCCAGAGACCACGCGCACTCCCGAAGCTGCTATCACAGACCCCGTCCGAATAAACACTCCGCCCAGCATATCGATCAGCCCCACGGTGGGCGCCAAATGTCGTCGTGGTGAAACAACATATGCCATAGGATGGCTTAAATGGGGGCCGAACTAGATGCTGGAGGATTCGGGAGAGGGGAACGAGCTAAAAAGCACGACAGAAAGGAACACAGATCTACCCAGGTTCGGGGCTCTCGTAAGGAGATAACACCCCTACTCCTGCTCTACTTGTTTTATATTTGGATCGATGGAGTACACAACAATGGTGCTTCCAAGCTCTCTGCTAGAGGAGGAAGATGAACTGCTAAGTGTAGGAACACAGAGTGACCAACCCCTTGCTAGGGCTCCCTGTGCCACCTTATATAGTGGTGGCCAGGGTTACAATGGTCACAAGAGACCAGAAGACACGAACTACACCCCAAACAGGACTTTCTCCCTGATTGCTCTCGATGGGACTCCACACCCCTGTACCTTGTACGTCTTGAACTGTGACCTTACCTCTGTGAGGTAAGCTATGTACTTGTGCACAGCGAGGGTAGGTAGACCACCACTGTGCACCCTGTCACCACGATCTTCCTCCATACTTGGCAGAAACCCTCCTTGATTGTAGGGATAGGACACCTTAGTTGACCTATATATCCCGGATATGACCGTTGGCCATATCCTGGACCTATATGCCGGAACAACGGCCTATGAAGGTCAGGTAATCCGGCTTACCATGCTCCTGCACGATATAACAGATAAGTTAAGCCGACATATCTAAGCATATGCCGGCACTCCTATATAAGTATCCCGGCTATACCGGCATATCCGAACAGTAGCCGGGACACACATATATGCCGGCCTGGTCGATGTTCTTATATTCCGGCCAGACCCTTCCTTGGTCAATCCGGCATAAAGTCAACCATAGCCCTTGTATCTTTATAGCCTCTTGACCCTACCGGGGGTCATCCCCCCGACAAAACGAGGGCCAAAAGGCAACAATCATTGAAGAAAGATAGAAATAGAAGTTTCTCTAGATTTGATACTAATTTGGTGAAAAGAGAGAGAACTGTTACAGAGAGAGAGGGGAAAAAGGCGCTCTGAAAAGGCGCTCGGAAAAGGCAATGCCAATTTGGCCCGAGAGAGACAGAACCGAGCTCTCACGTACAACCAAACGCGGTCTCGTCCTGTCCCACGCGGTCCCTTTCTACCAGCCCCACGCGACGCGGCCCCACACGTCAGCACGGAACGGTCAACTAATGGGAATCCTCCCGTCCGAGCTCCTTCTGAGGGTTTCAGACAACGGCTTGGGGAAAACTGAGGAAAAACTAACGAGCTGGGGAAAACTGAGTACAACTAAGGACCCGAGGGCACGAAAATAGAAATCCCTTACTTTTATGTTGAGTCAAACTATTCCCTTCTATCTCAAGCAAGCATTTGAGTTGTTATGTTTCACTAATCCATATGTTCCGTTCAATCATGTTTACTAACTTCTTTTGTTTAGTACAATGCTTTTATCTAAAGGAATATATCTTTGAAAGCTTTCTATGATTGCAAAAAGTTTATTTCGTTGAGCATATGGTTTTTGCTATATTAGCTCTGTTTTAAAAGGCTCCGTTCAAAAGCAAGTATAGTTTGTTCATTGTTCTCTTACCAGGAACTAAGGTTTGCCATCACCAATTATAGTTTACCTTGTGCATCTTTATTTGTGATTCCCTTTTACTTATTGCAAGTCTATATCATATAAAGGGAAGTTGTTGTCTATTATAATTTGTGCCTTGGTGAATGTGATGCTTCTTGTCCGTATTTTGATTATCGACACTTCACTCCATAAACCTGTGGTCATGTTTACCGAGTTCAGTTTTCGCTTGGGGACAAGCGAGGTCTAAGCTTGGGGGGGTTGATGCGTCCATTTTGCATCACTATTTTGTATCATAATTTACTATTATTCATTGATATATTTCACATTTAGAGATGATACTTATGTTGTTTCCTCTGTTTTTACATGTTTGATGATCATTGGAGGATTTGCTGCCGGAGTCAGGATTCTGCTAGAAAAAGGACCATCAAGACACCATGTTTCGGAAGATCAGGAAATTCTAGAAAAATACCAGGAAATTATATTTTGCCAGAAGACTGAAGAAGCCAGAAGGAGGAGGCGAGAGGAGCCACAGGGTGGGCTCACCCACAGGGGGCGTGGGCCCACCCCTGGCCACGCCGCCTTGTGGTGAGGCCACCCTGGCCCACTACTGCCATCACCCCTTCACGTATTTCATCATCCCCGAAAACCTAAGTCAAGGGGGGGGGGCTCAGAGATAGACACCGCCGCCTCTGCGGGGCGGAAAACACCAGAGAGAGAAAAGCTCTCCGGCAGGCAGAAATCTGCTGAGGAAATTCCTTCCCGGAGAGGGGAGATCATCGCCATCGTTATCATCATCGCGCTGGACTTCATCGGGATCATCATCACCATCATCCTCATCACCAGCACCTTCATCTTCACCATCACCACGCCATCCCGCTGTAACATCTTGGGTTGAATCTTGTCAAATTCTTAGGGGAAACTTTCCCGATGTTGATTACTCTTATGGTTGATGCTATTGAGTGGAACCGTTGAATTAAGGTTTATGTTCAGATTGTTATTTACCATTATTTCACCTCTGATCATGATCCATATGATGTCTTGTGAGTAGTTCGTTTAGTTCTTGAGGACATGGGAGAAGTCAAGTTGTTAGTAGTGGAATTATGTTGAGTAATATTTAATGGTTTGATATTTATTTGTTGTGGTGCTATTTCACTAGTGGTGTCATGTGAACGTCGACTACATGATACTTCACCATTTATGGACCTAGTGAGATGCATTGTGTATTTGGCTACCAATTGTGGGGTTGCTGGAGTGACAGAAACCTAACCTCCATTGGGAAACCATTGCTCCAGGGAACGTAGGATCTTAGAGTTTAAGGCTGTGGTTAGATTTATCTTAATTACTTTCTTGTAGTTGCGGATGCTTGCAAGGGGTATAATCACAAGTGTGTATTTATCATAGGAAGGGTAGTGCGCTAGCACAGGTTCACCCCCATAACACTTATCAAACCAATAAAGATTATTTAGCGGCATGAAGCGAAAGCACATGACAGAAACTCCCGTGTGTCCTTGAGAACGTTTGGTTATCATAAGTTACACAACCGGCTTGTCCTTTGCTCTAGAAAGGATTGGGCCACTTGCAGCAATTATTGTTACTGTCTTTTATTTACTCGCACTTTATTTATTTGCATACCAAATAACCCTGAAAACCCGTTTGCTAGTATTTACTGTGAATCCTTGATCAAAACCACTTGTCAACACCTTTTGCTCCTCGTTGGATTCGACACTCTTATTTATCAAAAGTACTACGATACACCCCCTATACTTGTGGGTCATCAAGGCCACATTCTCAGACTAAAAGAAAGTGTTTCTTTCGCCAAAGATCGTGTTTGCAGGGCTTGTGTTGAAGGAAATATGCATGACTCTCCCCCATTCAAGCAAGACTATTATTTCATCCAAAGGATTTTGGAGCTCCTTCATGTGGATCTCTTTGGTCCTTCCTCTCAAGAAAGCCTTGGTGGGAAGAAGTAGCGCTTGGTTATTGTTGATGACTATTCAAGATATACTTTGGTTTATTTCTTCCAGTCAAAGAGTGATACTCAAAAAACCATCATCAATTTTTTCAAAGAAGTTGAACGTCAACATGGGCAAACTATATTGGCAATTAGAAGTGACAACGGCTCCAAGTTTAGGAACTACACCTGAAATGATTTCCTTAGTGAAGAGGGGATTGATGCTACCGAGTTGATGAAGTAAATAACCGGCTAGTTGGGAACCCCAAGAGAAGGTTTGATGAAGATAGCAGCAAGTTTTCCCTCAGTTAAGAAACCAAGGTTTTATCGATCAGGAGAAGAGCAGACAATGCGACTGAAGGTGATGCAGACTGGCTTAATAGCACTCCAACAAGGGCGCCGTTTAACGATACTTGTTGACTCGTCTTCGGCCAGTAGCAACGTGGAACCTGCACACACACAACCAAGTACTTTGTTCCCAACTTGCGATGAGGTTGTCAATCTCACCGGTTTGCTTGAAACAAAGGTTATGAGCGTATCGAGTGGAAAACAGTAGAAGTATGCGAGTAAAGTAAACAGTGCGAGTAAAGTAAACAGGTGATAGCAATATGATGGAAATAGGACCGGGGTCCACAGTTCACTAGTGGTGTCTCTCCATAAGATAAATAGCACATGCTGGGTAAACAAATTACAGTTGGGCAATTGATAGAATAAAGATAAACGTGATATGTCAAGAAGATCACTATGCGATTTACTCTGGGCATTACAACAAAATACATAGACCGCCATCCAACTGCATCTATGACTAATGATCCACTTGTGGCGAATCAATCCGAGAACTCCACAAGTATTAAGTTGCGAACAACAGATAATTGCATTAAGCAAAGTGTGTAATGTAAACAAAGCATATGCCCTCGAGCATATGAATGTTGTTTTCTCCCTAGTAGCAACAGCACATCTACAACCTTAGAGGTTTCTGTCACTCCCCCAGATTAAATAGAGGCATGAACCCACTATCGAGCATAAATACCCCCTCTTGGAGTCACTAGCAACTACTCGGCCAAGATAGCTACTAACAACGGAGAGCATGCAAGATCATAAACAACATAGAGATAACATAAGATATATTTCAGTATAGCAACTCAATCATAACACCAATATTCATCGGATCCCAACAAACCAAACATGTAGAATTACATAGCGGTGATCTCAATCATGTAGGGCAGCTCATGAGATCTTAACATGATGCACATGGTGGAGAAGACAACCATCTAGCTACTGCTATGGACCTATAGTCCAAGGTAGACTACTCACTCATCGCTCCGGAGGCAAGCATGGCAATGAAGAAGACCTCCGGTGGCAATTCCCCTCTCCGGCAGGGTGCCGGGAAGAGCTTCTGGACCCTCCCGATCTTTGGGTCGGCGGCGGCGGCGGATCGCGATGTGTTCTAGAAAATTGATCGGGTACTTAGGTTTTTTCCGTCGGGGGGTCTTTATAGGCGAAGGGGCATCGTCAGAGGTGGCCCGAGGGGCTCTCACACATAGGGGGCGCGGCCAGGCCCCTGGCCGCGCCGCCCTGGTGTGTGGGGCCTCGTGGACCCCCTCCAACTCCTCTTTGGATCTTTGGAAGCTTCCGGGAAAAATAAGACTTCAGGAACTTGTTTCGTCCAATTCCGAGAATATTTCCTATGTATCACTTCTGAAACACAAAAACAGCAGAAAACAGGGAACTGGCACTGTGGCGACTTGTTAATAGGTTAGTTCCGGAAAATGCATAAAAGTGCCACGAAGTGTAACGAAACAGTAGGCAAATGGTGTAAAAACAAGCATGGAGCATCAAAAATTATAGATACGTTGGAGACGTATCAAGCATCCCCAAGCTTAACTCCTGCTTGTCCTCGAGTAGGTAAGTGATAACAAAAGAATAATTTTTGAGGTGACATGCACCTACATAATCTTGATCATATATGTAAGCATTTGTGAGCTGGGATCATAAGAACTTAAAACATGGGCATGAAGATATAATCTTGACAATAAGAACTTAGCAACCATGTTGTAAACATGAAAATGAACACAAACAAAAGATCATGAAAATGAAACAATGAAAGTCAAATGTGTGTTCAAATCATAAGGAAAAACATACAAATGGTTTTCAGCTTGTTCTTCAAAGAGAGCAAAACATAAATGCATAGGACACCTTCAAGTTTAAGAGGGCGACTAGATACAAATAATTTGAGAACAAGTGAAACCAACAATATGAATCAATCAATGAAAACTTTGGGACAATGCACATTATACTAAGAATGACAACTTTGCTCTCTTATGGTGCATAAAGATAGAAGGTGGTGACTCAACGAAAAAGTAAAAGAAAGGCCCTTCGCGGAGGGAAGCAGTGATTGCAAGTTTTATAACCTTCAAAAATTATGGTACTTACCGGCTTTGAGCTCTCATTGCCCCCATCATAAGCATCTTGAATGGTTAGAGTTAATGCGAGAACAATTATGATGCATATGCTTGACAAATCATAAGTCGAAAACCTCGTGTCCCGTGAATACGAGTACCCAAACCTCATGCTACTCAACTTAGAGTCCCAAGCAAGGCTCTTGTCATTGTAAGTATATGTGTATCATCGAGAACCGCCAACGGGGTACCTCCGTGCCCGATGACATGGAACAAGCCCACATCAAAATGACAGGACAAGCAGACAATGAACACCTCAACATCTCTTTTATTTGCCATTTATTTAGCTTTTTATTGTGAGATGCGTCGTTGAATGTCCACCATGGGTATGCTGCAAATTTCCACCATGAATTATGCATGGCTTAGATTGGCGGCCTAGGCGTTTCCCTAACACATATACAAACTCCATGATCCCCACAAGATTCCCAATTCATTTCACACCGCGGACATCCATAAACAAAAGATCACGATATCAACTCAAATAAGAAGTGCAATGTTGAAAGCTTGCCCCATGACAGCATGGATGGGCTAGAATCCAACTTACAACTTGCAAGCATAACAACTCAACATAAGAGACCACAATGTCAAATTTTTAAGAACAGGAAAAAGTAAAGTGTGCCTTCCGGTTCGTGAGAGCTTTTCTGACCAATTTTCGCATAACACTGGTAAGAGTTTAATTTGAAGAGAAGATAAAAGCAAGTCAAATTTACTTGGAATAGCAAATTGCTAGTAGGTATGTATGGTGGACACTTTGGAAAACTTTGGCTTTTAGGAGTTGGATGCACGAGTAGAGCTCATACTCAGTACAAGGCGAGGGCTAGCAAAAGACTGGGAGCGACCAACTAAGAGAGCAATAATGGCCATAATCATGCAAAGCGACAAAGCGACATTAAAAGAAGCATAAGATGGCACCAAAAGTCAAAAACTAAATGATCATAGAGGCTATTGGCGACTTTGTAAGAGTCTAACATGTGTGAGCATGCGCCAAGTCAACCCAAATAAAGCATCAAGGAGAAAACCAAAATAATGCTTCCATACAATAAAAACAACGCATGATTTTTTTTCAAAGGCTCATTAAGCAATCTCAGTTATTTGAGACAAGTCATGCTACAGCAAAACCACTAAGCATACTATCAAAAAGACATCAAGCACGACATGAAAAAGCCTAAGCCGCAGTCTACACAAGCTCCTTCTTGTACCACTTTTTTGCACAAAGCTTTTTCTCTTTTCCAACACCATTTGAAATTTTTATAACCACCTCTTTTGATGAAAACCAATAAAGATCAGAGGCAAAAATACACCTTGATGAAAATATATGACAAGGTCTGAACGCAAATCAAGGCGAAAACAAAAACCAAAAGCAGTAGCGGAAAAAGAAGAACACTCGTTGAACGATAAGAGTGAAAAACTGAGTGTTCTTGGCAAATGAAAATGAGTACATCTCCTCCAAAGAAAATTTGTTGGGGTCCAACCATTTATTGCAGCAAACAAAACTAAACTAACTAAGAAAACTAAAACAACTGACGCTCCAAGAAAAACACATAGTGCATGAAGCAATAAAAATATAGTGTTTTGAAAGGTGACCTGATTTTTGCCGATGAAGAAGGGGTGCCTCGGGGGCATCCCCAAGCTTTGACGCTTGTACTTCTTGGATATTTCTTGGGGTGATGAATGGGCATCCCCAAGCTTGAGCTTTTGTCCGTTCTTCAACTCATCTCATCATTCTCCAATCCCTACACTCGAAAACTTCCTTCATACAAAACTAAACACAATTCTATTAGCAACATTAGTGCAAGCATAACATATAATCAACCTCTTTTTGTTTCAAGTTTCAATCCCAAAACCACCACATATAAAGTATACACTACTGTAGCAACTTCCCCAAAAGTTCCGTGATCAAAAGAACTCAAAAGAAAGCGATAAAGCGGCAAACACAAATATTGGCAGAAATCTGTCAAAACAGAACAGCTGACAAAGGTCTAATTTTTGAGGGGTTTTTCTGTTGCTCAAATAAAAAAGTGTTAAACTAACTAAAGTTTGGATATAACCTGGGGCATATGCACAAGAAATTTCAGGTCCAAAAGATATACAGAGAATGTATACGAATTTTTACGGTGCAGCACCAAAAACAGTTCCAGGACAGCAACATCCCCAAATCTTTACCTCACTCGAATTAGAGGCTTCTCTTGGCACAACAATAAAATAAAAAGGATAAGGAGAGGTCATTACAGTAGTAATGACTTCCAAGACTCAAATAAAAGAAAAAGTACTGAAAAGAAAACATTGGGTTATCTCCTAAGAGTGCTTTTCTTTAACGCCTTTGAGCTAGGCGCAGAAAATTGCGAATCAAGTAACATCAAGTGATGAAGCATCAAGCTCATAATTTGCTCTAAGAATAGAGTCAAAAAGCAATTTATTTCTTTTCCTAGGGAAGTGTTCCATACCTTTCTTTAGTGGGAATTGATATTTGATGGTGCCTTCCCTCATATCAATAATGGCACCTACAGTTCGAAGAAAGGGTCTTCCCAAAATAATAGGACATGAAGCATGGCATTCAACGTCCATAACAAGAAAATCAACGGGAACAAGGTTATTATTAACCACAATAAGAACATCATTAATTCTTCCCAAAGGTTTCTTCTTAGCAACATCAGCAATAGGAACATCATAATAACATTTTTCAAGCGGTGGTAAATCAAGCATGTCATAAATTTTTCTAGGCATGATAGAAATACTAGCACCTAGATCACATAAAGCATGGCAATCAGAACCATTAACATGCAAATCAATGATGGGTTCCCAACCATCTTCTAACTTCTTGGGAACAGAAGCTTTTTGCTGCAACTTTTCATCCCTAATTTTTATGAGAGCATTGGTAATATGCTTAGTAAAAGCAATATTTAAAGAACTAGCATTGGGAGTCAAATCAAGCTTTTGCAAGAACAAAATAACTTCAGATATATTGCAGCCATCAACATCAAAATCATTAAAGGAAGTAGAGCTATCATCTCCTACACTCCGAAAAATTTCAGCACTCTTTTGAGAAAAAGTTTTGGCAGTTTTAGGCTTTTTAACACAAGGAGTGGGAGTTTTCTCTACACCAATCAAAATAAGAGGATTTCTAGCATTAGGAGCAACATCATTAGAGGTAGTAATAGTACAAACTTTCAAATTCCTAGCAATCTCATCCTCTCTTTCCCATCTAGCATGCAATTCTGCTAACAATCTAAGATTTTCATCAATTCCAACTTGGATAGCATTAGCAGTAGCAAAAACATTGTTCTCTTTCACATCATTAGGCAACACTTTTAATTTCAGAAGTTCAACATCATGAGCAAGGCTATCAACTCTAGAAGCAAGAATATCAATTTTGCCTAACTTTTCCTCAACAGACTTGTTAAAAGCAGATTGTTTTACCATGAAGTCTTTGAGCATGACTTCGAGTTCAGAGGGCGCGGCCCTAGTGTTGTTGTAGGAATTACCATAAGAATTACCATAACCATTACCATTGGTAGAAGGATACGGCCTATAATTGTTACTAGCAAAATTGTTCCTATAAGCATTGTTGTTAAAATTATTATTTCTAATGAAGTTCACATCAACATGCTCTTCTTGAGCAACCAAAGAGGCTAAAGGAACATTATTAGGATCAACATGAGTCCTATCATTAGCAAGCATAGCCATAATAGTATCAATCTTATCACTCAAGGAAGAGGTTTCCTCAACAGAATTTACCTTCTTACCTTGTGGAGCTCTCTCGGTGTGCCATTCGGAATAATTTACCATCATGTTGTCAAGTAGCTTTGTTGCGGCGCCCAAGGTCAGGGACATAAAAGTGCCTCCAGCAGCTGAATCAAGTAGGTTCCTCGAAGAAAAATTCAGTCCTGCATAAAAAGTTTGGACAATCATCCAAGTAGTCAGTCCATGAGTGGGGCAATTCTTTATCATAGATTTCATTCTTTCCCAAGCTTGAGCAACATGTTCATTATCAAACTGACTAAACTTCATAATATTGCTACGCAAAGATATAATTTTAGTAGGAGGATAGTATCTACCAATGAAAGCATCCTTACACTTAGTCCATGAATCAATACTATTCTTAGTCAAAGACAGCAACCAATCTTTAGCTTTTCCTCTCAAAGAAAAAGGAAACAACTTGAGCTTAATAATATCACTTTCAACATTCTCATACTTTTGCATCTCACATAGCTCAACAAAATTGCTGAGATGAGCTGTAGCATCTTTAGTACTAGCACCAGAAAATTGCTCTTTCATAACAAGGTTCAATAAAGCAGGCTTAATCTCATAAAAATTTGCAGCAGGAGCAGGTGGTGCAATAGGAATGCAGATAAAATCACTATTGTTCGTGCTAGTAAAGTCACACAACTTGGTGTTTTCAGGAGTAGCCATTTCAGCAAAACTAAAAGTAGACAAGTAAAAACAACTACCAAGGATTCTATTTTTTTTGGGTTTTTGATATAAAACGATGCAAGTAAAAATAAAGTAAAGCAAAACTATAAAACAAAGTAAAGGATGTGTGTGCGAAAAACTCCCCTTGCAGAGGTCTTCCACTCTCCCCCGGCAACGGCACTAGAAAGAGCTTGATGCTACCGAGTTGATGAAGTAAATAACCGGCCAGTTGGGAACCCCAAGAGAAGGTTTGATGAAGATAGCAGCAAGTTTTCCATCAGTTAAGAAACCAAGGTTTTATCGATCAGGAGAAGAGCAGACAATGCGACTGAAGGTGATGCGGACTGGCTTAATAGCACTCCAACAAGGGCGCCGTTTAACGATACTTGTTGACTCGTCTTCGGCTAGTAGCAACGTGGAACCTGCACACACACAACCAAGTACTTTGTTCCCAACTTGCGATGAGGTTGTCAATCTTACCGGTTTGCTTGAAACAAAGGTTATGAGCGCATCGAGTGGAAAACAGTAGAAGTATGCGAGTAAAGTAAACAGTGCAAGTAAAGTAAACAGGTGATAGCAATATGATGGAAATAGGACCGGGGTCCACAGTTCACTAGTGATGTCTCTCCATAAGATAAATAGCACATGCTGGGTAAACAAATTACAGTTGGGCAATTGATAGAATAAAGATAAACGTGATATGTCAAGAAGATCACTATGCGATTTACTCTGGGCATTACAACAAAATACATAGACCGCCATCCAACTGCATCTATGACTAATGATCCACTTGTGGCGAATCAATCCGAGAACTCCACAAGTATTAAGTTGCGAACAACAGATAATTGCATTAAGCAAAGTGTGTAATGTAAACAAAGCATATGCCCTCGAGCATATGAATGTTGTTTTCTCCCTAGTAGCAACAGCACATCTACAACCTTAGAGGTTTCTGTCACTCCCCCAGATTAAATAGAGGCATGAACCCACTATCGAGCATAAATACCCCCTCTTGGAGTCACTAGCAACTACTCGGCCAAGATAGCTACTAACAACGGAGAGCATGCAAGATCATAAACAATATAGAGATAACATAAGATATATTTTAGTATAGCAACTCAATCATAACACCAATATTCATCGGATCCCAACAAACCAAACATATAGAATTACATAGCGGTGATCTCAATCATGTAGGGCAGCTCATGAGATCTTAACATCAAACACATGGTGGAGAAGACAACCATCTAGCTACTGCTATGGACCCATAGTCCAAGGTAGACTACTCACTCATCGCTCCGGAGGCAAGCATGGCGATGAAGAAGACCTCCGGTGGCGATTCCCCTCTCCGGCAGGGTGCCGGGAAGAGCTTCTGGACCCTCCCGATCTTTGGGTCGACGGCGGCGGCGGATCGCGATGTGTTCTAGAAAATTGATCGGGTACTTAGGTTTTTTCCGTCGGGGGGTCTTTATAGGCGAAGGGGCATTGTCAGAGGTGGCACGAGGGGCTCTCACACATAGGGGGCGCGGCCAGGCCCCTGGCCGCGCCGCCCTGGTGTGTGGGGCCCTCGTGGCCCCCCTCCAACTCCTCTTCGGATCTCTGGAAGCTTCTGGGAAAAAATAAGACTTTAGGAACTTGTTTCGTCCAATTCTGAGAATATTTCCTGTGTATCACTTCTGAAACACAAAAACAGCAGAAAACAGGGAACTGGCACTGTGGCGACTTGTTAATAGGTTAGTTCCGGAAAATGCATAAAAGTGCCACGAAGTGTAACGAAACAGTAGGCAAATGGTGTAAAAACAAGCATGGAGCATCAAAAATTATAGATACGTTGGAGACGTATCAGGGATAAGACATCAATATTCTGCTACATACACCCCTTAACAAAATGGTGTAGCCCAGAGGAAGAACCAGACTCTTATGGATATGCATGGCTAGGTCCATGTTGGTGGAGTTTAACTCTCCATACAACTTTTGGGCAGAAGCCATCTCTATGGCTTGTCATTCATCAAATCGGCTCTACCTCCGCAAAGGCTTGAACAAGAATCCATATGAAATACTCATCGGCAACAAGCCCAACATCAAGTACTTCTGGGTTTTTGGTTGTAAGTGTTTCTTTCTTAGAAAAGGAGTTCGTTTGGGTAAATTTGATTCCAAAGCATTAGAAGGTATATTTGTTGGTTATGGTGCCGAATCCCACACTTATAGAGTCTTCAACAAGTCCACCGGGCATGTTGAAGAATCCTGTAGTGTGGTGTTCAAAGAAATGATAGCTCCAAAGGGGGGCAAGATGTTACTTATGATGTATATGATGAAATACCTCAAGATGCCATAAAAAGAATGGGCGTGAGACTTTTTGCCCCATTGTGGGGCATCTTGCGGCGGACCGAGAAGAACTATGCTCTACTCAGGTGGAGACCTCATCTACACAAGTTCAAGAAGCCCCTTCCGAAGAAGCAACTAATGTACCAACCGAAGAATAAGAGAAGACCCTTCAATAAGAAGTTGAGGCGCCACCATCCTTGCCGGATATTCCAACCGTCTCGAATTCTTCACAAGACCAAGATCAATCTACTCATGAAGACAATGATGATGTGCTCAATGATGATAAAGGTCAAGTGAATGGTCAAGACAGGGACCAAAATGATCAAGATGATTTAGTGATCTCTCGAAGATCAAATGAGGAGATCGAAGCCCGTCGCAAAACAAGAGTTGAAAGAAATTTGGAACTTAGAGGTCATACCCTAGAGAGGGTTATTGGAGATTTAAGAGGCAATGTATCTACCTGGAGTCAATCGGCAAAATTTAGCAATCATCAAGCCTATATCTCCATGATAGAACCCAAGAAAGTATTTGAAGCACTTGAAGATCTGGATTGGTTGGATGATATGCATGAAGAACTCAATAACTTCAAGCGCAATAATGTGTGGGTGTTAGTAGATAAGACAAAAGAGTGACGCAATGTTATTGGCACAAAGTGGATATTCAAGAACAAGCAAGATAAGCATGGAATTGTTGTGAGGAACAAGGAAAGATTGGTAGCTCAAGGTTTCTCTCAAGTTGAAGGAATTGATTTTTGGGAAACCTATGCTCTCGTGGCTCACCTTGAGTCCATCTGTATCCTTATCGCATATGCCACTCATCATAATTTAAAGTTGCAACAAATGGATGTTAAAAGTGCATTTCTTAATGGTCCTTTAAAAGAGGAGGTGTATGTTAAGCAACCCCCGGGATTTGAGGATCTCAACTTCCCTAACCATGTCTACAAACTCTATAAGGCACTCTATGGACTTAAACAAGCTCCACGTGCATGGTATGAGCACCTTAGGGAGTTGTTGCTAGACCGTGGGTTTGAAGTTGGGCAAATCGATCCCACTCTTTTTACTAAGAAGGTTAATCGGGAGCTTTTCATATGACAAATATATATTGATGATATTATCTTTGGATCTACTAAGAAAGCTTTTAATGATGAATTTTCAAAGCTTACAACCAATAGGTTTGAGATGTCTATGACGGGCAAAATGAAGTTCTTTCTTGGTTTTGAGATCAAGAAATTGAGGGAAGGAACTTTCATTAATCAAGAAAAATATGTCCAAGACATGCTCAAGAGGTTCAAGATGAAGGAACTAAACGGGGTTGCCACACTAATGCCTACCAAATGTCATCTTGAGCTAGATCCCAAATGTAAAGATGTGGATCAAAAGGTATACCGTCCTATGATCGGTTTGTTGCTTTACCTTTGCACATCTAGAGTTGAGTGTAGGTGTGTGTGCAAGGTATCAAGCCGCTCCTAAAGAAAGCTACTTAGTGGCGGTCAAATGAATCTTTTAGTATTTAGTTCATACCCCAAATTATGGGCTTTGGTATCCTAAAGTCTCAACTTTCTCTCTTTGTGGCTACATGGATTTAGATTGGGCTGGTGACAAGGATGATAGGAAATCAACCTCTGGGGCTTGTCAGTTTCTTGGTAGGTCCTTAGTGTGTTTGTCATCTAAGAAGCAAAATTGCATATCTCTCTCCACCGCCAAAGCCGAATATGTTGTCGCCGCAAGTGGATGCACTCAATTGTTATGGATGAGGCAAACTTTAAGGGAATATGGTGCCTCTTTTGTGTGACAATGAGAGTGCTATCGAGATAGCCTATAATCCAGTGCAACATTCAAGAGCTAAGCATATTGAGATCCAGAATCATTTTATTAAAGATCATGTTGCCCGTGGTGATATTGAACTTGCATATGTTTGCACCAAGGATACTTGCCGATATATTCACAAAGCTCCTTGATGAAGCAAGACTTTGTTACTTTAGGAATGAGCTAAATATCATTGATTCAAGGAGCATGGCTTGAACATTTTGCAAACACACTTATATCTCAATCTTTATTAGGTTTAGGTGTGCGCATGGAAATAAGGGGAGTGAGGTCCTAATTAATTGGGCTATCCCTCCCCCATAATGTCGATAAAGAAAATCATTTTCTTAATATCATTTTGTGATATGTGAGCTTCAGTGAAGAGTATTGGTTATGGAGCCCAAGATACATTTTTGCGGTCTCATGCCAAACAGTCATACATGGTGGCCTCGGCCACCGACCTCTTCTTTTTTGAAGAATTGATTCATTGCAAATATTATTTGGGATTTATTGGATATCTAACCTTGTCTCTACTCTTGGTATGGGAAGGCACTTGCATTGGCTTTTCCTATTTGATTCTTGCAATGTCAAGTGCTCGAAACCACTCAGTGACCAGTCTATCCTAAGCCTATTTCTTAGTTCCCCAAAACACTCTCTCCATATCATGCATATTTCAGAATCCCTTTGTTCTATTCCTGCCAACCTAGGCCGCAATTAGCCGGCCTCTGGCCGGAAAATTCCGGTGGGGCGGCTAAAGTCGGCCTTACGATCAGAAAAATCTAGTCCCCTTGGCGCTGTCGTTTTCTCCTTAAGGGTCGTGGGGCGAGGGTTACCCTCATTATTTCCCATGCCCTCATCCACCAAACCGCCGCCCTGCCCCCTTGGTGGTGCGGTGTTGATGTAGGAGTTTTATAGATGACCGCCCAGTTGGAAACCCCAAGAGAAGGTGTGATGAGCATAGCAGCAAGTCTTCCCTCAGTATGAAACCAAGGTTTATCGAACCAGTAGGAGACAAAACCAAACTTCCAAAGGTTGATGATTGCTAGCTTCGCGACAGCTCCGGACAATGTATGTATGGCGCCTAGTCCAGGGCGTAGCTTTGCACCAGCAGCAACGTGGAACCTGCACACAACACAACCAAGTACTTTGTCCCAACTTACAGTGAGGTTGTCAATCTCACCGGTTTGCTGTAAACAAAGGATTAAGCGTATCAAGTGGTAAAAGATAGTAGTTTGCAAGAATGTAAATAAAACAAGTAAAAGGTAAACGGTAATAGCGATGTAAAAGAATGGACCGGGGTCCACAGTTCACTAGTGGTGTCTCTCCATAAGATAAATAGCATGCTAGGTAAACAAATTACAGTTGGGCAATTGGTAGAATAAAGCAAATGTACAAATGTCATGAGGATCACTATGAGATTCACTTGGGCATTACAACATAATACATATACCGTAATCCAACTGCATCTATGACTAATAATCCACCCTCTGGATATCGTCCGAGCAACCATTGGGTATTAAGTTACAAGCAACAGATTATCGCCTTAAGCAAAGTGTGTAATGAAACAATACAAATGTCCTTGAACACAAGATTGTTGTTTTCTCCCTAGTAGCAACAGCACATCTACAACTTTAGAGGTTTCTGTCACTCCCCCAAGTTACTAGAGGCATGAACCCACTATCGAGCATAAATACTCCCTCTTGGAGTCACTAGCATCTACTCGGCCAAGATATCTACTAGCAACGGAGAGCATGCAAGATCATAAACAACATAGAGATAACATAAAGATGATAAATCAACAATTCAACTTGACATAGTACCAATATTCATCGGATCCCAACAAACACAACATGTAGAATTACACAACGATGATCTTGATCATGATAGGCAGCTCACAAGATCTAAACATGAAGCACATGGAGGAGATGACAACCATCTAGCTACTGCTATGGACCCGTAGTCCAAGGTAGACTACTCACACATCACTCCGAAGGCAGGCATGGTGATGAAGAAGGCCTCCGGAGGTGATTCCCCTCTCCGGCAGGGTGCCGGGAAGAGCTTCTGGACCCTCCCGATCTCGCATCAACGACGGCGGTGGCTTACAGTAGGTTTCGTGGAAAATTGATCGGGGCTTTAGGTTTTCCCGTTGAGAGGAATATATATAGGTGGAAGGGCGGTGTCAGGGAGTGGGCCAGGGGCCCAAACCACAGCCTGGCGCGGCCAGGGGGCCCGTGCCATGGCATGGTGCGGCCGCCCTCTGGCGCCCCTCCGTCTCTGCTTTGGACTCCGTGATGCTCCGGGAAAAATAGGAACTTCGGCTTTTGTTTTGTCCAATTCCGAGAATATTTCCTATGTAGCTTTCCTGAAACACAAAAACAGCAGAAACAGGAACTGGCACTGTGGCATCTCGTTAATAGGTTAGTTCCGGAAAATGCATAAAAACGCCACGAAGTGTAACAAAACACAAAGCAAATGGTGTATAAACAAGCATGGAGCATCAAAAATTATAGATACGTTTGAGACGTATCACCCCTCCTGCGAGGCGCCGTCGCTGTCCCCGTGCTCTCTAGCCACCGGAGACCCCTCCCCGGCTGGTCTCTCCTCCGGCGCCTTTCCCCCTGCCCCATGGAGCATGGTACTAACCCCTTCGCTCTCTCTAGGGTTTCCCTAGTGTTTAGGGTTGGATCTGTGGTTTTGCTCTCGATCTGTGGTGGCTTTGGTAGGAATAGAATGCTCTCCTCCTACATTAGTCTCTGGAGATAGCTCAACGAATTTTTGTGTGGCCTGAATCGAAGTTTTTTCAGCCACACTCATCTGGACCCGAAGATTCCGGTCAGGCCGACTAAAACCGGTGTGTGGCTGGAAAAAGCCGGTCTATATCATTTTCTTTCATTTTGTTTCTTTGCAAGGACTATTGTGTTGATCCTCTGAACATGCATGCTTATCTCTGTTGCTACCCTTCTATCTCTATTCACGGGTCAGTCAGGTTCCCGTGGAAACAGAGATCAAACGGGCCGATATGAGTCTCGCAAGAGGTTGTCAAGGGATGAGGCTGGAAACATCTATGATCCTAAAGCAAGGAAAAATAGATGATGCTCGCAGTGTTGCAACCGACAAACAGAAGAGACTGGATGAGAGGAACAAGAAGGCAATATTGGCCTATGTGACCAACCCCAAAAATCTGTCCAAGCAAGAGTACCGTGAGTTTCACCTTACCCACTTCAACTCCAAGCTCAAGGATAATTCCAGTGAGTTCTTTTGGCGCTCTGAGCATGAGATGATTCGTAAACAAGTTTATGCACCCATGAGTACCAAATTTTGCCCAATTAAGTACATTTGTATTCAGCTGCCATTCAAGGTTGAGTATTTTCATGATGCTCTATGGGTCACTGAGAAGCTAGGGTTGCACCAGTTGTTGTCGATCAAGCAAGACTATTTCACCAACTTGATTCAAAAATTCTATGCCACCTTGGAGTTTGTCACTCAAGACAATGTTGGGATGACTTGGATGACCAATGAAGTGAGGAGGTTCTCTACCTTTGCTTGCTTTGGACAGCTTTTGGGCTACACTTTCTTGGCTCTTGAGATTCTAAATGGGCACCAAATGCATGTTAACACCTCCGAGTACAACAAGGAAAAGTTGGCTCCACTTTCTGCTCATGGAAGCACCCCGGAATTGACTTCAAATCTTCTTGCACTATATAATATGTTGCTCCGAATCTTCCGTGCCAATATCTCTCCAAGAGGTGGAAACAATGATGCCATTCGAGGTGGTCTTGTGAATCTTCTGCACTTTGCCTATGAAGCCTATGAAGAAGGGGAGATATGTGCAAACAAGAAAATTGATGTGATGCACTATATTTTCTCCGAGATGCATAGTGCTATGATTGAGAAGAAGGTTCCTCCATATGGTCCTTACATTATGAAGCTTATCTTGGATAAGGCAGATGACAAGGATAACATTGAAGAAGAAGAAATTGTGTTTGAGGGTATGGAACAACATCAACAATTCAAGCTCTACAAGAAGCACGTTGCGGCTAGCTACTCCGAGTGAAGATCTTGGTGGCAACCGCTATCCTAGCTGTAGTATAAGGGAGAATGTGGATCCCCCAAGTGGCCAAATGGGTCGTGAACTCAATAAGCTCAAGTGGTGGCGAAGAGCCATGTTTTGCATGAACAATGATGTTCATCAAACCAAATATAGGGACTATGTTTAGCGCAAGAATATTCGTGCCAAGCAACGTGATTTGGATGCTCATTTGAAGATTGTTGAGAACAGTAAAGGGGCAAGTACTCAAGATGATGAGCCCAAGCAAGCCAATTCCGAGACCACTTTCTCGTTTAGTAAATGGAAAGAAAGATCCTCTTTTGATCTGAAAGAGTTGGCCGATGTCACCTCCAAAGGCAAGGAAGCTGTTGATGAAGAACCCTCGGATAATGAAGAGTAAAGTGAAGCAAGTGGATATGATGATGATGATGACTACTATGCGTGATCTCCTTGGGAAGTAGCATCGCTCTTCTTCCATTTTTGGCATCTTGATGCCAAACGGAGAGAAGTAGTTCTATTAGGATCTACGGGATTTGCATGGGGCGGGGCACAAGCTTTTATCCTATTTATGTCTTCTCGCTTGTGTCCCATTCGTGGTTTGTGTTGACTTTCCATCTACGTTATCTCCTGGTTGAACTCTGTTTTTATGTAGTAGACTATCTATGGTGTGATCCTAATTATTGCCTTAATATTACTATGTGTGCTATTTGTGCTTATTGAATATATTGTGCACATGTGGATCACCTTATAAAATGTAGGGGGAGTTTTCTTAGCTAGTGTGCCCTAGGAATTCAAATGCAAACTTAATTAGGGCACATGGCTAGGGGGAGTGATGACCCACAAGTATAGGGGGTGTATCATAGTACTTTCGATAAATAAGAGTGTCGAACCCAACGAGGAGCAGAAGGTGTTGACAAGTGGTTTTGATCAAGGATTCACTGTAAATACTAGCAAACGGGTTTCTAGGGGTATTTGGTAGTGCAAATAAATAAAGTATGAGTAAATAAAAGACAATAGTAATAATTGTTGCGAGTGGCCCAATCCTTTCTAGAGCAAAGGACAAGCCGGTTGTGTAACTTATGATAACCAAACGTTCTCGAGGACACACGGGAGTTTCTGTCAAGTGCATTCGCTTCATATCGCTAAATAATCTTTATTGGTTTGATAAGTGTTATGGGGGTGAACCTGTGCTAGCGCACTACCCTTACTAGGATAAATACACACTTGTGATTATACCCCTTGCAAGCATCCGCAAATACAAGAAATTAATTAAGATAAATCTAACCACAGCCTTAAACTCTAAGATCCTACGCTCCATGGTGCAATGGTTTACCAACAGAGGTTTAGGTTTCTGTCACTCCAGCAACCCCACAATTGGTAGCCAAATACACAGTGCATCTCACTAGGCCCATAAATGGTGAAGTATCATGTAGTCGACGTTCACATGACACCACTAGTGAAATAGCACCACAACAAATAAATATCAAACCATTAAATATTACTCAACATAATTCCACTACTAACGACTTGACTTCTCCCATGTCCTCAAGAACTAAACGAACTACTCACAAGACATCATATGGATCATGATCAGAGGTGAAATAATGGTAAATAATAATCTGAACATAAACCTTAATTCAACGGTTCCACTCAATAGCATCAACCACAAGAGTAATCAACACCGGGAAAGTTTCCCCTAAGAATTTGACAAGATTCAACTCAAGATGTTACAGCGAGATGGCGTGGTGATGGTGGAGATGAAGGTGCTGGTGATGAGGATGATGGTGATGATGATCCTGATGAAGTCTGGCGTGATGATGATGACGATGGCGCCGATCTCCCCTCTCCGGGAAGGAATTGCCTTGGCAGATTTCTGCCTGCCAAAGAGCTTTTCTCTCTCTGGTGTTTTCCACCCCGCAGAGGTGGCGGTGTCTATCTCTGAGCCCCCCCTTGACTTAGGTTTTCGGGGACGATAAAATACGCGAAGGGGCGATGGCAGAAGTGGGCCAGGGTGGCCACACAACAGGCCGGCACGGCCAGGGGTCAGGCCGCGCCCCCTGTGTGTGAGCCTGCCCCGTGGCTCCTCTCGACTCCTCCTTCTGGCTTTTTAGTCTTCTGGTAAAATATAATTTTCTGGTATTTTTCTGGAATTTCCCGATCTTCCGAAATATGGTGTCTTGATAGTCCTTTTTCCAGCAGAATCCTGACTCCGGCAGCAAATCCTCCAATGATCATCAAACATGTAAAAACAGAAGAAACAACATAAGTATCATCTCTAAATGTGAAATATATCAATGAATAATAGTAAATTATGATACAAAATAGTGATGTAAAATGGACGTATCAACCCCCCAAGCTTAGACCTCACTTGTCCCCAAGCGAAAACTAAACTCGGTAAACATGACCACGAGTTTATGGAGTGAAGTGTCGACAATCAAAATACGGACAAGAAGCATCACATTCACCAAGGCACAAATTATAATAGACAGCAACTTCCCTTTATAAGATATAGACTTGCAATAAGTAAAAGGATATCACAAATAAGGATGCACAAGGTAAACTATAATTGGTGATGGCAAACCTTAGTTCTTGGTCAGAGAACAATGAACAAACTATACTTACTTTTGAACGGAGCCTTTTAAAAATAGAGCTAATATAGCAAAAACCATATGCTCAATGAAACAAACTTTTGCAATCATAGAAAGCTTTCAAAGATATATTCCTTCAGATAAAAGCATTGTACTGACAAAAGAAGTTAGTAAACATGATTGAACGGATCAACATATGGATGAGTGAAACATAACAACTCAAATGCTTGCTTGAGATAGAAGGGAATAGGTTGACTCAACATAAAAGTAAAAGATAGGCCCTTCACAGAGGGAAGCAGGGATTAAACATGTGCTAGAGCTTTTCATTTGTAAAACAGAGGTAAAAGTTGTTTTGAGAGGTGGTTGCTTTTGCCAACGACTAGCAACAGAGTTCTTGATATCTTCCATACTAAACAGGTGAGAGCGGTTTCGAGATGTTGATTAGTTGGCACAATTGTGCTCTTTTATAACTTGGCACTCCTCCCCACCTTTTCCTTTCTCAAACCATGGCTAACCGATTCCATCGGGTGCCAACCAACTTTCACATACCATGGAGGAGTGCCTTTTTCTTTTCTTTTTGAGATTACAATGGTCTGACCAGCTCCCTTGCAAAATTAATGATGAGCAGATGAAGCTGCCTAGTCGAGGGGTACTTAATTTAGTATGGAAGATAACAAACCCATCCACTACGTCCTCATGAGCTAAAAATAGTGGCACAAAATGAGAAGTATTTGAAGGTTTTTGAAAGGTAGCACATGAAAATTTACTTGGAATGGCTTGAAATACCATGCATAGGAATTTATAGTGGACTCTTTGGAAGTAACTTGGCTTTTGGGAGTTGGATGCACGAGAAGTATTCCCTCTCAGTACAGGTTTTTGGCTAGCAAGGCTGGGTAGCAAGCATAAGAGTTGTATGAAACAAACAAACATACATATAATAGGAACAATCATGCAAACTTCCTTGAAGGTACAATGATTTTAACTTTGAGAATAATATTGCTTATAAGCCAAACATGAAGGAAAACTGAAGTGATGTAACTACAAGCACTTCTTTCTTCTTTTCTACTCAAACCTCAAGGTAATGTTGCTACTGACCAAGCTAAGTTTGCCAAAACCAACTAAATTTACTCATGCTCCCAAAGTGATACCAATACTAATCAACAAGACTAATCATATAAGAAACATTGCAAACTAAAATAAAGTGTGCAGAAAGTAAATGATACTACTTCTCATTAATATTTCATTACCGCAACTCACACCAAGGGATACATAGATAACCAACTAAGGAGGATACTTCCACACTGCAAACTATTCTATAAGATAACCTCTCTATTCATGATATGACTCTACTTGAAAAGTAAATGAGTAAAAGATAATGATGTGATACCGCGGCACTCCCCCAAGCTTGGAACAAGCCAAGGGGATGTCAATACCAATGACGAATTACTCCTTCGGCGGTGGTGGTGAGTCTTTATCATCATCGTACTTCCAAGGCAGAGGTCCCCCGTCAAGGAAGGATGTCTTGGTCTCCAATATCCTGAAACTTGCAGCAGCACTCATTTGTTGAAATCTAGCTTCATACTCACAATTTTGGTTCTGCAAGTCGTAGAGTTGTGCTTGTAATTGGTAAGTGGTCTCATGGAGCGAAAATATGTCCTTCCAGAGTTCTGTAGTCTCTTTCTTGTACTTGGCGACAAGCTCTTGATTAATCCTATGGATGATGTCCACCTCGTGTTCTGCCATCTTCTTATATTTAAAAACTTCTTGTTCTAGTGCTTCCATCCTGGCTTGGAGACCCCCTTCTCCCTTAGGGCCTTGGACATCTTTGATTTGCAACTCCCCATCGTTGAGTAACAACTCCTTCGGATGCATCTTCAGCTCCCTCATATACGGATTAATGGTATCCGCAAGAGGGTTATCCTCGGATGGACCGGACGAAGACATTGCAACTTCAAAGCCGAGAACAATCCCCTGACAGAAACAGCTCGAAACGAAAACACGACGAGAAAAAGATATATAGACCTCGGGGACTCCGGGGGGTTATATAGACAAAAATTAAACATCGAAACCAAGTCACAGGAGGAAACCGAGATGGAAACGAGCTCCGGGGTGCTCACACAATAGGTGGGCGCGGCCTGAGGTGGGCCCGCGCCCCCTATGTGTGAGGACACACCGGACTCCTTCTCCTTCCCGTTTTTGTCTCGTGATTTTTCATATTTAACAAAAACAATAAAAATATAACTAAAAAAGTTTAACGTGAACCTTCTCTGACTAGAACTGTTACCTATTCGAAAACGAACTCTGCAGGTTTCTGCATATTGTCCTAGATGAATTCTTCCGGAGAAACCGTTTGAATAACATCAACATCTTCATTATAAGAATCTCCAGCAATATAATGTTTGAGTCTTTTCCCATTCACCACTTGTGTAGTGTCATCTTTCAACGAAGCAATCTTTATCGCACCTGAGCGGTACACTTCCACAATAACATATGGTCCTTCCCATTTAGAGAGTAATTTTCCTGCAAAAAATCTGAGACGAGACCTATACAATAGAACTTTCTCACCAACATGAAACTCTCTCTTAAGAATTCTCTTATCATGCCATTGCTTGACTTTATCTTTGAAAAGTCTGGCATTCTCGCAGGCTTTGTTTCTCCACTCATCTAAAGAACTCAAATCTAAAAACCTTTTCTTACCGGCAAGTTTTAAATCCCTTTTAAGCTCTTTCACTGCCCAAAAAGCTTTGTGTTCTAATTCTAAAGGCAAGTGACACGCTTTTCTGTAAACCATTTTGTAAGGGGACATGCCCATGGGGTTCTTATAAGCAGTTCTATAAGCCCATAAAGCATCGTTTAACTTGCTAGCCCAGTTTTTCCTAGATCTATTGACAGTCTTCTGCAAGATAGACTTGATCTCTCTATTTGAAAGCTCTACCTGCCCACTAGTTTGGGGATGATAAGCAGAAGCAATTCTATGATTAACGTCATATCTAGCAAGAGTTTTTCTAAAACCGCCATGAATAAAATGAGAACCTCCATCAGTCATAAGATATCTAGGCACACCAAACCTAGGAAAAATAACATCCTTAAGCATTTTTAACGAGGTCTCACCATCGGCACTCTTTGTAGGTATGGCTTCTACCCACTTGGTAACGTAATCAACAGCAACAAGTATATGAGTATAACCTTTTGAAGGAGGAAAAGGACCCATAAAGTCAAATCCCCAACAATCAAATGGTTCAATAACAAGAGTGTAACTCATAGGCATTTCATTACGTCTAGAAATATTACCAACTCTTTGACATTCGTCACAAGATAAAACATACCTTCTAGCATCTTTAAAAAGGGTTGGCCAATAAAAACCTGATTGTAGAACCTTTTGCGCAGTTCTATCTCCAGCATGATGTCCTCCATAAGCGCTTCCATGGCATTTTCTCAATATTTCTTATTGTTCATACTTTGGAACACATCTTCGCATAATACCATCAACTCCTTTATATAAGTGTGGGTAATCCCAAAAGTAATGCCTCAAATCATAAAAGAATTTTCTTCTTTGCTGAGCTGTAAAGGTTGGAGGCAAATACTTGGAAACAATAAAATTAGCATAATCAGCATACCAAGGAAGGTCTCGCGAAGTTACATTTATTGAAGCCAACTGTTCATTTGGAAAACTATCATTAACAGGAATAGGATCAAAAGAAATGTTTTCCAATCTAGACAAATTGTCAGCAACAGGATTTTCAACACCTTTCCTATCTACAATATGCAAATCAAACTCTTGTAAAAGCAACACCCATCTAATAAGCCTAGGCTTAGCATCCTTCTTAGACATAAGATATCTAATAGCAGCGTGATCAGTATGAATAGTAACTTTAGAATCAACAATGTAAGGTCTAAACTTATCACATGCAAAAACAACAGCAAGAAACTCTTTCTCAGTAGTAGCATAATTCTTCTGAGCAGCATCAAGAGTTTTACTAGCATAATGAATAACATTCAACTTATTATCTACGCGCTGTCCAATAACAGCACCAACAGCAAAATCACTAGCATCACACATAATTTCAAAGGGTAAATTCCAATCAGGTGGTTGAACAATAGGAGCAGTAGTTAAAGCCTTCTTAAGAGTTTCAAAAGCTTCTTTACAATCATCATCAAAGACAAATGGTACATCTTTCTGAAGAAGATTAGTAAGAGGCTTTGAAATCTTAGAGAAATCTTTAATAAATCTCATATAGAAACCAGCATGACCAAGAATACTACGAATACCTTTAACATCTCTGGGACAAGGCATTTTCTCAATTGCTTCCACTTTCGCTTTGTCAACCTCAATACCTCTTTCAGAAATTTTATGTCCAAGAACAATTCCTTCATTCACCATAAAGTGGCATTTCTCCCAATTAAGACCAAGATTAGTTTCTTCACACCTCTGCAAAACTTTATCAAGATTGTGCAAACAGTTATCAAAAGAAGTTCCATAGACGGAGAAATCGTCCATGAAAACCTCCACAATTTCTTCACAAAAACCATGAAAAATAGCAGACATGCATCTTTGAAAAGTAGCTGGAGCATTGCATAAACCAAACGGCATACGTCTATAAGCATAAGTTCCATAAGGACAAGTAAAAGTGGTTTTCTCTTGATCTTCCTTTCTAACAACAATCTGAGAGAAACCGGAATAACCATCAAGAAATCAAAAATGAGTCTTCTTAGACAGCCTCTCTAACATTTGATCTATAAACGGTAAAGGATAATGATCTTTCTTGGTAACTTTGTTTGCCTTTCTAAAATCAATGCACATCCTATAACAAACTACTACCCTTTGAGGAATAAGCTCATTATTCTCATTAGGCACAACAGTCATACCTCCTTTCTTAGGAACACAATGAACAGGACTAACCCATCTACTATCAGCAATAGGATAAATAATACCAGCATCAAGAAGCTTCAATACCTCATTTCTTACCACTTCCTTCATCTTGGGAATTAAGCGGCGTTGATGTTCGACGACTGGCTTTGCGTCTTCCTCCATATTAATAGCATGCTGACATAAAGTGGGAGAAATCCCTTTTAAATCATCAAGAGTATATCCCATAGCTCCTCGATGTTTCCTCAATATCTCCAATAACCTTTCTTCTTCCTTTCCTGAAATCTTAGAACTGATAATAACAGGATATATTTTCTTATCATCTATATAAGCATACTTAAGATCATGAGGTAAAGGTTTTAATTCAAAAACAGGATCTTCTTTAGGTGTCAAAGTGGTACCAAGATCCTCCACAAGTAAATTGTGCTTGATCAACGGTGGTTGATGAAAGAAAATATCGTCAATCTCTTCTCTTTCCTTCCTGTAGACATCACTTTCATGGTCCTCCATGAATTGCTGCAAAGCATTATTAGGAGCAAGAGCAATAGAAGCAAGCTGTTCAACTCGAAAATTTTCATTAGGCATTTCATTTTCATAAGAAGTCTTAGCAAACTTAGAAAAATTAAACTCATAAGATTCTCCATTAAACTTAGTGAAAATTTTCTCCTTCTTACAGTCTATCACAGCACCACAAGTATTCAAAAAGGGTCTACCAAAAATAATAGGACAAGTTTTACTAGCTTCCTTACCAAGTACTAGAAAATCAGTAGGATATTTAGTCTTACCGCATAAAACTTCCACATCTCGAACAATACCAAGCGGCCAAACAGTCTCTCTATTAGCAAGCTGAACAACCACATCAATCTCCTCTAATTCACAAGGGCCAATCTCATGCCTGATTTCTCTATAAAGCTCTAAAGGAATGGCGCTTGAACTTGCACCAATGTCACATAAACCATAATAGCAATGATCGCCAATCCTGAAAGATATAACAGGAACACTTGTTTTCCTACGCCTATTAGGACTTGTTTTCCTACGCCTATTAGGATATGAAATAATGTTAGTAGCATCTTCACAAAATATAATATGTTCATCCCCTACATCTTTAGTAACAAGGTCCTTCAATATAGCCACATGAGACTTAATAGTAATTTGCTCATCAGGTTCTACAGCTTTCTTAGTACTTTTATTAGACACACTTACCAAAGTAGAATGCTCTTTTACCTTAGCAGGGAAAGGTGTGTTCTCAAAATAAGGTTCAGGCAAAATGCTATCAACAGTACAAACTTTAGTAGCTGCAGTAGGAATATGACTAACAGAATCTTTATAAGGCGCATGATATTTGTTCCAAGCTTTCTTTGGAACATCAAGATAAGAGGCAAAAGCCTTAAAACAGTTAGCAAGTATTTGAGAATCAAGACCATAAGCAGTGCTAACATTATGAAAGTCATCGGTTCCCATAAAAGCTTTAATGCATTCATAATCATAATTTATACCTGACCTCCTACCTTCGTCGTTTTCCCATCCTTCAACATTTTCTTGAATACGGTCAAGAAGATTCCACTTAGCATCTTCTTTCATATGAGTAAATGATCCAAAACAGGAAGCATCCAAATAATCCTTATCATGAAGAGCAAGCCTCGCATAAAAATTATCAATAACAATATTACTGGGGAGCTCATGAATGGGACATTTGAGCATTAGTAACTTCAATCTCCCCCACGCTTGGGCAATACTCTCTCCATCGTGAGGCCAAACGTTATATATTCGATTACGATCTTTATGAATTTCACTTGGAGGATAAAACTTGGAATAAAAGAGAGGTACAATTTCCTCCCATGCAATAGATGGACCATCTTTAAGCAGCCGATACCACTCCTCAGCTCTGCCTTTCAGTGATAAAGAGAATAGCTTCCTCTTAACTTTGCTTGATGAAATACCTGCACACTTGAACAACTCGCATAATTCATGTATAAAGAGTAAATGATCACCCAGATGGACAGTTCCATCTCCTGAATAGCAGTTATCCATAACACGTTCACCAATTTTCATAGGTATTTTAAAAGGATCTAACTGAGCAGGTGGTGGTGGTGGTTGTTCATCCACATGTGCAGTAGTAGTAGTGTTCCCAAATAGGAAATCAAATGGAGAACTCTCCATAGCAAAATAAAATAAAAATAAAAGACAAAAATAAAAACAATACTCATAGCGACGGTTACCTTTACCAATTCCACTCTTCAATAGCGCTTCACTCCCCGGCAACGGCGCCAGAAAATAGTCTTGATGACCCACAAGTATAGGGGGTGTATCGTAGTACTTTCGATAAATAAGAGTGTCGAACCCAACGAGGAGCAGAAGGTGTTGACAAGTGGTTTTGATCAAGGATTCACTGTAAATACTAGCAAACGGGTTTTCAGGGGTATTTGGTAATGCAAATAAATAAAGTACGAGTAAATAAAAGACAATAGTAATAATTGCTGCGAGTGGCCCAATCCTTTCTAGAGCAAAGGACAAGCCGGTTGTATAACTTATGATAACCAAACGTTCTCGAGGACACACGGGAGTTTCTGTCAAGTGCTTTCGCTTCATATCACTAAATAATCTTTATTGGTTTGATAATTGTCATGGGGGTGAACCTATGCTAGCGCACTACCCTTACTAGGATAAATACACACTTGTGATTATACCCCTTGCAAGCATCCGCAAATACAAGAAAGTAATTAAGATAAATCTAACCACAACCTTAAACTCTAAGATCCTACGCTCCCTGGTGCAATGGTTTCCCAACGGAGGTTTAGGTTTCTGTCACTCCAGCAACCCCACAATTGGTAGCCAAATACACAATGCATCTCACTAGGCCCATAAATGGTGAAGTATCATGTAGTTGACGTTCACATGACACCACTAGTGAAATAGCACCACAACAAATAAATATCAAACCATTAAATATTACTCAACATAATTCCACTACTAACGACTTGACTTCTCCCATGTCCTCAAGAACTAAACGAACTACTCACAAGACATCATATGGATCATGATCAGAGGTGAAATAATGGTAAATAACAATCTGAAAATAAACCTTAATTCAACGGTTCCACTCAATAGCATCAACCACAAGAGTAATCAACACCAGGAAAGTTTCCCCTAAGAATTTGACAAGATTCAACTCAAGATGTTACAGCGAGATGGCGTGGTGATGGTGGAGATGAAGGTGCTGGTGATGAGGATGATGGTGATGATGATACCGATGAAGTCCGGCGCGATGATGATGACGATGACGACAATCTCCCCTCTCCGAGAAGGAATTTCTCCTGGTAGATTTCTGCCTGCCGGAGAGCTTTTCTCTCTCTGGTGTTTTCCGCCCCGTAGAGGCGGCGGTGTCTATCTCTGAGCCTCCCTTGACTTAGGTTTTCGAGGACGATGAAATACGTAAAGGGGCGATGGCAGAAGTGGGCCAGGGTGGCCACACAATAGGCCGGCGCGGCCAAGGGTCAGGCCACGCCCCCTGTGTGTGAGCCTGCCCCGTGGCTCCTCTCGACTCCTCCTTCTGGCTTCTTCAGTCTTCTGGTAAAATATAATTTTCTGGTATTTTTCTGGAATTTCCTGATCTTCCGAAATATGGTGTCTTGATAGTCCTTTTTCCAGCAGAATCCTGACTCCGGCAGCAAATCCTCCAATGATCATCAAACATGTAAAAAGAGAGGAAACAACATAAGTATCATCTCTAAATGTGAAATATATCAATGAATAATAGTAAATTATGATACAAAATAGTGATGCAAAATGGACGTATCAGGGAGCTCCGTCTATATTTTATAGTTTGAAATCATGCAAATTTTGTATTGTCATCAAACACCAAAAGGGGGAGATTTAAAGAGCATGTCTTTCCTAATTGGATTTTGATGTTTGTTAACAATACAATCAATTCTAATCTTGTGTGTTTGATCTTTCTAGGTTCAATAAATATTTGCACAAGTTATTGGAATACCCCTTTGTGGACTCTACAACACTTTATTCTATAGCTAAAGGGGTAATTTTATATGGTGGATTGTAATGTGGTCTTGAGGAGAAGGGTTTCAAAGTGAAGGTCTGCTTTCCCTATTCAGGACGGATTTTTCTGGTGTCAGGCCATTAAAAGCGGGCTGGCTAACTTGACGATCTGGAGTGGTGCTACCAGTCAGATGGTGGGGGGGATTTCTGTCTGGATTTTTGGTCAGGAAAATTCTGGTATGCCCCAGTCCAGCTTTTTCTGGTCCTAGGCTGAAATGAGTCGGTCTTAGTACTGCTTCAGCGGTCTAATTCTGAGGGGGGGCTATAAATACCCCCTTCTTCTTCCTTAAGAGATGCTCGAGCTGCATGAAGAACATCTCCATATTCTGAGCCACAAATCCACAAGATCTCCTCCCTCACCCACCCAAAGCTCTTGATCTTTTGGGGAATCGAAGGAGAAGGCCTTGATCTACATCCTTACCAAAGAGATTCACTTTCCCCTCTCATTTGCTTGAAGGATTTGTGTCTAGGGGTTCCTTGGAAACCCTAGACCTTGATTTGTGTTTGATAACCTTGTTACTTGTTGTTTGACAGCATTGTGCTGATCTTGGGAGCCTCCAATTAAGTTGTGGATGTGTGCCCCAAGCTTGTAAAGGCCCGTTCCACCTCGAGGAATCCCTTAGTGGAAAAGTGAGCAAGGCCTTTGTGGTGCAAGGTCACACCGGAGAATAGGATGAGCCTTTGTGGCGTTGGTTAGGCCTTTGTAGCAACCACACTCCTCCAACACAGATGTACTTCCCCTCAAAAGGAAGGAACTACGGGAATCACATCCCGCATTTTTGTGTGCTCCACTCTCGGTTACCTCTATCATTTTACTGTCTTTACTTGTTGTATCTTGCTTAGCTTGTTTCTTGTCATATAGGTAAATTCACCTTAGTTGCATATCTAGAGAATTTACCTTTTGAGTCAAGCCTAAATTGAAAAAGAATTAAAATTTGAGTAGCACCTATTCACCCCCTCTAGGTTCCCCTACTATCCTTTCACCTACCACCACATATATCGTGACTCATCCCTGTATCATATACTACCTTGTGTTTGCAACCGCCAAGTCCATTGACCTCATAGGGTATGCCTAACACCCTGGCATTCGGGTCACCACTGAGTCACAACACAATATTCGTTATGCTTGCTAGAGCTTTGTTGGGGATAAAGATGAGGAAACTGCTAAAACCACATAATAACAAGTCATATTAGGAAAACACTAAAATCACAAGATTGTTGTTTATTGTTAAAATGTAAATACTTAGATATATGCCCTCAAGCTACTTTGTAACACAATACAACAACGAATCATTTTTCATATTGTTCATTATATGATTACAACCTTGAGACAAGACCAATAGCTAATCTGCTAACGGAACTTTGTGTATGCATTGCTTATGCTTTATCATCTAATTTATCGTTGTTATTGTCATGAATTTTAATTGTTTGCTTCTAACCATAATATTACCTCAAATCTTGTTATTGTCTTGGAATGGAACATCTAAAAACAATAACTAAAAATGGTTATAGTACTCTTGATACTGATCAAGAAAATAGTGGCATGGTTTTTCCACAAAATACTACATTTTGCACTATCAAGTGGATTAGGTCCTAGACCCTTGCACATCTCATTGGTATGTATGAATTTGGGCTTCAGCAATATTCCAATGTAATTTGACTATCAACAATATATGGTGCCAACCCGTATCCCTATTGCATGAGTCATATACCACATTCAACTCATGAAGACAAGGGCTACAAGGGCCCACATATGGACTTCACCAGCCTAACCATATGTGCTAATATAGGACCACATTCAAATCAAGATCTAGCAGATACAATATATGGAAGGAGATATCTCAATACTTGGCATACGAGACAAGAAGATCTTCACGTACAAGTGATGCACTCTCAAGACCTAGATCTATACATAAGGTGAAGAGAGTGACAGGAGAAGGGGCTGGCCATTCATCAAGCCATGACCTACATGGCACATCCATCTATCCACCAGATAATCTCTGAACCTTAGATTGATTTACTCGACGAGTTGCTCATCCAACTCGTCGAGATTCCCTTGTAATTATAAAGTTCTATTATCCATATCAATACAATCCAAAAGTAGGAGTAGGATTTCTCTAGTGATATCAAGATGCCTGAACCTTGGTAAATCATGTGTCAATCTTTACATGTTGGCGTGAGCCCTAGAACCTAAGAAATAAATGTACTCTCGATCCTTCGGAAGCGCGGTTAAAGATTCTCCTTTAACTGCTGGCTTCCGGGTACAGGTCTCGCACCAATAGATCATATCTAGACCGATCTCTCTGGTTAGTAAAGGAAAATTGTCGTCCCCCATTGACAACCAAAAGGACCTTAGGAGGAAATACAAATTGAACTTCAGCTTTATGCTCTATGAAATTCAAACTCTAATAGCATGATTAATGAGGGTTAATCGCTTGGAAAATCTCGCTCCAACAAGCCGATAAGGGCCCACATTCTGTTCTTCCTCCCATAGGGCCTTGTCCTTGGAGCCATGGATGGAGGAGAAGATGAATGATGAGCATGATATTAGAAAGGGAAGGTATCGTGCGAGCTCTCTAAAAATGCGAGTAAAGAAGAATATAGTGAATAGTGAGGCAAAGAGTTCAAAGTATGGGTCCTCTCCGATCCCAAGACATCCATACCCTCTTGTCATGGTATTGTCGACATGTACGCCACAAGGGTTACCTCATGGCAAGGGATGTCCAGGACGGTGATGCACATGAGTTACCCAGGTTTGAGCTCCACAAACTGATGAGAATGTGCTGCCACAAGAAGAAGATGAGGGGCATTCATTTGATGGAAGTGACAGTTCGTTGTATCCAGGTCACTATGACCCAGTTTATGCGGAGGTGATGACACTAAGCAGTGTGCCACTTTGTTGGGACTCCAAGTGCAGAGTGTTGTAATAAGAGTAAATTTTTCCCACAAGGGAACTCGGGGTTTATATCAAACTCTCGTGGAACAGTCGTAAAATCTCTCTTTGTTCTCATCACACAACCTGCAAAACAAACTCCTTGTCTTGTGTCCCCAAACTCCACCAAGTGGTTGTCAAGCACAAGGTGTTGAATGTAAGTAAAAATAAATAACAAATGTAATAAAATAAATAACAATGCAATAAAGTAAATATGATACGGGAAAGTAAACTAAGCTAAAATGCAACTCAAACAAGACGATAAAAGTGTTTTTGCATTTTTGGTATGATTGAAGAAAGTAAATATGTCTTTGTATTTTCGGAATTAATTAATGCTAAAAAATAAAATGCAAGCAAAAGTGTTGGAAAGGTGATTCTTATAATTAAAATTGAACCGAGGGTCATGGGTTCACTTGTCTAATCTCTCATAAAGTTGTAGTGGCATTAAGCGCAAGATAGATGACCAAAACATCGACATTATTTTTGTTATGTTAACTTAATAATATTTATATGGGCATCACATCCTAAAATAAAGATGATACAACACATCTTACTTATACTCCACTAGATAGGAATACACTTCAAACAATCTAGTATTAAGAATTAATAGAGTATAGCCTTAGGTACTTTGACAAGATGTTGAACAACAAATATGCTACTGCTTGGACAATTATAATAGAACAATGTCTATGAATATCGCTTGGAATTCTAAGCTGTCACTAAGAAATTATAACACATGCATTCTTTTTATCCCTAGTGAGGTAACCATGGAATTGGAAAACACCATAGCAGATCATGAATTCTGATCACAATTCACTACTACTACCTAGTTACTCCATCTAATACACACCATCCCCCTCTCGCGTTCTCGCATACATGTTGGATCAGAACAAGTAATAAAGAACGGGGTAATAATATGCATCTACTCATACATCAAGAACATAATAACGGCCATAATCATGCATAGCGACAAAACATCATTAACCGAAGCATAAAGTGGTATCACAAGTCAAAAACCAAATGATCATAAAGGCTTATGGTGACTTGTTAAAGTCAAACATGTTGTAAGCATGCGCCAAGTCAACCCAAATAAAGCATCAAAGGAGAAAACCACAATAATATGCTCCCATATAATAAAAACAACACATGATTCTGTCAAAGGCACATTAAGCAATCTCAGTCATTTGAGACAAGTCATGCTACAACAAAAACTACTAAGCATACTATCAAAATAACATCAAGCATGACATGCAAATTTCTAAGCCACAGTCTAAACAAGCTCCCATTTGTACCACTATAGACATGAAACTTTTTTCTCTTTTCCAACACCATTCAACCTTTTTATAACCACTCTTTGAGATGAAAACCAACATAGACCAGTGGTCTAAATACACCTTGATACAAATATATAACAAGATCTGAACAAAAATCAAGGCGAAAAATGAAAGCTAAACGCAGTTCTAGAAAAAGAGAACACTCGTTGAACGATAAGAGTGAAAACTAGAGTGTTCTTGGCAATGAAAAACGGAGTGTGTCTTCTCCAAAAGAAATTTTTTGGGGTCCAACCATTTATTGCAGCAAACAAAACAAAATAAAACTGAAAGCAAAAGTAAAGACGCTCCAAGAAAAACGCATAGTATACGAAGCAATAAAAATATAGTGTCTTGAAAGGTGACCTGATTTTTGCCAATGAAGAAGGGGTGCCTCGGGGTATCCCCAAGCTTTGACGCTTGTACCTCCTGGATATTTCTTGGGGTGACATGATCATCCCCAAGCTTGAGCTTTTGTCCATACTTCACCTCATCTCATCACTCTCCTTTCCCTACACTTGAAAACTTCCTTCATACAAAACTTCATACAATTTATTAGCAACATTAGTGTAAGCATGATAGTAAGTCTACTATTTTGGTTCAGTTTCAAACTCAAATATACCATCCATTAAAGCATAAGCTACCGTAGCAACTCCCTCAAAAGTTCCGTGATCAAAAGAACTCAAAAAGAAAGCGATTGAGAGGCAAACACAAAAAGTGGCAGAAATCTGTCAAAACAGAACAGCTGACAAAGATCAATTTTTCCGAGGACCTTCTGTTGCTCAAATAGATAAGTGCCAAACTAATAAAAGTTTGGAAATAACCTGGGGCATGCGCACAAGAAATCGCAGATCAAAAAGGTATTCTGATAATTTTCACGAATATTTTCGGTGCAGCACAGAAATCTGTTTCAGGACAGCAACTTCCCCAAATCTTACCTCCTCCAATTAGAGGTTCTTCTTGGCACAAAAACGAAATAAAAATGATAAGGAGAGGTCATTACAGTAGTAATAACTTCCAAGACTCAACAAAAAGAAAAGGTACTGAAAATAAAACATTGGGTTATCTCCCAAGAGTGCTTTTCTTTAACGCCTTTGAGCTAGGCGCAGAAAGTGGAAATCAAGTAATATCAAGCGATGAAGCATCAAGTTCATAATTTGCTCTAAGAATAGAGTCAAAAAGTAATTTATTTCTCTTTCTAGGGAAGTGTTCCATACCTTTCTTGAGTGGGAATTGATATTTAATGGTGTCTTCCTTCATATCAATGATGGCGCCAATAGTTCTAAGAAAAGGTCTTCCCAAAATAATAGGACATGAAGCATTGCATTTTGTCGGTGTTCTGGATACCGGGGTATCCCGGTCCACCTGCTCCTGGGCCCCGTCATCGGCCCATCTTCAGCCCAGGAGATAATCAACGGAACAAGTCACGGAGAAGACCCTCACGAGGAGGCGCCTCGTGAGGAGAACGACGACGGAAACTGCTAAGGACCAGAAGACCTCCTCACGAGCCCCTGCTGGTGAGGAGAGAAGGTACGCCCACGCCAGCTCAGCACGTTTTCGTGCGGAGCAAGAAGCTAACGGGCAGAAGACCGCGTACCGCCCACGCTACCCCCGACAGGGAGGAGACCAACTTTCGTTGGGCCTGCCCAAAGCGGCACAGTGGTTGTTGGCCACCCCCCTAAATATAGCGTGGACGGTGCAGGGCGCCAGAGGAAGACGTCAGCTTCCTCCACCCACTCCTGTGGACCGGCGCCGCTACCCTGCGAAGACCGAGTCTACAGAAGAGTGTAATCTACAGCTGTCCTCCCTCCTTGGCCGTGTGTGGCAACCCCTTCCCCAAGAAGATAAGGGGAAGGAGGACCTTGGCGCTATAAAAGGAGGGGGAAGCCCTCCCTTAGGGGGGATCGGATCTTCATCTTCTTCAAGCGGCTAGCTGGGCACGCAGGTTCTTCAACCTCTGGCCAGCTAGAGCTTTGTAACCAAGGCCTTGTACTCCTCGCGAGGTGTCGCGTTGCAATACAAGAAGGCAGGAAGTAGGGGTTTTACCTCACCACGAGGGCCCTGAACCTGGGTAAAGCTCGGTCTCCCTCTCTGCAGTGCGTTGCGCGTTCGACAATCGAGGCTTCCGTCACCGTGTTTCGTTGCGATCCGAGATCTCACACGTTCAGCCCCCTGCGTTCGAATCTTTGGGTCCGTCGCGTGGTACCCCGTGTTCTTGCGACACGAAATCCATCGACATTTGGCGCGCCAGGTAGGGGGCTGTGGTGTTTTTTCTTCTAGATCTGCTTCGACATGGCCGACGCCAACGCAAGGCTCGAGCGTCTTCGCCGTCGCAACGCTGTTCGGGGGCAAACCGAGCCAATCTTCCGTCGTCATGAAGCTTCAGCCGAGGAGGAAGAGGAAGAAGATCTGGAGTCCTCCTATCTCCCGACCGGGCGTACAGAGCCTTCGCTCTCCTTCACCGCCACCGCCACTTCTCGCGCTCGTTCTGGGAGTCAGCTGTCTCCTGCGCAGGCTCTCGCCATGGCGCAGGAGCTGCTGCGCTATGAACCCACCGACGACGGGCGTGAGGGGTGGCGCGCTCGAATCGCCGAGCTCGTCGCCATCGCCAACGAAGACCCGGCCCTGGGAGGAGCCCAGGGCGCGGGGAACCCAGATCCGGTGGCGGGGCATCGCGCCCCGGGTGCCGGAGATGGGGTAGCCAACAAGGCCAAGAAGGTCCCGCTACAGGCTGGGGGTTGCGAAAACTTCGTCACCATCGGGGCAGGGCTTTCCCCCAAATAGGAAAGCGCGCTCGTCACCTTCCTGCGGGCAAATTCTGACATGTTCGCTTGGACTCCGTCAGATATGCCCGGCGTTCCCAGGGAGGTGATTGAGCACCACTTAGCCGTGTGCCCTCAGGCACACCCCGTGAAGCAGAAGACTAGGAAGCAAGCGCAAGAGAAGCAGGACTTCATCGTCAAGGAGATAGAGAAGCTGAAGAAGGCCAAGTTGATACGCGAGGTGGCCCACCCCACCTGGATAGCTAATCCGGTGGTCGTCCCAAAGGCTAACGGCAGTGGGTGCCTCTGCGTGGACTTCACAAGTCTCAACAAGGCCTGTCCCAAGGATCCATATCCTCTCCCGAGGATAGATCAAATCGTCGACTCCACCGCCGGCTGCGACCTCCTTTGCTTCTTGGATGCTTTCTCCGGCTATCATCAGATCAAGATGGCAAAGGAGGACGAGGAGAAGACCGCATTCATCACGCCCTGTGGGGTGTACTGCTACGTCTGCATGCCCTTCGGCCTGAAGAACGCAGGAGCCACCTTCCAGAGGCTCATGCGCAAGGCCTTGGGGACTCAGATGGGAAGGAACGCGGAGGCCTACGTCGACGACATCGTCGTCAAGACTCGCGAGGGTCGTACCTTCATCGAGGACCTGGAGGAAACATTCGTCAACCTGAGAAAGGTAAACATCAAGCTCAACCCCGCCAAGTGTGCCTTCGGCGTACCGTCGGGAAAACTGTTGGGGTTCCTCGTGTCTCATCGCGGGATAGAGGCGAACCCTGACAAGGTCAAGGCCATCGAAGAAATGCGTCCACCGTGCAATCTCAAGGAGATGCAACGCCTCGCGGGGTGCATGGCAGCCCTGGGGCGCTTCATCGCGAGGAGTGGGGAGAAAGCTTTGCCCTTCTTCAAGCTCATGAAGCGCACCGGGAAGTTCGAGTGGACTCCGGAAGCTGACAAGGCCTTCACCGAGTTGAAAAGGTACCTCACGAGCCCACCGATCATGGTCACCCCAAGGCCTCGCGAGCCTTTGCTACTCTACATCGCGGCAACTCCAAGGACTGCAAGTGCCATCCTCGTCGCGGAGCGGGACGCTAAGGTGATCGACAAGGTCAATCCTCCCGGCCAGGGGGCTCCTCGCGAGGAAGAGGCCGCTTCGCCTCCTGTCCCTCAAGAGGAGCCGCACGCGGCATCTTCGCCGACCAAGCCGCTCTCTCAGAGCGACGCTCAAAAGCCTCCTGAGGAGGAGTCTTCCGAGGGTGTTGTCAAGGTGCAAAAGCCTGTGTACTTCGTCAGCACGGTACTGCGCGACGCGCGGGAACGCTACACCATGCAGCAAAAGCTGCTCTACACCTTGCTCATCGCCTTGCGGAAGCTACGCCACTACTTCCAGGGCCACCCGATCAAGGTGATAACCGATCGTCCCCTGGAGACCATCCTACGCAATCCCAACGTCACCGGGCGGGTGGCGGAATGGGCCGTGGAGCTTCAGCCTTTCGAGATCTCCTTCGAAACTACAAAGGTAATCAAGAGCAAGGCTTTGGCCGAGTTCACTGCGGAATGGACTGATCCATTCGTCGACGAGCCTCCAGAGGTGGAGTCAACACTCCCTGGAGAGGAGGCCCCAGGCCTTTGGATCATGCACTTCGACGGCGCCTTCAACCTCCCCGGCGCGGGAGCAGGTGCTGTCCTAACCTCTCCCTCTGGAGACAAGCTCTTCTACGCTGTGGAGCTCTGCTTTGGGCCTGAGCACAAGGTCTCCAACAACATCGCGGAGTACGAAGGACTACTTGCGGGCCTAAGGGCAGCAAACGCTTTGGGCATCAAGTGCCTCATCGTCAAGGGAGATTCACAGCTGGTTGTGAACTTCTCGAACAAGAGCTACACTCCAAAGGATGAGCACATGGCGGCTTATCTCGAGGAGCATCGGAAGATGGAAAAACGCTTCCAAGGCTTGGAGCTGAAGCACATCCCGAGAGGAGAAAATGTGGAAGCCGACGAGATCGCCAAGCGCGCCTCTTATCGCCTGGCGCAGCCTGCCGGCGTCTTTGAGGAGCGTCTCTTCAAACCGTCCGCTTCCCCCTCGACATCCGAATCGTCTCCTCCTTCTGCTTTGCCGCCACCGCCGGGGCAGGGGGCTCCGGACTGCGGGCCTCCTTCGGGTGACCGCGTCCTTCTGGCATTAGCACGGCAGGAGGGAGTGGATTGGATCATCGAGCTCAAGGCCTACCTCACCAGCAGCAGGCTTCGCGAGGATGAAGAGGAGGCCGAGAGGATCGTGCGGCAAGCTTCGGGCTACTGCGTCAAGGACGGTGATTTGTACCGGCGTCGCCCGAACGGCGTCGCTCTGAAGTGCATATCTACTCACCAAGGCCAAGAGCTTCTCAGGGACATCCACGCCGGCGAGTGTGGCCATCATGCTTCTGCCGCAACTCTAGCCGCGAAGGCATACCGAAGCGGGTTCTACTGGCCTTCGGCGCTCGGAGATGCGGCGGAGATGGTCAAGAGGTGCGAGGCGTGCCAATTCCACGCCAAGCAGATTCATCAGCCGGCGCAAGAGCTGCAAACCATCCCACTCACTTGGCCCTTTGCAGTCTGGGGGCTGGACATCCTTGGTCCATTTCCCAGAGCGCAAGGGGGCTACCGCTACCTCTACGTCGCTATCGACAAGTTCACCAAGTGGGTGGAGGTGGAGCCGGTGTGCACCATTCCGGCCAGATCCGCAGTCAAGTTCATCCGTGGGCTGGTCTGTCGCTTTGGTGTGCCTAACCGCATCATCACCGACAACGGCAGCCAGTTCACCAGCGGACTGTTCCGGGAATACTGCGCATCGACCGGCGTCAAGATCTGTTTCGCCTCCGTCGCCCACCCCAGGAGCAATGGTCAAGCCGAGCGCGCCAACGCTGAAGTGCTCAAAGGGCTTAAGGCGAAAAGCTTCAACGCCAAGCTCGAAGCCTGCGGCAAAAAATGGTTAGACAACCTCCAATCCATCTTGTGGTCCATCAGGACTACCGCCACCAAACCCACTGGAGAGACCCCTTTCTTCTTGGTCTATGGGGCGGAGGCTGTTCTTCCCACCGACGTCAAGTTCGGGTCGCCAAGGGTGCTCGCCTTCGACGAAACTCGCCAAGAGGACCTCATCAAGGACCGCCTCCTCCTGCTCGAAGAAGCTCGGTGCCAAGCCGCGTTACGCGCCGCGAGGTACCAGCAAGGACTACGCCGCTACCATAGCCGCCATGTCCGAGCAAGAGCTCTGGAGGTCGGCGACATGGTGCTGAGGAGAATACTCTCTCGCGAGGGCCTGCACAAGCTGTCTCCAATGTGGGAAGGACCCTTTAAGGTGACGCACATCGCCAGGCCTGGCTCGGTGCGGCTGGAAACCGCAGAAGGCGTGCCTGTGGGGAACCCGTGGAACATAGCTCATCTGCGAAAGTTCTACCCTTAGGTTCCTCATGAGGAGAAAAAGACCGTTTTCACGGCACTTGTATCAGCTCAATCTGCTCTTAAGCACTGATACTAAGTTATCGCGCAATGTAGCGCCTCTGCTTCGGCATGACATCAAAATGGCATGAAGTCCATTTATTTTCTGTTGTACTCCACGCGGAAGGGGGCTAGGCACGGTGTCTATGCTGGGGCCTTCGCCCGGAAAACAGCAAGCCCGAAAAACCCGAAGGGAGCGAGCTCTGGTCGGGGGCGACGACCCCGTTAACGATCACCTCTGGATGCCCATGGTGCTTAGTTCCTCGCGAAGTACGCCAGAAAATAAAAAATCTTCGAGGAAAAGTCCAAGGTGTGCCCGAGGCACCCGTTAAGGACCTACCCCTCGTGAGCAACCCTCACGAGGGAGCAAGGACGCGTCGATGCATTAGCATCCGCAGGAAGATTCCCTCTACCGAGGAAGGCCTAACGTGGCAGGATCATTGAAGACCAAGGCCGCTCCGATCATCTTGCGAAGGAGACGCAGATCCGGAGGTCCGCGCCAGGCCCTTCACCTCATGGGCAATCCTTGTGAGGTGTCGACGGTCTCTGGGCTCTCTTAAGCGTCGACGTTTTCACGTCCGTGAGGGTCCAGCTTCCCTCAACGACGAGGAAGGCCCCGTGAATCGCCACGCGCGGCAATTTGCTCTTAGCTGCTGGCACAGATAGTGCCGCGCTCCTCCACGACGGAGAAGGTCCCTGTGCCGGTCACAGGGGCATCTTATTCGCCTTCTTTTTTCGTTTGTTTTATCGATTTGTTTTTCCGTTTTCGGGGATTTGGGGTTTTTTCTTTTCCAACTCTTTCTTCAACTTCTTGTCTCAGGAATCATCCAATGTGCCGTCGACGCCGACCCCGTCTCGAGCTCTGAGGCAAAGGGAGGCTTCCCGTCAATGCCAACAGCTCACTAGGGCTCTCGAGCGAGCGAACGACCAGGACGATGAAGAGCGACAAGGCGATCGACAAGCGGATTTCATTAAAAATCCCCCATTGGGGGAAGGAGCAAAGCACGACGGGGCATACCCCGCCGGCAAGGACTACAAGGCAAAAGAGGGGAGGAGACTAGCTCCCCTCCCCAGAAGACTATCGCACCAGGACCTCCTCTTCACTGCGCCGCGAGCTGGGGGTAGGTGCGGCAGACGCCGTCGGCGGTGAAGATCCGCACCGTAGCCTCCAGGGTCCCCAGCTTGAAGCGGAAGACGAGGCGGTCGCCGACGCGGAGGCGACAGCCGAGGGCGAAGGGCCTCCAGCGGCCGGAGAGGACGACGTTGCCGTTCGCCCCGAAGAGGATGTCCACAGGCCAGAAGAGATCTGGCCTGCTTTGCTCGCCCAGGGCGATCTCCCCGGCGGCCGGGCCGTGGGCATGAACCGCCCTCCGGATGGCGTCGGGCAGCCGGAGGGAGTTGAAGCCCGGGGCGTCGACGACGACGAGGAGCTCCAGGAAGCGGGACCCCGGGGCGATGAGGGGTCCCAGAAGCGCCGCCGCCAGGTGGCGCGGAGTGGCAACCACTCCATTCACCGACGGGGCCGGAGGATCTGCAGCAGCGGGAGGAGGGCCCAGGGCGGCCTCCACCTCCCGGAGAGCCCGATCGACGCTCCCCGAGGCGCGGGGAGCAGGCGCCGCCGCCAGCGGCGACGACGAGTTCAGGGCGCCGCCACGCGCGGGGCCCCTGAGGGCCAGAGCGCCGGAGGTCCCCGAGGCGGCGCGAATCGCCTCGCCCTGCCTCGGCACGCTGATGCGGAGGGGACCCCCGGCGCCGGGCGTCCACTGGGCTGGGATTTTTGCCCTGCTCCCACTGCCCGGGGGGCGCCCACGGCGCTTCGCCCCAGAGCTTGGACCGGCGGCGGCGGCGGAGTTGGAGGGGTCCATGCTCTCAGGGGAGAAGAAGCAGAAGTGGCACTGGAGGAAGGAGGTGAAGTGCCGAAGGTCTCGAGGAGGACCTATTTAAGGGGAGCGTCCAGCATCGATGCGTCAAATCCCAGCGCGGGAATCGAAGCGTTGGCGCAGCGCTCTGCAGTCAAGCGACGCATCATTATGATGGTTGACGCCTCGGAGACTGTAGCGTCGCCGCCGTTTCGTCTCACCAGCTGCGGCCACGACACGTGTCCACAGTCTCTGCCTCTTCACATGGTCCTCTGACCGCACAGTTGACGCGTGCCGTTGGAGGGCCCAACCGCTTCGGGGGCCCCCGACCCTTCGCTTCCTCGAGAGGGTGCGTTCTTGGGCCGGGCTCCCGGGGGCTACTGTCGGTGTTCTGGATACCGGGGTATCCCGGTCCACCTGCTCCTGGGCCCCGTCATCGGCCCATCTTCAGCCCAGGAGATAATCAACGGAACAAGTCACGGAGAAGACCCTCACGAGGAGGCGCCTCGTGAGGAGAACGACGACGGAAACTGCTAAGGACCAGAAGACCTCCTCACGAGCCCCTGCTGGTGAGGAGAGAAGGTACGCCCACGCCAGCTCAGCACGTTTTCGTGCAGAGCAAGAAGCTAACGGGCAGAAGACCGCGTACCGCCCACGCTACCCCCGACAGGGAGGAGACCAACTTTCGCTGTGCCTGCCCAAAGCGGCACAGTGGTTGTTGGCCACCCCCCTAAATATAGCGTGGACGGTGCAGGGCGCCAGAGGAAGACGCCAGCTTCCTCCACCCACTCCTATGGACCGGCGCCGCTACCCTGCGAAGACCGAGTCTACAGAAGAGTGTAATCTACAGCTGTCCTCCCTCCTTGGCCATGTGTGGCAACCCCTTCCCCAAGAAGATAAGGGGAAGGAGGACCTTGGCGCTATAAAAGGAGGGGGAAGCCCTCCCTTAGGGGGGATCGGATCTTCATCTTCTTCAAGCGGCTAGCTGGGCACGCAGGTTCTTCAACCTCTGGCCAGCTAGAGCTTTGTAACCAAGGCCTTGTACTCCTCGCGAGGTGTCGCGTTGCAATACAAGAAGGCAGGAAGTAGGGGTTTTACCTCACCATGAGGGCCCTGAACCTGGGTAAAGCTCGGTCTCCCTCTCTGCAGTGCGTTGCGCGTTCGACAATCGAGGCTTCCGTCACCGTGTTTCGTTGCGATCCGAGATCTCACACGTTCAGCCCCCTGCGTTCGAATCTTTGGGTCCGTCGCGTGGTACCCCGTGTTCTTGCGACACGAAATCCATCGACACATTTAACATCCAAAACAAGAAAATCAATGGGAAAAAGGTTATTGTTAACCATAATAAGAACATCATTAATCCTTCCCAAAGGTTTCTTCTTAGCAACATCAGCAAGAAGAACATCAAAATAACAATTTTCAAGCGGTGGTAAACCAAGCATATCATAAATCTTTCTAGGCATAATAGAAATGCTTGCACCAAGATCACATAAAGCATGACAATCAAAATCATTAACATTCATATTAATGATGGGATCCCAACCATCTTCTAACTTCTTGGGAATAGAAACCTTTTGTTTCAACTTTTCTTCCCTAATTTTCATGAGCACATTTGTAATATGCTTTGTAAAAGCAACATTCATAGAACTAGCATTAGGACTTAAAGCAAGCTTTTGCAAGAAAAAATAACTTCAGATATATTGCAACCATCAACATCAAAATCATTAAAAGAAGTAGAGCTATTGTCTTCCATACTCCGATTTTTTTAGCACTTTTTGTAGAAAAAGTTTTTGCAGTTTTAGGCTTTTTCGCACAAGGAGTAGGAGTTTTCTCTACACCAATCATAGTAAGAGGATTGCTAACATTTGAAACAACATTACTAGTGGTGGTAATAGTACAAAACTTCATGTTTCTAGCCATCTCATCTTCTCTTTCCCACCTAGCATGCAATTCTGCTAACATCCTAACATTCTCATCAATTCTAACTTTAATGGCATTCAAAGTCTTGCTTTCTTTCACATCATGAGGCAAAACTTTTAGTTTAAGAAGTTCAACATCAAGATCAAGGCCATCAACTTTAGAAGCAAGAACATCAATTTTACCCAACTTTTTCCTCAATAGACTTATTAAAAGCAGTTTGTTTACTAATGAAGTCCTTGAGCATGACTTCAAGCTCAGAGGGCGCGCCCCTAGTGTTGTTGGATGAATTACAATAAGAGTTGCCATAACCATTACCATTGGTAGAAGGATACGACCTATAATTGTTGCTAGCAAAATTGTTCCTATAAGCACTGTTGTTGAAATTATTATTTCTAATGAAGTTCACATGAACATGCTCTTCTTGAGCAACCAAAGAGGCTAAAGGAACATTATTAGGATCAACATGAGATCTATCATTAACAAGCATAGCCACAATAGTATCAATCTTATCACTCAAGGAAGAGGTTTCTTCAACAGAATTTACCTTCTTACCTTGTGGAGCTCTCTCGGTGTGCCACTCAGAATAATTTACCATCATATTATCAAGAAGCTTTGTTGCGGCGCCCAAGGTGATGGACGTAAAAGTGCCTCCAGCAGCTGAATCCAAGAGATTTCTTGAAGAAAAATTTAGTCCTGCATAAAAGGTTTGGATAATCATCCAAGTAGTCAGTCCATGAGTGGGACAATTCTTTATCATAGATTTCATTATTTGCCAAGCTTGAGCAACATGTTCATTATCAAACTGTCTAAACTTCATAATATCACTTCTCAAAGCTATAATCTTAGCAGGAGGATAATATTTTCCAATAAAAGCATCCTTGCACTTAGCCCAAGAATCAATACTATTTCTAGGCAAAGATAGCAACCAATCCTTAGCTCTTCCTCTTAAAGAGAAAGGAAACAACTTAAGCTTAATAATATCACCATCTACATCCTTATACTTTTGCATCTCACATAGCTCAACAAAATTATTGAGATGAGCTGCAGCATCATCAGTACTAGCACCAGAAAATTGCTCTTTCATAATATGATTCAACAAAGTAGGTTTAATCACATAAAAATTTGCCTCAGGAGCAGGTGGCACAATAGGAGTGCAGATAAAATCATTATTGTCGGTGCTAGTAAAATCACATAAATTGGTGTTCTCAGGAGTACCCATTCTAGCAAAACTAAAAGTAGACAAGTAAAAATAACAACTACAAAGGAACTAATTTTTTTGTATTTTTGATAAAAAGATGCAAGCAAAAATAAAATAAAGCAAAACAATAACAAAGTAAATATTGGAAGCGAGAGACTCCCCTTGCAGAAATCCTCTTTCTCCCTGGCAATGGTGCCAGATAAATTGCTTGATGGCGTGTAGATGACCGCCCAGTTGGGAACCCCAAGAGGAAGGTATGATGAGCACAGCAGCAAGTCTTCCCTCAGTATGAAACCAAGGTTTATCGAACCAGTAGGAGAAAGAACCAACTTCCGAAGGTTGATGCTCGCTAGCTTCGCGATAGCTCAAGACAATTTATATATGGCGCCTCGTCTAGGGCGTAGCTTTGCACCAGCAGCAAAGTGGAACCTGCACACAACACAATCAAATACTTTGCCCCAACTTACAGTGAGGTTGTCAATCTCACCGGTTTGCTGTAAACAAAGAATTAAGCATATTAAGTGGTAAAAGATAGTAGTTTGCAAGAATGTAAATAAAACGAGTAAATGGTAAACGGTAATAACAATGTAAAAGAATGGACCGGGGTCCATAGTTCACTAGTGGTGTCTCTCCATAAGATAAATAACATGCTGGGTAAACAAAATACAGTTGGGCAATTAATAGAATAAAGCAAGTGTACAAATGTCATGAGGATCACTATAAGATTCACTTGGGCATTACAACATAATACATAGACCATAATCCAACTACATCTATGACTAATAATCCACCCGCCGGATGTCGTCTGAGCAGCCGTTGGGTATTAAGTTGCAAGCAACAGATTATCGCATTAAGCAAAGTGTGTAATGTAAACAATACAAATGTCCTTGAACACAAGATTGTTGTTTTCTCCCTAGTAGCAACAGCACATCTACAACTTTAGAGGTTATTGTCACTCCCCCAAGTTACTAGAGGCATGAACCCACTATCGAGCATAAATACTACCTCTTGGAGTCACTAGCATTTACTCGGCCAAGATATCTACTAGCAACGGAGAGCATGCAAGATCATAAACAACATAGAGATAACATAAAGATGATAAATCAATAGATCAACTTGACAAAGTACCAATATTCATCGGATCCCAACAAACACAACATGTAGAATTACACAACGATGATCTTGATCATGATAGGCAGCTCACAAGATCTAAACGTGAAGCACATGGAGGAGATGACAACCATCTAGCTACTGCTATGGACCCGTAGTCCAAGGTAGACTACTCACACATCACTCCTGAGGCAGACATAGTGATGAAGAAGACCTCCGGTGGTGATTCCCCTCTCCGGCAGGGTGCCGGGAAGAGCTTCTAGACCCTCCCGATCTCGCATCGACGATGGCGGCGGCTTACAGTATGTTTCATGGAAAATTGATCGGGCGCTTAGGGTTTTCCCATCGAGGGGAATATAGAGGTGGAAGGGCAGGCGTCAGGAGGTGGGCAGGTTTCCCCACCACCTGGTGGCACGGCCAGGGGCTGGCCCGTGCCACCCCATGGTGTGGGTGGCCCCTGGTCCTCCTCCGTCTCAGCTTTGGACTCCATCACGCTTCGGGAAAAATAGGAACTTTGGCTTTTGTTTCGTCCAATTCTGAGAATATTTCCTATGTAGCTTTTTTGAAACACAAAAATAGCAAAAAACAGGGAACTGGCACTATGGCATCTCGTTAATAGGTTAGTTCTAGAAAATGCATAAAAACGCCACGAAGTGCAACAAAACAGAAAGCAAATGGTGTATAAACAAGCATGGAGCATCAAAAATTATAGATACGTTTGAGACGTATCATGCTGCAAGGCTAGGATTTCTTGAAGAATGTAGGCCCTTCATAGGCTTGGATGACTGCTTCATAAAATGAACTACATGAGTTTAAATTCTTGTAGCAGCTAGCAGAGATGGCAACAATAACATCTATCCGATTGCCTAGGTTGTTGCTGATAAAGAAGATACATAAAATAATTGGCCATGGTTTTGGAAAAATTGAAGTATGATCTAGGTGGAGAATAATGACAGTTTGTGTACTTCCTGGTCCTGTAGTTGTGTGATGATGAACTTGGTCCCCTATTGTGTGATGCTGAACTTGGTCCTCTAGTGTGTGATTTTGAACCTGGTTATTTTGGATGTTGTAGTATGTGATCATTTTGGATGTTGTGGCGTGATGTTACTTGTTATGATCTTATTGTTACTTTATGTGATAACTTGTTCTAATCATTTTGGATGTAGTTGTGATTTTGCTACATGAAAATTTGTAGCTACAGGATAACCCCAAAGGTCGCGACATTGATTCTAGATGATGTTGAGACCTTTACAATTAGAGTCTAACCCTAAAGGTTTTAGCACCGAGTCGAGACAATGTCGAGACCTTTACACATAAAGTGTAACCTTAAAGGACTCAACATCGAGTTGAGACGATGTCGAGACCTTTAAGCATAGATTATAACCCTTAAGGTCTCGACATCGAGCCAAGACCTTTACAATTCAAGTCATAAATGAAACAACTGATAATCCATTACATCTCATAATTCAACACATATTTCTTTACATCAACTCTATAATTCATGGCACTGAATAAAGAGCTACTCATCACACTAGATTTTACAAATAATAGTGCAAAACACCAGTCCAACATTGCTCAACATGATTACTTCTCACAAATCTCTCTCATATTCTTGATCTTTTCCCTGGTTCCTTCCTTCTGATTCAAAAAATCTGTAATCATGACCTCTAGCATTTTCTTTTGGGATTTCTATTTTCGTGCCCCTGGGTCATTAGTTGTACTTAGTTTTCCCCAGCCGCTTAACTTTTCCTCAGTTTTCCCCTCGCTCTAGTTTGAAACCCCTCGCAGACGCTCGGACGGGAGGGTTGCCGTTTAGTTGACCGTTCCATGCTGACGTGTGGGGCCGCATCGTGTGGGGCCGCGTCGCGTGGGGCTGGTAGAACGGGACCGCGTGGGACAGGACGAGACCGCGTTTGGTTGTACGTGAGAGCCCGGTTCTGTCTCTCTCGGCCCAAATTGGCATTTTTCAGAGCACCTTTTTCCCCTCTCTCTCTGTAATAGTTCTCTCTCTTTTCACCAAATTAGTATCAAATCTAGAGAAGCTTCTATTTCTGTCTTTTTTAATGATTGTTGCCTTTTGGCCCTCGTTTTGTGCCCAATATGTTAACAAATCTAGTAGCAAATCTAGAAGCTAGTAGAGGATAAATTCACAGCAGCATAATAAATCGAGAAAATATAGGATAAGCTGCATACAGCAGCCAACATAGCATATATATATTCAGGACAGATCCAACAGTACTACCGATCCCTAGATCCAACATAAGCTACATTTTACATGGGATTAAGCTTGGAGGCTGCGCAGGGGAATCCCAAGTGCTTTGTGTTTGGCCATGAACGCATGCACATTCATGGTCGTTCCAACTCTAGCGCCGCCAAGGGCTCTGCCAATGGATTCGACATGGTTCACCAGGCAGTTGAAGTCGGTGGCGCGGAGCCTCCTGTTGCAGAAGGGGCACCTGTAAACGCCTCGAGCAAAGTGGCGATCGTAATGGCCGGACTGCAGCCTCCTGGGGACGTGACGAGTCTTGGTGTGGAAGGACTCGTCGTCGCTGTCGACGTCGCTGCTCTGCACCTGTCACGTAGCACCAAAGATCGAAAAACACGGAGTCAATTGCAGCGATGATGGAACAGAGAGTGAACAAAAGATCATGCATGATAATATGGGCACGAAAAAAAGAAGCCTCAGTTACATTGGACACACTTATATGCAGGATTTGGGTCAGTGAACCAAAGATCATGCACAACAAATTTGTACACACCAATTGTTCACAGACCAAACCCTGAATCAATTTGTGCCCAAATATTCATCATCATCGGCACAAATTAACCGGATGGGATTGATTACTCACATAAGTTAACCGAATCTTAAACAAAAGCAAATCACAAACACTAATAACGCAAGATCTATCATAATAACGCTAGATCTATCATAAAAGGATTGAACTAGGAACAGACTAACCCTAATAACGCTAGATCTATCATAAAAGGATTGAACTAGGAACAGACGAACCCTAATAACGCTAAATCTAACACAAAAGGATTGAAATGGGATAAGAACAAGGGAACAAAGGGTTACCTCCGGGTAGTTGTCGATGATGCTGGTGTCGTAGGGGTTCACCGGCGTGACATATGGCACTGGTTCGTACGGGTCTTCGTACAGGTCCCAATCGACGGGGGCCTGGACGGGTGCCTGGACGGGGGCGGCGGCCAATGCGCCGGCGGCCGATGCGCCGACGGCCGATGCGCCGGCGGCTACGTCGGCAATGGTCATCTCATTCTTCTCCATCGCCGGGGTTTTTTCTTCGCGGTTTTTTGACACGAAGTGGAGAAGATGATGGGACAGGAGAGGCGGTTGCAATGAGAATGAGAGAGTGGGCGAGCGTCGAGAGAGAGAAAGAGGGGCTCTATAAAGATGAAGGTGGCGTTTGGTGTACCGCAACACGCGTCCGCTATGCACGGCTGCAGCGTGCACCGCGACACGAGGCTAACCCTTCGACATTTGGTGTACTCAGTTCTAGCCTCGGGCCTTCTACAGAAATTTTATATGTACTCAGTTTTCCTCTCGAGTACTTAGACTGGCAAGTGCAATATACTCAGTTCTACCCTCAAGTAGCTGGTCAACAGAGAGTCAACAAATGAGATTAACATAGCTAATTGAGTCATTTCATGCGCAAAAAAATCCAAAAAAATAAAAACATAGTGGCACCTACTCATGGAGTCTTCCTACGCAACCTTCCACCTTAACAAACATAGATAAATCAAGTTGTACCACAAATTGCCACTTCTCAGAATCACTAGTAGCTATGAAGATGCATGGTTTTCCACTCAAACCCCTTTGCAAAACATCTTCCCCAAAACATAGTTTGTCTAAATGAGGCTATAATTGTCATACTCATGTATATTTGAATTGCAAATAATTTGATGTAGCCCAATATGAATTATATTGTACAAAACACGCATTTTTCATTTTGTAATTCTTTTGTTTGAATCCCTTAGTCTATTTACTATTTACGTGCCCTTGGTTTCTTAGTACTACTCAGTTTTGCCCTCAAGTACTGTCACAAATGCTCACAGAAGCCCAAACTTATCCTGATTGGTTGAGCCGTTGTCACACGGATCGACTCCACCAACCGTTGATCCACTGATCTAACGGGCAGTATACCCCTCTCTGTCTCTTCGTGGCCACCCCTCTCTCTCTCTTCGTGGCCACCCCTCTCTCTCTGTCGGTGGAATATAGTTTTGGTAATTTGAAACGGCCCAAAAGTGGTATAATTTTGGTATAAACATGAGGCATACATATTTGAGGGATTTTGGTGAATGGATTATTTATCACCCCTCTAACAATTATCAACTATCTTTAGCATTCCATTTCTTTTTGGGAATATAGTTTTGGTAATTTGAAATGACCCAAAAGTGGTATAATTTTGGTAGAAACATGAGACATACATATTTGGCATATTTGGGGGATTTCGGTGAATGGATTATTTATCACCCCTCTAACAATTATCAACTTTCTTTAGCATTCCTTTTCTTTTAGGTAATATAGTTTGGGATATAGTTTTGGTTATTTGAGTCCCAAAAGTGGTATAATTTTGGTAGAAACATGAGACATACATATTTGGCATATTTGGGGGATTTCGGTGAATGGATTATTTATCACCCCTCTAACAATTATCAACTTTCTTTAGCATTCCTTTTCTTTTAGGGAATATAGTTTGGGATATAGTTTTGGTTATTTGAGTCCCAAAAGTGGTATAATTTTGGTAGAAACATGAGACATACATATTTGGCATATTTGGGGGATTTCGGTGAATGGATTATTTATCACCCCTCTAACAATTATCAACTTTCTTTAGCATTCCTTTTCTTTTAGGAAATATAGTTTGGGATATAGTTTTGGTTATTTGAAACGTCCCAAAAGTGGTATAATTTTGGTAGAAACATGAGACATACATATTTGGCATATTTGTGGGATTTCGGTGAATGCATTATTTGTCACCCCTCTAACAATTATCAACTATCTTGAGCATTCCTATATTCGCTAACACTAATTTTTTTTGTAATTTCGGTGAATGCACACACTAACTTTGAAAACAACTACAAATACATATAACTGAATAATGGATTTGCAACAAGGGATCCCTTGTAACAACTTCTAGCGCCTGATGAGCAATGATAAGAATCCGATCGCAATTATACAACAAATAAAACAACCAGCCATCAGATTAGCTTGCTTCTTCAACTTGATCAGCTGCCTTAACTGCTTGTTCATTTTCTTCAGTTCTCCCTTCACTTCCACCAGTTCTGCAATGGGAGCATTAGGCACAATCGGAACGGCTCCTCTCTCCGCCGCATTCTCTACAGCAAGTCCCCCCCTCCCAAATTGCGCTCCCCAATAGCGCCAATTGATTCCTGCAATTGAAGCCTCTGAACATACACATCGATCCACTCGAAATACCTGCATTTCTTCAGGATCTGAAAACAACAACGTGAACCCTAAATCCCAAATTCGAGGGAATAACAAGAAAATCGAGAGAAAATAGAGCAATTGGACCGAGATCTAACCTTATCCCCCTCTCTATATGGCAAGCTCTCGCATGCAAGGAACTCACGTCCACGGTTGCCGTTGTCGTTCGTCTTACAGATCGACCGCTTGAGAGGCTCCTGGCGTGGGCAGTCAGGGCATCTTGTCAAAGGCACGGGTCCATACTACGGCCATGAAGAACGGGAGGTCGAAGAGAAACTAGACATCACCTGCCTGCTGGAGAAGGGCTGCCGCTGGCGGAGAAGAAGAACAATGGGCCGCGGGGAAAGAAAGGGGAAGCAATGGTACGGGCGCGGGGCTGGCTCGGGCTCCCATTTTGCAACGGGCACCTGGGTAAGCTGTGGGTCCGGCGCGCTAACGTGGACAAGTTGTGGGTCCCACGATGATCAGGATAAGTGGAGGCGTGTCCACTGCGGGGCACCAACAGCGGCCCCACTTGCCAGCACCAACCAACGGTCAACTAAACGGAAATCCTCCCGTCCGAGCTCCTTGTGAGGGTTTCAGACAAGGGCTTGGGCAAAACTGAGGAAAAACTAAGCGGCTGGGGAAAACTGAGCACAACTAAGGACCCGAGGGCACGAAAATAGAAATCCCTTTTCTTTTCCTCCTTCAGTGTGTCTTTGTCCTTCTCTTCCTTAATTCTCAGTACTTTGTGCGTCTTTGAATGATAATCTTCAATGATTTTCTTCTGATCTAGTTCGGCCCAAGCATCAGGCAAAGTTGTTCTGATTTTTCCTTTAGAGCTTGTGTCATCTAATTCTCATCCACAACCCTCTTAAGTTCATCTTGATCATTACTGATCCTGTGAAGCTTTTCTATCTCATCATGGAACTTAAAATTCTTTTCCATGAAGACAAGAGAATCACTAACTCTGCCTCTCTAGTCTCTACACTCATCCATAGATTTCCCAATGCTTTATGCAGTGATGGTGGCCACTCTGGATCTACCCACTTCACATAATCACAATGGTCTCCTTTCCACAAATATCATAAAGAAATTTTATTTATTATTATCCTACTATCTATTATACAATCTTAGACAAATTCATTACTTAAATAAATTTAGACACATGCACATCACATCCTAGAAACCTCCTGCCTACAAACCATCCTCCAAAAGCTACAAATTTGCTGTCTATAACTCAATGTTAACAACGTGTAGGTGCTTCTCCATCGGCTGACCCAGAATACTCGGATGCATAGATGGTATTGATGCCCTAAGAAGTTGATTACATGCCAAATGAGAGGAGATAGATGAACTCCCAAAATCCCCAAATAAGATAACCCTAACCCAAGAAATCTGAGAACAAAATCACTCACACCGCTACCATCTAAGCTGAGTTTTGTAGATGATTCTTCACCATCACCCCACAAAACCATGTTGGCAATGGCGGCAAAGGGAGAACTCCGGAGGCAGTGAAAACCTCAAAGGGAGGGAGCAAGAGCATAAGCAGGGAGATGGAAGGGATTAGAGTGATAGTGAGACAAAGTCTATTTTGGCCCTCTAACGACCGTGAGTCGCCCGCCATGCTGCCTTGCCATGTGGACCCGACAAGTGTGCCTCTCTGGTCAGAAATTAATCATGTTAGAAAGCTAAACGAGAAATCAGTTCTCTTTGTTGCGACCCTTCTCCAAAAGAGGTATTTATGTGTCCAAAAGCCCAAAGGTGGTAGTTATGTGAGAACACTGCCCCAAATGTGGTGTTTTTTTTCATTTGGTCAATCCATTGTTCGCTCTTTGTATTGGTCAACCTTGTATTTTCTCATGCTCTATTCAAAACTTTTGAGATGCATAAAGAGTTCTTCATTTGATTGAATGCTCCAAGTCTTAGTCAACCATAGCTCAACTCATGAGTCCATCATGACCTAGACATAGAGCCATATATGCAATTCTTCTCTTGTAGTCAAACACTCAAGATCTTGAAACTCCATGGCTTAACACATAAGCTAGAACATGGTTTCCTTTGAGTTCCATGTAAGAACTCCATCTTTATTTCTTCTTCTCGATCATATCATATTCATCTCTTAAAATTGATGGTTTTGATGCCAAAACTCAATGTATATCTTAATCATCATAGCATCCAACCTTGATTTCAACACATGAACTTCAAACATTACCTATAGAAGATTCCTTCATATAAACTTAATGAAAATATTTGCCCATAAAGATTGTCATTTATTTACCAAAAACACACTTAGGGGCAATGTACCCTTACAATGGGCATGGTGATGACATCACGATTGATATTGACCCAGCTAAAGTGTTTAGTGAGTCAGACATACCACATTGAAACAACGGGCAAGTTGACATTTGTTAGTCTCAAGAATGGCCATGTGTGACTCGTTAGGAGTTCGCCGAGGAGTCCAGTTAATTAAGTCATAGTCCAGTTAATTATGTCACGGATCAAGAAGAGAGTTAAGGTATTAAAAGATGACAAATACTCGCCTATTGCTTGACAAGATATTGTGAGTCAAAGGGAATGAATATATGTCATATTGGGTAGTTTCGTCATTATGAATTTTTGATGCGGGAGTCGTGATGTTCTCCTAGGAGCCACTGTTGAATTATTAGTTAGAGGTCGACCCTAAACTATGTCTGAGTGATACTGAATCTGCATATACACTTAAGATAATGGAGCCGACATGATATGATCCAACAAACATAAATCGGTTGGTTGGACCCAAGTTGAAAATAACAACCGATGGGGGATTCCACCCGGCATTGCCATTACAGAGGAGTGAGAACTCGAACCTGGGATGTGGCCCTTATGCGTTGTGCATGGCTACCACTAGCCCACAAGGGAGTTCTCGTTGGACCCAATTTGGACATGGACGAAGATAGTAAGTTGGACTCATGTTACTCGGATTAGGATTTTGATGGGACCGCAAGTGTTGCAGGTCCACACTAAACGTTTATATAAGGTTGAGGCATGGATAGGCACTACACACAGTTAGCACCACTCTCCATGTGCGGGAAACCCTAGCTGCCACCACCAGTCCTAGACCATGCGAACAACTCTACCAATCGTCCACTGGTGCTCCTCCTCGAACATGTGGATACTGGTAAAGGTGTTGTGCAATCAATACTAAGGCGAGTTGTCATGGGATCGGACGGATCACGGACGAGACTGCCCTGACGCGCTTCATCAAGCTAGTGGTATTCTACGTGAGCTAAACCCTGAGCAGGACCTTGGTTGTTACGTGTAGGGAATTTTTTGTTTTCCATATGTTGCTGACTGCTTATGTTAATTTATAGTTTTGCTTACTTGGCCTTTTCAGCCGCCTATGTTGCGGTCTATTTTGATAGTTTATGGCAACAAATAGTGTTTTTAAAATGCTGATTTTATGTTACATGCATGTCTTTGACTACTGCAAATGTTTGCGGGTGTTATTGTCACGCCACACGTAAAATGTTACAATGTTCAGAAAAATGTTACTATACATGTTTTTTGTTGTGGGTAAACTTTACATGATTTTTGTTGTTGCTGCAATAGGCTCGAGAATCATCCCTTAAAATTTATGGGAGAGTGCATGACTTTGCCTAGGGTGGCCTGATTAGCAGTCACATACTCCGTATACATCGGTGATCAATTTTACTACCTCTTTTCATCTCTTATCTTTGATATTGCTTTCATGTTTCTTGGTACGTGGGAGTAGAACATCTGTTATGACCGGTTTGCAATATAACCGGAAGAGGCCCACTAGTGGGTCGGGTTAAGGGCTTGGCCCAATTTATCTAGTGTTTCATTAGCTGGACTATTATATAAACTCATGTAATCTCTCCGTATCAATTAAGCAATAAACATATTTGTTGCCGTCTCCCTCAGGAGACGGAGTTCCTAAACCCTAGCCGCCATCTCCTGCGCACCGCCGTCCTCCTCCTCATGCGCGGCCATGGCGCCGTGCCGCCGACGCCCGCGCCTCCAGCCTCACCACCCTCCCTTCCACCCATACAACCTACGCCCTAGGCCTGGTAAGACCCTAGCTCCTATCAATTTGGTATCAGATTGCTCAGGATCGATGATGTCTTTATCCGCGCCTACCACTACGGTGCCACCCGCGACCTCCGCAGGAACTGCGTCGGCTGCCTCTGGGCCGTTCTCCTCCGCCAACGTGATAGCGCCCCTCGGTCCCTCCGCCGTCCTCAACCCGGAGGAGATGTCATCGGCCATCCGCGACCTCACCTAGGCAGTCGCGGGCATCCGCGCCTTCCTCGTGAGCCCTTACGGGCCACAGCCGCCGGTGTCTTTCGCCCCGGCTCCGCCACCACCGCCGCCGCCTACATCCCAGGTCCCCACACCGACGACCCAAGGGGTGCCGATCACCCAGATCAGGTTTCCCTCATCGCCATCACCACTCCCAGATTGGCTCACCGCGCCGGTCTACACGACCACCTCGGGCCAACCGACCTTGCTGCAACCACCAGCGTCCTCCGCGCCGTTTCCCTTCGGCGGACTCGCGGGCTATGCCGCACCCCACGCCGGCATCGACGGACACCTGTTCCAGGGTGGGCCGCTGATGCCCACCTACTCGGCGCCCACATCCTCGCCACTTCGTCACGAGGGGGCTTACAACGTCGCTCCTCCCGGCCAGCAGCCGCCCCGCTTCACCAAGCTGGAGTTCGCCACCTACGACGGCACCATCGACCCCCTAAACTGGCTCAACCAGTGCGACCAGTTTTTCAGGGGGCAGCGGACACTGGCTTCCGACCGCACGTGGATCGCCTCCTACCACCTCCGCGGCGCCACCCAGACATGGTACTACGCCCTCGAGCAGGACGAGGGCGGGATGCCTCCGTGGGAGCACTTCCGCGACCTTTGCCTCCTCCGGTTCGGACCCCCGATACGCGAGAGACGGCTGGCCGAGCTCGGTCGCCTCCCCTTCACCTCCTCGGTGCAGGATTTTGCCGACCGCTTCCAGACGTTGGCATGCCATGCGCTTGGCGTCACGGCTCGCCAGCACGCCGAGCTCTTCGTCGGCGGCCTGCCTGACCACATCCGCGTCGACATGGAGATGCGCGACCCACAGGACCTGCACTCGACCATGTACTACGCACGCGCTTATGAGCAGCGCGCCCTAGCCCTGCAGCAATCCTTCCAGGGACGAGGCGCGCGCCCCCCATCCCGCCCCACACCGGTAGCCCCCGCCCGACGCGCCCCGCCCTGCCGGCCGCCCCGTGGTTCCGCCGGTGCCGACGCGCCCCTTCCGTCGCCTGACCTCGGCCGAGCAGCTCGAGCGGCGCCGTAAGGGTCTATGCTTCAACTGCGACGAGATCTTCGCACCGGGTCACGTGTGCGCCCGCCTGTTCTACTTGGAGACCGTCGACGATGGGGAGGTGAAGGCCCTCACCACGGAGCTTGACGCCACGGCACTCTCTGAGGCCGGCGTCACGACCTACAGGCCGGTCGACGCGACCGCCTTCGTCGTCTTCCTCCACGCTATGGCGGGCATCAAGACGGCGAAGACCATGCTGCTTCCGGTGACGATCCATGGTGAGCGCCTCACCGCGCTTGTGGACACGGGCTCGATGCACAACTTCCTGTCCGGGGACGTCATGCGACATCTAGCACTGCAGCCGGCGGGAGCCGAGAAGTTTAGCGTCACCGTCGCCAACGGGGACCGCCTTACTTGCCAGGGCGTGGCGCTGTAAGGGTCAATTGCCCCTAAGTGTGTTTTTGGTAATTAATAACAATCCCTATGGACTAATATTCTCATTGAGCTTTTTATGAAGGAATTGTTCATAGGAATTGCTTGAAGTCCATGTGTTGGATTCAAGGCTTGGATGCCATGAAGATAACAATATATCTTAAGTATTGGCATCAAGATCATTGAACAAGAAGAGATGAATCCAATATGATCAAGAAGAAGAAATAAAGATGTTGTTCTTGTGTAGAACTCAAGTAATCCATGCTCTAGCTTATGTGCTAAGCCAAGGAGTCTCAAGATCTTGAGAGTTTGGTTACATGAGAAGAATTCAAGTTATGGCTCTATGTCGAGGTCACGATGATCTCATGAGTTGAGCCATGGTTGACCAAGACTTAGAGCATGCAATCAAATGAAGAATTCCCTATGCATCTTAAAAGAGATTCGATAGAGCATGAGTAGATACAAGGTTGACCAAGATGAAGATAGAATAGTGGAATCAAGTATCTTCCCATGGGCTTACATCAAAAGAAGGATTCAATATGGCCCATGGGAGAATGAAATCAAATGATGTTCTTTATCAAGGTTGAGTTGTGAAAGTTCAAGATAAGCATCTCAAGAAGATCATATGTTTGAAGCTTGTCGTCCATTTGGTGATAATGGACTTGTGAAGATGAGTGTTAACAAAGCTATCCCATAATGGTTTATGGGGGAGCAAATTAAAGTCTTCACGAAGCAACAATGATCAAGTGAAGCATTCCGGCTTGATGAGAGCATGAAGCTTCATCATCAAGATCAAGCGGGATGCTCAAGGCAAAGGTATGTCTTTGCTAGGTTTTCCTTTTACTGGTCTCAAGGTGTTTGTTGGGAGACCGGGTTATAGGATAGGTAGCCGCACTATCAAGAGGGGCTTTCGGTTGGGTAACTTGATCACATCGTCATAGGGAACTCAATACTTTGCATACTTTGCATCTACCTATCTTGTTGCTTCTTGTTTTTTCTTTGTATGAGGTTCTTGTGCTTGTTGCTAGCTTTCCAACAAGTCCAAGTTCATCGAAAACGGAATCCAAATGCATCTTCTATTGCGTTTTCGAGTTGAGAGGTTTTACCGGTTCTTCACTCTGGAAGGTTTCACACCTCTCCACATTTGGTATTTTTCATCTTGACATTTCTTGGTGTTTCTCTGCATAAAGTTGTAGTACTTTTTCTAAGCTTTTCAAAAAGTCCAAGTTTGCTAAAAACGGAGTTCGGATGCAAAAGTTATCGCGTTTTTCGTATGAGTGTTTTTGCAGTTTTCCAAATCCGGAGCTGCTCCGGGCTCTGCTCCGGGCTGAGCAATGCTAATATACTTACTCCGGAGTGTAGTCCGGAGCTACTCCGGGCTCTGCTCCGGAGCGCCCCGAAAACTCTGTAACGGGCAGTTTTCTTGCCCTATAAAAGGGGGCTTCTTCCCCAACGGTTGGGGTAGTGTTCTAGGGTGTTCTTGAGCCTTTCTCTCACCTCCATTGTTGAACCTCTTGAGCTTGCTTCCTCTCCCTTCCCTCCAATGATTCTTGCATATTTTTGAGGGATTTGGAAGAGGAGATCTAGATCTACAACTCCACCAATCAATTCCTCCTCTAAGTGAGGGGAACCCATTGGATCTAGATCTTGGAGTCATTGGTTGACCTCCACCCTTGTTCTTCCTCTCTAACTCCTCCATAGCATTTGTTGCTTTGGTGGGATTTGAGAGAGAAGGATTTGAGCACTTTCCCTTGTGTTCTTGCTTTGCATCCTTGCATAGTGTTGAGCTCTCCATTACGATTTGTTCGAGTGAGAGACCGTGAGCTTGTTACTCTTGGAGGGTGACCTCCTAGTTGGCTTGGTGGTTGGTGCCTCGGTGACCTCTTCGTGGAAGATTGTGAAGAGGCCCGGGATTCCCCTTCGTGGGAGTTGTGAAGTGGTTGTGGAGCTTGCCATCTCCGGAGTGGAGGAAAAGCTAACCATAAGAAGGGGTCCCTAGCTTCGTGGGGGACTCGGAGAAGAAGGTGAGCCTTCATGGCGTTCGGGGGCCTTCGTGGTTACCCACATCTCTCCAACGGTGATTAGCTTACTTTATGTAAGTGAACATCGGGATACATCTTCGTCTCCGCGTGCCTCGGTTATCTCTATACCCGAGTTTATTTCCTTGTGATAGCCATCGTGCTTGAAGTACTTATATCTTGTTTATCACTTGTGAATTATATCTTGTGCTATCTTGCTTATATCTAGTTGTTGTTGTTGCACTTAGTTGAGCCTAGCATATTTAGGTCTTGTGCTTGAAGAAAATAAATGTTAGTTTAATTCCGCATTCCTTCAAGCCAATTCCGTAATTGTTTTTAAAATGCCTATTCACCCCCCCCTCTAGGCGACATCTCGTCCTTTCAGGCGCGGCAGGTTCCCATCGTCATCGGCGACGAGCCCTTCTCCATCGACTGCGTCGGCATTGACTTGGGCTGCTACGACTTCATCCTCGGCGTCGACTTCCTGTCCACACTAGGCCCCATACTCTGGGATCTCGACGTGCTGACCCTCATCTTCTGGCGCGAGAAAGGCCGCCGTGTCCAGTGGACGGGCATCGGTGGTACTGGGCCCGCGACCCCTCAGCTCCAGCTGATGGCGGCCACGCTCGACGAGGCGCACCCCCTCCTGGCTGACCTCCTGCAGCAGCACAGCGACATCTTCGACGAGCCACAGGGCTTACCGCCGGCGCGACCCTATGACCACCACATCCACCTGCTGCCAGATACGACGCCTATCGCCGTACGGCCGTACCGCTACCCCCAGCTGCAGAAGGATGAACTCGAGCACCAGGTGGCGGTTATGCTCGTGCAGGGCATCATTCGGATCTCAACATCCCCGTTCTCTGCGCCGGTGCTCCTGGTGCGCAAGGCCGACGGCACGTGGCATTTCTGTATCGACAATCGCGCCCTTAACGCCATGACGTCCAAGGACAAATTTCCCATCCCCATCGTGGACGAGCTCCATGGGGCGCGCTTCTTCACCAAGCTCAACCTGCGCTCTGGCTATCATCAGGTGCGGATGCATCCGGATGATATCGCGAAGACGACATTCCGGACACATCACGGCCACTTCGAGTTCTTGGTGATGCCATTCGGCCTCTCCAACGCGCCGGCGATGTTCCAGGCCCTGATGAACGATGTGCTCAGCCCCTACTTGTGCCGCTTTGTGCTTGTTTTCTTTGATGACATTCCTATCTACAGCTCATCCTGAGCGGAGCAGCTGTAGCACGTGGCCATCATCTTCAACGATCTTCGAGCGCATCGTCTACACCTCAAGCGTTCGAAGTGCTCATTCGGCATGACCTCCGTCGTGTACCTGGGGCACGTCATCTCGGCGGAGGGAGTCGCGATGGATGCTGACAAGGTCGCCGCCGTCGCTGCATGGCCGCCCCCGCAGTCGCCGCGGGCTCTACGTGGCTTCTTGGGTCTCGCACACTACTACCGGAAGTACATCTAGGACTTTGGCCTCATCGCCGCACCACTGACGCGCCTCCTGCGCCGCGACGCTTTCGCCTGGGACGCAGAGGCGAATGAGGCGTTCCAGGCCCTCCAGCGGGCGCTCACAACGGGGCCCGTGCTCCAGATGCTGGACTTTGACAGCCCGTTCGTGGTGGACTGCGATGCCTCCGGCATCGGCTTCGGCGTCGTCCTCCATCAGGGTGAAGGACCACTGGCCTTTTTCAGCCGCCCCTTCGCCGCTCGCCATCACAAGCTCGCGGTGTACGAGTGCGAGCTTATCGGGTTGGTCCAGGCCGTGCATCACTGGTGGCCATATCTTTGGGGGCGGCCGTTCCGTGTTCGCACGGATCACTACAGCCTCAAGTTTTTCCTGGACCAGCGCCTATCTACAGTTTCGCAGCACTAGTGAATCAGCAAGCTCTTTGGCTATGACTTCACCGTCGAGTACCGTCCGGGCCGGCTCAACACGGTCGCTGACGCCCTGTCACGCCGCGACACTGAGGATGTTGCGGAGGACGTCACCGCCTCGGGCACTGTCATGTGCATCCGTTCTGGGCCCTCGTTTGCTCTCATTGACGACATCTGCCGGGCGACTTCGACGACCGAGGATGCGCAGGGACTACGCCAGCGCCTTGATGCCGGCGAGCTGGAGGCGCCCTGGCGCCTGGCCGACGGGCTGCTCCTCCACGGGCGCCGCCTCTTCGTGCCCGATCACGGCGATCTTCGCCATCAGGTCTTATCCTTGGCACACTCGGCTGGCCATGAGGGTGTGCAGAAGACCCTCCATCGTCTTCGTGCGGACTTCTTCATCCCTGGCGATCGTGCATTGGTGCAAGCTTGGGTACGGTCGTGTGTGACGTGCCAACGCAACAAGACCGAGACATTACGGCCAGCCGGTCTTCTACAGCCCCTTGATGTGCCTTCACAGGTGTGGGCGGATATTTCCATGGTCTTCATCGAGGGGCTGCCCAAGGTGGGCGGCAAGTCCGTCATCCTCACGGTGGTCGACCGCTTCTCCAAGTATGCGCACTTCATTGCGCTCGACCATCCGTACCGCGTCCGTGGCCCGCGCCTTCTTCGATGGCATCGTCCGCCTCCATGGGTTCCCTTCGTCGATCGTCAGCGACCGTGACCCAGTGTTCACTGGTCATGTCTGGCGGGATCTCTTTCAGTTGGCAGGCGTGAAGCTTCGCATGAGCATGGCGTTCCACCCTCAGACGGACGGCCAATCTGAGGTGGTTAACAAGGTGATTTCGATGTATCTGCGTTGTGTTACCGGTGATCGTCCACGAGCTTGGGTGGATTGGTTGGCATGGGCGGAGTATTGCTACAACACCTCCTATCACTCCGCCATGCACACCACGCCGTTCGAGGTGGTCTACGGACGCCCGCCTCCGGCGATGCTGCCGTTCGAGCCCGGGACGGCTCAGACCGAGGCCGCAGGCGACTTGCTCCGCACCCGCGACGACATCTTGGCCGAGGCGCGCCAGCGTCTTCTCCAAGCACAACAGCTGGCCAAGAAGTACTACGACGCTCATCATCGCGAGGCGGAGTTCACGGAGGGCGACTGGGTGTGGCTGCGCCTCCTTCACAGGACGACGCAGTCCCTGGACCCGCGCGCCAATCGCAAGCTGGGCCCTCGCTACGCCGAGCCCTTTCGTGTGCTGGAGCGCGTCGGTACGCTCGCATACCGTCTGGAGTTGCCGCCTGGTGCACGCATTCACGACGTCTTCCATGTTGGCTTGTTGAAGGCCTATCGTGGAGATCCGCCTGCAGAGCCACCGGCTCTCCCTCCTACTGCTGATGGCCGCCTACTGCCAGGACCCGAGAAGGTGCTGAAGGCGCAGCAACGCCACGGTGTTTAGCATGTCCTGGTCCAGTGGACTGGCCTTTCTGTGGAAGACGCTACATGGGAGAAGCTCGACGAGTTCCGCCAGCAGTTTCCAGATATCCAGCTCGAGCACGAGCTGTTTACGCAGGCGGGGAGAGATGTTATGACCGGTTTGCATTATAGCCGGAAGAGGCCCACTAGTGGGTCGGGTTAAGGGCTTGGCCCAATTTATCTAGGGTTTCATTAGCTGGACTATTATATAAACTCATGTAATATCTCTGTATCAATTAAGCAATAAACATATTTGTTGCCGTCTTCCTCAGGAGACGGAGTTCCTAAACCCTAGCTACCGTCTCCTGCGCATCGCCGTCCTCCTCCTCACGCACGGCCATGGCACCGTGCCGCCGACGCCCGCGCCTCCAGTCTCGCCATCCTCCCTTCCACCCATATAACATACGCCCTAGGCCTGGTAGGACCCTAGCTCCTATCAAGATCACAAGAAGCTTCCTCGCAATGACTACGGCATGCTGATAATTATATATTTATATGAACAAAACAACCGCGGCGACGGGACGCGCCATGTCGTTCTCACGAGTGTCACACATGCATGTTTGTGCGCTCCTTAGTCAACATCGGTTAGTCCAATGATGCTGCTTCTTTTGCTCGTATCCATTGTATACTTACCTCTCTCTCGTCTGAAAGAAGCGGCCACGCTAGTAGTAGCATCTGTCTTTGGAACGCGTGTCCGTTTGTATTATTGAAAGAAGAGCACTGGTATTTTATGCTTGTCCAATATCTATATCTCGCAGGAATATGCTTGGGATATCTCCATTCCGGATTAGGAGTAGACCAAAGCCAAAAGACGATGTATTGGCGAGGGAAGAAAGCCATAACCACAAGAGCCACACAGGGTAGCCGTGTGGCATTTGCATTCGTGTAAAGCGTGCCACTTTATGCTCGGCGAGAGATTGGGGAAAATATTGACAAGTGAAAGCGAGAGCAGCATGAGCAAATACGATTGCTATTTTCTTTTAGGGTGCGGAAAAGGGCCGATCTTGGCACCCAATCTTGTCGATCGTGTTGGAAAGTAGTATTTCTTCGGATAGAATAGTCTGCTCATGTGTCAAGGTCTTAGTTTTGTGTAGATAACTGGAGGTGACAGGGGGGAGCCTGGCTGATGTCTACCTGTAAATATGCAGAATTCCATGTTGGGCACTGTACATCCGCTGTTCGCACACATGGTGTCTGTCCACTCCTCGTGATCCGGACAAGGAAATACTGGAGATCTATCGGTTACTTTGGCACAAAAGGTTGGTGAGGTTTTCTCATGAGCAGTGTAGTTAAAATGCCTGTGCTAAGTGGCATTATCATGGCCTACTCTACTTCAGACCTAATGTAAGCACACTGAAACCAGTGATGGAGCAAACACGAGAAGGGTCGTATGGGCTAGATCCGTGTGGTCAACATCATCATCTTACCCATTACCATTATCTCCAGTGACGTTAAGTCATGTTGGCGTCGTTCTCCCCTATGATTACACGCAAGTTCAGTGCTCCGTGAACAAATATACGAGCTCTGCATTTCACCAAGAAGAACGTATCCTCTCAAAAGAAAAAAACAGTGTTTTCCTTGTTCAATTGAAGAAGAACCGGACGAAAGCAAGCAGGTCGCATATCGATCAACGGTGACAACAAGCCGCGGCGGTGGCCGTCCCCGTCACGGCGATCACACAACGACGCAAGGACACGACTCGCCTCCTCCTCCTCCTCCCGTTGCTCGATCGCATGTAAGAGGTTGGTGCGTGATGTGCTCCCTAGATCCTCCACTAGGCGTGCCCCGTCCCTGTCTACGAGGATAGAAAGATAAAGGGTCCTCCTACTACTGTATGTGATATTTCTTCCATCGGGCGTGATGAGGTCTTTTTGCCTTATGCGCCACAACTCTTTCTCTAAAGAATTCTTCACTTGTTAGAGAAAGAAACACAGAAAAGCACTCTTAAGTTAGTGATGCCGCCTCTGCAGCAAGACAACTTCTCTTTGTGTTCTTTTCAGGGACTTAAAAAATTCGTAGATCAAGATGAGAGTGGAGATGATACGCGCATCGCATGGACAAAGCCATTGCAATCCTACTAGTACCAGGTAAGAAAGGGGATGCACGCAATCGGATTATGATATGCAGATTATCTGATTTGGGATTTGCATTAATATGTTCTAAATAGATACTGTAGAAGCGATCGTCCTAGCCACTGATTTGGACAAGGAGCAGAGTTATCAGTTGACTTTTTCTTGTTTTTTGCAGATATTTCATCAGATAAGATGCCGCACAGAGTATTGTCACATCGAAGCTGGTGTGCCAATCTGAATAGCTCGTCAGCTGGCCATATTCCATTTTTCCTACAACTGAGTAAACAGATAGTCAACAACAGTATCGGTACAAGTTTGCACTTATTTTCATCAGATCAGATGCCAAACAGTATCATCGCATCCAAGGTGGTGTGCCAACTCTGAATAGCTCAGCAGCTGGCCATATAGCATTTTCCCTACGGTGTGACAACGGTTGTTTTGATAGACCACAGCTGACTACATAGCAAGATTTACTCCACTCTCCAAAACATGACATCTAAGGGACACAAAATATCCACAATGGCATTCAAGGGTCATGATAAGACCAAGATTCTGGATATGCGACAATGGGCGTGTCAGAATGACAAATCGTTTCTTCCAGGTACAACAGCAAGAAGACATAATACAATATACTACAACAAAAGAATGGAGTGTGCCTCTGAACTAGAATCCACCGAAACTGCAAGAGCTATACATTTACAGGGAGCTGTCAAACATGAGCTTCTGAATCATGGCTTCTCCTTGTGTGTAATCCTAGTTTTGACGCTTCCTGCATTAAAAATCGTAATACATAAGAATCCATCGAGCAAAAGATTACGAATACAGTGTTAGTAAGTAACAATGGCAAATAAGATTGTACGTTATCCTTACGAAAGAAATACAAATAAGCATGTGTACCATAGATTCTTGATAGTGATTGAACAGAATAAAGGGCATGATCATAAGATGCACATTGTGCAATACCACTAACACGTACCATTGGCTTCCTCGAATTCAACTTCTTTAATCACTTCAGCAGCAGCATGGTACTCAAACCTGCACAAAGAAAGAGCTCAAGAACTGGACTAGTACACCGCTAAAAGAAATACTCCTACATTTGTGCAGACATGGAACATTGAATTATAGCCTGAGGCAAAGTGCCACTAATAGAGATTGACATAGAATGAAGTGGCAATGAAGTTCAGAATGTACTGATCATTTGTTTAAAAAATGTTGAGTTTACTAGACAATTACTATTACTCTAATAGCATAGGCGTTGGTCAGACAACAGAACATATGTAGTTGGTTAACAGTATCTAATTTAAGAGATTCAGTGGCCAAAAATCTGCTTCCAGATGCTACTTTGAAATAACTTAAGTGTGAGACACAACTGTGAAAATTATACTATAGCTAATAAGAAGCAATATGAGATTTTGATGACTATATACCTGTTAGAGGAAGCCACCTCAGGTTCATACTCAGATGTGCTCTTGATAGCCTTAACTATAACATCAACAATTTCCTTCTTTCTTGTGCTGGCCATTAAACAATCATACTCGGTCGGCACAATGATTGCAAAGAAGTTATCACTGAGGTTGCTTATACATAGCTTATCAACAGCTGCAAGTGCTATTCTTCTCTTCAATATATCAGCATCAGGATCGACCAGGTAGATAGCAAAGTCAGTGATCACAAGGATGCGCCTTTTCATCTTTCCTGATTGAGTAAACTTCAAGACCTTGTCCGCAAACAGAACTTTGTTATCCCCTGCAGTATGTCGAGGATCGTCATACAGACTTAAGAGACTTGGATTATGTAGTTACGAACTGACAAACTAAATGGTCAGGACAGTGTGCACAACCACAAGGACAAGACACTTATGTCAGCGACAACCAACAGATGCCCATCACTAGGGTCCATATCTCCTACACAGCTAAGGAGCCAAGGATCATGCACTTTCGGTGGTCCTGTTTATTTCGTACTCAAGAATGCATCCAAGGTACCATCAGTTACTTTTTTTGCATCGCTTAAGGTGTCAAAGCAGTAACTGGAAGCACATTTTCTATTTGTTCAGTTGCCTCAAAATTTTCTATAGCATCAGTTGATATTTTGCTGAGGAAGAAACAGGTAGGACAAGACACAGTAATTCGAGGGCTAGAGGGATGGACAGGGCAGCGGTAGAACAGGCAATGATGATGCTTGGGGCAAGGCAGGGTAGTAGTGCCGGTTGCGAGCAGGGATGACGACAAGTGGGCGTTGGGAGGAGGGTGGTTGGCGAGCTGTTGCAGGTGATGGCGATGTCACCGGAGACGAGCAACCAGAGGTCCGGAGCAGGGAAGACGTGATGAGAGGGCAACAGCAGGGGTTAGGAAGTTAGGGTTAGCGAGTGCTGAGAAGGACGGAGGGGGGTTGTGGGTAGCTGAATGGAGATACAGTGTCTAAAACGTTCGACCTAGATATCTAAAATTTTTCAGGCAACTGACTAAATAGATAGCAGTCTAGCACCAATCAGTAGAAATGACCAATCCAAGTATTCCAACAACAACAAAAAAAGTGCAGTACAACTCCATTCTCTATTACGCAGTACTAATAATATACAAACATACATCAAACTATATGATCCAATCGCTCTGCTAGGGCTAAATACACGGAGTTAAGACAATCCTAGACAACACTCGATCATTCAAGTCACGCAATTGCATCGCATAAATATACAGGTTTCAGACTAGCAAACGCATTGGATCCATTTCAGAGAACCACCACAACGAGCGCAGCTACCGAACCGGCGATCTTCAAAAGATCACGCCCAGAGAACACTACATCGAAATAATCGATGATGCTGAAAAAAAAAAGGTGGGAGTCCGCGAAATGGCACCTTGCTTGGAGAGGATCTTGGCGAGGCATGGGTCGTTGGGCACGCCGATGTAGTCGCCCTTGCAGTCGCGGTAAACGGCCGCGCGGCGCCGCACCTTGGCCCCCATGAGCAACCCCGCAGCGGGTGCCGGCACCATCTCCTCCGTCCCTCCGCTGCCCGCTGCCGTCGACGGAGGCGGGTCAACGCGGCCGGGTTCCACCTGGATCCGGCTGAGCGGCCGGAACCGATCCATCGGCGAGAGCGAGTTGGGGAAATCAGGCAAGACGACGGGAAAAGGCAAGTTGAAGGCTCTGGTCACGAATGGAGACTTCGACCTTGGGCTTCATTTCTTTCTTGTTTTAGGCAAAATTCACCTTGGGCTTTGCATATGGCGTTGGTTAGCTGGGCCGGAAGATTCATTAGCAAATTGACACGCTAGACTGGTATAGGAAACATGGACCTTGGATGGAGGCCCCTTCAACAGTTTCTTCCAACACCACTCGTGATACGGGGGATATGGTGAAACCTAGTCTCCCCTCGCCCCGAATCCTATACGCCGCCCGCTGCGGCGCGGGAGGCTCGCGCCGCGCACCCCGCGCTGCATTGGGCCGGCCCAGTTAGCTTCGTACTCTTTTTTCTCGTTTTCCATTTTTTCTTTTTTCTTCCTGCTTTCTTTTTTCTTTTCCTTTTCTTTTTCGGGTTTCTTGATATTTTTTATTTTTCTTCATTTTTATTTCCTTTTTCTTTTCGGTTTTATTTAAAAATGTTTAGAATTTTCAATTTGTTCATGATTTTAAAAAAAATGCTTTTGCCATTTAAAAATTAGTTCATAATTTAGTTTTTTTGTTCATGATTTTTGCAAAATGGTTCATGAAATTTTCGAAAAATGGTTAATATTTTTCAGTAAATTGTTTTTGATTTTCAGAATTGGTTCATGATTTTAAAAAAAAATCATAAAATTTTAAAAATTGTTCATGAGTTTTAAAAATTGGTTCATTATTTTTGAAAAAATGTTCATAATTTTCGAATTTTGTTCATTACTTTTGAAATTTGTTCATGATTTTTAATTCGGATTTTCAAATTTGTTCATAGTTTGAAAATGGTTTTAGATGTTCAAAATTGGTTCATTATTTTTGAAAAAATGTTCATAATTTTTGAATTTTGTTCATAACTTTCGAAATTTGTTCATGATTTTTAATTCGGATTTTCAAATTTGTTCACAGTTTGAAAATGTTTTAGATTTTCAATTGTTTCAGATTTTAAATTTATCCAGATTTTAAATTTATTTAAATTTTTACATTTTTTACAAATTTCAAATAACAGCGAAAAAAAGAATTATTTTTTAGATAAGACCAGAAATCTCAGCTCAACATAAGAACGCTTATTTTGAGGTTTATTTACGGAACGTGCGTACGAACACACGAACACACACTGTCTGAAACCAACACTCGAAATGGGCTGACCCATGTAGCATTCCTTCAGGCGGCGCGTGCGTCTCGCTCCGCAGAGAGCGGTGTACAGGATCTCCCTCCCCTCGATGTGATGTTTTGTGGATTGACGTGCACTCCCCTTCTTCTCTATTCTCCAACGTGGGCTGGCCCATTGGATGTTTTATTTTTTATTGTTTTTTTGGTTTTTCTCGTTTCTGCTTTTGGTTTTCTCAGATTTTTTGGTTTCTTTGTTTCGATAGTTTTTTGTCGGTTTTCCTCGGGGTTTTCTGCTTTTTTTATTTTTTCATTTTTCTTTAAAAAAATACTGAACAGTTTTATTTTTGAACAAATTTTGAAAAGTTTAATTTTTAAATAGTTTAATTTTTGAATAAATTTGAATTTGAACAAATTTGAATCTAAATAAAATAGAGTTTGAACAAATTTGAATCTGAACAAAATTGAGCTGAACAAATTTGAATTTGAACAAATTCGAGTTCAAACAAATTTGAATTTGAACAAATTCGAATTTGAACATATTTTTTGAATTTGAACATGAAATTCAAAATTGAACAGATTTTGAATTGAACAAGCTTTAATCTGAACAGTTTTTCAAAATAAAATTTTGAATCCGAGCATTTTTTATTTCACCTAATATTTCAAAATTTACAGAAAAAGGAAATAGAAGAAAAAAGAAAAAGCTCATCCTTATTGGGCCGGCCCACCCGGAGCGCTTCGAGCGTTGAGGCGCGAAGCAACACACGGAGCGCCGACTAGGCGCTCCCTGGGGATATTGGGTTTGCGGTCACCGAGTTCCTTGCCACAGGCTCATAGGTACCTTTGTTGCTTGTAGTAGCCGCCATTTGAAAAGTTGGGTAGCCAATTCCTCAGAGGGCCCATTTTGAACGAATGTAGGCCAAACCAAATATTGCTGTGACTTCTCCCGTTTTGGGTCCATTGCGGTCCCGTATGTCAGTATTTCTCTGTTTCATGTTAGTTCCAGCGTGTCAATCTGTGTGGCAATTCGATGTAATGGGGTCACTCCGCAGCAGTTTACGGTCAAGATCTAGTTCATTCCTCCGCCCTTAACCTTGCATAAACCCTAGGACGGCGGCGGCGGCAGCGACACAGACAGATAGCGCTGCTTACAGCTCGCGTGCCCACGCCCGATGGCCTGCGGTGATGCCGAATGTCGAGCGAGCCGTTGCACAGAGATAGATCGCCATCGTCGGGAGACGAGCTGAGCAGCATAGAGGATGGAAGGGCCCTCAACTCAGGAATCATGTCTCACCCAGAGCTACCAGAGGAGGTGAGCTTCTCTTCTTGAAAGAGCATGTGCCCCCATGTGTGGTTTTGGTACTTAATGACAATCCCTATGGACTAATGATTGCATTGAGTTATATTTGTAGGACATGTCCATAGATATTGTTTGAGCCATATGTTGGCTTCAAGGTTGTAATTTGAAGAATGAAGTCGTGTTTGATCAACACATCTAGAACACTATGAAGTGCAAGTTCAATATGATCCATCTCGGAAGATATCATTTGATTGAAGCTTGCAATGGATTAATGAAGATTGAGCTAAGCAAGGCTCTCCCATATTGGTGTATGGGGGAGTATTTTGAGATGTCTTCATGAAGCTTGTGCAAGCAAGCATGATCAAGAAAGTTGTTCAATCTTGAGGGTGTCAAGACCGTCATCATCCAGCTCAAGTGGATTGCACAAGTAAAAGGTTTATTCTTGATAGGTTTTCTCTTCTACCGGTCTCGTGTGTTAGTTTGGAGACCGGGTTATAGGATTGGTAGCCGTACTATCAAGAGGGGCTCTCGAGTGAGTAACTTAATCGTATCATTCGGAGAGAGCTCAAACCTTTGCATACTTGGCATTATCTTTCTTGGTTTTTATTTGGATTTTATCCATGTGAGTTTCTAGAGTTTGTGGTTATTTCCATGACAAGCTCTATCTCATCAAAAACGGATTTCGTATGGAACTCTAATTGCATTTTTTGTGTTTGGAGGTTTTATCAGTTCATCTTTATAGCTAAGTCAAACCTTTTATCATTTGGTTTCATCCTCCTTTGTTGGACTATGATGTTTCTATGGATGATACTGTAGAGCTCATTGTGGTGATTCCAACGAGCCCAAGATCATCGAAAACGGAGTCCGGATGCAAAAGTTATCGTTATTTTCGTATTGCTCGCTCTTCGTGGGCGGATTATCCGGCCCAGTTTTAAAATATCCGGCCCTAAATCTGGACGACGCGCGCGAAGTCCTTAGCAGTTTTTGGGGGGCGGGGAGGGTGGAATATCCGGTCCAAACTTGGACCGGAATATCCGGCCCTGCAGTACAGCAACGGCTACATTCCCACGAGGGGTATAAATACCCCTCCCCTTCTTCAAGCTTGGGTTAGCTCGTTTTCCCCTCTCTCTCCCTCCATTGTTGACCTTGGAAAGCTTGCCCATCTCTCAATTCCTCCCATGATTCTTGCATGTCTTTGAGGGAAAAGAGAGAGGAGATCTAGATCTATATTTCCACCAATCACTTTCTCTTCTTTGTGAGGGGAACCCATTGGATCTAGATCTTGGAGTTCTTTGTGGATTTCTTCCTTTGTTCTTCCTCTCATATCTCTCCATAGCATTAGTTGCTTTGGTAGGATTTGGGAGAGAAGGATTTGAGCACTTCGTGTGTCCTTGCCATTGCATCAGTTGCATCGGTTTGAGTTCTCCTCGGAGATTTGGTGGTGAAAAGTTCATTGAGCTTTTTACTCTTGGGTTCTTGGAACCCTAGACGGCTTAGTAGCTTAGTGGATTACTTGGGGACCTCTAATTAAGTTGTGGAGATCTTCCCAAGCTTTGTGGTGCCTCCGTGGCAATTACTTGGGGACCTCCAATTAAGTTGTGGAGATATTCCCAAGCTTTGTGGTGCCTCAGTGGCAATTCTTGGGAGCCTCCAATTGAGTTGTGGAGATTTCCCCAAGATTGTACGGGTTCGGTGACCGCCCTCAAGTGTCCCATAGTGGTCGGGTCTTCCATCTTGGTGGGAGGGCTCGAGGAGATTACGGTGAGCCTCCGTGGCATTTGGGGAGCCTTGTGCCTCCACACCGCTCCAACGGAGATTAGCACTCGCAAGGGTGTGAACTTCGGGATACATCGTTGTCTCCGTGTGCCTCGGTTATTTATATACCCGAGCTCCTTTACTTATGCAATTTACTTTGTGATAGCCTTCGTGCTTGAAGTTTATATATCTTGCTATCACATAGTTGCTTATCTTGTCTAGCATAAGTTGTTGATGCACATAGGTGAACCTAGCTTGTTTAGGTTTTGTATGCTTGGCAAATTAAACGTTAGTTTTATTCCGCATTTGTCAAGCCACTCATAAAAGTTTTAAATCGCCTATTCAACCCCCCTCTAGGCGACATCCTTGTCCTTTCAATTGGTATCAGAGCAAGATCTCTGATTTTAAGGCTTCACCGCCTTGAGAGCAAAGATGTCAGCTAGGGGATTAGTGCACAATGACACCTTTATATTTGATGGCACTAATTATGATGTATGGAAAAATTGCATGCTTAATCATTTTCGTGAGATGGACCCAAATATAGAGAGAATTTTAGATATGGGTTTCTCTCCTCCTAAGGATTCCCAAAGTCTATCTTTAGAGGAGAAGAGAAACTCTTATCTTAATTCTCGAGCTACTAATGTGCTTGTTGATTTTGTGAGCGATGCAGTTATTCTTGCAATCATGCCTTTCCGTAGCGCTCATGAGTTTTGGACAAAGATTCAAGACAAATATGATATGTCCAACAAGATTGAGGATGATTGTATTCCCTCCACTTCCGGTCGTGATGAACTCTCCTCCACTTCACCAAAGTGTAGCAAGATGATGTGTGGTAAATGACCAGCCCGTTGGGAACCCCAAGAGGAAGGTGTGATGAATATAGCAGCAGTTTTTCCCTCAGTTAAGAAACCAAGGTTTATCGTTCAGGAGAGAAGAGACAAACGACTGAAGGTGATGCGGACTGGCTTAGCGATAGCTTCGGACAATTTATATATGGCGCCTCATCCAAGCTTTGCTTTGCTAGCAGCAACGTGGAACCTGCACACAACATAACCAAATACTTTGTTCCCAACTTGCGATGATGTTGTCAATCTCACCGGTTTGCTTGAAACAAAGGGTATGAGCGTATCGAGTGGAAAGCGATAATAGTATGTGAGTAAAGTAAACAGTGCGAGTAAAGTAAACAGGTGATAGCAATATGATGGAAATAGGACCGGGGTCCACAGTTCACTAGTGGTGTCTCTCCATAAGATAAATAACACATGCTGGGTAAACAAATTACAGTTGGGCAATTGATAGAATAAAGATAAACGTGATATGTCAAGAAGATCACTATGCGATTTACTCTGGGCATTACAACAAAATACATAGACCGCCATCCAACTGCATCTATGACTAATAATCCACTCCCGGGGATATCATCCGAACACCCCATGAGTATTAAGTTGCGAACAACAGATAATTGCATTAAGCAAAGTGTGTAATGTAAACAAAGCATATGCCCTTGAGCATATGAATGTTGTTTTCTCCCTAGTAGCAACAGCACATCTACAACCTTAGAGGTTTCTGTCACTCCCCCAGGTTAAATAGAGGCATGAACCCACTATCGAACATAAATACCCCCTCTTGGAGTCACTAGCAACTACTCGGCCGAGATAGCTACTAACAACAGAGAGCATGCAAGATCATAAAAAACATAGAGATAACATAAGATATATTTCAGTATAGCAACTCAATCATAACACCAATATTCATCGGATCCCAACAAACCAAACATGTAGAATTACATAACGGTGATCTCAATCATGTAGGGCAGCTCATGAGATCTAAACATGAAGCACATGGTGGAGGAGACAACCATCTAGCTACTGCTATGGACCCATAGTCCAAGGTAGACTACTCACTCATCGCTCCGGAGGCAAGCATGGCGATGAAGAAGACCTCCGGTGGTGATTCCCCTCTCTGGTAGGGTGCTGGGAAGAGCTTTTGGACCCTCCCGATCTTCGGGTCGACGGCGGCGGCGGATCGCGATGTGTTCTGGAAAATTGATCGGGTACTTAGGTTTTTTCCGTCGGGGGGTCTTTATAGGCGAAGGGGCATCGTCAGAGGTGGCCCGAGGCACCCTCACACATAGGGGGCGCAGCCAGGGGCCAGGTCGCGCCGCCCTGGTGTGTGGGTGGCCTGTGGCCCCTCTCCGTCTCCTCTTCTGATCTCTGGAAGCTTCCGGGGAAAATAAGACTTCAGGAACTTGTTTTGTCCAATTCCGAGAATATTTCCTGTGTAGCACTTCTGAAACTCAAAAATAGCAGAAAACAGGGAACTTGCACTGTGGCGACTTGTTAATAGGTTAGTTCCGGAAAATGCATAAAAGTGCCACGAAGTGTATCGAAACATTAGGCAAATGGTGTAAAAACAAGCATGGAGCATCAAAAATTATAGATACGTTGGAGATGTATCAAGCATCCCCAAGCTTAACTCCTACTCGTCCTCGAGTAGGTAAGTGATAACAAAAGAATAATTTTTGAGGTGACATGCACCTACACAATCTTGATCATATATGTAAGCATTTGTGAGCTGGGATCATAAGAACTTAAAACATGGGCATGAAAGATATAATCTTGACAATAAGAACTTAGCAACCATGTTATAACATGCAAATGAACACAAACAAAAGATCATGAAAATGAAACAATGAAAGTCAAACGTGTGTTCAAATCATAAGGAAAATCATACAAATGGTTTTCAGCTTGTCCTTTATAGAGAGAAAAACATAAATGCATAGGACACCTTCAAGTTTAAGATGGCGACTAGATACAAATAATTTAAGAACAAGTGAAATCAACAATATGAATCAATCAATAAAAACTTTGGGACAATGCACATTATACTAAGAATGACAACTATGCTCTCTTAATGGTTCATAAAGATAGAAGGTGGTGACTCAACATAAAAGTAAAAGAAAGGCCCTTCGCGGAGGGAAGCTGTGATTGCAAGTTTTATAACCTTCAAAAATTATGGTACTTACCGGCTTTGAGCTCTCATTGCCCACATCATAAGCATCTTGAATGGTTAAAGTTAATGCGAGAACAATTATGATGCATATGCTTGACAAATCATAAGTTGAAAACCTCATGTCCCGTGAATACGAGTACCCAAACCTCATGCTACTCAACTTAGAGTCCCAAGCAAGGCTCTTGTCATTGTAAGTATATATGTATCATCGAGAACCGCCAATGGGGTACCTCCGTGCCCGATGACATGGAACAAGCCCACATCAAAATGACAGGACAAGCAGACAATGAACACCTCGACATCTCTTTTATTTACCATTTATTTAGCTTTTTATTTTGAGATGCGTCGTCGAATGTCCACTATAGGTATGCTGCAAATTTCCACCATGGATTATGCATGGCTTAGATTGGCGGCCCAGGCGTTTCCCTAACACATATACAAACTCCATGATCCCCACAAGATTCCCAATTCATTTCACACCGCGGGCATCCATAAACAAAAGATCACGATATCAACTCAAATAAGAAGTGAAATGTTGAAAGCTTGCCCCATGACGGCATGGTTGGGCTAGTATCCAACTTACAACTTGCAAGCATAACAACTCAACATAAAAGACCACAATGTCAAATTTTTAAGAACAAGAAAAAGTAAAGTGTGCCTTCCGGTTCGTGAGAGCTTTACTGACCAATTTTCGCATAACACTGGTAAGAGTTTAATTTGAAGAGTAAATAAAAGCAAGTCAAATTTACTTGGAATAGAAAATTGCTAGTAGGTATGTATGGTGGACACTTTGTAAAACTTTGGTTTTTAGGAGTTGGATGCACGAGTAGAGCTCATACTCAGTACAAGGCGAGGGCTAGCAAAAGACTAGGAGCGACCAACTAAGAGAGCAATAATGGCCATAATCATGCAAAGCGACAAAGCAACATTAAAAGAAGCATAAGATGGCATAAAAAGTCAAAAACTAAATGATCATAAAGGCTATTGGTGACTTTGTAAGAGTCTAAGATGTGTGAGCATGCGCCAAGTCAACCCAAATAAAGCATCAAGGAGAAAACCAAAATAATGCTTCCAAACGATAAAAACAACGCATGATTTTTTCAAAGGCTCATTAAGCAATCTCAGTTATTTGAGACAAGTCATGCTACAGCAAAACTACTAAGCATACTATCAAAAATACATCAAGCATGACATGCAAAAGCCTAAGCCGCAGTCTACACAAGCTCCTTCTTGTACCACTTTTTTGCATAAAGCTTTTTCTCTTTTCCAACACCATTCGAATTTTTTATAAACACCTCTTTTGATGAAAACCAATAAATATTAGAGGCAAAAATACACCTTGATGAAAAGATATGACAAGGTCTGAACGCAAATCAAGGTGAAAACAAAAACCAAAAGCAGTAGCAGAAAAAGAAGAACACTCGGCTTTTGATAAGAATGAAAACTGGAGCGTTCTTGGCAAATGAAAAGCAAGGCAACTTCTCCAAAAGAAATTTGTTGGGGTCCAACCATTTATTGCAGAAAACAAAACTAAACTAACTAAGAAAACTAAAACAACTGACGCTCCAAGAAAAACACATAGTGCATAAAGCAATAAAAATATAGTGTCTTGAAAGGTGACCTGATTTTTGCCGATGAAGAAGGGGTGCCTCGGGGGCATCCCCAAGCTTTGATGCCTGTACTTCTTGGATATTTCTTGGGGTGATGCATGGGCATCCCCAAGCTTGAGCTTTTGTCCATTCTTCAACTCATCTCATCATTCTCCAATCCCTACACTTGAAAACTTACTTCATACAAAACTAAACACAAATCTATTAGCAACATTAGTGTAGCATAACATATAATCAACCTCTTTTTTGCTTCAGGTTTCAACCCAAAACAACCACATATATAGTATATACTACTGTAGCAACTTCCCCAAAAGTTCCGTGATCAAAAGAACTCGCAAAGAAAGCGATAAAGCGGCAAAAACGAATAGTGGCAGAAATCTGTCAAAATAGAACAGCTGACAAAGGTCGAATTTTAAAGGGATTTTCTGTTGCTCAAATCAAAAAGTATTCAACTAATGAAAGTTTTGATGTAACCTGGGGCATATGCATAAGAAATCGCAGGTCCAAAAGATATACAGAGAATTTTCACGAATTTTTACGGTGCAGCACCGAAAACAGTTTCAGGACAGCAACATCCCCAAATCTTACCTCACTCAAATTAGGGGCTTCTCTTGGCACAACAATGAAATAAAAATGATAAGGAGCGGTCATTACAGTAGTAATGACTTCCAAGACTCAAATAAAAGAAAAAGTACTGAAAATAAAACATTGGGTTATCTCCCAAGAGTGCTTTTCTTTAACGCCTTTGAGCTAGGCGCAGAAAATTGTGAATCAAGTAACATCAAGTGATGAAGCACCAATTACCTCAGTAGGCACTTTGGAAGTTCCCGAAGATGATTCAACCTGCAAGTCACTCTTAGTTGAACTAAAAGCCTTACCAATTTTAAGAACATGTTGAGGTTTAAGTGCAGAAACCTTGGGAACATACATAAATTTTTGCTCTTTCATAACAAGGTTCAATAAAGCAGGCTTAATCTCATAAAAGTTTGCAGCAGGAGCAGGTGGCGCAATAGGAGTGCAGATAAAATCACTATTGTTCGTACTAGTAAAGTCACACAACTTGGTATTTTCAGGATTAGCCATTTTAGCAAAACTAAAAGCAGATAAGTAAAAACAACTAACAAGGATTCTAATTTTTTTGGGTTTTTGATAAAACGATGCAGGTAAAATAAATAAAGTAAAGCAAAACTTAAAACAAAGTAAAGGATGTGTGTGCGAAAAACTCCCCTTGCAGAGGTCTTCTACTTCCTCCCCGGCAACGGCGCCAGAAAAAGAGCTTGATGCGTGGTAAATGACCAGCCCGTTGGGAACCCCAAGAGGAAGGTGTGATGAATATAGCAGCAGTTTTTCCCTCAGTTAAGAAACCAAGGTTTATCGTTCAGGAGAGGAGAGACAAACGACTGAAGGTGATGCGGACTGGCTTAGCTTTGCTTTGCTAGCAGCAACGTGGAACCTGCACACAACACAACCAAATACTTTGTTCCCAACTTGCGATGAGGTTGTCAATCTCACCGGTTTGCTTGAAACAAAGGGTATGAGCGTATCGAGTGGAAAGCGATAATAGTATGTGAGTAAAGTAAACAGTGTGAGTAAAGTAAACAGGTGATAGCAATATGATGGAAATAGGACCGGGGTCCACAGTTCACTAGTGGTGTCTCTCCATAAGATAAATAACACATGCTGGGTAAACAAATTACAGTTGGGCAATTGATAGAATAAAGATAAACGTGATATGTCAAGAAGATCACTATGCGATTTACTCTGGGCATTACAACAAAATACATAGACCGCCATCCAATTGCATCTATGACTAATAATCCACTCTCGGGGATATCATCCGAACACCCCATGAGTATTAAGTTGCGAACAACAGATAATTGCATTAAGCAAAGTGTGTAATGTAAACAAAGCATATGCCCTTGAGCATATGAATGTTGTTTTCTCCCTAGTAGCAACAGCACATCTACAACCTTAGAGGTTTCTGTCACCCCCCCAGGTTAAATAGAGGCATGAACCCACTATCGAGCATAAATACCCCCTCTTGGAGTCACTAGCAACTACTCGGCCAAGATAGCTACTAACAACGGAGAGCATGCAAGATCATAAACAACATAGAGATAACATAAGATATATTTCAGTATAGCAACTCAATCATAACACCAATATTCATTGGATCCCAACAAACCAAACATGTAGAATTACATAACGGTGATCTCAATCATGTAGGGCAGCTCATGAGATCTAAACATGAAGCACATGGTGGAGGAGACAACCATCTAGCTACTGCTATGGACCCATAGTCCAAGGTAGACTACTCACTCATCGCTCCGGAGGCAAGCATGGAGATGAAGAAGACCTCCGGTGGCGATTCCCCTCTCTAGCAGGGTGCCGGGAAGAGCTTCTGGACCCTCCCGATCTTCGGGTCGACGGCGGCGGTGGATCGCGATGTGTTCTGGAAAATTGATTGGGTACTTAGGTTTTTTCCGTCGGGGGGTCTTTATAGGTGAAGGGGCATTGTCAGAGGTGGCCTGAGGCACCCTCACACATAGGGGGCGCGGCCAGGGCCCAGGCCGCGCCGCCTTGGTGTGTGGGTGGCCTGTGGCCCCTCTCCGTCTCCTTTTCTGATCTCTGGAAGCTTCCGGGAAAAATAAGACTTCGGGAACTTGTTTCGTCCAATTCCGAGAATATTTCCTGTGTAGCACTTCTGAAACACAAAAACAGCAGAAAATAGGGAACTGGCACTGTGGCGACTTGTTAATAGGTTAGTTCCGGAAAATGCATAAAAGTGCCACGAAGTGTAACAAAACATTAGGCAAATGGTGTAAAAACAAGCATGGAGCATCAAAAATTATAGATACGTTGGAGACGTATCACAAGACACAAGGTAACTCTATGGTGAGTGGTGATGGAAATTGCAATGTTGATAGTGAGCTTACTTGTGATGATCATTCATCTCTATCTCATTGCCATGCTTCATCTTTGGACTTAAACACTTCTAGCACCATAAATGCTTTACATGCTTGTGTTGATAGTCCTTGCATATCATGTGTATGCTCCTTGAACACATCTCATAATGATATGCTTACTTCGTCTTGTTGCCATGATATAAATGCCTCTAGTTCCTCTAGTTGTTGTGTGTCTAACAATGTAGAGGAAACCGGAAATTCTATTGGCCAAGACATGGTCTCACTTGGAGCTTCAAGTATTTATTAATCATCATCTATTGCTTCCCACATTTGCCTTATGGCTAGGGCTTCAAAGGTAAGTCCTACTTTGGAACCCAATATATCCAGTGATGATGAGAATGAGGATAATGAAGAAGAAGATGATGATCTTGCATCTTTATTTGAGAAGAGTGAAATGTTTTTTCATGCTATTCGTAAGAATAAAATTGCTTGCTCTTACTTCTATAAGATTTTGGCTATTGCCACCGAGAGCAATAAAATTATTGAGGAGCATGAGAATACCATTTTCAAAATGCAAGGTCATGGCCGTGATTATGCGGATGAGATCGTGGATCTAAAAGAAGCTCTAGAAGAAGAACAAACCACCAAGGAATCTCTTGAGGAGACCTTTACTTTAGAGTTATTTAAAATAAAGAAATCCTATGATAGAACTCTTGTGGTGGCAAATGATTTTGAAACTAAATATGAAGAGCTTGTAGTTACTTATGCTAAACTCCTTGAGAATGTTGTGCTTCTTAAAAATGACTCTAGGGTCATTTCATGTGAGCCCATCATTCTCACCGAGTCACATGAGCAACTTAAAGCTTCAAATTCAAATGAGCTTACTAAATTGACTTCTCCGCTTTCCGTTAGTGATGATGCTTGTGCTACTAACTCTACTTCTTGTGAAGCATCCATCTTGAAGGAGAATGTTGAGCTAAGGGCTCAACTTGACTTGCTAATTAGCAATTATGAGAAATTGGAAGAAAATCATGGAAAGCTCTCTAGCTCCCATGAGGATCTTCTAGCTTCCCATGATAGGCTAAAATTAAGTCATGAGGCTATTATGTCAAAGGTAACATCTAGTGAGCCTCATGTGGACATTTGCACTTCTTCTAAAAATGCCATATTGCCATGTGCTAGCCCTAGTAATTCATCCACTCATAATATTGCTACATCTTATGATGAATTACTTTCCTTGCCTTGTTGCTCTAACAATGAAGCTTCTTCTTCCTCTAGTACTTGTGTTGTTACTAACCATGTAGAGGAAATCGAAGAGCTCAAGGCCCAAGTCTCTTCTTTGAAGAAAGACTTGATAAAGAGTCATGAAGGGAAATCCAAACTCGACAATATGTTGAGTGTGCAAAAATCCCCCAATGACAAGAGTGGACTTGGGTTTATCTGCAACAACAACAAGAAGTCCACGGTTAACAAGAAGAAGGGCCAAGGACAAGTCAAAGATCCGGCCAAGATTATTTGCTTCAAGTGCAAAATTGAAGGGCACCATGTTAGATCTTGCCCTTTGAATAAGAAGGCACTAGTTGAGAAGCAACAAGGGAAGCGACCTCAAGTTCAAGGCCATGCTCAACCTTGAGTTGAAGAAAGGTTGCTTCCCAAGAAGAATCAAGTTAATGCTCCCATTGTGGAGAAATCAAGTGAGAAGAAGGTGAAGAAAAGAACTTGCTACATATGCCGTGAGAAGGGTCACCTTTCTTCTCCATGCACTATGGGTAACTCATCCAACCCTATCATAATTGATGATACTTATTCACTTTGCAAGGATAAGGTTGGCAATGTGTTTGCCAAATATGTTGGTACTCAATGTGGTGTCAAGAAAAGAACCATTTGGGTGGCCAAGCCTATTGTGACTAACCTCTTAAGACCCAACTTGGTTGGGGACCAATACACCAAAACTTAATCAATAGGTGTTTGTTGGAGGGCATTGGAGACTTGGCTATATCATGAAGAATTAAGGGATCTTCATCAGTATATTGTCTCAAGTCAATTCAATTGGATTATCTTGTTTATATCATATATCCAATGTTCCTCTTTGCGGTAACATGTACTCAACTTATCTACTTTGAAAGTTACTCGCCCCTTTGCATGTGTTGGTTTTGTTGCCTTACATGTGTTGGTATATGTTGTGCTACCTACTTGTTTTATTTTGAGTAATCGAGTATGTACTTGTGGGTTTGCACACCATGTATGTGTGTTTGTGTTTGAGCCTATGTTGCATCTTGTTTTATATTATTTGGCTCTTTTGAGAGACTAATGGACTTTCCCATTTTGATGGTGTGATATGCTTTGGCATTTCACAATCCTAAATATGTGTGCACGTGAGGAATACCACTTAGTGTTGATATTTGAAATTATCTAGTGTCTATGTGGTATGTCTTTCTCATGAGAAATTCAAATTCTATAATGTCCATTATTTATCTCTTGTTCGATTTCATTTGCCTCTTGTGAAAATAAATGCTTTATCACATTATGGGGGAGTAATATGCTTTGTGCATACTACAAACCAATAAAATGTGTATATTTGAGGTTGTGTCACATAGTGTTGATATTGCAAATTATCTTTCTTCTATGTGACATGTTTGCTCAAACAAGTTTCAATTTGCCAAATTGTTTTATTGCTCTTGTTTTGGATCTTGTTTGTGAGATACATTCTTGGTAGGGTTTTCCTAAAATGTGGAATTCTACATCAAAGTTGGAAAACCATTTGCTTCAAGTTATCCTAATCATTGCTTTGCGTGATTGTTTAACTATTTGAGTCTATCAAGAATATCTTCTTTAGCATGGTGTTTAATTCTTATCCTTTTCATATGCTTCTTGTTGTGAAGATGATCTTGGATTTATGTGTAAAATACCACCGGGAAATTAATAACTCCAAATACCTCTTGTCCTTGGACAATTGGTACTCTATCATGTGGTATATATATATTGATCATCTTTTTATTGGCTATTGCTTTTAATTACCTTATCTCTTGCCAAGGAATGTATTTGTTTTAAACTCCCATTGTCTTCCTTGACTCTTGTGATTCCATTTGATTTTGTTGAACTTGTTTTGTGTTATTCTTAATGTAGGTTGAGATGATGATCCCATTTGTATGCATTTTGTATTCAAATGCAAAATCATAAATAATGCACTAATCTTGGGGGAGCTCTCCTATATTTGCTATAACATACTCTTGTGGCTTATTTCAATTGGTTTTGGTTATTGTTGGAAGACAAATCTTTTCTTTTTGGTACTTAGTGTGCCATCATAAAAAGAGTGGAGAGTTTAGTTTGTTTATTGGAACCTTGCTCTCTTTGGGAGAATGGCTATCTCTTTTCTTGATTTTGCTCTATATTCTTAAAATGAGATAAGTCATTGGGCATGTGTGTTTTAGTGATCATTTATGCTCATTGGTGTTTGCTTTGTTCACTTGGTGGACTTTGGAGTCAATTTTGTGTTGAGTTGATTCTTTGATATAATTTTGGACAACCTTTAGTTCTTCACACCTTTGTGTGACTTCTTGGTCTTCTTGGTGTTTTGTCCAAATTGTATCTCTTTTGGATCTTGAAAGTCTTGTGCATGCATATTTACTAAATATATACTCTATGGCATGCTTTGCTTTCTTTGATCCAATATATAGGGTAAACTCCAATAAATCCTAAATCGGCTAAGATGTGCATGAAATTCAAGTTCATATCTATATGCACATATTTATATGGAGCTTGTCCTATATATTGTAGTGTCTCTAACTACTTCGGACCCAATGAGTTTGGGGACCATATTGTACTTGAATTTGTTTTAGGTACATGGGAGTTATATTGGTGTTTGTCTCAATAATAAGCATGAAGCGGTGACTAGTTGATAATTTGTGGCAAGCTAGGATTATTGAAGAACTCCTATCTACTACATCCTTTCAATGGTATCTCGGTAACAAGTATCTAATTCATGCATACTTTTCTAGCATCTAACCTTGTGTGGGTCATTTCATGGCATGAAAATCTTTATTTGCAAAGATCTTAATGAAACCTCTCTATTGAAAATGTGATTAATTTGAGATGAGTGCATATTTTGGGGAATATATAAAATCATGCTCATGATTCACCCTTCCCAAATATGTCTATCTAGTAATTTTATTGCATATCAATTCCTCAAGTTCCTCACATGCGCAATATTGATGAAAGTGCAAATTTAGTTCTTTCTTTTGGTATACTTATTCGTGATACTTGTTGTTTTTCTCAAAACATCCCAACTATTTTCTTTCCCTTGTTGATATTTGTGATGTCTTTGACATGTTTGTGATTGAAGTTCTTCAATATGCAATAAGATAAATTGAGCCTTTGGCCATACTTTAAAAGTAAAAATCTCATTGGTATATTGCATGAACTTGTTTAGATATCATGTTCTTCTCTTTGTATCTATTTTATGTGTATATGTTTCTTTGTGATGTTGTCTACTTAGAAACTTATACACATGAGAGACGATATCTCCTTAATTGATACCTTTTTTTCCTTGTGTGTTGGGATGGAATTCTATGCAATATCATTCATTGAGGACTATGTGGATACTCTATGTTCATCTTTGTACTAGTCTTATAATATGCTTTGTCATTCTTATCACACATTCCTTTGGTTGAGACATTTAGTATGTTGGTTCCTTATTTGTTGCTCAACCATTTCCTTGATACAAGTGTTAAGCTTGATTTATTTTCTATGGTCTCTTGCTAATGGTTCTTTTTAAATGGTATTGAGGGAGTGAGGAGTCCATGTTGTGCAAATTGTATTCAAATGCAAACATTCTATCTTGTGCACGTACCTTGGGGAGCTTCCTTATTTCATTTTAAAGCACCATTTTGTGGTTATCATAGTATTTGATGTCACTTGGTATCATTTTGTTTTGAATAATATTGAGGGAGTGATGATTCCATGTTTGTGCACCTTATACTTCAATTCAAATGGAATATGTTGTGCACAAACCTTGGGGAGCTTCTTCATATTATTTAGAGCATTGTTTTGGTCTTCTCATAATATCTTTATTTGATTCGCTATTTGGATCTTTTGATTGCTATCTTCATTGTTGGAAGTTCAACCATCTTGTCATCTTATTTTGTTTGCAATCTTTGATCCTCAATATAGTTTGATTTCCTCCAAAATTTTGTCTTTGGATTTGTGCATGTGTTTTCACTCTTTTTGGGTCATGCACACCTTGAGGAGGAACTCTCACTATTGGCCTTCTAAGCATTTCCACCCATTTTGGCAATGGATGCCAATGGGGGAGAAGTTTCGAGGGTTTGAAGGGAATTGGGCTTCATGCTTTGGTTTTGTTCTTAAGCATTTGCCTTGCATGCTTTGCATGGTTGAGTATATATAGTGGAAACTCCACCAACAACATTGGTTGACAATATATGCAATGAAATTCAAGTTCATTCACACATGCATAGATTGTGGGGGAGTTTGTTCTATATATGATGGTTCTACTAGCATCACTTACTTTTGTAGTAATTGATGTTAGTGTAACCATCTTAGTTCTTTAAATTCATTATATAAACCCTCTCAAAGAGATTGTCATCAATTACCAAAATGGGGGAGATTCAAAGAGCATGTGCCCCCATGTGTGGTTTTGGTAATTAATAACAATCCCTGTGGACTAATGATTGCATTGAGTTATATTTGTAGGAAATGTCCATAGATATTGTTTGAGCCATATGTTGGCTTCAAGGTTGTAATTTGAAGAATGAAGTCGTGTTTGATCAACACATCTAGAAGACTATGAAGTGCAAGTTCAATATGATCCATCTCGGAAGATATCATTTGATTGAAGCTTGCAATGGATTAATGAAGATTGAGCAAAGAAGGCTCTCCCATATTGGTGTATGGGGGAGTATTTTGAGATGTGTTCATGAAGCTCGTGCAAGCAAGCATGATCAAGAAAGGTGTTCAATCTTGAGGGTGTCAAGACCGTCATCATCCAGCTCAAGTGGATTGCATAAGGAAAAGGTTTGTTCTTGATAGGTTTTCTCTTCTACCGGTCTCGTGTGTTAGTTTGGAGACCAGGTTATAGGATTGGTAGCCGTACTATCAAGAGGGGCTCTCGAGTGAGTAACTTAATCGTATCATTCGGAGAGAGCTCAAACCTTTGCATACTTGGCATTATCTTTCTTGGTTCTTATTTGGCTTTTATCCATGTGAGGTTCTAGAGCTTGTGGTTATTTCCATGACAAGCTCTAGCTCATCAAAAACGGATTTCGTATGGAACTCTAATTGCATTTTTTGGTGTTTGGAGGTTTTACCGGTTCATCTTTATAGCTAAGTCAAACCTTTTATCATTTGGTTTCATCCTCCTTTGTTGTACTATGATGTTTCTATGGATGATGTTGTAGAGCTCATTGTGGTGATTCCAACGAGCCCAAGATCATCGAAAACGGAGTCCGGATGCAAAAATTATTGTTGTTTTTGTATTGCTCGCTCTTCCTGGGCGGATTATCCGGCTCAGTTTTGAAATATCCGGCCAAAATATCTGGCCCCAAATCTAGACGACGTGCGCAAAGTCCTTAGCAGTTTTTGGGGGGTGGGGAGGGCGGAATATCCGGTCCAAACTTGGACCGGAATATCCGGCCCTGCAGTACAGCAACGGCTACATTCCCGGGAGGGGTATAAATACCCCTCCCCTTCTTCAAGCTTGGGTTAGCTCGTTTTCCCCTCTCTCTCCCTCCATTGTTGACCTTGGAAAGCTTGCCCATCTCTCAATTCCTCCCATGATTCTTGCATATCTTTGAGGGAAAAGAGAGAGGAGATCTAGATCTATATTTCCACCAATCACTTTCTCCTCTTTGTGAGGGGAACCCATTGGATCTAGATCTTGGAGTCCTTTGTGGACTTCTTCCTTTGTTCTTCCTCTCATATCTCTCCATAGCATTAGTTGCTTTGGTAGGATTTGGGAGAGAAGGATTTGAGCACTTCGTGTGTCCTTGCCATTGCATTGGTTGCATCGGTTTGAGTTCTCCTCGGAGATTTGGTGGTGAAAAGTTCGTTGAACTTTTTACTCTTGGGTTCTTGGATCCCTAGACGGCTTAGTAGCTTAGTGGATTACTTGGGGACCTCCAATTAAGTTGTGGAGATCTTCCCAAGCTTTGTGGTGCCTCTGTGGCAATTACTTGGGGACCTCCAATTAAGTTGTGGAGATCTTCCCAAGCTTTGTGGTGCCCCAGTGGCAATTCTTGGGAGCCTCCAATTGAGTTGTGGAGATTGCCCCAAGCTTGTACGGGTTCGGTGACCGCCCTCAAGTGTCCCATAGTGGTCGGGTCTTCCATCTTGGTGGGAGGGCTCGAGGAGATTACGGTGAGCCTCCGTGGCATTTGGGGAGCCTTGTGCCTCCACACCGCTCCAACGGAGATTAGCACTCGCAAGGGTGTGAACTTCGGGACACATCGTTGTCTCCGCGTGCCTCGGTTATTTCTATACCCGAGCTCCTTTACTTATGCAATTTACTTTGTGATAGCCTTCGTGCTTGAAGTTTATATATCTTGCTATCACATAGTTGCTTATCTTGTCTAGCATAAGTTGTTGGTGCACATAGGTGAACCTAGCTTGTTTAGGTTTTGTATTCTTGGCAAATTAAATGTTAGTTTTATTCCGCATTTGTCAAGCCACTCGCAAAAGTTTTAAATCGCCTATTCACCCCCCTCTAGGCGACATCCTTGTCCTTTCACTTCTCTTATGTATTTTACCCTTCTTCATCAGTATCTGCTAGCTGGATGTAGGAAATCAAGATATATTTTAGCGAGAAATTTTTGTTAGTCAAACACTAACAAGCATTTCTTATTTCCCCAACTTTGTGTCAAGTAGGATTTGCAAAGATTACAGCCTCCCTCTACAAATTCATCAGTACTTTGGTATGCTTGACAATGGCCACTCCCAAGTTGTGGAGGGTCGTACGGTAACCTTGACCGCTCTAGAAAGAAGCTTCAAGTCTATATCTGGGATGGTTGAACTTGTTCGTGGAATTGTTTCAATGGGCTCCGCACAAATTGCAGAATTTGAATGGGTATCACCGCGGGGGGTTGTTACACCTGTGGACATGCAACTGATTGAAGATCAATTGGAAAGGTTTGCTGACTCTCCTGGCCACATTTTACATGCTAATTTTTTTGGTGCAACACGAGATGGTGTTGTTGCCCTGGCATCCAAGAAATCTCCTGCTGATATTGTTCGACATGTTGGTAATCTAAGAAAATCTGCTGCTTGTTGTAGCGCCCTACCTTCTTGCTAAAGGCAGAACTCCTGTGTTACTGTGCTATTCCCTGGATCAGTAGATAGCACCACAGTACAAATATAGTAATCATTGCAATAGCATCAATATTACAACATAAATCCAGAATACATAGGTCTTCAACCTTACGAGTACACAGCATAAAGCATAGTTGCAATGAGCCTCCATCTTCATCAAGTGCCACAGGCAGACATGTTGGAATGTAGACTCGAGATCCTACTGGTCGTTCCTTATCCGAAATAAAACCTGCACGTTTGAATATGGAGCCCCAGAGGGGTCAGTACAACAACGTACTGGCAAATGACACATATTTGGTGGCATTTGTGAAAAGACTATACTACATGATATTGGGCTAGTGGATCTCATAGGCTAATTTGCATAAAGCCAATTTTATCCTATAATACTTTTCAAAATCCTTTTATCAAAATTTTATTTATGAAGGGCTGAAATAACCCCCATACATTACATACTGACCGGTATGTAGTTTCTGGGCAAAACTCAACATAGTTTTGAAACAACAGAAAACCACCACCCCTCGGAGTGTATGGCCCTGAGCTTCTCCTGATAGTTGCTAGTCAAGTTTTAAAGCATTCAGAATCGGTGATGAGATTCTTCCAAACATTCCATGACTAGAGACTCAATTGTCCATAACCGAGGACACGACTAAACGCTTAGATTTTAACACCTTGCAAGGGTTGTGCACTTTCACCTTAAGACTCATTTTACGCCCATACATAAAATGAGACAAGACCTTTCAGAAAAAGCATTCAACCATCTGGATCTGACCGTACCCCCTATATTTTGCTACCACCTGCTGTCAGTACCCTATGGTTGAACCCTTAATCCTACTCAATCAAGACAAAGCCCATATTGTCATAAGGCTGCACTGGAAGTACTTTAATCATGGAAGCCATATTAATCCCTTTAATCCTGAGTGGCCATCCCGAGCGGTTTCCTGAGTTACACATCTTTACTAGCATGTGCCCTAGGACCCACCTTCCTCACACTCTTCTTATCAAACCAATCCACCCAGGTAGTTCATTTTAGCTGAAGTTGTTAATTTATTCACAAAACAACTTTTCATGTGATCATAGCATGGCATCAATATTCAATGTATTTAGCATCCTACCAGGTGGTGTTTGAGGGATAGCTACTCACTACTAGGATCTAGCATTTTATAAATTAAGCTTTCAATTCCACCTATCATGCATACTACTGAAAACACTAATGCAGTAGTAAAAGTAGGTAGAAGATATGTGTGTCACTTGCCTTTTTGAAGAATACGATCTTTCCACTTCTCTCAACTAAGCACGTAGCTCTTCGCACAAACTATAACACAAAAATAGCACAACATAAACATACAATACAAACACAGACTAACAAGACAAATTATTGAAAAGGGTTTGTTTAACAATTTAGGTTTCTCAAGATTTTGTGATAGAAGAGATATGGCAAAAGGATAGTGGTTTGTGAGACATGGCTCTTGAGAATTTAGTTGGAAGATTCATAATGATTGGAGAGAATTGGACTACGCAAGAAATAACTTGATGAAGTCTTTATACTTTACTAAAGCATGAATGAAATTTGGGATGACTCATATGAATTAAATCACATAAGTGTCAAATAGTGCAATAGCAATACTATTGAATAAGTGTGACAACAATTATTCTTAAATAGCATTTATTACTGTAACACCCCCGAATTTATAGCAAAATTTGAAGTGTCCATTATGCAATCCATCACAATCCCAGAATCATTGTTGTGATTCACATAACGTAATTGGTATCATAGTCACGGCCATTAGTAATAAATAAAAGGGATTACATAGGTGGTCATATAGACCAAACCTTACATTACATCAATATGCAGCGGAATAACACTTTGGGTTCATAATATCAAGCTTCAACCTCACAGGCAAAGCCGACAGTAGGAAACGAGCCTAATTCGCAAAGTCGTCAATGAATCCTTCCTTCTTGATTTTTCTCCTTCAAGTCTGGCCAAGTTAATAGCTAGGGACAGAGCCGTGAGTACATTGGATGCACTCTCAAACCATCTTATAAATAAATGAAAAGGAAAATGCATGGTTCATATAGTGGTCTAAGCTCTAAGTTTATTTGCACAAAGCTAATTTTCTTTTCCAAGAGTATTCATTAAGAGGTAAGAAAAACATTTAGTTGATAAGTAAGTTTGGGATGGAACCCTCAATTGTCGATCACTTTCTAGCTTTAATCGAGTCACCTTCACAGTCATAGTCATTCCTTGCCACGATTCAACTCATTGTTTCAACACCGGACAAAGGTTAAGTACCGCTAACCTAACTGTCCATGACTGCGGACGCGGCTATTCGAATAGTTTTACACTCTGCAGAGGTTGTACACTTTACCCACACCATCCAATTACTTATCGTGTGGGTGACATCCCAACATAACGACGTATGCCACGACAAGCAACCAACCATTAATGTTTCACCTGCCTGCCTTAGCATAAACACTACCGCCTAGAGTTGTACCCCTCAACACCAGAGTCCAAGAAGCTGTCCGGGGTGTGCAAAGTCCCCAGCTGCTTGAACCTCTGGAATGACCCTCACCGAGGTAGAGTCCTACCCACGATAGTCCATTTTCAATGAGGGCTCTTCGGCTTGTGCCCCAACCACCTGAAAAGGAGGACAAGGCGAGCCTAGGCCGTAGCCACAGGGTGCCCTGGAAGAGGAGTCCCTGGTCGGACTTCCATTTACATTTTGTAGGGTCTACACTAAGGAGAAACAAACTACTCCACTAAGCCCCGTCCCATACCAGGGTAATTTGGTCGTACGGTAAGGTTGGTCCGTCATATACTTCACACCTCATCATTCAAATTTTCATTTTACAGTCATCATTCATTACTACCTTTCTTTTAGAAACTCAACTTGGAGGAACAATCTTCATCCAAGGTTTTCAAAGTTTGATTCATAACTTTCAGTAGGGTTCCCATCTATAATACTTCATTGTGATTAGCAACTAAGAATGCTACTAGGTATCAGGGGTTAACTATATAAGGGTTGGATAAACTCAGCTTGAGGTTCTTGATATGCAAGACCTCACTACACCATTACCATCGTATTCTAGCAATTCAAGCATGCAATTTGATCGGAAAACAAGAAACTATGCAATTTGAAAACTAGGTAATAGGTATGATTCAAGAGATGGCTTGCCTGGTTGGGCAATGTCGTAACAGTCTTCATCTTCATCTCGACTTGTGTAGTCTCCCTCACCATTCCTTGGTTGACTTCGGGATCCATTCTCCCTACTCTCATCGACGTCTAATCGTAGGAAAGTAAATAAGCATACAATCACCACACAATTCACAAATAACACATATTTACTATAATAAGGATACTTGGGTAAGGGAAATGATCTAGGAAGTCTATAGAGAGGGGTTTCAAAGATAATTGAGTTCCGATGGATGAGATTATTGAGTGGTTGTATTTAAGTAGGGTTCATTTATTTTGGGTCAGGAAAAATATCTCCTACAAGTCCTTATTTGACCAAGGTCATGGACTACAAGTAGATATTTGCGATTAGGGTTCAGTCAATGTGGGTAGATATCATTTTGATTTCTTTTGAATTATTGGGGCAAGTTTCAAGTCGATAGATAGCTATTATCAACTATTGGAGTTTCCAATCTCTCTGCAATCTCAACTTGGAATAAGTCCCATTCTTACATATTAATATTGGGAAATAGGGTTTTATACAAGTGGATTAATAAAACTTCTATTTAAACATAATTTTTGGCATATTCCTAAGTTAAGAATGCCTATTTAACCAATTGGAAACTAGCATTTAATTTAAATAGTTCTAATTTGAAAACTAGTGTTACCCACATATAGATAACACTAAATGTGAATTTTGAAAGTTGGATTCATATTGTTTTGAATTTTATTTGATTTGTTATGAATTTTTCAAGGTTGCAAAGCTGCAGGTTTGTTATTTTTACCCAATTAAAACTATAATTCTAAATGGGCTGAAAACACTTCCATTGGATAGATAATGTTCTAAGCTTTCCAAAGACACATTATTTGCTAAATTTGAATGTCTACAGCTCTAGGAAATTTAAATCTAAAATAGGTTCAGATTCAGATTTTTAAATCTATCAGTACACTTTTTTCTATTGACCGGTAACGGGCCGAGCGAGGGGTAACTAACGGGCCGAGCGGACAGGACCGAACAGGGCCGAGTGTCCGGCTGCCACCAAGCCGGCCCAATAAAAGTCCTGTGGCATAGCCCAAGAAAGAAAAGAGAAAAAATTAACGAACCGGTACGCAGCGTCGTCTTGGACTCGGGACAGGGCGAGGACTCACCGACGGCGAGGAGAAGGGTGCGGCGGCGGGGCTCGACGAGGAAGGGATGGGAGGCGACGACGAGTTGCAGTCCGGCGGAGGAGCTTCTCCTCGTCCACCTCGTCCAGACGGTGGCTCGAGGGGGCGCTGGAACGTCGGGAACGGCAGGGCGTCCTGGAGCTCGGTCGGTGATGGTGCGGTGTTGATGATGTAAATAACCGACCAGTTGGGAACCCCAAGAGAAGATATGATGAGCACAATAGCAATACTACAACACGATTAGCCCTACAGCAACAGATAACTGGCAACGGTAGTGATATCTTCACCTAATAATAAAGTACGCAAGGGTTCCATGGTTTGGTTTTTCCGTCCGGACGTTTTGTAAAAAAGCCCATCATAATCCTGGCCCAACTAGCATATGTCCATCGCGACTCCATCCCGAGCCCTAGATCCCTAGGATAAAAGACGCACGTCCTGAAGCCTCCTCCCGATCGCCCTGACCTACTCTGCTCGATTCCTCAACTCCCGTGTCGAGCTCAGTCGGCCTTGGTCGGCTCATCACATCGCGACAGGATCGATTGTGTTTGCGCGCCGGCGGCGAACTCGCTGGCTTGGACCGTGGACGTGGAGGCTGTACCAGCTCCTGGCCTACTCGCCCTCGCCTGTACTACAGTACTACGGGCCACGGCTGCTTCATTCGTCTCCCCACGAGTCAACTCTCTAGACAATGACGGGGTGAGGTTGTACAGCCAGGCCTGGTCTTTCCGGAAGTCTACGAGCCACCCGCCTAAAGGGAGGAGGAGGGATACGAGCAGAAGGTGCTGCACTATGAGTCTACAGCCACCATCTCCATCGACCCACAAGGATATGTTAATTGTGTGCTATGGTGCTCGTGGCTATCGCGACTCCGACGACCTGAAGACTAACATCGCGGTGGACATCCAGGAAAACAGCTGAGCATGCTGGTGGAAGAGTGATAAAAGGGGAGGTTGCCTGAGATAACAAGGATGACGGTGGCCTTAAGGCCTGAGCTAATGATTCCACAGTTGTCTCTTCTCTGAACTGCACGAGGGGTCATGTACTGCCAGTGCAGTTTGTCATCGAGAGACCTCCGCCCATTGGCCATCGAACTATACCTAGCGCCGCTCTTCTTTGTCGTTTGCCTCGCCATCTCTTTGTCATGGCGTCCTAAACTGATAGTTCCCTCGGTGCTGCAATCAATCTTGAAAAAAGCCAGCAGCTTCTAAGATCGGCCACGCTTAGGGCAGCCTTCGGAACGGTCGTCTAGGATATACTGCAAATTTATTTGCATCTGTTGGCCAACAAGCTGTGCTATTACAGACTGAATAATTCTTCCTATCGGAAAGAGATGTCAAATCACACACCTAAATGCGGTTGCAGGTTTACCGGATATAAATAGTCAAGCTTTATTCCACCATGAGATAATCTTAACTGCATGCCTTGGAGGTAAACCTGCTATGATCAACCCACATCAGTTTTTTTATTTTTCTCTATTTGTAGTCTTTCTTCAGCTTATTGTAGAAAGTTATTTCTTGATGTTTGTATTCTCTGGTCAACATGTCAAATAGAATAATAGAAGAGCCAACGAGAGCTTTGCAAGTTTTCAGGACACTGATCTTTGTCTTTAATTGTGATTTTTTAAAGTTGGAATAAACAATTTTCATATCTTCCCATTCGCAACCTATGGATTTATATAAAATGATTTAATATAATTAGAGAATCGATCTATAGATTGTAAATTTTTACAGTGCCATACTTTCTCGCGAGTGACCGCAGTGTCACCTCGACAAACCAAGAGTAACTACGACAAGTATAAGCTTGCAGATCCATGCAGCCTGTGAACTCCCGATGATGGAATCACGATCATCTTCATATTGTCGTGCCGATATCAGCTAAGTTTTTCTCTCCCAGTGCAACACACAGACATTTTTCCTAGTCTGTATGTAATATCCACGTCCCCACTCCAAAGTTTTTTTTCCAGGTGCCCACCACTCGGCAGCCCCATGCTAAAATAACCCCGATCCCTAATTTTCTCAAATCTAGCTTTAACCCTAATAGCCGCCACCGCAAATCAACCCATCCACCTCTCCTTCTTCTCCAGCTCTCCAGGGACGATCTGACGCTCGGCGTAGCAGCGTAGTCGCCATAGCCTTGACCCTCATCCGTCACCTAGTCACAGCACCATCCCTTGCCTACATCTCCTTCCACAAGGACAAGTAGGGACACGCATCGCCGCGAAGCTCAGGGGCGTCGAGATCTAAGGCAAAGAGGTCACTGCTAGGCCTCCGCCGCTTGCAGGGTCATGTGCCGAGACAGTTACTGCTACGACTTGTGGTTGTTCCGTCCGCAGATGACTAAGTTGTGCCTCAAGGGCTTCTCCACGCTGGCTTATAAAGGCGCCGGGCGTGGGCAACATGATGGTACCGGAGCGGATACAACTTGGAGTCCTAGACTAAGTCCTATGCGTGTACTACAAGGCAACCCGCCATAGGCCTATCTGAGGATCCGCCATGAGCTCCTGCGTCCAATACCGCCATGGCCTCTCCAGCAACTAGGCCGCCCTGTAGGCAATCCGCCATACCACCCTGATGGGCCACCCTGGCTTGCTGGTTTAGGACTACGTCGCTGGTATACCTATTTGGTATATCCCCAATAGTAGCCCCCAGGGAACTTTAAGATCGCCATCTCCATCCGCCATGCCTTGCTTTTGGTGAAGTCCATCCGTCATAGCTCGTCTTCTTTTTTGCGTCTGGATGGCGGTTCTTGATGTTCTTCTTTTCTTCATCTCTCAATTCGCCGTAGATAGCGGATTATGCGACGTAGTTTCAATTCAGCGAGATTTCTGGGATCCGTTGGATCATACCATAAAAATCCGCCGTAACTTTCGGCACGTAGTTCCTTCTAGGGCAAGATTCACAGCACACGCACTGTTAACAAAAGTTACTGTTTTACCCTTGGACACGTGTAGCCGATCTAGGATTTTCGCGATTAGGATGAATGGTGCTAATGGCGGGCACGAATCTCGAGGCCCGGGGCCTATATATACCCTGGCCGCTCACCCCCAGCTGGTTCACACTTCATTCAACCCCGCGCATTCTCTCTCCTCAGCGCCACCACGAGAGCTCCACGATCTCCGACGAGCCACCGCCCGGAGCTTCTCGCCGCCGGTCGCCTTTCTGCCACAAGCTGGCTTCGTCTTCCTCTTCTTCTTTTGAGATCTTGGACATTATTTCCACCACACCTCTCGCCGCCATGGATCCAGAATCACCTCATCAGGCCGCAGCGTCTGAAGTTGCTGAGAGTTCAACAAGGTCATCTGACACAGAATCCGCTATGCCCGAAACTTCGGGAGGTAGCTGGGATCCCTGCAACCTGGATGAAGGAACCTTGTCTTCTTTGGAGCAAGAGGGACGAATAGCGGCCAAGGAGATCTCGAGATGGCGAGTAGATCCCGGTGTAGCAATGCCAGCCCCTTCAGATGGAGAGATCGTGATGCTCAAATCTCACATCGACCGAGGCTTCGGCCTTCCGCCATCCTACTTCTTAAAGGGCGTGCTTCGGCATTACAGGTTATAGCTACACCACATTCCCCGAATAGCTTCACTATCATAGCGGGATTTGTCGCGCTGTGCGAGGGATATCTGGGTATCTATCCACGCGGAGACTTATTCCGCTTGTATTTCAATATCCGCCATAACCGAGATTCAAATGGAGTCCCTCGCAACTGTGGATCACTCTCATTTGTACCTCGTAGCGGAAAATCATACCCTTATATCAAACCTCATGATTCTGCAAAGGGATGGTGGGGATCTTTCTTCTATCAGGCTGACCAGGCCCCTCCTGAAAGGAAGTATGGCCTATGGTCTTTTGTTGATGGCCCCGCCAAGGAGTAGGATAGCTGGGGCATTATGGACGATTTTACCATGGATGACGAATTCCAACTCTGCTCACGACGGATTTCCAAACTTGTATTTTCTGGACTGACAGGTGCAGACACCATCCATTGCTAGATCTCACGGCGGATTCAGCCTCTTCAATACCGCTCAGCCCTGATGTGCGAGTATAGCAGAATCGACGATCCTCAACGCTACTCCAAGGAGGAATTGTCTTCCAAAGAGATCGAGCGTCGAATCCGCAACATCATCAAGGTGGGGCGAGATGAGAAGTTGGAGCTGAAGATCCCCATGTACGAGAATGGCAATTGTCCAGAGATGAGTTCCTTCTTGTTCCACTATAATCGTTTATTTTTATTGACCCTTGCATTTTCCTGCAGCTTTCCTCCCTTCCCCCTTCCGAGCTGAGCCGTCTAGTCCACTATCCCCGATCAAAGGAACTTACCGACGATGAGGATGAGACATCTTCATCACCAAAAAGACATAAGCCTTCGCTGGCTCGGGCGGGCGCATTCGTGGTTTAGGCAAGAGAGTTATCTCCCACCATCCATCCCCAGCACTGCGCGGCCACCTGGAGACCGTTCCCGAACATACCGCTACCATCAAGCTGCCAGAACGGAAGTAAGCAAGTCAATATTTTAATTTCATGCCATCTCTAATTTAACCTATTCTGATCTGTGACTTTGTACATAGGAGGAGGAAAACTGCTGGCCAAAAGCCCCCAAGGACCAAACCATCTCCTGCAATTGTTCCACCTACACCCGATGCTCCTGTCCGCCCCACTGGACCTTCCACTTCTGCCCAAAAGGCTAGCAAGATGGCGGATGCCTTGACAAAGGATGCCAGGCCTACCGCTAATCCTATTAAGGGCCCAAAGAAGGTGATTTTTGGCGGGAAGGCAGTCGAGATGGGCGCGGGAGTTGGAGAGGCTTCAAAATGGAGAAAGAAGGCAGATGCTCTTTTCCGTCTTGATAGCCTGTAGGAGGAGGCCAGTAACCATGTGTCAACCGCTATGTCATCTTTTGTCCAGAGAACTAGTACTGTGAAAGAGGTATGTACTCCCAGTAGCCCCCGAGCAACATGGCGGATTTTCGTAGATGATCCGTTATGGTGCTCTAAGAGAAACTACTTTAAATTTTGCATAATATAGCCCCCGAGTGCCGTCATATTCTGTGGTGCTCTTAGAGAACTTACATTTTGCACTGAGTAGCCCCCGAGCGTTATGGCAGATAACTATCCAGCATAAAGCTCTAAGAAGACTAAAAAATCATCATGAGTAGCCTCTGAGTGTTATGGCGGATTGCTATCCGGCGTAAAGCTCTAAGAGTGACTAAGTTAAAAAATCATCATGAGTAGCCCCCAAGCGTTATGGCGGATTGCTATCCGGCATAAAGCTCTAAGAGTGACTAACACATAGTAACATTTTACCAGAATTACAAGAAAGTTGTGGAGGACCTGGTCCAAGTCGTCAGCTCGCAGGAGAAGGAGCTGGCGGAAAAGAGCACGCTCGTGGCGGACTTGCAGAAGCAGCTCGAGAATAGCGGCAATTTTCTTTTGCCTTTGACAAGTTCAAGTACCTTTACGCTAGCCGATCAATACTCTGCTATTATTTCCGCCATGCAGATGCTACCAAGCTAAAGTCCACACTCGAGGGGGTGGAAAAGGGCCATGCTATCGCGATGGAGGGTTTGCACCAGCAGCTCCAAAAATCTTTGGCCTCGAATACCCTCCTCGAAGAGAAGCTCAAGGACCAGGAACGCCAGAACCACTAGAAGCAAAAGGAGGTAGAGGATCTCCGTAAAGCCGCCGCTGAATTTGAAAAGCGGCAGGATGGCTTCAATGAGGTCCTCGATCATTTCCAGAAGACACTGCTAGGTAGAGATGGCTCTCCATACTGTGTAGTTTGTGATAATATGTTGTGTCAAGCTATGACACTGTACTTGTTTCTGTCATGCAGCTACTCTGGAGCAAGGCGAGGTGGATTCTGCCACGGGCTTGCGTATGGCTACGGACGCCGCGAAGAAGGAGCTGGATGGCCTTCTCAACGTTGGTCGTCAAGCATGCGAAAGCCTGCAGATAGCGGGTTCATCCAGCCTTACCGCCATTGGGCTCACCAAGAAGCTCCTGCTCGTACCTGGGCTGGTAGCGGATTGGAAGCAGTCTTTCGCTCGAGGTGGTGCCAGAACCGCGCTTACACTGGCAAAGGCCCACTACCCCAAGATGGATCTGGATCTCATCACCTCCGGCATCCCGGAGAGCGGTGAGGACGGAGCTCCGGTGGACGAAGCTGCCATCCGGCAGAGCGTGCTGGGATACGATCAGTTTTGTGCCTTGGGTACTCAGTTGAACGTATACTATGAAGCATACGATCTGCCGGGGTCTCCAAGCCAAGCTTCGGCGTCGGTCTCGGCAGCCACTGCAGGTGCTGATGGCGGTGATGATGTCACCTCTGCTGTTCCACCATCTTGAGTTATACCCTGCAATGTAGTAGGAAGAAACAATGCATCAATTCGGCCCCTGAGTGGGTCTGTAAGTTTAAACTTTAAACTGCGTGCATGCTTGTACTGTGCCTGATCTGCCTGTGGCGGATCAGAGAATGCTTTTGAACTTATGGCACAGTTTTATCAAGTCTTTTAAGTGGCTTATGTGCGAAAAAACTGCCGGGCCTATTTTTATGCAACTTGCAGCAGTTTGACATGTTCAAAAAACAACACTTTGAAAAAAAAAATCACGCGCAGGATTATGCAATCCGCCATCTGGCTCTTTGTGCTTAACTTTTCGTGAGATGGCGGAATCCTCGCACGAACAATCCGCTAGGGCGACGATACTTAATAGCAACCATCTAAAACCCTTAGCAGATAGCGGCTTAGATCGTCAAAAAGTCACTACTCGGGAATCCACACAAAGAACATCAGATGGAGATTAAAACATAAATATGCTACGCGGACCGCTTATGGCGGATTTAAAAGACACAAGCGCAGAGCATAATTGCGCAAAGGTTCCATATGATCTAAATGAACAATAAAGGAGGTAAAAGACTCAGAAAAAATCAAGAGTGAACCAGATGCTTTATTTCATTGATCATATAGAGGTGCCTATTACATAGCCTAGATAAGTGCTAAGTGTAGAAAGGACGTAGCTGTGCGATGTTCCATGGATGATCTGTTTCGTCGTAGATATCGTCAGGGTCTCTTCATTTGCGCTTCTTACTGGGTCACTTATCTAGCTCGCGAACATTAACGAGGTAGTATGAACCATTTAGTAGAGCTTTGCTGATGACGAAGGGTCCTTCCCAAGGTAGGGATAGCTTGTGTGACTTCTGCTGTTTGAGGCGTAGCACCAGGTCCCCTTCTTTGAACGAGCATTTGCAAACTCGGCGGTTGTGATAGCGGTGGAGGTTCTGCTGGTAGATGGCGGATCTCTAGGCTGCTAGGTGTCGGGGATATAATCCCGGGTATACCAAAGTACCCTTATATATATGACTTATATATGTTGTATGAGTGAATTATATATGCAGGAATATTAAAAAGCAGTTAAACAGCGAGACCAGGCTGGAATACGCCTTCCCAGGCCAGAATATACCTTCCTGGGCCGAAACTCAGTAGCCCAGGCCGGCATATAATAAAGCCAGGCCGGAATAGTGCCCTAACCCGGCTGGGCCGGGACAGCGGTATCACGGCTGGGCTGGTCAGCTCCTTACCCGAATGGGCCGAGGCTTCTCTAACCTGGCTGGGCCGGTTAGTCCTTCTCCCGACTGGGCCAGCGGGCAGCCAACCCCGGCGGTGGGCCGCCAAGTTCTTCTAACCCGGCTGGGCTTCCCGGCTCCCTCCATCCCGGCTGGGCCGGCACCGCTGATCCCCGGCGTGGGCCGGTGCTCCGCTTCCCCGGCTGGGCCGGCGTCCCTTGCTCCTTCCAGGCCAGCGCTCCCGGGCCGCCATCCTCCCCAGCACCCGGCTGGGCCGGATCAGGAGGATCCGGCCTGGCCGGGATTCATCTCCGGGCCGCCATCCTCCCCAGCACCCAGCTGGGCCGGATCAGGAGGATCCGGCCTGGCCGGGATTCATCTTCGGGCCGCCATCTTCGCCACACCCGGCTGGGCCGGATCAGGAGGATCCGGCCTGGCCGGGATTTCTCCCCTAGGCCACCTTCTGGGCAATGTTCCAGCTGGGCCAGGCCAGGATTCCCTGGCCCAGGCCAGATTATTACTCTCCAGGCCGGATTTCCTTCCCGCAGGCCGACTTAGCCCCCTGTGGGCCAAGATTTACCTCCTCCGGGACATATTACTCATCCGGCATTGACTCCATCACCTTGTGCCAGTCCTGGGACGCCTCTAGGCTTGGATTGGCACGTCCTCCATCATTATATGCTGGTCTTGGGACGCCCCTTGGCTCAGACCAGCATACTCCACCTCTCCTAGTCAGTCTTATCCTCAAGAGGAGGATAAGACTGATGACATGGAGATCCTGAAGACACACGCTAGAAGACGAAGACCAAGGACACCAAGTACAGACATCGATGGGACAAGCCCATGACCATGACGCAGTGCACAGTACCGAGGATGGTACCATGCTGATGCAGGCTATAGTGCTGACAAGACCCCAGTAGTCAACTCAGCTACAGTGCACAGGGTACATGCATAGTGTATTGTGGTGCATCCCTTGTCCCCTGGGCTCCCTATATAAGGGGCACCAGGGGGATCGATCACCCCAGGCTCCTTCGGAGGCTCATTCTCTCTCGCTCCATGGGAGCTCTTCTTCTTGAGTAGCACTAGCTGATTAGCTCCTGCCCGGTGCAGCCTTAGATAGGCAAGATGAACAGCTCAAGGAGCACCATTGTAGCTCTCATGTGCAGCTCATATAGATCAGACATGCAGGAGTAGGGGTGTTACCTCCTCACGAGGGCCCCGAACCTGGGTAGCTCGGTGTGTTAGCAGTGTGCTCTATGCGTGGTCTCTACCGCGCCTTCCCTCCTCTGGATCCACCAGTGTACAGTCGGCCCCAACTTAAGCCACCCTGTGGCATATGCTCGTTCACCACGACGACATTTGGCGCCCACCATGGGGCTGATCAAGGCGCTGGTAGGAGTTCATCCAGACGGGAACTTCTTCGTATGCTCGGGGGCTCGACATCAACATCGCCTCCGAGCACTTCGGGTCTACTTCATCTTCCCGGGGCGACATCAACTCGCCCGGGCCAGCATACGGTTGTCCCGGATCTACTTCGACATTTCCGGGCCGGCATATTCTTCCTCGGGCTGGCACTCGGTTTCCTCGGGCCAGCATTACTGGGTCCCGGCCGACATATTTATGTCCCGGCACCCCCCTGGCTGGCTTATATTATTTCTGGCCGGAATTCACGTTCTCGGGCCGGAATATGTCAATTCTGGCCTTCCCTGGCCGGAATTCGCAGGTTCTGGGCCGGAACGGTAGTTTCCTGACCGGCATGGGCCAGCATATTAAGAAACCGGCTGGGTCGGGTCGTCTTCATCCGGGTGGGCTGGCCTCTGCTTCCTCCCGACCGGCCCATCCCGGCCTCACCGCTGCAGCTTTGATAGGCCGTCCCGACCTCGGTCGCAGGCTGGCACCGCTGGACCGCCCCGGCCCATCTCGTCAACCGGCCAAGCCCCAGCTGGGCCTTAGCCCCGGCGCTGCTGCACGTCAAGCCGGCCCGCCAGCTGGGCCAGGCCGCGGAAGGCCGACCCGGCCTCTCGCATGGGCCGCGCCAGTGCAGGACGCTGCGTCTTCTGCTGCGTGCGGACGCCATCCAGGCACGGAGTAAACCGGCCACGCCAGCGAGCGTTCCGGCCGCTTCGGCGTAAGAAAAATCAGCTAAGTATCAGCAGATTCCTCTTTTATAATATCCGTAAATAGCTAGTTACTGATAAGTGTTTATCAGCTAGTATTCTAGAAAGAAGTTTGCTATTTCCCTGGGATTGAGTGTGTCAACCCGGGGGCTATTCAGTTTAGTCAAGCTTGTTATCTCCTTACTAGAAAAAATTAACTCAGGGGCTAGGCATGTGCCTAGCCAGCCAATGCTATACTACTACTGTTAGTATACATGCTTGCATGCCTGCTTTCTAGTATTTCTCCTGTATGTCTGTCTATATACCGGTTGCTATATGTCGCTGCAATAGTATCATTAGTATCAGTTTATGTCTCTACAGTCTTGTGCAAAGTTTTATCTTGGCATGTTATATGCCGGCTTTGTATGCTAACAATAGCATGTCAAATTCTATGCCTTAGAGGATATCTCAAATCTTAGACTTAGTATCTATTACTGTAAGCATTTTGCTTTGTCAAGTTATATGTCTTTGCATATGTCAATCTGTATATCTGCAACAATGCTAGAATCACTATGCCAGTTCATATGTTGAGTTCAGTATATCTGTTTATATGCAAAATGCTATGAGTACCACCTTGCATAGAGACCACTGTTGCTATTTGCTGTGTCAAGTCTATTATCTATTTTGACCATATGCTATGTGTTATATGCCGGCTATTAGATGCCAAGACTCATATGCTAGTTTTTATATGTCGAATACCATATGCTAGCTAGCCACTATGAATTTACAGTCATATCAGTTTATATGCCAATCTCAGTACCAGTTGCTATATGCTCTGTGTCAAATCTCGCATGATAGTTATAGTATACCTGCATTTATATGCCGGCACATGAGTGCCAAATATTTCTTGTGAGTTGCCAAGTTAGCTTATATGTCAATCTCAGTTGCTATATGTCCAATTGCTATATCTCAGTCAATATGCCAAGAGCTTTATTTCGTATACTATATGCCGAATGCTATGGGCTATATGCCAAACTCCATATGCTGGAGTGCAATATGTTAAATGCTATGACCATTGCTATGTCTTTTAGTATGACAACAGAACAGGTTGGCCATCTCATTATATATATATCTATTACCCAGCTATGACTCTCCATGTTGCCGTTACAGAGAAGAAATTACTATTATACCACCATGGCTTCAGTTTATATCTCAGGTCTCAGGTATTTCAGTTTGTTAGCACATCAGGCTATTAAGTGATATCTTGAGTCACATGTATTTCAGTATGCCGACATATCATGGCATGAGCAAAATTTTAGTATGCCGACATATCATGGCATCGACCAAAATCCCCAATCACCGTTTAATTCGGTTTGCCAGCATATCAAGGCTTCTATCAATAACTCATATCGCCATTTATTTTGGCATTCCAGCATATCACGGCATTCTATAATCCCTTCAGTCATCACCAATTCTGGCTCAGTAATATATCAAGACAACGATCTCAAAGCTAACAAATATCATATCTCTTATCATATCCGGTCTAACAAAGTATCCCGGTTTGACATATTTGTCGTGGGAATTTGGAGACAGTAGCCATGGGTAGGCTTATCGGAGGGGCTCGACGATGGTGACGATGGGTCCGGCTCGGGATCGTGCCAACAGAGACACCTCGGTTTACCCAGGTTCAGGGCCCTCCCGGTTGGAGGTAAACCCCTACTTCCTGCCTGCTTCGTATTGATTGGATAGTATCGATTACAGTGCTCCTCGAGCTGTTCGGGCTAGAGGAGGAAGAAGAAGATCGGATCCCCCCTACGCTAAGGGTCCAGGCCCCCTTATATAGGCGGGGGCCTGGTTACAGGTTGGGTAACGATTCGGCTGGCTGCCGGCTCCTCGGCGGCGGCGCCCTTGGCGTGATCCCTTTGCCCTGCTCTGACAGCTTTGCTTTATAAAGCACCTTTCCCCTGGGACCGGCATCTGGGAGGCATATGCCCTCCCTTTTGCCTTGGATCCTATCGTGGGGAAGGGTTCTTGGTCACTGATTGGTTGGACTTGGTCGTGGCGCTCGTCACTCCTGTCCTTGGCCTCTGTCGCTCTTGTCGGGGACAGCCCACTTTCGGCGAAACGGCCATTGGTGGGTTCTTGTCTTCGTCGCCCGGCTCCGGCCTTCCACGGTGGAATCGCCAGCCAGCTGCGGGCACAGTCGGCTCTCCAGGCGGAGCCGATCTTCCTGTCTTCGAGCCGTGGAGACTCCTGGGACGCCAGCCGGCAAATAGCTCGGCACGTGGCATCCCCCGTAAGTCATCTCCACGACACTAGCCCCCGAAACTGGCAAAGTCTCATGGGCTAGCATGGGGCTTCGGCGGGTTCCTCTTCTCGCTGAAGACTTGCTCGTTTTCGTCGAAGTCCCAGGATTCTTTACTTGACTTGGAAGCAACTGGCCCCGAGGTCAAGTCCTGCGGAGTATTACCAGCCATCTCGGGACGAACCGGTTCCGAGACCGATCCGGCTGGCGACCGCCATGCGGCCGTCTGCCGCTATCCGGCTCCTTGGGACTTGCTTTCTCGGGGGCTGGACCGAGGCACCACTTGTCCACGCGCCATCGCGTCACGTCCAATCGGCCCCGGCCCATGATCTTTCGCGGCAACCACGGCGGTTGCCCGATCTTTACGCGATCGTGGTCCATGATGAAAGGGGTCAGTTGCCGACCCATCGTGGGTGAGATAGGCAACTGACCCGCCCCCTCACCTTTAAACCAGGGACCGTTCTTGAAATAGAACATCGGTCGCCCGCTTCTCTTCTTCCTTCTGCATTTGTTTCGACCTAGAATCCCCTGCTCCCGAGCTTCGTCCCCAAGGGATTAGGGTTCTTCGCTTGCTCTGCCACCATTCCGCTCATCCAGATCCGTACCTGGATGGCTCCCAAAGCATCCCGGCCCAAAGGGAAGGGGGCGGCCGCGGACAAAGACGCCGCTCCGCCCGTCTTGCCGAAGGGATCCTGGGAAGGCTCGTGGGTGAAGGAAAAACAGATCGAGCTGCTGCGCCGGGGTCGAGTGCTTCCGCCCGCGGACCTCGTGGGCTGCCTTCCTGCCGGCAGCGAACGGGTCCCCGCTCCTAGGCCTGGGGAGACTGTGGTCTTCTATGACCATTTCCCCCGGGGCTTCGCGCTGCCCGCCAGCAGCTTCATGCGCCAATTCCTGGACCACTTTCGTCTGCAGCCACATCATATTGGGGCAAATGCGATGATGATATTGTCCGCATTCGCAACCCTTTGCGAGGCGTATTTGGGCATCTGGCCCAATGTTGAGTTGTTCCGCCGGCTGATCTACTTCAAGACCCAGACGGCGGAGACCGTTCCGGTGATATGCGGCACCGCCTCCTTCTACGCACGCAAGACCGCGGACTTCCCTGGCATAAAAGGGAAGGAGTCTTGCAAGAAATGGCAGCGCTCCTTCTTCTACGCGAAGAATCTGAAGGAGGATGAAGACCATATCAATCTGCCGCCCTTTGAGGCGGGCGGGCCCGAGCGGGATAACTGGAGCGCTGCTCTTCCTCGCCCATTGCCGGACATGGAGGAGATTCTTCTGCGGATCACCACCCTGCAAACAGAGGGTGGCCTGGAGCCGACCGACCTCCTCCTCGCCTTCCTGGTCACCCGCGTGTCACCGCTCCAGCGCCGCTCGCACAAGATGTGCTTCCTGGGGTCTGCCAGGGATCCTACTCGTCATTCCTCCAAGGCGCTGTCAGCATTGGAGGTGGCTCGTAAGGCGAACCGCATCGCCGATGTCAAGCTTCAAGCCTCGTGGACGTGGGGACTAGAACCTCACGACCGGGACAACCCAATTGCTGAGGTGAGCTCGTCGGGCCTGGCCCCTGTCCTTCCCCCCCTTTGCGACTCTAATCTACTGACCTCTATTTACTTGGTCCGGGCAGAACTTGTTTGCCCTGCAGGCGGCGGAGAATCTGACCCAGCATCAAGCTGGCTTTGCCGCTGACAGAGCCGAGTCGGATGATAAAGTCATTTGGGATGAAGCCGAGGAGGTAGAGGACGCTAGCTCTCAGGCCGCCATCGAGAGCTCAGGCGCCACCCACGGCGATGAAGGAAGTGAGGAGTTCGTGGACTCGGGCGAGCCCCTCAGTCATTCCAGTAAGTTTCCAAGCCCCTCCCTCTTAAGATATTGGTTCGGGGATGATGATGGTGAAACAGGACCAGCTACCACCCTCGGGGGCGTTGCCCTTCATGCGGCCGCCGCAGCCACGGCTGGGGTTCAAGCTCCCCCAATCGTGGATTTGCCGGAGTCTCCAGAGCCACATACTGTCGCTTCAGAGGCGGCAGGTCGCGAAGAGGCTGGAGACGACCCAGCTGGCACCAAGAGAAGGGCTCAGCCGGCCTCCTCTGAGCCGGCTGAGAAGCGCAAGAAACCGGAGCCGGCAGCGAGGGACCTGCGCCGTCCTAAGACGAAGAAGGTGGCCAAACGGCGGGCTATCGCCATAGCCGGGTGAGCTTCCGCTTCCTTGCTTCTCATCCTAACTTTACCGTTGCGGCCCCAATTGACTTGGTCGTGGGACGCCCTCTTTGCAGGTCGCCCCTTTCTGTTGATTCGGTTGCCCAACCTCCTCCCGCCGTCGCTTCCGGGGGAATCGTGACCCCGGCTCTCGAGCCCTCCTGCCACAAGAGGGCGCACAGGGAGGAGATTGGCGGCGACTCGGGTCGCGTTGAAGACGATCGCTGCTCCCCGTGGCTGAAGCTTGTGGCGGGCGAAACTAGGGTAGAGGATCCTGCGCATCCAGAGGTGCCTGCGGACGCTGTTCCCCACCCGGCTGCCGCACCTGAGACCGACTCCATGCCCGCCGAGGAGACTACTCCGGCCGGGGTTGTCACGCCCCCACCTCCTACCATCGAAGACGTCACGGCGGGGAACGACGCCGCTATCCATGCATCCTCCGACCCGCCCAGTCAGGAAGGTGCATGCGAGGCCGCAGCGAGAGCCACGGAGGAGGCCCCGGTGCGCGCGGGGCTGCTGGAGCTCCCGGGGCCGGCTGCCCAGACCCCTTCCAACCTCAAGCTTGTGCCGAGCGTGCAGGATGCGGTGCCTGCGGCCGAGACGAGGGCTGGCGTGACTGTTGATTCATTGCTCCTTGGGCTGGTCTCAGCTCTGGCGAAGCTTCGCAAGGGCTCCTCACCACTCGAGTTGCGAGGGACGAGCGTGGTGAGGACTTGTCAGCTCCTGAGGTAGTGACCAAGGGCGCCTCCAGCGGAAAGGCTCTTGTCGCCGTGGCTGAGCCCAGCATTGGGAGCTTGAGCTCTGCCAGCCAACTTGAGCAGGAATGGGCAGACACCGCCTCGAGCGCCGATGCTGGAGAGAAGCTCAAGGTTCAGGGCAGCAAGCCAACTCTAGCAGAGCTGGACAAGCAGTTTGCCATTGTCAAGGGGTCGCTTCAGAACGCCGGTTTTCAACTCCTCGACGCTATATGGACGACCAATGTGAGTACCGCGCCTTTAGCCTCTGGTTTCCTCTGCTAGTTGGGAGACATGATCTGCGACTTCATGGTCCATCTTGCCATACATCCTAGCCCCCGAGTTTCGAGGTAGCTGTAGAGACAGCTAGCTCGAAAATGGACTTCGCTAAGAATCGTTGCCTTTCTGTCTTTCCCAGGACCTGAATGCACTTCGAGCCAGTGTCTTCCAGAAGCTGCTGGTGAAGTATCGCGCCGGCAAGGCTCAGTATCAGGATCTGAAGAACGAGCTGGGGAAGCTATCCGGTAAGCTCTGGGCCCTTTGCTTCGACATGCTGCTACCGCCCCTTCGATTCTCACACCTCCATTCTCAGATGCTGCCTTGCTCATTGCTTCGCTTGAGTCCCAGTTGGCCGACTCGATGTCGGCTGACGTTGTTGAGTCGCTCAAGCGAAAGCACGCAGAGGAGCTTCAGGGCCTGCAAGCCCAGGCCGTCCGGGCTCAGGAGTTGGAAACTGAGCTGGCGAAGGCTCGAGAGGCGGAGTCGTTGCTGCGGCTGGAGTTTGATCGTCAGCTGGCCGAAGAGAAAAGAATCCTTTCTGCAGAGTACGACGGCAAGGTGAACGAGCTTCGCGCGACCTTGGGGAGCAAAGTCGAGAGCCGCGGTGCCCAGATCGACGAACTGGAGACTCTCCGGAGGCTTGACAGTGAGCGTTATGACAAGGAGATTGGCATTTGGCGTGCCCGCGACCGCAAGGTTCAGTCCGGCCTACTGGGGCTGGAGGAAGCTCTTCGTGGTATGCTTCCTTTCCTATTTCTCAGCTCTTGCCCTTTCATGCCGCCTCCTCACTCTCTGATTGCCCTCGCAGGAGCTTTCCCTGACTCCAACAAGACTGCCGCAGCGGCGCTGAAGGAATACAGGCTGGAACAAAAGATCGTCCCCAGCAGTGATCCCAAGGCCGAGCTTTCCTCAGGGGAATTGGTTGCGTTGGCCAAAGGCCGACTTCATCCGGTCGCCAAGCTGGGCAGGGATCTTCGCGAAGCCATTGTTTCCGTGGATCCAGGCGCTCCTCCAGTGGATCCCTCTCGCGCCCAACCGGCTCGATATCTGGAAAGAGTCCGCGGCTCGAGCCGGTGCTGAACAGGCTCTAGAGTTCGTGCTCTCCTGGTATCCGGGTGTTAACCTGGACCAGCTGGAGAATCTTCATGAAGGCGGATTAGCAGGCCTCGACAAAGTCAAACTCCGCCAACGCGCCCGTGCGATCGCTGAGTGTGCCGAGACCGACGTGCTTTTCGACGCTGGGGATAGTGACGAATCCCTGGATGGTATGGACTTTGAGGAGCCCGGCTTTGCGGAAGAGCCTCAAAAAGCCCCCGAGGATCTCGCTAATCGCTCCATTCCACCGTCCCCCAGGGGTGATGACTTCGTCTTAGCATCTCGAACTGGCGATGCTGCTCCGCTGGAGCCGGCTGGCCCGCCAAGCGCCCCCTGACCGTGTCAGGATTTTCTTACTTGTTTCTATGTACACTGAACTCATGTCGTGCCCAACAACATTTCGTTCATGTGTACCGATGATATTTCACCCTGAACTCCTTACGTATTGGTTTCTAGGTGTTTATGAACCGGATTTGGCCTGATCCCTTTCGACTTTTTCCTTTATCTCCCCATCCTTCGGCCCTTCTACCCCCAGCCGGCAGCCTGGTGCCGGCTGGTCTCCCTTGGACCGACAGCCGAATGCCGGTCTAGGGTGGGAGCGTGCCGCGGGATGAGGAGTAGTACTTCGGCGCATGAGAGATCTGGCTTGGTCCAGTCCACACACAGCTATTAACCAATGCGCACGGTTTCTGGGTGAACGCTCGTTGACGGTTTCGCGTTCTGTCCTCTTAGCGATTTTCCAGTGTGGGTGACCTGCCGGCTCCATCACCCGCGGCTTGGGGCGGAGGCTGGGCACGGGGTCCGATCCGAACATAGTACTCATTCGTTTTACAAGGGACTCGATTCGTCGGGTCGTGGGCGTTTCCTCTTAGCGATTTTCCTAGGTGGGTGACCTGCCGGCTCCATCCCATGCGGCGCAGGGTGGAGGTTAGGCTCGGGGTCCGGTCCGCACACAGTACTCGTTCGTCTGACAAGAGGATCGATTCGTCGGGTTGGGGCTGCTGGCCCCCGTTTGGAGCCGGCTTCCAGCCCCCGTGAATAACGCTTTAGAAAGGTAAAAGGCACTTTAGAGCACACTTTCCATGGATCGGCCATATGCCACCCAACTTCCTTTTATTCAATGACACTTGTTCGGGATACAAGGTTTTTGCCTTGGCTTAGCTGAAGGTCTTAAGCGATCTTTGACTTGTCTCAGGCGAAGCTGCGACGCGCTCCCCCCTACCTCGAGGAGGGGCCAGCCCCCGAGACAAGAGCTTCTGCCACCTTGCCCGCTTCGGGCGGGACTTCCTGGGGGTGGCTTGCCGGCTTGAGGTGTGGAGTCGGCAGTCCCGATGCCAGGCGGCCCGGCTGAACTGCCACCACCCTCTGCAGCAGTTGTCGCTTCTCTTCAGCAATGACCAAGGCCTCCGCCAGCTTAGAGCTGGCTCTCGCGCACTCTATTGACTTCTTGTAGCATCCAGTGACAGTAATCACCCCGCGAGGGCCTGGGAGCTTCATCTTCAAGTAGGCGTAGTGCGGGACTGCCATGAACTTGGCCAAGGCTGGTCGACCAAGCAGCGCGTGATAGGGGCTGTTGAGGTCTACCACCTCGAACCAGATCAGCTCGCGACGATGATTGTCCTTCTCGCCGAACAGCACCTCCAACTCAATCCTTCCCATCGGCGTACAGGAGTGCCCGGGCACAATCCCATGGAAGGTGAGCTTGGTCGGCTTCAGTTGGATCTCTGGGATCCCGAGCTTCTCCATCAAAGTGCGGTAGAGAAGGTTGATGCTGCTGCCTCCATCAATGAGTACACATGAGAATCGGCAGGTATGCGGCTCAGAGAACACGATTGGGTTCAAGACCAGCGCGTAGCCCCCGGGCTTCGGCATGAGTGGCGGGTGGTCCTCGCGCCCCCAGGTAATTGACGCATCAGACCAATGCATGTACTGCGGTCCAACTTGTATGACAGCGTTTACCTCGACTCCAAACCACGGCTCATCCTTTGGATCCTCCATCTGGGACGTGAACACGTGGTATTGTTCCACATTTGCTTCCTCGGGATAATCCCCTGCTGCCTTGGCCGGTTGTCGATTCTTGTTTCCTTGCGCTTCAGCTGGCAGGCCTGGCGGTGGTCCAGGCAGTTGGTGGTTCCCTTGTTCCAGATCCCTGGTGAAGCTGCACTGGCGGGTGGTATGCGCTGCCGGCTTGCCTGAAACGCTATGGAACTTGCAGGGTTGGTCCAGCATCACCTCGATGGTGTACTTGTCCTTGCTGAATTTGTCCCCTTTGCGTTTCTGGCTTCCACCCATAGCCCCCGGGCTTCCTTGAACAGTAGCTACTTGCTGGGAGCCGTACTTGTTGTCACGACGTTCGTCCTTCCTCTTGCCGTGTCGATCACGGTTGTGATGTCCTCCTTGGCCGGCTGCCGGCTGAGACTGTCCTCCGGCTGACGCCGGTTCAACGCATTGTACTCTTGCAGCGGAGTCGGCGAAAGCGTACTTGTCCGCTATCGCCATGAAGTCCGCCATTGACTTCGGCTCGGCTCTGTGGAGCTTGTGCTTCAGTAGGGTTCATTCTCTGCATCCATCCGTGAAGTAGCCAATGGCTTGCTCATCGCCCACTCCTTCGCATGAGTTGCGCAGCTCGGACCATCTCGTGAGGTAGTCACGATCTGGCTCGTCTGGGCCTTGCTTGCAGAGGGCTAGCTGCCGTGGGCGGGGCGGTCGCTTGTAGGTCCCTGTGAAGTTCTTGATGAACGCCTCTTGGAAATCATGCCAGGAATTGATCTGCAAAGCCGGCAGGCTGTTGAGCCACGTTCGAGCAGATCCTGTCAGCATGAGCGGCGCGTAGCGCACCGCTGTCCTCTTGTTGCCGCCTGCGATGTCGACGGCGGTGACATAGTCCGATAGCCAGTCCTCCGGCTTCACTGCCCCGATGTACTTGGGCATGTCGCGCGGGAGCGCAAACTTGGCCGGGAAGGGCTCGTTGCGGATGCGAGGGCCGAAGCAGACCGGCCCCGCTGAGGATTCCTCCTCGTCGTACTTGGAGTTCGCCAGCAGGTTGAGCCGATGGCGTGCGTCATCCTTTGGCGGGTCGACGCGTTCCCCGATCCTCTGGCTCACGTGTGAGCGAGCTGGCTGATGACCTTGAGCGCCTTGGCCGGCTCCCTGAACCGGCTGGACTGGCGCCACAGATTTGCTGCGCGCCGGCTCCATCGCATCTGCCCGAGGAAGGTGACGCGGCTTGCTGGTGACCAGCAGCCGGGTCTCGAGGCTGCCGGTTGTGGTGGCCAGAGGGCTGGGTGCGGTGATTTCCACCACTTTTGCCAGGAGCTCGGTTGCTCCGGCTGTGCTCCGCCGGGCCATGGTTGGGCGACGAAGCTTGTCCCTGCGACTTGTTCTGGCCGGCCACGACGATGCGGTTCTCGTATCGTGTGCCACTCGCCTCTCCGCGCGGCTCCATCGCCTGCTGCTGTAGATCGGCAGCGTTCAGGAGTTCCTGGATCCGAGCTTGCTTCTCCCGCAAGTCCTCGCCTTGCAGTCCATCCAGTTCAGAGGTGATGTAGCGCGCAGCGCGGAGGTTCTTCGTGGGCGTGCTGTAGGTCGGCTTATTGATGATCGGAGGTAGCTTCGCTGAGGGTGCTGCCTGGTTCAGCTCCGCGCCCAGCTCGCGGCCTCATTGACGAACTTGTCCCGCCCGGCTTGGGCCATCTCCAGCCGGGGTGAAGCCGTGTGCGACGTTGTACTCGTTGATAGTGGAGAGGACGCGTCGACGTGTGTCATCGACGTCGACCGCTTCCTTGAGGAGGTTGAGGCGCGTCCGTTCCAGATCCTCGGAGACCTTGACCGGATCCGCGGAGATGTCGAGTGGAGCGCGCAGGTCCGTGATGGCTGCGTCCAACACGTCCCGCTCTGGAGGTGGAAGACCATGTTCCGGTGGAGGTGAGCGTTCGAGCGGTGGGCGCGCGGAGTGCGATGGGCCGCCGCCACCATCCTCCTCCAGGGCCAGCACTTCGACCATGCTGCAAAAGTCGTTGCTTTCACCCTCTTCGGAGTCTGCGTCATAGAGAGGGTCAAGCACATCGGTTACCTCCTCCGGGAAGGGCTTGGCGACGTAGAAGCGGTGGCTGCCGACGTCGAGGAAGGAGCTGTTGTCACCGAGGCCGTTTTTGAAGTAGGCCAAGTTGTTGTCAACGCAGTCAAAGGTGCCGAACCTCCAGACGAGGCCGGAGGCGACCTTCTCGCCGGAGGGTCCCGGCCGGAACTTGACTCCGCTCGCCGCCGCGCTTTGCCCCACGGTGGGCGCCAACTGTCGTGGGAATTTGGAGACAGTAGCCATGGGTAGGCTTATTGGAGGGGCTCGACGATGGTGACGATGGGTCCGGCTCGAGATCGTGCCAACAGAGACACCTCGGTTTACCCAGGTTCAGGGCCCTCCCGGTTGGAGGTAAACCCCTACTTCCTGCCTGCTTCGTATTGATTGGATAGTATCGATTACAGTGCTCCTCGAGCTGTTCGGGCTAGAGGAGGAAGAAGAAGATCGGATCCCCCCTACGCTAAGGGTCCAGGCCCCCTTATATAGGCGGGGGCCTGGTTACAGGTTGGGTAACGATTCGGCCGGCTGCCGGCTCCTCGGCGGCGGCGCCCTTAGCGTGATCCCTTCGCCCTGCTCTGACAGCTTCACTTTATAAAGCAGCTTTCCCCTGGGACCGGCATCTGGGAGGCATATGCCCTCCCTTTTGCCTTGGATCCTATCGTGGGGAAGGGTTCTTGGTCGCTGATTGGTTGGACTTGGTCGTGGCGCTCGTCACTCCTGTCCTTGGCCTCTGTCGCTCTTGTCGGGGCCAGCCCACTTTCGGCGAAACGGCCGTTGGTGGGTTCTTGTCTTCGTCGCCCGGCTCCGGCCTGCCACGGTGGAATCGCCAGCCGGCTGCGGGCACAGTCGGCTCTCCAGGCAGAGCCGGTCTTCCTGTCTTCGAGCCGTGGAGACTCCTGGGACGCCATCCGGCAAATAGCTCGGCATGTGGCATCCCCCGTAAGTCATCTCCATGACAATATTAACATATCTTATCATTTTGCATACTAACAAGTGCCCAGTGATGGCACAGCCCAAGAGGCATATCAGTTTACCGGCATTGTCAAAGCAGACAATGTCGATGAGACATGGCCCAAGTGGCAACATGTTGAAATAGCCCAAGAGGCAAAGTAGCCCAAGAGGCAAAGTAGCCCAAGAGACAAAGCAGCCCAAGAGGTAAAGTAGCCCAAGAGGCAAAGTGGCCCAAGAGGCAAAGCAGCCCAAGAGGCAAAGTAGCCCAAGAGGCAAAGCAACCCAATGATGTCTACGCACTTCTATTCTTGTAGACACTTGTTGGGCCTCCAAGTGCAGAGGTTTGTAGAACAGCAGCAATCTTCCCTTAAGTGGATCACCCAAGGTTTATCGAACTCAGGGAGGTTAGAGGTCAAAGCTATCCCTCTCAAGCAACCCTGCAATTACGATACAGAAAGTCTCTTGTGTCCCCAACACACCCAATACACTTGTCAGATGTATAGGTGCACTAGTTCGGCGAAGAGATAGTGAAATACAAGTGGTATAGATGATTATAAGTAGCAAACGTGGTGTGAAATAAATATCGCTGCGAGCAAACAAGTAACAAAACAGCAAGTAAACGGTATGCAAAGCTTGGAAACAAGGCCTAGGGATCATACTTTCACTAGTGGACACACTCCCAACAATATAACATGAATGAACAAGTAACTTCTCTTGCTAAGGTACTCTGAATTACTCTCCTATTGAATAACACTAATCATTGCGTAGTGGCTACGGGAGCACCCCTTAAAGTTCATCAAGTACTTGACAAACACCACTCATAGCGATACCCAAATCAGATCACAACTCAAGATAGAAATCATTGCAACTTAAACCAAGTACTAACACGGTGCACACACTGTCAACATTACACCATGAAAGGAGGAATAGATCACTCAAACTATCATAGCAATAATTATTCTCATAATCCACAAGAGATCACAATCATAGCCTAAACCAAGTACCACCATGATGCACGCACTGTCACCGTTACACCATAGCAGGAGGAATAGATTACTTTAATAACATCACTAGAGTACACAAAATATCTGAATAATAACATGTACTTGTTCAACATGATACAAAGCTCACGATCACATAAAGATCACATCATGGGAGAGAGAGGTGAACCACATAGCTATCGGTAGAGCCCTCAGCCCCGGGGATGAACTACTCCCTCCTCATCATAGGAGACAGCAAGGTTGATGGAGATGGCGGTGAGGTCGATGGAGACGGTGGAGACGGCGATGGAGACCGATGGAGATGGCTCCGAGGGCACTTCCCCGTCCCGGCAGGGTGCCGGAACAGAGACTTTTGTCCCCCGAAATTCGTCGGTGGCGGCGGCGGAGCTACGGAACTCTTTCTGGAAATCTGATCGGGGGGCTTAGGTTTTTCCGTCCCGAGGCTTCTTATAGGCGAAGGGGCGATGTCAGGGGGTGGACCAGGCGCCCACACACGGGCCCCGCGCGGCCAAGGGGGTGGCCGCGCCAGGCATGTGTCTGGGGCCCTGGTGGCCCCCCTCTGACACCTCTTCGGATGTCTGGAAGCTTCCCCTTGATTTAAGACTTCAGGAACTTGTTTCGTCCAATTCTGAGAATATTTCCCGTGTATCACTTCTGAAACACAAAAACAGCAGAAAACAGGGAACTGGCACTGTGGCACTTCGTCAATAGGTTAGTTCCGGAAAATGCATAAAAGTGCCACTAAGTGTAACGAAACAATATGCAAATGGTGTAAAAACAAGCATGGAGCATCAAAAATTATAGATACGTTTGAGACGTATCAAGCATCCCCAAGCTTAACTCCTGCTCGTCCTCGAGTAGGTAAGTGATAACAAAGAATAATTTTTGAGGTGACATGCACCTACACAATCTTGATCATATATGTAAGCATTGGTGAGCTGGGATCAATAGAACTTAAAACATGGGCATGAAAGATATAATCATGACAATAAGAACTTAGCAACCATGTTGTAAACATGCAAATGAACACAAACAAAAGATCATGATAATGAAACAATGAAAGTCAAACGTGTGTTCAAATCATAAGGAAAAACATACAAATGGTTTTCAGCTTGTCCTTCAAAGAGAGCAAAACATAAATGCATAGGACACCTCAAAGTTTAAGAGGGCGACTAGATACAAATAATTTAAGAACAAGTGAAACCAACAATATGAGTCAATCAATGAACTTTGGGACAATGCATATCACACTAAGAATGACAACTATGCTCTCTTAATGGTGCATAAAGAAAGAAGGTGGTGACTCAACATAAAAGTAAAAGAAAGGCCCTTCGCAGAGGGAAGCAGTGATTGCAAGTTTTATAACCTTCAAAAATTATGGTACTTACCGGCTTTGAGCTCTCATTGCCCCCATCATAAGCATCTTGAATGGTTAAAGTTAATGCGAGAACAATTATGATGCATATGCTTGACAAATCATAAGTTGAAAACCTCAGTGTCCCGTGAATACGAGTACCCAAACCATGCTAGTTTACTTAGAGTCCCAAGCAAGGCTCTTGTCATTGTAAGTATATGCATATCATTGAGAACCGCCAATGGGGTACCTCCGTGCCCGATGACATGGAACAAGCCCACACCAAAATGACAGGACAAGCAGACAATGAACACCTCGACATCTCTTTTATTTGCTATATTGTTTAGCTTTTTATTGTGAGATGCGTCGTCGAATGTTCACCATGGGTATGCAGCAAATTTCCACCATGAATTATGCATGGCTTAGATTGGCGGCCCGGCGTTTCCCTAACACATATAAAAACTCCATGATCCTCACAAGATTCCCAATTCATTTCACACAGCGGGCATCCATAAACAAAAGATCACGATATCAACTCAAAAAGAAGTGCAATGTTGAAAGCTTGCCCCATGACAGCATGGCTGGGCTAGAATCCAACTTACAACTTGCAAGCATAACAACTCAACATAAAAGACCACAATGTCAAAATTTTAAGAACAGGAAAAAGTAAAGTGTGCCTTCCGGTTCGTGAGAGCTTTACTGACCGAATTTCGCATAACACTGGTAAGAGTTTAATTTGAAGAGAAAATAAAAGCAAGTCAAATTTACTTGGAATAGCAAATTGCTAGTAGGTATGTATGGTGGACACAATGGAAAACTTTGGTTTTTAGGAGTTGGATGCACGAGTAGAGCTCATACTCAGTACAAGGTGAGGGCTAGCAAAAGACTGGGAGCGACCAACTAAGAGAGCAATAATGGCCATAATCATGCAAAGCGACAAAGCGACATTAAAAGAAGCATACGATGGCATCAAAAGTCAAAAACTAAATGATCATGAAGGCTAATGGCGACTTTGTAAGAGTCTAACATGTGTGAGCATGCGCCAAGTCAACCCAAATAAAGCATCAAGGAGAAAACCAAAATAATGCTTCCATACAATAAAAACAACGCATGATTTTTTCAAAGGCTCATTAAGCAATCTCAGATATTTGAGACAAGTCATGCTACAGCAAAACCACTAAGCATACTATCAAAAAGACATCAAGCATGACATGAAAAAGCCTAAGCCGCAGTCTACACAAGCTCCTTCTTGTACCACTATTTTGCACAAAGCTTTTTCTCTTTTCCAACACCATTTGAAATTTTTATAAACACCTCTTTTGATGAAAACCAATAAAGATCAGAGGCAAAAATACACCTTGATGAAAAGATATGGCAAGATCTGAACGCAAATCAAGGCAAAAACGAAAACCAAAAGCAGTAGCAGAAAAGGAAAAACACTCGGTGAAAAACTGAGTGTTCTTAGCAAATGAAAACGAGTTCATCTCATCCAAAAGAAACATGATGTGATCTAACCATTTATTGCAGCAAACAGAACTAAACTAACTAAGAGAACTAAAACAACTGACGCTCCAAGAAAAACACATAGTGCATGAAGCAATAAAAATATAGTGTTTTGAAAGGTGACCTGATTTTTGCCGATGAAGAAGGGGTGCCTCGGGGGCATCCCCAAGCTTTGACGCTTGTACTTCTTGGATATTTCTTGGGGTGATGCATGGGCATCCCCAAGCTTGAGCTTTTGTCCATTCTTCAACTCATCTCATCATTCTCCAATCCCTACACTTGAAAACTTCCTTCATACAAAACTAAACACAATTCTATTAGCAACATTAGTGCAAGCATAAAATATATTCAACCTCTTTTACTTCAGGTTTCAACCCAAAACTACCACATATAAAGTATTTACTACTGTAGCAACTTCCACAAGAGTTCCATGATCAAAAAGAACTCAAAAGAAAGCGATAAAGTGGCAGAAACAAATATTGGCAGAAATCTGTCAAAACTGGACAGCTGATAATGGACGAATTTTTGAGGGATTTTCTGTTGCTCAAATCAAAAAGTGTTAAACTAAGAAAAGTTTGGATATAACCTGGGGCATATGCACAAGAAATCGCAGGTCCAAAAGATAAACAGAGAATTTTCACGAATTTTTACGGTGTAGCACCGAAAACAGTTTCAGGACAGCAACATCCCCAAATCTTTACCTCACTCAAATTAGAGGCTTCTCTTGGCACAAAAACGAAATAAACAAGATAAGGAGCGGTCATTACAGTAGTAATGACTTCCAAGACTCAAATAAAAGAAAAAGTACTGAAAATAAAACATTGGGTTATCTCCCAAGAGTGCTTTTCTTTAACGCCTTTGAGCTAGGCGCAGTAATTTGCAAAGATGCTCATGTGGGCGCCATATGAGAGCTTGAGGCAAAGGCGCCATATAGGAACTTAAAGCAATAGAGAGCATCAAAAAGCAAGTATGGAACACATTTAAATCTGAACCACTTCCTATGAAAAATAGTCTTGTAAAGAGACAAGTCATAAAAGCGCAAAGCAAAGAGCATAGGAAGGCAAAACAAGTATAGCTTCAAAAATTGCAACATAAAGAGGGGAAACTCAATATTATTAAGATCCATCAAACCATGTTTCCCTCTCTCATAATAACTTTCAGTAGCATCATGAATAGAACCAATAATATAACTATCACATAAAACATCCCTATCATGAGCCACATGCATAAAAGAATTAATACTCCCCACATGAACAATAGTAGTAGGAGCAGATTCAACAGAAAAATTATTCTCATCACCATAATCATCAAAGACAGGAGGCATATTGTAATCATAACTATTTTTCTCCTCAAAAGTAGGTGAACTGAAAATATTATACTCATCATCACAAGCTAGAGAACTACTATGTCGCAAAGCATACTCATCAAACATATCATCATAAGAAGGAACATGGATAGCACTAATGGTACAACAATTATTAACCTTAGAATTGGTACCAAAAAGATTTTCAATATCAAAAGTAGAGTGCTTTTCCCAATCATGATCACTAACATAAGTAATAGGCATAGGAACATCATCCCAATCAGAATTATCATAATCTATAGCAGGATCATAACGCTTAGGGGAAGATACCGTGTCCTCTCGCCTTTTACTCCTCTTCTTCTTCTTCTTCTTCTTCTTCTTACTCTCTCCTTTAGGAGGGAGAGACTTGAAGGGCATCTTCTCCACATATTCTCTAGGAGGGAAAGGCATCTTCTCCACATAATCTGGTTTGCTGACAGGAACAACAGAAGAAACTTTGGAGGATTCCTCCTCTCTATTAATAAGATAAAAACATCTATCAGTCCTGTCATAGCTTGGCAAAATATCAAGTTTTAAAAGATTCTGAATGTAAGTATTTGCAAGGCAGTCTTTAGCACAATAGAGACGACAACCACGAAGGGTGCTATTAATATCAACATCATTCATATCTATCAAAGCAATCTTTCTAGATATCTCATCACACGCCAAGAACAAAGCAAGCTCATCATGCTGATTGGGAGTAATCTTGTCATCACAATACATACTTAAGGTACTAGAAGAGTAACTATTAAGGCTTGAGCATTGGAAATTAAAATGACCTATGTCATCGCAATGTTTACAAAGAAAAGGATAAAGCTCACAAACCTTTTTACCGATCTCACCTATATCCTTGTACCACATACTGGTTTCTTCATTTGCGTGGGTGATGCAATAATCTTCCTTGTTGTAACTCTGTTCACAAGGTCTATGTACTCCACAAAAATTAACATGCTTATAAGAAGTAGGACTTTTAGAAGTTTGAGCATGTTTATTGGAATCATCAACAACAATATCATTTTCTACGCGAGTATCCTTAAAAGGTTCATGATACACGTCCCCATTTCCTTTAGGAACATTCATATGGGAAGCAAAGGCTTTAAAGCAATCAACCATAATTTGAGGATCAAGACCATATTTAGCACTAAGCTCTTGAAAATTAGCAGTTTCAGCGAAAGACTTAATGCAATCAAACTCATAATTCATACCTGATCCTTTACCTTTGTCGCTATCCCAACCTTCAATATTGTTTTGGATTGTCTCAAGCAGACCCCACTTGGTGTCGACATCCTTGCTTGTGAAAGACCCATCAAAGCATGCATCTAGATAGTCCTTGTAATGTCCTGAAAGCCTTGCATAAAAATTATTAATAATAATATTACGGGGAAGATCATGAAGAGGACATTTATGCATTAGTAACTTCAATCTTCCCCACGCTTGGGCAATGCTTTCTCCCTCATGAGGCCAAAAATTATATATCTGATTACGATCTTTATGAATCTCACTTGGAGGATAGAATTTAGAATAAAAGAGAGGTACAATTTCCTCCCAGCCAATAGATGGACCATCTTCAAGCAGCCGATACCATTCCTCAGCTCTGCCTTTCAGCGACAAAGAGAATAGCTTCTTCTTAACTTGGTTTGACGAAATACCTGCACACTTGAACAACTCGCATAATTCTTGTATAAAGAGTAAATGATCACCCGGAGGGGCTGTTCCATCTCCTGAATAGCGGTTATTCATAACACGTTCAACAATCTTCATAGGTATTTCAAAAGGATGAGGAGCACAAGCATCATTAGAAACATCACATATGGGAGATAAAATATCATCAGAGCAAACTTTCTCCACTAAAGCTGGGGAACTAAAAATATCATACTCAACAAAACCAGCTTCCCCAAGCTTAGACTTTTCTATAGCATTAGCATTAACAGTATTCAAAGCATTCGTACTAATAACATTGCTATGCGAAATATGCTCCAAAGGATTTTCTATTTTCTCTTCAAATCTAAAATCAGAAAAAAGACTAAAGAACTCTTTGTTTTCCATTAAGCCTAACTAGTGAAAATAAAAACAAGAAACAAAAAGATATAATTGCAGAATCTAATGGAAATAACTCCGAGCACTCACACAGGAGGATGCGAGTACCTTTTACCTTACCTCCCCGGCAACGGCGCCAGAAAAGAGCTTGATGTCTACGCACTTCTATTCTTGTAGACACTTGCTGGGCCTCCAAGTGCAGAGGTTTGTAGAACAGCAGCAAGTTTCCCTTAAGTGGATCACCCAAGGTTTATCGAACTCAGGGAGGTTAGAGGTCAAAGCTATCCCTCTCAAGCAACCCTGCAATTACGATACAGAAAGTCTCTTGTGTCCCCAGCACACCCAATACACTTGTCAGATGTATAGGTGCACTAGTTCGGCGAAGAGATAGTGAAATACAAGTGGTATAGATGATTATAAGTAGCAAACGTGGTGTGAAATAAATATCGCTGCGAGCAAACAAGTAACAAAACAGCAAGTAAACGGTATGCAAAGCTTGGAAACAAGGCCTAGGGATCATACTTTCACTAGTGGACACACTCCCAACAATATAACATGAATGAACAAGTAACTTCTCTTGCTAAGGTACTCTGAATTACTCTCCTATTGAATAACACTAATCATTGCGTAGTGGCTACGGGAGCACCCCTTAAAGTTCATCAAGTACTTGACAAACACCACTCATAGCGATACCCAAATCAGATCACAACTCAAGATAGAAATCATTGCAACTTAAACCAAGTACTAACACGGTGCACACACTGTCAACATTACACCATGAAAGGAGGAATAGATCACTCAAACTATCATAGCAATAATTATTCTCATAATCCACAAGAGATCACAATCATAGCCTAAACCAAGTACCACCATGATGCACGCACTGTCACCGTTACACCATAGCAGGAGGAATAGATTACTTTAATAACATCACTAGAGTACACAAAATATCTGAATAATAACATGTACTTGTTCAACATGATACAAAGCTCACGATCACATAAAGATCACATCATGGGAGAGAGAGGTGAACCACATAGCTACCGGTAGAGCCCTCAGCCCCGGGGATGAACTACTCCCTCCTCATCATAGGAGACAGCAAGGTTGATGGAGATGGTGGTGAGGTCGATGGAGACGGCGGAGACGGCGATGGAGACCGATGGAGATGGCTCCGGGGGCACTTCCCCATCCCGGCAGGGTGCCGGAACAGAGACTTTTGTCCCCCGAAATTCGTCGGTGGCGGCGGCGGAGCTATGGAACTCTTTCTGAAATCTGATCGGGGGGCTTAGGTTTTTCCGTCCTGAGGCTTCTTATAGGCGAAGGGGCGATGTCAGGGGGTGGACCAGGCGCCCACACACGGGCCCCGCGCGGCCAAGGGGGTGGCCGCGCCAGGCATGTGTCTGGGGCCCTGGTGGCCCCCCTCTGACACCTCTTCGGATGTCTGGAAGCTTCCCCTTGATTTAAGACTTCAGGAACTTGTTTCGTCCAATTCCAAGAATATTTCCTGTGTATCACTTCTGAAACACAAAAACAGCAGAAAACAGGGAACTGGCACTGTGGCACTTCGTCAATAGGTTAGTTCCGGAAAATGCATAAAAGTGCCACTAAGTGTAATGAAACAATATGCAAATGGTGTAAAAACAAGCATGGGGCATCAAAAATTATAGATACGTTTGAGACGTATCACCCAAGAGGTAAAGTAGCCCACGAGGCAAAGTGGCCCAAGAGGCAAAGCAGCCCAAGAGGCAAAGTAGCCCAAGAGGCAAAGCAGCCCAAGAGGCAAAGTAGCCCAAGTGGCAAAATAGCTCAAGAGGCAAAGTATCGATATGGCCAAAGAAGGCAAAGCAGTATTCCGGCATCGTCGAAGCAGACGATGTCGATGAGACATAGCCCAAGAGGCAAAGTGTTGATATAGCCAAAGAAAGCACAGTAGTATTCTAAGATAACCCATAAAAGCCAGCATATCAGATATATGTCAAATAGGACATTGCCTATGATGGCATGAGATGAAAATGGCCTGTGCGGGCCAGCATATCAGTTTTATGAGTATGTGAGTTTGGGACTTTGGTATATTTTTTGAAGCCTGTGCGCGACTCTGCGAGTCCACCACAGCCTCGGGGGCTAATGTCAGGGATATAACCCCGGGTATACCAAAGTACCCTTATATATATGACTTATATATGTTGTATGAGTGAATTATATATGCAGGAATATTAAAAAGCAGTTAAACAGCGAGACCAGGCCAGAATACGCCTTCCCAGGCCGGAATATACCTTCCTGGACCAAAACTCAGCAGCCCAGGCCGGCATATAATAAAGCCAGGTCGGAATAGTGCCCTAACCCGGCTGGGCCGAGACAGCGGTATCACGGCTGGGCTGGTCAGCTCCTTACCCGGATGGGCCGGGGCTCCTCTAACGCGGCTGGGCCGGTTAGTCCTTCTCCCGGCTGGGCCAGCGGGCAGCCAACCCCGACGGTGGACCGCCAAGTTCTTCTAACCCGGCTGGGCTTCCCGGCTCCCTCCGTCCCGGCTGGGCCGGCACCGCCGATCCCTGGCGTGGGCCGGTGCTCCGCTTCCTCGGCTGGGCCGGCACCGCCAATCCCTGGCGTGGGCCGGTGCTCCGCTTCCTCGGCTGGGCCGGTCGGCCGCCAGACCCCGGCTGGGCCGGCGTCCCTTGCTCCTTCCAGGCCAGCGCTCCTGGGCCGCCATCCTCCCCAGCACCCGGCTGGGCCGGATCAGGAGGATCCGGCCTGGCCGGGATTCATCTCCGGGCCACCATCCTCCCCAGCACCCGGCTGGGCCGAATCAGGAGGATCCGGCCTGGCCGAGATTCATCTTCGGGCCGCCATCTTTGCCACGCCCTGCTAGGCCAGATCAGGAGGATCCGGCCTGGCCGGGATTTCTCCCCTAGGCCGCCTTCTGGGCACTGTTCCGGCTGGGCTAGGCCAGGATTCCCTGGCCCAGGCCGGATTATTACTCTCCAGGCCGGATTTCCTTCCCCCAGGTCGACTTAGCCCCCTGTGGGCCAAGATTTACCTCCTCCGGGGCATATTACTCATCCGGCATTGACTCCATCGCCTTGTGCCAGTCCTGGGACGCCTCTAGGCTCGGACTGGCATGTCCTCCATCATTATATGCTGGACTTGGGACGCCCCTTGGCTCAGACCAGCATACTCCACCTCTCCTAGTCAGTCTTATCCTCAGGAGGAGGATAAGACTGATGACATGGAGATCCTGAAGACACACGCTAGAAGACGAAGACCAAGGACACTAAGTACAGACATCGATGGGACAAGCCCATGACTATGACGCAGTGCACAGTACCGAGGACGGTACCGTGCTGATGCAGGCTACAGTGCTAACAAGACCCCAGTAGTCAACTCAGCTACAGTGTACAGGGTACATGCATAGTGTATTGTGGGGCATCCCTTGTCCCCTGGGCTCCCTATATAAGGGGCACCAGGGGGATCAATCACCCCAGGCTCCTTCGGAGGCTCATTCTCTCTCGCTCCATGGGAGCTCTTCTTCTTGAGTAGCACTAGCTGATTAGCTCCTGCCTGGTGCAGCCTTAGATAGGCAAGATGAACAGCTCAAGGAGCACCATTGTAGCTCTCATGTGCAGCTCATATAGATTAGACATGCAGGAGTAGAGGTGTTACCTCCTCACGAGGGCCCTGAACCTGGGTAGCTCGGTGTGTTAGCAGTGTGCTCTGTGCGTGGTCTCTACCGCGCCTTCCCTCCTCCGGATCCACCAGTGTACAGTCGGCCCCAACTTAAGCCACCCTGTGGCATATGCTCGTTCACCACGACGACACTAGGTCTTGTTTTTCTTCCAGCAGGTCCACGGATAGTTGTCTGGACGCTTCTGTATCTTCTTCCTCATAGGCCTCGTCGTTGTCGGTGATGATGCTATGTGGGATGCCGAATCGAACCACAATGTCCTTGACGAATTTTAGGGCGGTTTTGCCATCAAGCTTTCTGATGGGCTTAGCTTCCACCCACTTCGTGAATTTGTCTACCGCTACCAAGAGGTGCATAAATCCCGAAGGTGCTGTTTTTAGCGGACCCACCATGTCCAGCCCCCAGACCGTGAAAGGCCAAGTTATAGGTATCGTGTGCAGTGCTGTGGCGGGCATGTGGGTTTGCTTGGAGTACATCTGGCAACCTTGGCAAAGCTCCACGATTCTGTCTGCATCTGCCTTGGCTGTTGGCCAGTAGAGCCCATGGCGGAATGCCTTGGCTACTAGGGATCTGGCGGTGGCGTGATGCCCACATTTGCCTTCGTGGATCTCCCTTAGTATTTCAATTCCGTCCACTTGGGATATGCACTTCATGAATACTCCCGAGGTGCTTCGCTTGTAGAGCTGGCCATCTATGATGGTGTACGCTTTTGCTCTACGCTCGATTTGTCTCTTTTGGACTTCATATTCGGGTAGTTTCTTGTTCGTCAGATACTCCAGGTAGGGCTCTGCCCATGGCGGGTTGCTTGGCAAAGCCGCCATAACGGGGGAGCTTGCTAGTTCCGGATTTTCTGGATCCACCATCTTGACCGATGGTACGTGTAGGTGCTCGAGGAATATGCCTGGCGGGACTGCCTTGCGGCTAGACCCTAGCTTGGACAAGGTGTCGGCTGCCATGTTATCCTCTCGCTATACGTGCTTTATGTTGTAGCTGAGGAAACTTTTGGCCATCTCGTCCACTTCGTCTCTGTAGGCCGCCATGACTTCGTTCCGAGCCTTGTATGTGCCAGGCACCTGCTGAGAGACAAGGTCAGAGCCTCCGCAACACATTATGTGTTGTACGCCGATCTCTTTTGCGATGCGTAGCCTGTGCAGTAGCGCTTCATACTCCGTGATGTTGTTGGTGGTGGGGAAGTGGATTTGGAGTACATAGCTGAGCTCATCTCCCTTAGGAGATTTGAGCGTGACTCCACCCCCCGATCCGTGTAGCAGCTTTGATCCATCAAAGTGCATCACCCAATGCTCTAGTTCTGGGACAGGCGTTGTCTCCTGCGCCCCCTTCCAATCTGCCATAAATTCTGCCAAAGCCCGAGACTTGATGGCGGTGCGAGGCTTGTAGTCGATGTCGAAGGAGGCCAGTTCGATGCCCCACTTTGCAACTCGTCCCGTTGCATAGCTGTTGTTGATGATGTCCTTCAGTGGAGCCTTGCTCACCACTGTGATCTTATGGTCATAGAAGTAATGCCGTAACTTACGAGAAGCTAGGAAAACTCCGTATGCCAACTTTTGGTAGTGAGAGTAGCGCTACTTGGATTTCGTCAGGACCTCGCTGACATAGTAGACTGGTCCTTGTACGCCGTACTCCTGCGCTTCTTCCTTGCGTTCTACCACGATGACGATGCTGACGACCCTGTTGGTTGCCGCCATGTATAGTAACATGGGCTCCTGGTCTTCGGGAGCTGCTAGGACTGGTGCAGTGGATAGCACTATCTTCAGATCCTTGAGTGTAGCGTCTGCCTCGTCGGTCCACATGAATTCGTCTGATTTCTTCATCAGCTTGTAGAGTGGCAAAGCCTTCTCGCCAAGACGACTAATGAATCTGCTCACTGCTGCCACGCAGCCTGTGAGTCGCTGTACGTCCTTCAAGTCATTAGGCTAGGAGATTTCGAGGATGGCCTTGATTTTCTCCGGGTTGACTTTAATACCGTGGTGGGAGATGATGAATCCTAGGAGTTGTCCAGCTGGTACCCCGAAGATGCACTTCGTGGGGTTGAGCATCATGTTGTATTTCCTTAGGTTGTTAAAGGTCTCCTGCAAATCCGCTATAAGGTCATCCTGCTTCTTGGACATGACGGTGATGTCGTCCACGTATGCGTGGATGTTGCGTCCGATTTGATCCGCCAGGCACTTTTGCATGGTGCGTTGGTACGTCGCTCCTGCGTTCTTCAGACCGAATGACATTGTCACATAGCAATATGTGTCATAGGGTGTTACAAACGAGGTAGCGAGCTGATCGGACTCCTTCATCTTGATCTGGTGGTAACCCGAGTAGGCATCTAAGAAACACAGCAGCTCCGATCCCGCTGTCGAGTCAATGACTTGGTCAATGCGCGGCAAGGGAAAAGGGTCTTTGGGACACGCTTTGTTCAATCCGGTGTAATCTACACACATGCGCAGAACCTTTGTGTTTTTCTTAGGAACTAACACGGGATTTTCCACCCACTTTGTATGAATTACTTCTTTGATGAAGCGTGCTTTCAACAGCTTGGAAATTTCCTTTGCTATGGCGCGGCGCTTTTCATCTCTGAAGCGTCTCATTGCTTGTCTTACTGGCTTGGAGCCAGGAATTATTTGCAGGGCATGCTCGGCGAGTTCTCTGGGTACACCTGTCATGTCAGATGGCTGCCATGCAAAGATGTCCCGGTTCTCACGGAGGAACTCGACAAGCACGCTTTCCTGGATACTTCCTGCTTGGATGCCAGCATCTCCGCGGGGTCCATGGCGGCATGGATTTCCTTGAACTCCTCACCGAAGAACACTGCTTCCGTGAAGGCGGCTTCTCCGTCCTCGCACTCCTTGGCCTTCCTGAAGCTGCCATAAACTGTGATGATGCCTTCAGGTCCTGGCATTTTTAGCTGGTTGTAGATGTAGCATGGCCTGGCGTGAAAGCTGTGGAAGGCGGGGCGGCCGAAGATCACGTGGTATGTACTCTTGAAAGGGACCACCTCAAAGGTTATGGGCTCTTCACGGTAGTTATTTTCATCGCCGAAGGCAACCTTGAGGGTGATGGACCCGAGGGACTTTGCTTGGCGGCCAGGAACCACTCCATAGAAAGTGACAGCACTATGGCAGAGTTGGGTCTTGGTAAGGCCTAGCTTTGTCAGGGTTTCCACATACATGATGTTTAGCGTACTTCCGCCATCCATCAGGCACTTGGAGAACTCGTAGCCTTGGATTAGGGGGTTAACCACCATGGCGTAGTATCCATCTGGGATATGCTCTGGGTGATCATCGCGGCTCCATTGCACCGGCATCTCGGACCATCGGACGTACTGGCGGATCTTAGGTACGGTGGCATTTAGGGAGCGCATGGCGGCTCGCTGTGCCTTAGCCGTGGGAGGTCCAAGGAAGGTGTGGAATGCTCCCTTCTTGGTGCTCTTGTATGGGTTGCCCGTGCCAGTTCCACCCTCTGCCTTTCGGCGGGTTTTGGCGCAGGGTCTTCATCCATGTCACTACTATCCTTGGACTCCTTTTCCTTGTCCGCTTTTCCTTTGCCACGAGGCCGTTGTCGCTGGGTGCATTTGTAGCCAGCTTCTTGGTCCGCCTTGATGTTGTTGACAAATTTGCAGTTCTGGTTGGTGTGATTGCACTTTCCTGAAGCGTCCCGATGGGCGAAGCATGGCATGTCGCGGTATTCATCATATGACACAGGTGCAGCCGACGCCGTAGCGGAAGCTGGAGAGCTTCGCGGCTGGCCGCTGCAGGATCCTCGTCCCCGACCGCGTTGGCTGCTCTGTCCTTTGTCGGAGAAGGTTATGGCCACCATGTTCAGAGTTTGCTGCTCTTCTGGCGGATTTTTCCGTTTGTTGCAACTGTTCCGCTTTCCGGTGTTCTGGATGGCGGAAGCCTTCAGAGATTCGCGGGCGTCGTCGGCGGCGGCCACGTAGTTGCTTGCAATGGTGATCATGGAATTTAGGGTTAGTTTCCCTTCGTTCCTTTCTTGTAACAGGCGATTGCGGAGTAGCTGGCGTCTCTCCAGACTATCAATGAACGCGAGGATGGAGGATTCATCGGTAACCCCTTCACAGGAGTTCTTCATATCCAGCCAACGTGCAAGGAAAGTTCGGGAGGTCTCGTCATCTGCTCGCCGACACCGTTGGAGGTCACCTATATTGTGAGGTCTCTTGTAGGTACCCTCGAAGTTTTCAGTGAATGCAGTCTGCATATCGAACCAGGTTTGGAAGGAATTTTCTGCCAAGTCATTGATCCACTGCCGCGCTGTGCCGGATAACATCAGGGGCAGATAGCGGACAACGACATTGGGTGATCCTCCTGCAAACTGCACTGCATTGAAGTAGTCTTGTAGCCAAGTTAAGGGCCTATCGATTCAGTTGTACTAACGAATATTTTTCTCGATCTTGAACCCATGTGGAATGGGCTCATCACGGATCCGCTGTCCAAAGCACTTCGGGCCAAGGAAGAAGGCTGTTTGAGACTTGGCAATCTCGTTTAGGTGGGTTCGCGCGTCGTATGGCTTCTTGCCCTGCGGATCTTTTCAAGAGGCACATGACCTGGCTGGGCCACCACCGCCACCGCTGCCGCCATGGGGGGCTGCTTGGTGGGGATGGCGAGGGATCACACCTTTTACTCTCAGCGTCCTGCGATGGATCTCTACAACTGCGATGGCTTCCCTCTTCTCTTCGTGGAGCTGGGTCATCGTCATGGCGGCGGGAGCCTTGCCCTTTGTCATCGCGGCGGCGTGAAGAGCGATGCTTATCCTTATCGCCGCGGCAGTGCGCGCTGTCATCATGGCGAGATGGTTCCCTATGCTTGGATCCGCCATCCCGACTGCTTTCACGTCGTGGCGGCTCGTCTCTCCGGCCAGCGTCACAACTCCTTCCCGGCTTGCCATCATTGTTGCGTATGACAATTCCTCCCTGTGGGATTTCGAACATCTTATACTTTGGTGGCGGCATGTTGGTCTTATGGCGGGGCGGGGCCTTGTCTTGGTGGTATCCGTATGCAGGATAGTTCTTGTGAGGTGGTGATGGATTCCTTTGCTGGCCTTTGCCATGTGGTCTATCGTCAGAGGATATTGGGATGGCGTTTGCCCTGTTGCGAGCTTCTCTTCCTCGGGCCTCTGAGGATCCAGTATGAGATTCGTTATCAGGGCGAGCACCATGATTGCCATCACCCTGGGCCTTGGAGGCAGTACTGGACGGGCATAACGCAGGATCAGATTCAAGCCTTCGTGAAGACGTAGCTTTCTCCTGCTGTACCAGTGCCTTGGTCATGAGTTTCACCGCTGTCTCTAGGGCTGCGGGCTTTGGTTATTTTATAATAGCTCCTTTGCTGCCACGATGTTCTCAATGGGCGTAGCCCTGACTTCATCGCGGTTCTTGTCCACGTATGGCAGATTCTTGATGTACATCTTAGCCAGTGTTTCCGCGGTTGGCACGGTAAACTCAAGGTTTCGTGCTAACTGCAGGTCGCCGCCCTCGTTCATTTGGTTCTGGATGAGGGTAACATACTTCTCCTCCATGTTCCTTGCGCGTTTAAGCGTGTCTTGAGTTTTAGCAATGTCGCCATCCAGCTTTTCGCCCATCTTCTCGACTCGCTTTGCTTCTTTAAGGATTGCTCGCCTCTTCTGCTCGAGATCGTTCACGTCTCTGACATAGTCAGGGGGTGATTGGGTCTCCTAGAGTTCCATAGATGACTTTGTCCAGCGGGGTCGTGAAGTCTTCTGGGTTATGTGCCGCAGGGATGGCGGGTTGAAGAGGTCTGGGCCCACCGTGAATCTTGGGCAGTTGTTCCGTGGCGGGGTCAGCAGCTTGTGGCGGGTTACCCTGCTCTTTGCTGGCATCTCCGTCATGGGCTGCTTGAGATGGCGGATCACCGGTTCTTTGCCTAGCGTCATCTCGTTTGTTGGTCATGAACACCTGCTTGGCGGCTGCCTTCTGCTCTTCTAGTGCTTGTTGAGCTAACTCCGCCTCGATCCTTCTCATGGCGGCGTCATAGTGATCAGAGTCATAGCCTTTGCTATCCCAGTCATCCGATTCACCACTTTTGTTAAGTGCCTCTAGGATGGATTCACCTGGGCTGTCATCTCCATTGGAGGCAGATCCCGAAGTGGTTCCTGCGAAAGCAACAAGGCAATACCGCGGTGCTTCTAACGCCAGATTGCTCATGGCGGATTCAGAGCGGTCCTCCACCACTTCCTCCACCTCTAGGGCGGGTTGGGTGGGATTGTTTTTTAGATCCGATCTAGATAACTTGGAAAGTTCCAGATCAGATGATTCCTCCACCGTATCCAGCTCGAAAGTGGTCCGTTTGGGGGTTTCAGCCATACCAATCCGCCGGCAATTGGTTTCCGTGGCGGGGGTAAGGTCCGTTTCTCCGATGAAGATGTGGATGTCTCCAATCGGAACGACGGTAAATCGGGTAGGGTCTTCTCTAGCCGACACCCAGAGGTTATCCGCTGGGATGATGGGGAAGCCAGAATCGTAGAGGACACGCCCGATGGCGACGGTGTCGCTGATGCCTGCGAAGGCAGATCCCTCCTGGATCCACGCTCCTGATGTGTTAGGCCCCACGGTGGGTGCCAACTGTCGTGGTTTCGTCAACAGATCTGCCATAGGGGTATGTGTATGGCGGTTTGTGGAATGGGGTGAACACGACGGAGCGATCTGGGATGCTGGTAGCATGAGGTTACCCAGCTTCAGATCCCGCAACGATGGCGAGACCCTACGTGCTACTATAATTCACTATATGGCAACAAGTGCTCGGTTACAATGATGAGGTTAGCTGTTTTGCTATGCGATTGGCCGTATGACTAAGTTGTGCCTCAAGGGCTTCTCCACGCCGGCTTATAAAGGCGCTTGGCGTGGGCAACACGATGGTACTGGAGCGGATACAACTTGGAGTCCTAGACTAAGTCCTATGCGTGTACTACAAGGCAACCCGCCATGGGCCTGTCTGAGGATCCGCCATGAGCTCATGCGTCCAATACCGCCATGGCCTCTCTAGCAACTGGGCCGCCTGGTAGGCAATCCGCCATACCACCCTGATGGGCCACCCTGGTTTGCTGGTTTAGGACTACGTCGCTGGTATACCTATTTGGTATATCCCCAACATGTATTCAGGTCATCATTGTTCTCAGGAACCTGCATTGATTAGCATTTTTTGGGGGGTAAGTAGCTAAGCTATATAAAGAGCATGCATCAATGTTAGGTCATGTTTTGTTGGCGCATCCTCACTAGATTTGGAACTTTGTTTTTGCAGGCCTAGAAGATCGGCAAGGACGGCTATAATCGGATTCTACGTTAGAAGGCAGACCATTAGAAGGAGATATATATAGGAATTTTTAGAGTATTATATTATGATCAAGATTGTGAGATCTGTACTCTTAAGATATTTTTCATATGTATGCGATGGTAATTTCAGTAATAAATATTGAATTGTTCTTTATGCAATTTGTGTGTCACTTGTCCTACATATCTCGCAAATTCTATATTCTTAGAAGAGAAAAATTATACTACCCCCGATAAGGCCATTTATCATGAAATATTAAATATTTTAAATAAAATTATTCAATGGAAGTACGTTCTGTTGCAACGGATGCAATTGTTGGTCGACATCTGTTGCAATTTTACAACGCTTTACCAAGTGGTTACCAACGCATATATATCCGTTGCATAACATCCTTGCAATGCCCAAAATCGCAACGCATGATAAATGTGTTGGTAAGGGTGATAGCAACGCCTAGATGGGTGTTTAGATACAGATTTATGCGTTGCGGTAGGGGGGGGGAGGGTCGTGTTGTAGTCTAAGTCTTCCCTCAGTTATGAAACCAAGGTTTATCGAACCAATAGGAGAAAGCCAAACTTTAGAAGGTGATGCTTGCTAGCTTCGCGACACTCCAGACAATGTCGCCAGAAATATTGCTGGTGCGTCTTCACCTAGCAGCAACGTGAAACCTGCACACAACACAACCAAGAACTTTGCTCCCAACTTACGATGAGGTTGTCAATCTCACCGGTTTGCTGTAAACAAAGGATTGAGCGTATCGAGTGGTAAAAGGATAATAGTATGCAAGAAAGTAAACAGAGCAAGTAATAGTAAAACGGTAAAGCTATGTAAAGGAAATTGGATCGGAGTCCATAGTTCACTAGTGGTGTCTCTCCATAAGATAAATAACACATGCTGGGTAAACAAATTACAGTTGGGCAATTGATAGAGCAAGATAATGTACATACGTCATGCGGATCACTATGAGATTTACTCTAGGCATTACGATAAAATACATAGACCGCCCTCCAACTGCATCTATGACTAAAAATCCACTCGCGGGGAATCGTCCGAGGACCCCTTGAGTATTAAGTTGCGAACAACAGATAATTGCATTAAGCAAAGTGCGTAATGTAAAACAAGTGAATGTCCTTAGACACAAGAATGTTGTTTTCTCCCTAGTGGCAACAGCACATCTACAACCTTAGAGGTTTCTGTCACTCCCCCAGATTAAATAGAGGCATGAACCCAACTATCAAGCATAAATACTTCCTCTTGGAGTTACTAGCATCTACTCGGCCAAGATAGCTACTAGCAACGGAAAGCATGCAAGATCATAAACAACATAGAGATAACATAAGATATAATATTCAGCACATCAACATCACATAGTACCAATACTCATCGGATCCCAACAAACGCAACATGTATGATTACACAAAGATGATCCTGATCATGTAGGGCAGCTCACAAGATCTAAACATGAAGCACATGGTGGAGGAGACAACCATCTAGCTACTGCTATGGACCCATAGTCCAAGGTAGACTACTCGCACATCACTCCGGAGGCGACCATGGTGGTGTAGAAGGCCTCCGGCAGGGATTCCCCTCTCCGGCAGGGTGTTGGGAAGAGCTCCTGGATCATCTCGATCTCGCGACGGCGACGACGGCGGCTTGAAGTATGTTTTGTGAAAAGGAGATCCGTCCCTTAGGTTTTTCCCGTCGAGGGGAACTTATAGGCGAAGGGGCAGCGTCAGGAGGTGGACCAGGCGGTCTCACCACAGGTGGGCGCGGCCAGGGGCTGGGCCGCGCCCCCTGGTGGTGAGGCTGGCCCCTGGCCCCCCTCCGTCTCATCTTCGGTCTTCGCGAAGCTTCGGTAAAAATAGGAGGTTCAGCTTTTGTTTCGTCCAATTCCGAGAATATTTCATGTGTAACTTTTCTGAAACACAAAACAGCAGAAAACAGGGAACTGGCACTGTGGCATCTTGTTAATAGGTTAGTTCCAGAAAATGCATTAAAACGCTATGAAGTGTAACAAAACACAAAGCAAATGGTGTATAAACAAGCATGGAGCATCAAAAATTATAGATATGTTTGAGATGTATCACGTACGCTACTATTCGAATAGTTTTACACTCTACAGAGGTTGTACACTTTACCCACACCATCCAATTACTTATCGTGTGGGTGACATCCCAACATAATGATGTATGCCACGACAAGCAACAAACATTAATGTTTCACCTGCCTGCCTTAGCATAAACACTACCACCTAGAGTTGTACCCCTCAACACCAGAGTCCAAGAAGCTGTCCGGGGTGTGCAAAGTCCCCAGCCGCTTGAACCTCTGGAATGACACTCACCGAGGTAGAGTCCTACCCACGATAGTCCATTTTCAATGAGGGCTCTTCGGCTTGTACCCCAACCACCTAAAAAGGAGGACAAGGCGAGCCTAGGCCGTAGCCACAGGGTGCCCTGGAAGAGGAGTCCCTGGTCGGACTTCCATTTACATTTTTTAGGGTCTACACTAAGGAGAAACAAACTACTCCACTAAGCCCCGTCCCATACTAGGGTAATGTGGTCGTATGGTAAGGTTGGTCCAGCATATACTTCACACCTCATCATTCAAATTTTCATTTCACGGTCATCATTCATTACTATCTTTTTTTTAGAAACTCAACTTGGGGGAACAATCTTCATCCAAGGTTTTCAAAGTTTGATTCATTACTTTCAGTAGGGTTCCCATCTATAATACTTCATTGTGATTAGTAACTAAGCATGCTACTAGGTATTAGAGGTTAACTATATAAGGGTTGGATAAACTCAGCTTGAGGCTCTTGATATGCAAGACCTCACTACACCATTACAATCGTATTCTAGCAATTCAATCATGCAATTTTATCGGAAAACAAGAAACTATGCAATTTGAAAACTAGGTAATTGGTATGATTCAAGAGATGGCTTGCCTGGTTGGGCAATGTCGTAATAGTCTTCATCTCCATCTCGACTTGTGTAGTCTCCCTCACCATTCCTTGGTTGACTTCGAGATCCATTCTCCCTACTCTCATTGACGTCTAATTGTAGGAAAGTAAATAAGCATACAATCACCACACAATTCACAAACAACACATATTTACTATAACAAGGATACTTGGGTAAGGGAAACGATCTAGGAAGTCTATGGAGAGGGGTTTCAAAGATAATTGAGTTCCGATGGATGAGATTATTGAGTGGTTGTATTTAAGTAGGGTTCATTTATTTTGGGTCAGGAAAAATATCTCCTACAAGTCCTTATTTGACCAAGGTCATGGACTACAAGTAGATATTTGCGATTAGGGTTCAGTCAATGTGGATAGATATCATTTTGATTTCTTTTGAATTACTAGGGCAAGTTTCAAGTCGATAGATACCTATTATCAACTATTGGAGTTTCCAATCTCTCTGCAAGCTCAACTTGGAATAAGTCCCATTCTTACATATTAATATTGGGAAATAGGGTTTTGTACAAGTGGATTAATAAAACTTCTATTTAAACATATTTTTTGTCATATTCCTAAGTTAAGAATGCCTATTTAACGAATTGGAAACTAGCATTTAATTTAAACATTTCTAATTTGAAAACTAGTGTTACCCACAGATAGATAACACTAAATGTGAATTTTGAAAGTTGGATTCATATTGTTTTGAATTTTATTTGATTTGTTATGAATTTTGCAAGGTTGAGAAGCTGTAGGTTTGTTATTTTTACCCAATTAAAACTATAATTCTAAATGGGCTGAAAACACTTCCATTGGATAGATCATGTTCTAAGCTTTCCAAAGACACATTATTTGCTAAATTTGAATGTCTACAGCTCTGGGAAATTTAAATCTAAGATAGGTTCAGATTCAGATTTTTAAATCTATCAGTACACATTTTTTTTCTATCGACCGGTAACGGGCCGCGCGAGGGGTAACTAACGGGCCGAGCGGACAGGACCGAACAGGGCCGAGTGTCCGGCTGCCACCAAGCTGGCCCAATAGAAGTCCCGCGGCATAGCCCAAGAAAGAAAAGAGAAAAAAAAATTAATGAACCGGTACGCAGCGTCGTCTTGGACTCGGGACAGGGCGAGGACTCACCGACGGCGAGGAGAAGGGCGCGGCGGCAGGGCTCGACCAAGGTAGTCAGAGTCGGGATTCGGAGTCGGATCGATTTTCCTCCAACAGAATCGAGTCGTAGAATCAAATCGTAGAATTCTAGATTCTACTAGATTTTTCAGCCAAGAGTTTATCCATGCAGAAATTTTGTATGCAAGTATAGAAAATGTGAAAATACTAAGCATTGAAATTTCTAGCAATATGGTTTACACTAATATATCCAAAAAAGTAAAGAAACCTCACTAGTTTAAGTTTTTCAATAAAAATACAATGTATAATTAACCCTTCCATGTAATTACTATTGAGACCTTGGTGAGAGCATACACAAAGTATACTATGTATGGTATTGCATCTTAATAATTTGATATATATATTATATCACAAATATATATGTACTACTTATATAAAAGTTACATGTATTTTTATTCATTTTGTATATAAATATGGAACATATATCAGTGAAAAAAGTACATACCTTCAGAATCATCAAATTACAAATTTATTAAATAAAACATTAAAGTATTGAAGTAGCATGCCACTTTCCAAGCCGATCTAGAGTGTTTGACATTCAGGTCTCTAGCAATCTATGTTGATGGATCCTTCTTATGAGGCCTACTTTAGACACCGATCAATCATATCATGTCTCCAAACTTTTTTATAATATGCTATGGAAAGATGAATTGAGTGTTTGTAAGAGGAGGACATAGCTTTGCTATTGTAAGATTTTCTTTAAGGGAGATGAAAGATCCTATCGGTTAATCATTGGGGCTTGGGAGATAAATAAAGGATCGTGCGGCAAGTGCAAATGGCTTGGGAGATTGACATAGTATACTACTACAGTTAAGAGGATGACTCAACTAATCGTTTAGCATCGGTAAAGTCCATAAAGAGGATCGAGATTTTGCAATATTGTATAGGATTCTATGATTTGGATTGGGACTCAACATGGATTCTATCAGGTTGGGATTCATAGTGGGATTTGGATCGACATGATGTTGTAGGGTCGTAAAATCATAGGATTCTAGGATTTGGATCGGGATTCTGACTACCTTGGGCTCGACAAGGAAGGGACGGGAGGCGACGGCGAGTTGCAGTCCGGCGGAGGAGCTTCTCCTTATCCACCTCGTCCAAACGGCGGCTCAAGGGGGGGCGCTGGAACGTCGGGAACGGCAGGGCGTCCTGGAGCTCGGCCGGCTTCGGCGAGCTCAAACCAGGAAGCAAATGAGTGGGAGACGATGTCTAGGAGGGAGAGGGAGGTGGTGTGCATCTTTTTGTCCAACAATGGCGCCCTTTTATAGGCGGGGGAGGGAGCACGGGCGGTGTCCAGTGGCGGATAGCTCGCGGCTCGGGCCGGCAAGGGAGTGAAGATGGGGCGGCTCTGGCATGTGCTGCAGGCTATGGCGTGTTCCTGGAGTGTCCTGGCGCGATAGGAGGCATCGAGGTGGTCTGGTTCAGAGGGGGACAAGGAGGGGTGCTGTGGTGGGTTTGCTCCGTTTTCGTCCATGTCGGGTGAGAGGGAGGGAAACGGTGCAGAGCAGTTAAGGGGCAGCGATTGTACGTAAGTATGAGAGTGTTCTTCTTCTCTTCTCCCACTACTCATAAGGAGTGATCTCATTGTCTTTTGTCGGAACTTTATTCAGGACATGACATGATGTCAATATAGCCTCCCCCCATCATGCCTTGGATAAACCCGCTGTATCTAACATGGCGTTAACCAAGTCTGTTAGAGTACGGTTTTTCCGTTCAGCAACCCTGTTTGACTGTGGTGAATAGGGAGGCTTCCTCTCATGAATAATACCATGTTCCGCACAAAAAGAATCAAACTCATTAGAGAAATACTCTCCACCATGATTTGACCGGATTCGTTTAATCTTATTTTCAAGTTGGTTCTCAACTTCTACTTTATAGATTTTAAAGTTGTGTAGAGCCTCACTTTTAGTGTTTAACAGATATACATAGCAAAAACTAGTGGAGTCATCTATCAGCGTCATGAAGTATCTTTTTCCACCTTTAGTCAACACACCATTCATCTCACACAGATTAGAATGTATGAGTTCTAATGGTGCCAAGTGTCTCTCCTCCGCAGCTTTATGGGGCTTTGCTAACGCCAAGTTGACGTGGGAATATGCAGTTGATGGTCCTTGTGCGTGGCGAACAACCAGCCCGTTGGGAACCCCAAGAGGAAGGTGTGATGAGTATAGCAGCTAGTTTTCCCTCAGTTAAGAAACCAAGGTATGTCGATCTTGGAGAGAATGGACAATAACGACTGAAGGTGATGCAGACTGACTTAGTAACACTCCAACAAGGGCGCCGTTTAACGATACTTGTTGACTCGTCTTCGGTCAGTAGCAACGCGGAACCTGCACACAACACAACCAAGTACTTTGTTCCCAACTTGCGATGAGGTTGTCAATCTCACCGGTTTGCTTGAAACAAAGGTTATGAGCGTATCGAGTGGAAAATAGTAGAAGTATGCGAGTAAAGTAAACAGTGCGAGTAAAGTAAACATGTGATAGCAATATGATGGATATAGGACCGGGGTCCACAGTTCACTAGTGGTGTCTCTCCATAAGATAAATAACACATGCAGGGTAAACAAATTACAGTTGGGCAATTGATAGAATAAAGATAAACGTGATATGTCAAGAAGATCACTATGAGATTTACTCTGGGCATTACAACAAAATACATAGACCGCCATCCAACTGCATCTATGACTAATAATCCACTTGTGGCGAATCAATCCGAGAACTCCACAAGTATTAAGTTGCGAACAACAGACAATTGCATTAAGCAAAGTGTGTAATGTAAACAAAGCATATGCCCTTGAGCATATGAATGTTGTTTTCTCCCTAGTAGCAACAGCACATCTACAACCTTAGAGGTTTCTGTCACTCCCCCAGGTTAAATAGAGGCATGAACCCACTATCGAGCATAAATACCCCCTCTTGGAGTCACTAGCAACTACTCGGCCAAGATAGCTACTAACAACGGAGAGCATGCAAGATCATAAACAACATAGAGATAACAAAAGATAATATTCAGTACATCAACTTAATCATAACACCAATATTCATCGGATCCCAACAAACCAAACATGTATAATTACATAACGGTGATCTCAATCATGTAGGGCAGCTCATGAGATCTAAACATGAAGCACATGGTGGAGAAGACAACCATCTAGCTACTGCTATGGACCCATAGTCCAAGGTAGACTACTCACTCATCGCTCCGGAGGCAAGCATGGCAATGAAGAAGACCTCCGGTGGCGATTCCCCTCTCCGGTAGGGTGCCGAGAAGAGCTTCTGGACCCTCCCGATCTTCGGGTCGACGGCGGCGGCGGATCGCGATGTGTTCTGGAAAATTGATTGGGTCCTTAGGTTTTTCCCGTCGGGGGGTCTTTATAGGCGAAGGGGCGATGTCAGAGGTGGGGCCAGGTGCCCTCACACCATGGAGGCGCGGCCCAGGCCCTGGCCGCGCCAGCCTGGTGTGTGGGGCCCCTGTGGCCCCCCTCCTACTCTCCTTCAGATGACTGGAAGCTCCCGGACAAAATAAGACTTCAGGAACTTGTTTCGTCCAATTCCGAGAATATTTCCTGTGTATCACTTCTGAAACACAAAAACAGCAGAAAACAGGGAACTGGCACTATGGCGACTTGTTAATAGGTTAGTTCCGGAAAATGCATAAAAGTGCCACGAAGTGTAACGAAACATTAGGCAAATGGTGTAAAAACAAGCATGGAGCATCAAAAATTATAGATACGTAGGAGACGTATCAAGCATCCCCATGCTTAACTCCTGCTCGTCCTCGAGTAGGTAAGTGATAACAAAAGAATAATTTTTGAGGTGACATGCACCTACACAATCTTGATCATGTATGTAAGCATTTGTGAGCTGGGATCATAAGAACTTAAAACATGGGCATGAAAGATATAATCTTGATAATAAGAACTTAGCAACCATGTTGTAAACATGCAAATGAACACAAACAAAAGATCATGAAAATGAAACAATGAAAGTCCAACGTGTGTTCAAATCATAAGGAAAAACATACAAATGGTTTGCAGCTTGTCCTTCAAAGAGAGCAAAACATAAATGCATAGGACACCTTCAAGTTTAAGAGGGCGACTAGATACAAATAATTTGAGAACAAGTGAAACCAACAATATGAATCAATCAATGAACTTTGGGACAATGCACATTACACTAAGAATGACAACTATGCTCTCTTAATGGTGCATAAAGAAAGAAGGTGGTGACTCAACATAAAAGTAGAAGAAAGGCCCTTCGCAGAGGGAAGCAGTGATTACAAGTTTTATAACCTTCAAAAATTATGGTACTTACCGGCTTTGAGCTCTCATTGCCCCCATTATAAGCATCTTGAATGGTTAAAGTTAATGCGAGAACAATTATGATGCATATGCTTGACAAATCATAAGTTGAAAACCTCGTGTCCCGTGAATACGAGTAACCAAACCTCATGCTACTTTACTTAGAGTCCCAAGCAAGGCTCTTGTCATTGTAAATATATGTATATCGTTGAGAACCGCCAATGGGGTACCTCTGTGCCCGATGACATGGAACAAGCCCACATCAAAATGATAGGACAAGCAGACAATGAACACCTCGACATCTCTTTTATTTGCCATTTGTTTAGCTTTTTATTGTGAGATGCGTCGTCGAATGTTCACCATGGGTATGCTGCAAATTTCCACCATGAATTATGCATGGCTTAGATTAGCGGCCCGGTGTTTCCCTAACACATATACAAACTCCATGATCCCCACAAGATTCCCAATTCATTTCACACCGCGGGCATCCATAAACAAAAGATCACGATATCAACTCAATAAGAAGTGCAATGTTGAAAGCTTGCCCATGACTGCATGGCTGGGCTAGTCTCCAACTTACAACTTGCAAGCATAACAACTCAACATAAGAGACCACAATGTCAAATTTTTAACAACAGGAAAAAGTAAAGTGTGCCTTTCGGTTCATGAGAGCTTTACTGACCGAATTTCGCATAACACTGGTAAGAGTTTAATTTGAAGAGAAAATAAAAGCAAGTCAAATTTACTTGGAATAGCAAATTGCTAGTAGGTATGTATGGTGGACACTTTGGAAAACTTTGGCTTTTAGGAGTTGGATGCACGAGTAGAGCTCATACTCAGTACAAGGCGAGGGCTAGCAAAAGACTGGGAGCGACCAACTAAGAGAGCAATAATGGCCATAATCATGCAAAGCGACATTAAAAGAAGCATAAGATGGCATCAAAAGTCAAAAACTAAATGATCATAGAGGCTATTGGTGACTTTGTAAGAGTCTAACATGTGTGAGCATGCGCCAAGTCAACCCAAATAAAGCATCAAGGAGAAAACCAAAATAACGCTTCCATATAATAAAAAACAACGCATGATTTTTTTCAAAGGCTCATTAAGCAATCTCAGTTATTTGAGACAGGTCATGCTACAGCAAAACCACTAAGCATACTATCAAAAAGACATCAAGCATGACATGAAAAAGCCTAAGCCGCGGTCTACACAAGCTCCTTCTTGTACCACTTTTTTGCACAAAGCTTTTTCTCTTTTCCAACACCATTTGAAATTTTTAAAGACACCTCTTTTGATGAAAACCAATAAAGATCACAGGCAAAAATACACCTTTATGAAAAGATATAACAAGGTCTAAACGCAAATCAAGGCAAAAATGAAAACCAAAACTAGTAGCAGAAAAAGAAGAACACCCGGTGAAATTGTAAGAATGAAAACGGAGTGTTCTTGGCAAATGAAAACAAGGCAACTTCTCCAAAGGAAATTTGTTGGGGTCCAACCATTTATTGCAGCAAACAAAACTAAAATAACTAAGAAAACTAAAACAGCTGACGCTCCAAGAAAAACACATAGTGCATGAAGCAATAAAAATATAGTGTTTTGAAAGGTGACCTGATTTTTGCCGATGAAGAAGGGGTGCCTCGGGGGCATCCCCAAGCTTTGACGCTTGTACTTCTTGGATATTTCTTGGGGTGATGCATGGGCATCCCCAAGCTTGAGCTTTTGTCCATTCTTCAACTCATCTCATCATTCTCTAATCCCTACACTTGAAAACTTCCTTCATACAAAACTAAACACAATTCTATTAGCAACATTAGTGTAGGCATAACATATAATCAACCTCTTTTTGCTTCAGGTTTCAACTCAAAACCACCACATATATAGCAAATAATACTGTAGCAACCTCCCCAAAAGTTCTATGATCAAAAGAACTCAAAATAAAGCGATAAAGCGGCAAACACAAATAATGGCAGAAATCTGTCAAAACAGAACAGCTGACAAAGGTCAAATTTTTGAGGGGTTTTCTGTTGCTCAAATCAGAAAGTGTTCAACTAACGAAAGTTTGGATATAACCTGGGGCATATGCACAAGAAATCGCAGGTCCAAAAGATATACAGAGAATTTATACGAATTTTTACGGTGCAGCACCGAAAACAGTTTCAGGACAGCAACATCCCCAAATCTTTACCTCACTCGAATTAGAGGCTTCTCTTGGCACAAAAACAAAATAAACAAGATAAGGAGCGGTCATTACAGTAGTAATGACTTCCAAGACTCAAATAAAAGAAAAAGTACTGAAAAGAAACATTGGGTTAGGGCATGTACAGTGCTAGGGAAAGCTGCCTTCCCTTGTGTCTTCCACGTGAGCAAGAGAAGGCCAAAGAAATATATCATACAATGCTTTATCCCTTAGAGTTACCTCTACCACTTTAAATGTTTGCATAAAAATAGGAGTCAACAATAAATAGTATCAATGTATTTAAGAGAAGGCAAGCCATACAACCCAAAAATATGCCTTCTCTTCCTTCGCAAGGGATGATCTCTTACCGAAGGGAAGGCTGGGTCATTTCTTAGTTCTCTCTCCTCAACACATCAGCAAATGTCCTAGGTGGCATAGTTAAGGGAAGGCTGACGTAGGAGCATTGTACGTGCCCTTATCTCCCAAGAGTGCTTTTCTTTAACGCCTTTGAGCTAGGCGCAGAAAATTGCGAATCAAGTAATAATGAAAGGGGGATCAGGATCCACTATAGGAATAAAGAAATGAATACTATCCAATTGAGGTTTTGAGTATCCCTTGTAATCACGCTTTGGTACACTATTTTCATCAAAAAGATTTTTTTGGACAAATCCAACTAGTATTAGCTACCAAGGCATTATGAATTCCTACAAGCTTACAAGGTATTGGCAATCTAGAATCTTCGTTGGGTGTACGAACAATTTCAACAGGCGAGCCAAGCTTATTAAACTTCTTAAAAACTTTCCTAGCCTCAATTGCAACATCTCTAAATTCTATGCGCAAAGTTTCCAAAATAAAAGCTTTCTTTTTAGGATCTTCAATTTCATGAAGCTTAAGGAACATGTATTGCATAAAAGGATTAAGACTAGCAAACCTAGTTTCCAACATGTGAATCAAATAAGCAGAAGCAACTTCCATACTAGGAGCTAGCTCAACCAAAGATTTCTCCTCAACTTCCTCATGCATACTAATGTGATTAAAGAACTCCTCAATGATACTTTTTCCAATAATTGAACCACTACCTACTGAGAGGTCCTCCAGAATGTACTTAGGGATCAACATAATGAACTAAAAGTAAAGAAATAACAACTACCAAGGATTCTAATTTTTTTAGGTTTTTGATATAAAACGATGCAGGTAGAATAAATAAAGTAAAGCAAAACAATAACAAAGTAAAGGATGTGCGTGCGAAAACTCCCCTCGCAGAAGTCTTCCAATCTCCCCGGCAACGGCGCCAGAAAAGATCTGGTGCCTAGTTGACGAGGGAGATTATTCTTCTTTGTTCCCCGGCAACGGCGCCAGAAAAGAGGCTGCTAACGCCAAGTTGACGTGGAAATATGCAGTTGATGGTCCTTGTGTGTGGCGAACAACCAGCCCGTTGTGAACCCCAAGAGGAAGGTGTGATGAGTATAGCAGCTAGTTTTCCCTCAGTTAAGAAACCAAGGTATGTCGATCTTGGAGAGAAGGGACAATAACGACTGAAGGTGATGCAGACTGACTTAGTAACACTCCAACAAGGGCGCCGTTTAACGATACTTGTTGACTCATCTTTGGTCAGTAGCAACGCAGAACCTGCACACAACACAACCAAGTACTTTGTTCCCAACTTGCGATGAGGTTGTCAATCTCACCGGTTTGCTTGAAATAAAGGTTATGAGCGTATCGAGTGGAAAACAGTAGAAGTATGCAAGTAAAGTAAACAATGCGAGTAAAGTAAACAGGTGATAGCAATATGATAGAAATAGGACCGGGGTCCACAGTTCACTAGTGGTGTCTATCCATAAGATAAATAACACATGCTGGGTAAACAAATTACAGTTGGGCAATTGATAGAATAAAGATAAACGTGATATGTCAAGAAGATCACTATGAGATTTACTCTGGGCATTACAACAAAATACATAGACCGCCATCCAACTGCATCTATGACTAATAATCCACTTGTGGCGAATCAATCCGAGAACTCCACAAGTATTAAGTTGCGAACAACAGACAATTGCATTAAGCAAAGTGTGTAATGTAAACAAAGCATATGCCCTTGAGCATATGAATGTTGTTTTCTCCCTAGTAGCAACAGCACATCTACAACCTTAGAGGTTTCTGTCACTCCCCCAGGTTAAATAGAGGCATGAACCCACTATCGAGCATAAATACCCCCTTTTGGAGTCACTAGCAACTACTCGGCCAAGATAGCTACTAACAACGGAGAGCATGCAAGATCATAAACAACATAGAGATAACAAAAGATAATATTCAGTACATCAACTCAATCATAACACCAATATTCATCGGATCCCAACAAACCAAACATGTAGAATTATATAACGGTGATCTCAATCATGTAGGGCAGCTCATGAGATCTAAACATGAAGCACATGGTCGAGAAGACAACCATCTAGCTACTGCTATGGACCCATAGTCCAAGGTAGACTACTCACTCATCGCTCCAGAGGCAAGCATGGCGATGAAGAAGACCTCCGGTGGTGATTCCCCTCTCCGGCAGGGTGCCGGGAAGAGCTTCTGGACCCTCCCGATCTTCAGGTCGACGGCGGCGGCGGATCACGATGTGTTCTGGAAAATTGATCGGGTCCTTAGGTTTTTCCCATCGGGGGGTCTTTATAGGCGAAGGGGCGATGTCAGAGGTGGGGCCAGGTGCCCTCACACCATGGCGGCGTGGCCCAGGCCCTAGCCGCGCCAGCCTGGTGTGTGGGGCCCCTGTGGCCCCCTCCTACTCTCCTTCGGATGACTGGAAGCTCCCGGACAAAATAAGACTTCGGGAACTTGTTTCGTCCAATTCCGAGAATATTTCCTGTGTATCACTTCTGAAACACAAAAACAGCAGAAAACAGGGAACTGGCACTATGGCGACTTGTTAATATGTTAGTTCCGGAAAATGCATAAAAGTGCCACGAAGTGTAACGAAACATTAGGCAAATGGTGTAAAAACAAGCATGGAGCATCAAAAATTATAGATACGTTGGAGACGTATCAGGCTTGCGAGGTTTCTTTGCTTGCACACACGAATGGCACTTAGAACCTTTGGCTAAAGTGAAACTTGGGATTAACTTCAGTTTTGCTAACCGCGTCATGGAACCGAAACCAATGTGACAAAGACGTGAATGCCAAACTTCAGTTTCATTAACATTCGAATGAATATTGTTCACGATCTTATTACAGAAATCAGCAAGGGAACAACGGAACAGACCTCCGCATTCATAACCTTTTCCAACAAACAGTCCATATTTCGTAACAACTACTTTATTAGACTCAAAGACCAACTTAAATCCTTCTCTGCAGAAAAGGGAGCCACTAACTAGGTTCTTCTTGATGGCAGGGACATGCTGCACATTCTTGAGCTGCACGATCCTTCCCGAAGTAAACTTCAGATCGACCGTGCCAACACCATGAATAGAAGCACTCGCGCTGTTCCCCATTAGTACGGACCCTTTCCTTGTGGCCTGATAAGAAGAAAACAGTGAGATGTCAGCACACACATGAATATTTGCACTTGTGTCAATCCACCAATCGGTAGATTGACTTACTGAAAATACTGTAAATAGATTACCGTACCCAGATGCCCCACTTTCATTGTTGCTCACGATCATGTTGGCAGTCTTGGAGTCCTGCCCTAGCTTCTTAAACTTGTTTGGGCACTTGTTAGCCCAATGTTCCTCCGAACCACAAGTGAAACATCCACTCTTCTTCTTATCCTTCTTGAAGGTCTTGTTGCCCTTCTTCTTAAAGTCGGTATTCTGTTGGACACCCATCTTCCCTTTGGACTTGTAGGAGTTGAAGTTCTTCTGTGCCACATTGGCAACTAAAGTTCCTTCTCCTTTTCCATGCGAGTCCTTTGCTCTTGAATTCTGCTCAACACTCAGATGACCGATCACATCCTCTACTGAGAATTCACGCCTCTGATGTTTCAGAGTGGTGGCAAAGTTCCTCCAGGAATTTGGCAGCTTAGCGATTATGCATCCCGTGACAAATTTGCCCGGTAATTCACACTTCAGGAGCTCAAGATCCTTGGCGATGCACTGTATTTCATGAGCCTGTTCCAAAACAGAACGGTTTTCAACCATTCTGTAATCACGGAACTGCTCAATAATATACATCTCGCTTCCAGCATCAGTTGCACCGAATTTAAATTCGAGTGCCTCCCACAAATCCTTGGCAACCTGCACATGTAAATATGCATCAACCAACTTATCTCCAATCACGCTCAGAACTGCTCCAATAAAGACGACAGTGGCCTCCCTGAACGCCTTCTCCTGTTTAGGAGCAATCGTTCCAGTGGGAGTGACACTAGCGACCCAGAACACGTTCATCGCCATGAGCCATAAGATGGTTTTGGTCTGCCAATGCTTAAAGTACGTCCCCATAAACGGGGAAGGTTTCAATGTAGCAGCAAAACCTTGGATCGAAAATTGCCTACACAAATTAGGTTTTTGGATTGTTAAGAATCTAGGCAATTTTTTGATTATATTAATCCAAGAATAAAACATGAGCATGACGTGGACATACTGATATTTGATCATATAACTATGAAATACTAGGCAGATTGTAGAAACATCTATAGATATCACTAATACTATGCACATGGAAGTAAGAAGGAGAGGGATAAGCATATAGTACCCTCCAGTAGGCCAGTTGGCCGAAGCAGCAGCGGCGGAAGTACCAGCAGCAGCCTCATCGGCCGCTCTCTTGTCGGCAGCAGCCTGATCAGCTTCAGAAGACATGGTGATGACGAAGACGCCACGGAAGAAGTGGAAGCAGAAGGTCGAAGTTAAGCAGTCGCGTAGAAGACGCTCCCCAAAAACCTAATCGCCCCTCTCCCGCACAGGATCTCGAGAGGGCGGGGTTTCAGAGGCCTGCTCTCCCGCCAACCGTGTACGCAGTGGGCGGGATGGGATCACCGGAGACAGCAACAGTGGATAGAACGACTGGGCAGAGGCGCAGAGAGTTGTGGTCTATTCTCAGAGAAGAGCGATCCCTCCAATATATAGGCACAGACACAGGGGCGGATGCAAAATAAATGCCCGTAATGAAGGACTGGAAACGCCCATACTTAAGAGCACTTAATACAGACGTTTCAGCTCGTATTCATTCTCATTAACGGCCCGTAATTAGTGTTTTAGTTGCAACCGTTTGTGTCTATTTCTGCGCGACAAAAAGAAACTCGGCTCGGCGAGATTCCCGCAACCCGCAACCCGCGGCGCGCGCGCGTCGTGACGAGGCGAGGCGAGGCGTGGCGTGGCGTGGCGAGGCGGGCGTGCGTGCGTCGGAGGAGGAGCGCGCGTGTGGAGCTCCTCTTCCTTCTCACACTTCCACATACTAGTGGTGGAAGAGCTCACCTTATATGTTGGTGCTCATCTCTCCCAACTAGCAATGTGGGATTAAACTCCCACCACTTCCCTTGCCAGGCATGAATGGGCCCTTAGGGATTTTCTGAAATTGTTAAATGGCCTGGAGCCCACCCTATATTTCAACACTGTCTTGCAGAAGACTGTTAATAGATCTAGGAAAAACTGGGCTAGCAAGTTAAACGATGCTTTATGGGCTTATAGAACTGCTTATAAGAACCCCATGGGCATGTCTCCTTATAAGATGGTTTACGGAAAAGCGTGTCACTTGCCTTTAGAATTAGAACATAAAGCTTTTTGGGCAATGAGAGAGCTTAATAGGGATTTTAAACTCACCGGTAAGAAAAGGTTGTTAGATTTGAGTTCTCTAGATGAGTAGAGAAACGAAGCGTATGATAATGCCAGACTTTTCAAAGAAAAAGTCAAGCAATGGCATGATAAGAGAATTCTTAAAAGAGAGTTTCATGTCGGTGAGAAAGTTCTGTTGTATAGGTCTCATCTCAGATTTTTTGCAGGAAAATTACTCTCTAAATGGGAAGGACCATATGTTATTGTTGAAGTGTACCACTCAGGTGCTATAAAGATTGCTTCATTGAAAGATGACACTACACAAGTGGTGAATGGGCAAAGACTCAAACATTATATTGCTGGAGATTCTTATAATGAAGATGTTGATGTTATTGAAATAGTTTCTCCGGAAGAATTCATCCAAGACAATTTGCAGAAACCTGCAGAGTTCGTTTTCGAATAGGTAACAGTTCTAGTCAGAAAAGTTTCGTGAAAAACTCTTCCTTTATTATTTTTGCTGTTTTTACTAAATATGAAAAATCACGAGACGAAAACGGGCAGGAAAAGGAGTCCGGGTGCTCCTCACACACAGGGGGCGCGGGTCCACCTCTGGCCGTGCCGCCCTGGTATGAGAACACCTCGGAACTCGTTTCCATCCCGGTTTTCTCCTGTGATTTCGTTTCGATGTATAATTTTCACCTATATAACCCTCCAGAGTACCTGAGGTCTGTATATCGTTTTCTCATTGTGTTTTGTTTCGAGCTGTTTCTGTCAGGAGTTGATCTCAGATTTGGGAGCACCATGGCCTCTTCAAGCGATGACAAGGAGAAGACACCTCCAGAAGATGACCACCAAGACTTTCGGCTGAAGGAAGAAGTTGAAAGTGAGGATGAGGAAGAAGATCAAAGTTCACGCCTGAGCACCATGATCGCAAGCATCGGGGTGGTGACAAGTCATGACAAGTTTAAGAAGAGCGCACGTATAAGAACCGGAGGGGGTGTGCCGCGCCACATCTTAGCTCCTCGGGCATCTTCATCAGGCAACAATATTTTCCATACTCTAATTCATGAACATCAGTTCCAAAAGGTGCCCAGATCACGATTACCCTCTGGTTGGGATATAGATCGTTCTAACAGTACAGGGAAAGAAAGTTCCAAGAGTGAAGAAGGATGGGGAAATAATTCCAAGAGCTGGGATTCTCTTGCTGATAGGTTCATGAGCCGTGTTGAGCACAATTCAGAGATGATTCATAACCTCAGTTACAAGATTGATGATCTGAAAGATTTGATTGAGAAGCTTATTAAAGATTACCCACCGCCGCCGAAGGAGTAATTCGTCATCGGTATTGGCATCCCCTTGGCTTGTTCCAAGCTTTGGGGAGTGCCGCGGTATCACATCATCACCTTTTTACTCATTTACTTTTCAAGTAGAGTCATATCATGAATAGAGAACTTATCCTATAGAATAGTTTGCAGTTTGGAAGTATCCTCCTTAGTTGGTTATCTATGTATCCCTTGGTGTGAGTTGCGGTAATGAAATATTAATGAGAAGTTTTATCGTTTACTTTCCGCACGCTTTATTTTAGTTTGCAATGTTTCTTATATGATTAGTCTTGTTGATTAGTATTGGTATCACTTTGCGAGCATGAGTAAATTTAGTTGGTTTTGGCAAACTTAGCTTGGTCAGTAGCAACATTACCTTGAGGTTTGAGTAGAAAAGAAGAAAGAAGTGCTTGTAGTTACATCACTTCAGTTTTCCTTATGATTGGCTTATAAGCATTATTATTCTCAAAGTTAAAATCGTTGTACCTTCAAGGAAGTTTGCATGATTGTTCTTATTATATGTATGTTTGTTTGTTTCATGCAACTCTTATGCTTGCTGCCCAGCCTTGATAGCCAAAAACCTGTACTGAGAGGGAATACTTCTCGTGCATCCAACTCCTAAAAACCAAGTTACTTCCAAAGAGTCCACTATAAATTCCTATGCATGGTATTTCAAGCCATTCCAAGTAAATTTTCATGTGCTACCTTTCAAAAACCTTCAAATACTTCTCATTTTGTGCCACTATTTTTAGCTCATGAGAACGTAGTGGATGGGTTTATTATCTTCCATACTAAATTAAGTACCCCTCGACTAGGCAGCTTCATCTGCTCGTCACAAATTTTGCAAGGGAGCCGGTCAGACCATTATAATCTCAAAAAGAAAGGAAAAGAGCACTCCTCCAAGGTATGTGAAAGTTGGTGGGCACCCGATGGAATCGGTTAGCCATGGTTTGAGAAAGGAAAAAAGGTGGGGAGGAGTGCCAAGCTATAAAAGAGCACCAATATGCCAATTAATCAAACATATCGGAACCACTCTCACTTGTTTAGTATGGAAGATATCTAGAACTCCGTTGCTAGTCGTTGACAAAAGCAACCACCTCTCAAAACAATTTTTACCTCTGTTTTACAAATGAAAAGCTCTAGCACATGTTTAATCCCAGCTTCCCTCTGCGAAGGGCCTATCTTTTACTTTTATGTTGAGTCAACCTATTCCCTTCTATCTCAAGCAAGCATTTGAGTTGTTATGTTTCACTCATCCATATGTTGATTCGTTTAATCATGTTTACTATCTTCCTTGTTTTGCATAACGCTTTTATCTGAAAGAATATGTCTCTGAAAGTTTTCTGTGAATGCAAAAAGTTTGTTTCGTTGAGCATATGGTTTTTGCTATATTAGCTCTATTTTTAAAAAAGGCTCCATTCAAAGGCTAGTATAGTTTGTTCATTGTTCTCTGACCAAGAACCAAGGTTTGCCACCACCAATTATAGTTTACTTTGTGCATCTTTATATGTGATTCCCTTTACTTATTGCAAGTCTATATTATATAAAGGGAAGTTGCTATCTATTATGACTTGTGCCTTGGTGAATGTGATGCTTCTTGTCCGTATTTTGATTATCGACACTGCACTCCATAAACCTGTGGTCATGTTTACCGAGTTTAGTTTTCGCTTGGGGACAAGCAAGGTCTAAGCTTGGGGGGTTGATATGTCCACTTTGCATCACTATTTTGTATCATAATTTGCTGTTATTCATTGATATATTTCATATTTAGAGATGATACTTATGTTGTTTCCTCTGTTTTTACATGTTTGATGATCGTTGGAGGATTTGCTGCCGGAGTCAGGATTCTGCTGGAAAAGAACCGTCAAGACACCATATTTCGGAAGATCAGGAAAATTCCAGAAAAATGCCAGAAAATTATATTTTACCAAAAGACTCCGGAAGACAGAAGGAGGAGTCGAGAGGAGCCAGGGAGTGGGCTCAGACATAGGGGGCGCGGCCTGGCCCCTGGTCGCGCCGCCCTGGTGTGAGGCCACCCTGGCCCACTTCAGGTCTCACCCCTTCGTGTACTTCATCGTCCCCAAAAACCTAAGTCAAGGGGGCTCAGAGATAGACACTGCCGCCTCTGCGGGGCGGAAAACACCAGAGAGAGAAAAGCTCTCCGGCAGAGAGAAATCTGTCGGGGAAATTCCTTCCTGGAGAGGGGAGATCGTTGCCATCTTCATCACCATCGCACCGGACTTCATCAGGATCATCATCATCATCTCCATCACAAGCACCTTCATCTCCACCATCACCTCACCATCCCGCTGTAACATCTTGAGTTGATTCTTGTCAAATTCTTAGGGGAAACTTTCCCAGTGTTGATTACTCTTGTGGTTGATGCTATTGAGTGGAACCGTTGAATTAAGGTTTATGTTCAGATTGTTATTTACCATTATTTCACCTCTGATCATGATCCATATGATGTCTTGTGAGTAGTTCGTTTAGTTCTTGAGGACATGGGAGAAGTCAAGTCGTTAGTAGTGGAATTATGTTGAGTAATATTTAATGGTTTGTTATTTATTTGTTATGGTGCTATTTCACTAGTGGTGTCATGTGAACGTCGACTACATGATACTTCACCATTTATAGGCCTAGTGAGATGCATTGTGTATTTGGCTACCAATTGTGGGGTTGTGCTGCGTGTGGTGGTGTGTAGTTGACGTGGGAGCAGACTGTCCTTGTGCGTGGTGAATAACCAGCCCGTTGGGAACCCCAAGAGGAAGGTATGATGAATATAGCGGCGAGTTTTCCCTCAGTTAAGATACCAAGGTTTATCGATCAGGAGAGGAGAGACAATGACGACTGAAGGTTATGCGGAACCTGCACACACACAAACAAATACTTTGTTCCCAACTTGCGATGAGGTTGTCAATCTCACCGGTTTGCTTGAAACAAAGGTTATGAGCGTATCGAGTGGAAAACAATATAGTATGCGAGTAAAGTAAACAGTGCGAGTAAAGTAAATAGGTGATAGCAATATGATGGAAATAGGACCGGGGTCCACAGTTCACTAGTGGTGTCTCTCCATAGATAAAATAGCACATGCTGGGTAAACAAATTACAGTTGGGCAATTGATAGAATAAAGATAACGTGATATGTCAAGAAGATCACTATGAGATTTACTCTGGGCATTACAACAAAATACATAGACCGCCATCCAACTGCATCTATGACTAATAATCCACTCCTTGGGATATCAATCCGAACACCCTAGAAGTATTAAGTTGCGAACAACAGATAATTGCATTAAGCAAAGTGTGTAATGTAAACAAAGCATATGCCCTTGAGCATATGAATGTTGTTTTCTCCCTAGTAGCAACAGCACATCTACCACCTTAGAGGTTTCTGTCACTCCCCCAGGTGAAATAGAGGCATGAACCCACTATCGAGCATAAATACCCCCTCTTGGAGTCACTAGCAACTACTCGGCCAAGATAGCCACTAACAACGGAGAGCATGCAAGATCATAAACAACATAGAGATAACAAAAGATATAATTCAGTACAACAACTTAATCATAAACACCAATATTCATCGGATCCCAACAAACCAAACATGTAGAATTACATAACGGTGATCTCAATCATGTAAGGCAGCTCATAAGATCTAAACATGAAGCACATGGTGGAGGAGACAACCATCTAGCTACTACTATGGACCCATAGTCCAAGGTAGACTACTCACTCATCGCTCCGGAGGCAAGCATGGCGATGAAGAAGACCTCCGGTGGCGATTCCCCTCTCCGGCAGGGTGCCGGGAAGAGCTTCTGGACCCTCCCGATCTTCGGGTCGACGGCGACGGCGGATCGCGATGTGTTCTGGAAAACTGATTGGGCCTTTAGGTTTTTCTCGTCGGGGGGTCTTTATAGGCGAAGGGGCGTCGTCAGAGGAGGGGCCAAGCGCCCTCACACGGGGTGGCGCAGGCCAGGGGCTGGCCGCGCCGCCCCTGTGTGTGGGCCCCTGGTGCCTCTCCTCCTACTCCTCTTCGGATCTCTGGAAGCTTCCGGGTAAAATAAGACTTCAGGAACTTGTTTCGTCCAATTCCGAGAATATTTCCTGTGTATCACTCTGAAACACAAAAACAGCAGAAAACAGGAAACTGGCACTGTGGCACTTCGTTAATAGGTTAGTTCCGGAAAATGCATAAAATGCCACTAAGTGTAACGAAACAATAGGCAAATGGTGTAAAAACAAGCATGGAGCATCAAAAATTATAGATACGTTTGAGACGTATCAAGCATCCCCAAGCTTAACTCCTGCTCGTCCTCGAGTAGGTAAGTGATAACAAAAGAATAATTTTTGAGGTGACATGCACCTACACAATCTTGATCATATATGTAAGCATTGGTGAGCTGGGATCAATAGAACTTAAAACATGGGCATGAAGATATAATCATGACAATAAGAACTTAGCAACCATGTTGTAAATATGCAAATGAACACAAACAAAAGATCATGAAAATGAAACAATGAAAGTCAAACGTGTGTTCAAATCATAAGGAAAAACATACAAAAGGTTTTCAGCTTGTCCTTCAAAGAGAGCAAAACATAAATGCATAGGACACCTTCAAGTTTAAGAGGGCGACTAGATACAAATAATTTAAGAACAAGTGAAACCAACAATATGAATCAATCAATGAACTTTGGGACAATGCATATCACACTAAGAATGACAACTATGCTCTCTTAATGGTGCATAAAGAAAGAAGGTGGTGACTCAACATAAAAGTAAAAGAAAGGCCCTACGCAGAGGGAAGCAGTGATTAAACATGTGCTAGAGCTTTTCATTTGTAAAACAGAGAGATAAAACTTGATTTTGAGAGGTGGTTGTCTTTGTCAACGACTGGCAATGGGGTTCTTACTATCTTCCATACAAAAATGAAGCAAGTTTTTGAGAGAGAGATTGGCACTTTTGTGCTCTTTTATAAAACTTGACACTCCTCCCCACCTTTTTTCCTTTCACAAACCATGGCTAAACGATTCCATCGGGTGCCCACCAACATTCACTTTCCATGGAGGAATGCCTTTTTTTCTTTCTTTTTTCACTTTTTTTTTCTTTTTGGAATAAGCAATATGGAAGATAGCAAATCCGACCACTACGTCCCCATGAGCTGAAAACAGTGTCACAAAACGAGAAGTATTTTGAAGGTTTTTGAAAGGTAGCACATGAAAATTTTACTTTGGAATGGCTTACAAATACCATGCATAGGAATTTATAGTGGACACAATGGCAAACTTTGGCTTTTAGGAGTTGGATGCACGAGTAGAGCTCATACTCAGTAGAAGGCGAGGGCTAGCAAAAGACTGGGAGCGACCAACTAAGAGAGCAATAATGGCCATAATCATGCAAAGCGACAAAGCGACATTAAAAGAAGCATAAGATGGCATCAAAAGTCAAAAACTAAATGATCATGAAGGCTATTGGCAACTTTGTAAGAGTCTAACATGTGTGAGCATGCGCCAAGTCAACCCAAATAAAGCATCAAGGAGAAAACCAAAATAATGCTTCCATACAATAAAAAACAACGCATGATTTTTTTCAAAGGCTCATTAAGCAATCTCAGTTATTTGAGACAAGTCATGCTACAGCAAAACCACTAAGCATACTATCAAAAAGACATCAAGCATGACAAGAAAAAGCCTAAGCCGCAGTCTACACAAGCTCCTTCTTGTACCACTATTTTGCACAAAGCTTTTTCTCTTTTCCAACACCATTTGAAATTTTTAAAGACACCTCTTTTGATGAAAACCAATAAATATCAGAGGTAAAAATACACCTTGATGAAAAGATATGACAAGGTCTGAATGCAAATCAAGGCGAAAACGAAAACCAAAAGCAGTAGCAGAAAAAGAAGAACGCATCGATGAACGATAAGAGTGAAAAACTGAGCGTTCTTTGCAAATGAAAACGAATACATCTCCTCCAAAGAAATTTGTTGGGGTCCAACCATTTATTGCAGCAAACAAACAAACTAAACCAACTAAGAAAACTAAAACAACTGACGCTCCAAGAAAAACACATAGTGCATGAAGCAATAAAAATATAGTGTTTTGAAAGGTGACCTGATTTTTGCCGATGAAGAAGGGGTGCCTCGGGGGCATCCCCAAGCTTTGACGCTTGTACTTCTTGGACATTTCTTGGGGTGATGCATGGGCATCCCCAAGCTTGAGCTTTTGTCCATTCTTCAACTCATCTCATCATTCTCCAATCCCTACACTTGAAAACTTCCTTCATACAAAACTAAACACAATTCTATTAGCAACATTAGTGTAAGCATAACATATAATCAATCCTCTATTTGCTTCAGGTTTCAACTCAAAACCACCACATATATATCATATACTACTGTAGCAACCTCCCCAAAAGTTCCATGATCAAAAGAACTCAAAAGAAAGCGATAAAGTGGCAAACACAAATATTGGCAGAAATCTGTCAAAACTGAACAGCTGACAAAGGTCGAATTTTTGAGGGATTTTCTGTTGCTCAAATCAAAAAGTGTTCAACTAAGAAAAGTTTGGATATAACCTGGGGCATATGCACAAGAAATCGCAGGTCCAAAAGATAAACAGAGAATTTTCACGAATTTTTACGGTGCAGCACCGAAAACAGTTTCAGGACAGCAACATCCCCAAATCTTACCTCACTCAAATTAGAGGGTTCTCTTGGCACAAAAACGAAATAAACAAGATAAGGAGTGGTCATTACAGTAGTAATGACTTCCAAGACTCAAATAAAAGAAAAGGTACTGAAAAGAAAACATTGGGTTATCTCCCAAGAGTGCTTTTCTTTAACGCCTTTGAGCTAGGCGCAGAAACTTGCGAATCAAGTAATATCAAGAGATGAAGCATCAAGCTCATAATTTGCTCTAAGAATAGAGTCAAAAAGCAATTTCTTTCTTTTCCTAGGGAAGTGTTCCATACCTTTCTTAAGTGGGAATTGATATTTGATAGTGCCTTCCCTCATATCAATGATAGCACCTACAGTTCGAAGAAAGGGTCTTCCCAAAATAATAGGACATGAAGCATGGCATTCAACGTCCATAACAAGAAAATCAACGGGAACAAGGTTATTGTTAACCACAATAAGAACATCATTAATCCTTCCCAAAGGTTTCTTCTTAGCAACATCAGCAATAGGAACATCAAAATAACACTTTTCAAGCGGTGGTAAATCAAGCATGTCATAAATCTTTCTAGGCATGATAGAAATACTAGCACCTATATCACATAAAGCATGGCAATCATAACCATTAACATGCATATCAATGATGGGTTCCCAACCATCTTCTAACTTCTTGGGAACAGAGGCTTTCCGCTTCAACTTTTCATCCCTAATCTTTATAAGAGCATTGGTAATATGCTTAGTAAAAGCAATATTTAAAGAACTAGCATTGGGAGTCAAAGCAAGCTTTTGCAAGAACAAAATAACTTCAGATATATTGCAGCCATCAACATCAAAATCATTAAAAGAAATAGAGCTATCATCTCCTACACTCCGAAAAATTTCAACACTCTTTTGAGAAAAAGTTTTGGCAGTTTTAGGCTTTTTAACACAAGGAGTGGGAGTTTTCTCTACACCAATCAAAGTAAGAGGATTGCTACCAGTAGGAGCAACATCATTAGAGGTAGTAATAGTACATACCTTCATCTCTCTAGCCATCTCATCTTCTCTTTCCCACCTGGCATGCAATTCCGCTAACAATCTAATATTTTCATCAATTCCAACTTGGATAGCATTAGCGGTAGCAAAAACATTGTTCTCTTTCACATCATTAGGAAACACTTTTAGTTTCAGAAGTTCAACATCATGAGCAAGGCTATCAACTTTAGAAGCAAGGATATCAATTTTGCCTAACTTTTCCTCAACAGACTTGTTAAAAGCAGTTTGCTTACCGATGAAGTCCTTGAGCATTACCTCAAGCTCGAAGGGCGCGGCCCTAGTGTTGTTGTAGGAATTACCATAAGAGTTACCATAACCATTACCATTGGTAGAAGGGTACGGCCTATAATTGTTACTAGCAAAATTATTCCTATAAGCATTGTTGTTAAAATTATTGTTTCTAATGAAATTCACATCAACATGCTCTTCTTGAGCAACCAGAGAGGCCAAAGGAACATTATTAGGATCAACATGGGTCCTATCATTAGCAAGCATAGCCATAATGGTATCAATCTTATCATTCAAGGAAGAGGTTTCCTCAATAGAATTTACCTTCTTACCTTGTGGAGCTCTCTCGGTGTGCCATTCAGAATAATTTACCATCATGTTGTCGAGTAGCTTTGACGCGGCGCCCAAGGTAAGGGACATAAAAGTGCCTCCAGCAGCTGAATCAAGTAGGTTCCTTGAAGAAAAATTCAGTCCTGCATAAAAAGTTTGGATAATCATCCAAGTAGTTAGTCCATGAGTGGGGCAATTCTTTATCATAGATTTCATTCTTTCCCACGCTTGAGCAACATGTTCATTATCAAACTGAGTAAACTTCATAATATTGCTACGCAAAGCTATAATCTTAGAAGGAGGATAGTATCTACCAATAAAAGCATCCTTACACTTAGCCCATGAATCAATACTATTCTTAGTCAAAGACAGCAACCAATCTTTAGCCTTTCCTCTCAAAGAAAAAGGAAACAACTTGAGCTTAATACTATCACTATCAACATCCTTATATTTCTGCATCTCACATAGCTCAACAAAATTGTTGAGATGAGCTGCAGCATCTTCAGTACTAGCACCAGAAAATTATTCTTTCATAACAGGGTTCAATAAAGCAGGCTTAATCTCATAAAAGTTTGCAGCAGTAGCAGGTGGTGCAATAGGAGTGCAGATAAAATCACTATTGTTTGTGCTAGTGAAGTCACACAACTTGGTGTTTTCAGGATTGGCCATTTCAGCAAAACGAAAGTAAACAAGTAAAAACAGCTACCAAGGATTCTAATTTTTTTGGGTTTTTGATATAAAACAATGCAGGTAAAATAAATAAAGTAAAGCAAAACAATAAAACAAAGTAAAGAATGTGTGTGTGAAGAACTCCCCTCGCAGAAGTCTTCTCTTCCTCCCCGGCAACGGCGCCAGAAAACTAGCTGCTGTGTGTGGTGGTGTGTAGTTGACGTGGGAGCAGACTGTCCTTGTGCGTGGTGAATAACCAGCCCGTTGGGAACCCCAAGAGGAAGGTATGATGAATATAGCGGCGAGTTTTCCCTCAGTTAAGATACCAAGGTTTATCGATCAGGAGAGGAGAGACAATGATGACTGAAGGTTATGCGGAACCTGCACACACACAAACAAATACTTTGTTCCCAACTTGCGATGAGGTTGTCAATCTCACCGGTTTGCTTGAAACAAAGGTTATGAGCGTATCGAGTGGAAAACAATATAGTATGCGAGTAAAGTAAACAGTGCGAGTAAAGTAAACAGGTGATAGCAATATGATGGAAATAGGACCGGGGTCCACAGTTCACTAGTGGTGTCTCTCCATAGATAAAATAGCACATGCTGGGTAAACAAATTACAGTTGGGCAATTGATAGAATAAAGATAACGTGATATGTCAAGAAGATCACTATGAGATTTACTCTGGGCATTACAACAAAATACATAGACCGCCATCCAACTGCATCTATGACTAATAATCCACTCCCTGGGATATCAATCCGAACACCCTAGAAGTATTAAGTTGCGAACAACAGATAATTGCATTAAGCAAAGTGTGTAATGTAAACAAAGCATATGCCCTTGAGCATATGAATGTTGTTTTCTCCCTAGTAGCAACAGCACATCTACCACCTTAGAGGTTTCTGTCACTCCCCCAGGTGAAATAGAGGCATGAACCCACTATCGAGCATAAATACCCCCTCTTGGAGTCACTAGCAACTACTCGGCCAAGATAGCCACTAACAACGGAGAGCATGCAAGATCATAAACAACATAGAGATAACAAAAGATATAATTCAGTACAGCAACTTAATCATAATCACCAATATTCATCGGATCCCAACAAACCAAACATGTAGAATTACATAACGGTGATCTCAATCATGTAAGGCAGCTCATGAGATCTAAACATGAAGCACATGGTGGAGGAGACCACCATCTAGCTACTGCTATGGACCCATAGTCCAAGGTAGACTACTCACTCATCGCTCCGGAGGCAAGCATGGCGATGAAGAAGACCTCCGGTGGCGATTCCCCTCTCTGGCAGGGTGCCGGGAAGAGCTTCTGGACCCTCCCGATCTTCGGGTCAACGGCGGCGGCGGATCGCGATGTGTTCTGGAAAACTGATCGGGCCTTTAGGTTTTTCTCGTCGGGGGGTCTTTATAGGCGAAGGGGCGTCGTCAGAGGAGGGGCCAGGCGCCCTCACACGGGGGTGGCGCGGGCCAGGGGCTGGCCGCGCCGCCCCTGTGTGTGGGCCCCTGGTGCCTCTCCTCCTACTCCTCTTCGGATCTCTGGAAGCTTCCGGGTAAAATAAGACTTCAGGAACTTGTTTCGTCCAATTCCGAGAATATTTCCTGTGTATCACTCTGAAACACAAAAACAGCAGAAAACAGGAAACAGGCACTGTGGCACTTCGTTAATAGGTTAGTTCCGGAAAATGCATAAAAATGCCACTAAGTGTAATGAAACAATAGGCAAATGGTGTAAAAACAAGCATGGAGCATCAAAAATTATAGATACGTTTGAGACGTATCAGGTTGCTGGAGTGACAGAAACCTAAACCTCCGTTGGGTAACCATTGCACCAGGGAGCGTAGGATCTTAGAGTTTAAGGCTGTGGTTAGATTTATCTTAATTACTTTCTTGTATTTGCGGATGCTTGCAAGGAGTATAATCACCAGTGTGTATTTATCCTAGTAAGGGTAGTGCGCTAGCACAGGTTCACCCCCATAACACTTATCAAACCAGTAAAGATTATTTAGCAGAATGAAGCGAAAGCACTTGACAGAAACTCCCGTGTGTCCTCGAGAACGTTTGGTCATCATAAGTTACACAACCGGCTTGTCCTTTGCTGAAGAAAGGATTGGGCCACTTGCTGCAATTATTACTACTGTCTTTTATTTACTCGCACTTTATTTATTTGCATTACCAAATACCCCTGAAAACCTGTTTGCTAGTATTTACAGGGAATCCTTGATCAAAACCACTTGTCAACACCTTATGCTCCTCGTTGGGTTCGACACTCTTATTTATCGAAAGTACTATGATACACCCCCCTATACTTGTGGGTCATCAGCTATCTTTGCCTAGAAATAGTATTGATTCTTGGGTTAAGTGTAAGGATGCTTTTATTGGAAAATATTATCCTCCTGCTAAGATTATAGCTTTGAGAAGTGATATTATGAAGTTTAGACAGTTTGATAATGAACATGTTGCTCAAGCTTGGGAAAGAATGAAATCTATGATAAAGAATTGTCCCACTCATGGACTGACTACTTGGATGATTATCCAAACCTTTTATGCAGGACTAAATTTTTCTTCAAGAAATCTCTTGGATTCAGCTGCTGGAGGTACCTTTATGTCCATCACCTTGGGCGCCGCAACAAAGCTTCTTGATAATATGATGGTAAATTATTCTGAGTGGCACACCGAGAGAGCTCCACAAGGTAAGAAGGTAAATTCTGTTGAGGAAACCTCTTCCTTGAGTGATAAGATTGATATTATTATGGCTATTCTTGTTAATGAAAGATCTCATGTTGATCCTAATAATGTTCCTTTGGCCTCTTTGGTTGCTCAAGAAGAGCATGTTGATGTAAACTTCATTAGAAATAATAATTTTGACAATAGTGCTTATAGGAACAATTTTGCTAGCAACAATTATAGGCCGTATCCTTCTACCAATGGTAATGGTTATGGCAACTCTTATGGTAATTCCTCCAACAACACTAGGGGAGCGCCCTCTGAGCTTGAAGTCATGCTCAAGGACTTCATTAGTAAACAAACTGCTTTTAACAAGTCTGTTGAGGAAAAGTTGGGTAAAATTGATGTTCTTGCTTCTAAAGTTGATAGCCTTGCTCTTGATGTTGAACTTCTGAAACTAAAGGTTTTGCCTCATGATGTGAAAGAAAGCAAGACTTTGAATGCCATCCAGGTTAGAATTGATGAAAATGTTAGGATGTTAGCAGAATTGCATGCTAGGTGGGAAAGAGAAGACTAGATGGCTAGAAATATGAAGGTTTGTACTATTACCATGTCTAGTGATGTTGTTTCAAATGCTATCAATCCTCTTACTTTGATTGGTGTAGAGAAAACTCCTACTCCTTGTGTGAAAAAGCCTAAAACTGTAACAACTTTTTCTACAAGAAGTGCTAAAAAAATTCGGAGTACGGGAGACAATAACTCTACTTCTTTTAATGATTTTGATGTTGATGGTTGCAATATCTCCGAAGTAATTTTGTTCTTGCAAAATCTTTCTTTAAGTCCTAATGCTAGTTCTATGAATGTTGCTTTTACAAAGCATATTACACATGCTCTCATGAAAATTAGGGAAGAAAAGTTGAAACAAAAGGTTTCTATTCCCAAGAAGTTAGAAGATGGTTGGGAGCCCATCATTGATATGAATGTGAATGATTTTGATTGTCATGCTTTATGTGATCTTGGTGCAAGCATTTCTATTATGCCTAGAAAGATTTATGATATGCTTGGTTTGCCACCGCTTGAAAATTGTTATTTTGATGTTCCTCTTGCTGATTTTGTTAAGAAGAAACCTTTGGGGAGGATTAATGATGATCATATTATGGTTAACAATAACCTTCTTCCCATTGATTTCCTTGTTTTGGATGTTGAATGCAATGCTTCATGTCCTATTATTTTGGGAAGACCTTTTCTTAGAACTTTTGGTGCCATAATTGATATGAAGGAAGGTACCATTAAATATCAATTTTCACTCAAGAAAGGTATGGAACACTTCCCTAGAAAGAGAAAGAAATTACTTTTTGACTCTATTCTTAGAGCAAATTATGAACTTGATGCTTCATCACTTGATATTACTTGATTTCCGCTTTCTGCGCCTAGCTCAAAGACGTTAAAGAAAAGCACTCTTGGGAGATAACCCAATGTTTTCTTTTTAGTACTTTTTCTTTTTGTTGAGTCTTGGAAGTTATTACTATTGTAATAACCTTTCCTTATCATTTTTATTTCGTTTTTGTGCCAAGAAGAACCTCTAATTGGAGGAAGGTAAGATTTGGGGAAGTTTCTGTCCAGAAACAGATTTCTGCGCTGCACCGTAAAAATTCGTGAAAATTCTCAGAATGTATTTTTAATCTTCTATTTCTTGTGCACATGCCCCAGGTTAATAAAAAACTTTCATTAGTTTTGCACTTTTCGATTTGAGCAACAGATGACCCTCAGAAAAATAGATCTTTGTCAGCTGTTCTATTTTAACAGATTTCTGCCACTATTTGTGTTTGCCTCTCGATCTGACAAGGGTATAGATGATAGAGCCCGTCAGTTGAGTACTCCTAAGGCCCATTAAGTTAGGCCCAATTGTAAAGCTAGTCAAAATACGAGTTCATGTCGTATGTCGATATTGTAATCTGTATCGAATCCCTCCCGATCCTTGAGACCTGGCCACCTATATATAGGGGCCAGGAGAGGACGGTGAGGGACAGATTGAAAACAAGCCAGGTTTACACCCACGTTTACTTTCGATATACACCTTGTTTGACTGATTTTACCTTCGAGTTCATCCGACGCCCTATCTCCCCGATCCTAAGTCCTTCATCTAGGACATTTGTCGAGTTAACCCTCGTCAATTGGCGCCGACCGTGGGGAGCCTGGGCGTTGGAATCATTAATTCGACAGCTTTTTCGCTTTTAGCCAACAGCAGTCCAGAAGTCGATGAAATCCAGATATCTTTTGGAGCCGTCGATTTTCAACCTCACCAGTCAAGTTTCATGCAAGTATTCGAAAGCATGGATCAGGATACGGACCTGACGTTCGGAAGTCTAAACTTTCGCATCGGATCATTGGGTTTGATTCGCCTTTCAGATCCGGTGAAACCGGGTCTGTCGGCAAGCAAGTCCAAGACAGAAACAACCTCAGAATCGTCAGAGGGCTCTTCCAGCGAAGTAAATTTTCCGGTCAGCTTCACAAAAATAGAAACAGAAGAAAGAAAATTCGCAGAAGGCGACGAAACCATGGAAAACTTCGACTTAGAAGTACAACTCGAAGATCTGATGATCTGCCATGACGATACTTCAGATAAATCACCCGACACCTGGAAGACAGGGTTAGAGCTTCATGAGGATGAAAGTCCAATCTTCTCAAGCTTTGATAGTAAGTTCAATAATCGGTACCAAGTACTCGCTATTATAGAGGACAACTCAGAAGAGCTCGACGAAAACAACAATCCAGTGCTCAACCCAGCAAACATAAACAGGGGGCAAACCACCTGGCAGAAGGAGAAACTGCAGACTCCCTAGCAAACCGAGAAAAAGTTCGACTGTTAGTCGACGAATGGAGGACAATCAAAATAGCCGTGGAGCACTATACGCCAATACCAAATAATGCTAGCAAAAATATGCTTTTGGGGTACCACTACGCCTTAAGACAGCAGTCAAAGCAACTAGCAAAGGAAAGGATTGAAATACAGAAGAGAAAAGACTCAGCCATCGCAGCAAGCGATGCTGCTCGCAGAGCACGTAGCGACGCATCATACACAAACGACAAATGGCATCATCAGCACAGATCAAGGTATGAGAACCTCGAATACTCAGATAGGCAAAGTCTCTCCAAAAACCTGGACTCGTCTTTCTTATCAGTCGATGAGCAAGGAAATATTATACCAAAGACACCTAAAGCAGCGCTGGTGGCAGCTCAAGCATACCTGCACACAACGCGACCAAATCCAGGAGATCCAACGGAACATATGCATCGGGCAGCATTGCAGGGATTAAAGATGGTAGGCAACAAGTTATCAGCAAAAGAGGAGGAGGCATACCGCAACAAAGGAATTCACAAACCAAGATCACCACACCGTCACAAGAGTCCTCGGCACAGAAGCGGAAGTCGACGATCTAGAACGCCATCACCAGGGCGACACAACAGTCCAAAGCATAAAGGAACCCGACGATCCAGAACGCCCAACAAAACATATGACTACGAAGACGACGAAAAGGAGATAGAGGCGCAATGCTTTACCCATAGGGTTCTAGATACGTCTCAAACGTATCTATAATTTTTGATGCTCCATGCTTGTTTTTACACCATTTGCCTTGTGTTTTGTTACGCTTCGTGGCGTTTTTATGCGATTTCCGAAACTATCCTATTGACAAGATGCCGCAGTGCCAGTTCCATGTTTTCTGCTGTTTTTGTGTTTCAGAAAAGCTACACAGGAAATATTCTCGGAATTGAACGAAACAAGTTCCAGAAGTCTTATTTTTCCCGGACGAAGGACGAGGACCAAACGAGAGCCGAAGGGGGGCCAGGGGCTGCCCTCACACCAGGGTGGCACGGCCCAGGCCCTGGCCGCGCCCCCTATGTGTGAGGAGCCCCTGGAAGACCCCTGACGACGCCCCTTCGCCTATATAAAGCCTCGGGACAGAAAATCCTAGGAGAATCAGCGAAATTTCCAGAACAGTTCCGCAGCGCCACCGCCGTCGAAGCCAAATTTTGGGGGATAGAAGTCTCTGTTCCGGCACCCTGCCGGGACGGGGAAGTGCCCCCGGAGCCATCTCCATCGGTCTACATCGCCGTCTCCGCCGTCTCCATCGACCTCACCGCCATCTCCATCAACCTTGCTGTCTCCTATGATGAGGAGGGAGTAGTTCTCTCCTGGGGCTGAGGGCTCTACTGGTAGCTATGTGGTTCACCTCTCTCTCCCATGATGTGATCTCTATGTGATCGTGAGCTTTGTATCATGTTGAATAAGTAGATGCTACTCTTCATCATTATGTGTACTCTAGTGGTGTTATTAAAGTAATCTATTCCTCCTGCCATGGTGTAACGGTGACAGTGTGTGCATCATGGTGGTACTTGGTCTAGGCTACGATTGTGATCTCTTATGGATTATGAGAATAATTATCACTATGATAGTATTGAAGTGATCTATTCCTCCTTTCATGGTGTAATGTTGACAGTGTGTGCACCGTGTTAGTACTTGGTCTAAGTTGCAATAATATTTATCTTGAGTTGTGATTTGATTTGGATATCTCTATGAGCGGTGTTTGTCAAGTACTTGATGAACTTTAAGGGGTGCTCCTGTAGCCACTACGCAATGATTAGTGTTATTCAATAGGAGAGTAATTCAGAGTAGCATAGTGAAGAGAAGTTATTTATTTGTTCAGTTATGTTATATTTGTTGGGAGTGTGTCCACTAGTGAAAGTATGATCCCTAGGCCTTGTTTCCAAGCTTTGCACACCGTTTACTTGCTGTTTTGTTACTTGTTTGCTTGCTGCCATTTTTATTCCAGATTGCATTTACTACTTATAATCATCTATACCACTTGTATTTCACTATCTCTTCGCTGAACTAGTGCACCTATACATCTAACAGGTGTATTGGGTGTGTTGGGGACACAAGAGACTTTCTGTATCATAATTGTAGGGTTGTTTGAGAGGGATAGCTTTGACCTCTTCCTCCCTGAGTTCGATAAACCTTGGGTGATCCACTTAAGGGAAACTTGCTGCTGCTCTACAAACCTCTGCATTTGGAGGCCCAACACTGTCTACAAGAACAGAAGCGTGTGTAGACATCAAGCTCTTTTCTGGCGCCGTTGCCGGGGAGGTAAGGTAAAAGGTATGTGAAAGTTGGTGGGCACCCGATGGAATCGGTTAGCCATGGTTTGAGAAAGGAAAAGGCGGGGAGGAGTGCAAAGCTATAAAAGAGCACAATTGTGCCAATTAATCAACATCTCGGAACCGCTCTCACTTGTTTAGTATGGAAGATATCAAGAACTCCGTTGCTAGTCGTTGACAAAAGCAACCACCTCTCAAAATAACTTTTATCTCTGTTTTACAAATGAAAAGCTCTAGCACATGTTTAATCCCTGCTTCCCTCTCCGAAGGGCCTGTCTTTTATTTTTTATGTTGAGTCAACCTATTCCCTTCTATCTCAAGCAAGCATTTGAGTTGTTATGTTTCACTCATCCATATATTGATCCGTTCAATCATGTTTACTATCTTCTTTTGTTTAGTATAATGCTTTTATCTGAAGGAATATATCTTTGAAAGCTTTCTATGATTGCAAAGAGTTTCTTTCATTGAGCATATGGTTTTTGCAATATTAGCTCTTTTTAAAAGGCTCCGTTCAAAAGCAAGTATAGTTTGTTCATTGTTCTCTGACCAAGAACTAAGGTTTGCCATCACCAATTATTGTTTACCTTGTGCATCTTTATTTGTGATTCCCTTTTACTTATTGCAAGTCTATATCATATAAAGGGAAGTTGTTGTCTATTATAAATTGTTCCTTAGTGAATGTGATGCTTCTTGTCCGTATTTTGATTATCGACACTTCACTCCATAAACCTGTGGTCATGTTTACCGAGTTCAGTTTTCGCTTGGGGACAAGCGAGGTCTAAGCTTGGGGGGGTTGATATGTCCATTTTGCATCACTATTTTGTATCATAATTTACTGTTATTCATTGACATATTTCACATTTAGAGATGATATTTATGTTGTTTCCTCTATTTTTACATGTTTGATGATCATTGGAGGATTTGCTGCCGGAGTCAGGATTCTGCTAGAAAAAGGACCGTCAAGACACCATGTTTCAGAAGATCAGGAAATTCCAGAAAAATACCAGAAAATTATATTTTGCCAGAAGACTGAAGAAGCCAGAAGGAGGAGGCGAGAGGAGCCACAGGGCAGGCTCACACACAGGGGGCACGGGCCCACCCCTGGCCGCGCCGGCCTGTTGTGAGGCCACCCTGTCCCACTACTGCCATCGCCCCTGCGCGTATTTCATTGTCCCCGAAAACCTAAGTCAAGGGGGGGCTCAGAGATAGACACCACTGCCTCTGCGGGGCGGAAAACACCAGAGAGAGAAAAGCTCTCCGGCAGGCAGAAATCTGCCGGGGAAATTCCTTCCCGGAGAGGGGAGATCGTCGTCATCATCATCATCATCGCACCGGACTTCATCGGGATCATCATCACCATCATCCTCATCACCAGCACCTTCATCTTCACCATCACCACACCATCCCGCTGTAACATCTTTAGTTGAATCTTGTCAAATTCTTAGGGAAAAATTTCCCGGTGTTGATTACTCTTGTGGTTGATGCTATTGAGTGGAACCGTTGAATTAAGGGTAATGTTCAGATTGTTATTTACCATTATTTCACCTCTGATCATGATCCATATGATGTCTTGTGAGTAGTTCGTTTAGTTCTTGAGGACATGGGAGAAGTCAAGATGCTAGTAGTGGAATTATGTTAAGTAATATTTAATGGTTTGATATTTATTTGTTATGGTGCTATTTCACTAGTGGTGTCATGTGAATGTCGACTACATGATACTTCACCATTTATGGGCCTAGTGAGATGCATTGTGTATTTGGCTACCAATTGTGGGGTTGCTGGAGTGACAGAAACCTAAACCTCCGTTGGGAAACCATTGCACCAGGGAGCGTAGGATCTTAGAGTTTAAGGCTGTGGTTAGATTTATCTTAATTACTTTCTTGTAGTTGCGGATGCTTGCAAGGGGTATAATCACAAGTGTGTATTTATCCTAGTAAGGGTAGTGCGCTAGCATAGGTTCACCCCCATAACAGTTATCAAACCAATAAAGATTATTTAGCGGTATGAAGCGAAAGCACTTGACAGAAACTCCCGTGTGTCCTCGAGAACGTTTGGTCATCATAAGTTACACAACCGGCTTGTCCTTTGCTCTAGAAAGGATTGGGCCACTTGCAGCAATTACTATTATTGTCTTTTACTTATTCGCACTTTATTTATTTGCATTACCAAATACCCCTGAAAACCCGTTTGCTAGTATTTACAGTGAATCCTTTATCAAAACCACTTGTCAACACCTGCTGCTCCTCGTTGGGTTTGACACTCTTATTTATCTAAAGTACTATGATACACCCCCTATACTTGTGGGTCATCACATGCTATTAAGTGAGGAAAGAGAGTGTTGTGGTAACATATTATGTTACTGAAACATCACACACCCCAATACACAATGAGTCTATAACCTAATAAATAAGGTCTTGCATAACACCACACATATGTTATTCTCCACTACGGCGGCTTATAATTCGGTACAGAGGTGGCCGCAATCCACGAGCAACAAAGTTAGAAAATTTAGTAGCAAATACATCTTGTACACATATTTGCATTGAGATTTTACAAAACATTAAATATGACAAAACTATAATACTAATATATGATACTATGTATTGTAGGAATGTTATCATAAACTAGTATCATATGCATGATACTAGACTATAATACTTTGCATTGGCCTTAGCCACATTAAAAAACATGAAACTCTAGTTTATGAGCTACCACAGCGATTTGGCACTCTCAGTCGTCGGATCGCGTGCTTGGACATCTCATATCTTCATCTTCATGTCGTCCCGGGGAGCGGCGCTTTGTCAGTTTCACCGCGTCATCCCACTCATCCCGGTCGGCCAGATGTAAACATGTTGCTGTTCCGGAAACCTATCGAGATGGGCTGTGGTTCACCGGGCCTTGTTTCGTCCTACGTTTGCCTAGATGGCCCGTTGTAGCCTACTTTGTTTTGCTATGGCACTATGATCAGAAGGGCGGGGTGATTTTGTTTGCGGTCACCGAGTTCCTTGCCACAGGCTCACAGGTACCTTTGTTGCTTGTAATAGACGCCATTTGAAAAGTTGGGTAGGTAATTCCTCAGAGGGCCCATTCTGAACGAAATGAGGGCAAACCAAATATTGCCGTGACTTCTCCCATTTTGGGCCCATTGCGGTCGCGCATGTCAGTATTTCTCCGTTATGTGCCGAGCCAGTGGGTCCTGCTTGTCAGGAGTCTCCGTTATGTTGCCTCGTTAGTTGACAGTATGTCAGCTCCACCTGCAACTCTCAGTACGAACAAATCCCCTTTCTTGTCCTTCCAACCCTAGACCCCCCCTAGGTTGGTGTCGAATTCCGGCGGCGGTGCATGTCTACCAGCAGGAAACGAGAGGCACCATCGCCGCCAGGAGCGGTGATTGTTGGAGCTGCTAGCCAGGAAAGCAGCCAGAGATCTTGCAACAAGCCAGCAGCCGGGAGCAGCGAGAAGCGGAAAGCTTGCCTGACAGCGGTGGCGCCGCCGACCAAGTGAAGAGCCAGCCCGGCGGTGGCGCCGCCGACCAAGAGCAATCAGAGCGGTAGCCCTCCGGCGTCGCTGGCGCGGCGCCGCCTGCAGATTGGAGGAAAAGAACAAATCCCAAAGATGAATAGAATTGGGCCTTCTACTACCAGTGTGAGCGCCAGAAAGCAGAGGTGAATATTTCAGATCTCTCTCTTACATCCCGATAGCACTAGGATGTTTTATGGAATGGCAGGAGTAACTGTCAGTATCTGAACAATTGTAGAGAAGAAACTGACTAATTTTTGTCATATGTTTTCCGAAATTGTGGTATTATTTTGTATGCAAGTAATCCTCAATCTCTATCAAACCAACCAACATGCAAACCCAGATTTTTTATCTTATGGAAGTCATCTCAAATTATGTTCAGATCTGAAGGCTCCAATTTATCCAAAAACAGAAAACATACTTTTTGTCTTATGTTTTCCCAAATTGTGGTATGATTAGAGAGAAGCAACTAATTTGTATCTTTTGTTTCCCAATATTTTTGAGACAGCGATGATTCAGAGAACACATACAAAATAAATGTCCGAGTGCATCAGTACATTGCTAGATTAGATTATGGCTTGGAGAGGTGTGTGGCTTCGCAGTCTGTGCAAATGAATGTGAATTGCAGTGAGATTGTGTCTGTTTTGTAGCTTGTTGACATTCTTCATGCTAGGATTGCTTGGGGATCCAAACAGAAGGCTAAGTTTGTGTGGATGAACATGAATCAGGTGTACAAACAACTTGAGAACTCCCATCAGCTGTTGCAGATTTGGGAGAAGTATAAGGGTGCTCGTTAGTTGGATCTCTTTGTTATGGTTGATGATGTTGATGCACCAGAAGCACAGTTAGGTGCCAAAGGTGTTGATCTAGATGGTGGTGGTCCCAGTGGTATGGATGCTTGTAAACTAGCAGCTATTGACCATTCACAACTGTATCTAATTGCTTTGCAAGTGGATCCTTACACTGCAAAACTAGATGATGGCCAAGATTTTGTTGTGCAGAACGATCATATGGAAATAATGGTTGATCCTAAGACAGATACTGTTGACCAGATTCTTGAGCAGCTAAAGCAGAGATGTCCTTGGGGCCCTAATCAGCAGGCACGTTTACATTGGTGGCACTTTAAGAAGAGGGATTTCATCGAAATTGTTAAAGATGACGATCTCATGCAAGTTTTTCGAAGGAAGAAATTGAGTAAGAAGGTATTTTTTGTTGTTGCAATTTCAGAAATGGTTGGAGATGATGAGACTGCTGTAGAGCTGTCATCTTGAAGTTTTGAGCTTCCCGCTTCATAGGTGATGGTATGTTACAGTGAGAAGTACAACCCAATTCTGGTCACTATTTGATTCATCTCCTTCATTCTGCATCACTCTGTAAATGTTTGTGAGTGTGTTGTAGCTGCTCCATGCAATAAGCTGTTGTATCTTAGAAAATGTTGTATCTCATATTGTCTGCCTCAAACTTCTTCTGAAAACTAGTGTCAATTTGTAATTTTATTGTAGAACTATGTTGAGAGAATGTAATAAATTCATTTCTGGGATATTGAGATGTTGTAATATATTGACTGCTGAAATAATAAGCGTTGTTTACATCACTTGTTGTATTATATTACAAACAAATCATGTCGTGTATCTACATGCCTTGTATTGTGTAGATTCACATTTGTAAAATACATTTCAAATTTTGAAGAGTAAAACTATGCATAATTGAAATATTAAAAACTAAAAATCAAATATTACAAAAAATACCAACTAGTAGGGGACAATCATTGTTTTGCATAATTTACCTGATTTATCCAAACTCAATTGCCAACTTATGTGTTGTTTTCCTTTTGAAAGCGTATAAATTATTTATTTCCACTGAGGCATGGGTAGTAGGAGGCATGGGTAGTAGGCAGAACAAGATATTTATGTTCAAACTAACCATTGAGTCACTACCTCGCACGCCGGCTCTACCACCCCCCTCTCCTTCCTCTAGTTCTACCCTCTCTCTCCTTCCTCTAGTTCTACCCCCCTCTCTCCTTCCTCTAGTTCTACCCCCTCTCTCCTTCCTTCACCATGTCGTCTTGTAATGATGGTAACGATACAAGCTACGGTAGCGGTAGCCTTCTCTCCGATTTCGACTACTGCCGGACCAATGTGAGTTCCTTTTGTTCGACGTGTTGGTTTATGGGGTAAGGTTTATGGGGTTAGGAATTTAGGTTTAGGTTTTGTTTTAGGTGCCACAGACCATCTACGACCCAGATTGGGATGGTTTGGCGATCGAGAGGGAGGCACCATGTGACCATGGGTTGAAACTAAGGAAATTTGTTGCCTTCGAAGGCACTAACACAGGGAAAAGGTTTATAGGATGCGCAAAGGAGGTTTGGATTATTTATATTGCAAAATTAATGTTTGAATAGTGTTGTTATCTCTTCATTTCATAGTTTCTTATATTTGTTATACTATGCTGCTGATCATTAGGATGGTCCGATGTGTGGAATAGTGGAGTGGATTGATCCGGAGTGGCCTGACCCACTGAAGAAATGTTTGATCAAGTTATGGGAGTTGTATAAATTGGAAAGTATTGGGAGAATTAGTGATGCTTGTGCTGCTGCTGATGAATGTTACAAGCTATCACAGGATAAAAAGGAGCTCAAAGAAATAAACAACAATATGGTCGAAGAACTCCAGAAAACAATGACCGATAGGCAGGTGGGATCCATTTCGAAAAATCTTCTAGATATTCAGATCTTTCTGAAGCTCAAGGCAGAAAAGCAGAGGGACCAGCTGAAGGAGGAGAAAAAAAAGGCTGGAGAACTGCATTGCAGATCTCTTGAAGCAAGCAGCAGTTAATAAGGACAAGTTAGATAGATTGAAACAAATTTTAGATGAATAAGTTATGTCTATGTAATTCAGGATTTTAAGTTATCTAAAAGCAATAGCGTACCTGCAACAATTGTTCCATATAACAGAGAGCATTAACGCAACATCATAGTTCAGTTAACATTTCACTACTAGTTCAGATAACATAAGATTCAGGCTAGTTAACTCAAAGTTCAGACATACAGGACGATGAAACGTAGCGCGCATACTACATCGTATCTCCTCTTACTTGGAGGCAATCTGATCCTGTTGGAGGCGCTCGAACTCATTGATCTTGGCTTTCAGCATGATATTCTCCTTCTTAACAGCCTCAAGTAGAGCGGCTGCTTTGCGAGTGCTCTCGGTCATCATCTTCAAGAGATCTCTGGACTTGTCTCTGGCCTCATAGGCTACCACGGTCCTCTCGCTCTGCTTGATCTGCTCTTTGAGGCCCTTGGTGATTTGCACACGAAGGTCACTGCACGTGGCATTTAGCTTCAGATTTTCCTCCTCCAGCGCCTTGATGGTCAACCTATCCTTGTCCAGGAACATTTTCATCTGCTCCTGCGTCTTCACAAGGTAGTCCATATGCCCTGATAGCAAGCCTTTCGCAGCAGTAAGCTTGTCAACCTCATGCGCCAAAGTTCGGGATTTCTCCTTCTCCTGATCCAAATGTGAGCCTAGGCTAGCACAGTGCAGCTCAAAGGAATGTTTCTCGGCCAGTTGGCTCTATATCTTGACATTCAGTGCGGCCACATCTGCCTCGATCTTCTCCTTCGCTTCCTGCACCGGAGTTTAAGGCATGCAATAAAAGAAATTAATGCTAATACTGCCTGTTCACAAATATATAGTTATTTTTATAGTTTTCAAAGTAAACTAGATACGGTTAACAATGAGTGAATCTATACACGGAATCTATATAGATCTACATGCGTAGCACCTAGCCGCATTGCCAAAGGCAGGTTATGAACAATGGTAAATGAGCTTGATCAGGAAGTAGACTAGATGGCATGCAATTATTTTGCTTAGCCGGGGAAGGGCTTGATCAGGAAGTCCATTGACGGGTCCAGGGTCTTCATGGGCAGCTTCTTATCCATGGATTTTGGGAGCCTAAAAAATCAAATAGGCTACGAAGTTGGAAAGAACAAACAAACGGAAGATCAAGGCGTTGTTAACCCACCCGGGGGAGACAACGTCCCCCTCGTCCGTTGGTGCGCAGAAAGAGAGGACGGCTTCGGCCTGACTGATTAGGCTGCTTGCATGGAGATCTGCCTGCCGGTGGGTTAACTCCTTCCTCTCCGCTGCCCTAGTCTTGACCCCATCGGTCTTCAACGCCGGTCGGGTCCGCTTCTTGGGAGGCATGGCTTCGTCGTAGAATGGAGGGAGGGGCAAGGAAGGCAGGAGGAAGAAGAGGAAGTGGGTTTCTGTAGAATAGTGCTACCCAGTCAAGGACCAGCTTCAGCTGACCACCATGTCCTTGCCTCCTGGGCACCATCTCAAGCAATCTCGGCCGTCCGTTTGAATCTAAGCGTAGCCCTTGGTACCTTGTCAACGAAGGGTCATCGTAGGTACGAACGAATAGGAAGCAGTAGCCCCTTGCTTTTTCACTGCGCACTGCCACGATGGGACTGGGCATTGAACTCGATGGAACTCTGCATTGGGTCCTAGCTAAGCGGCGACACGACGTGCACGCCCAGGCATACATGTACATCTATCTCCTCACCTGGCGTGCATCCATGCCCGTGATTTTTTTAGCCATGCATGACATGGCATTCAAACAGGGAATCTTAGAAATGAAACTAAAATAAAATAGCGATTGTAACTGAAACTTGAATTACATATTTTCCTCATCGGAGTCATCGACAGTTGCAGTTGTCGTAGACCTTGACGGAGAACTCATCTACTCCGTTGAACTTGAAGATGAGGATGTACCCGAGTTGCAGATCGTGCGCACGGGGAAAGGCACCCCAGCCACGCCCAAGGTACATGTCGTCTGCTGCATCCACGTGCAGCTGGACGGGCCAGGTACCTCGGGCACAACCAGCTACCCACAGACCTACTTCGGTAGGTTCATGACCTGCAAGCTATCGCGCGAACTTTAGTGGGAGCCGCAGCTGCTCCAAGTTGTGGCGCTCGAACGTGATCCGGGCGAACTCGAACCCTGGCAGGAATCGTGCCTGTCTCTGAGATGACGGCTCAGACGAGGGCTCGGGTGATGAATCCCTAGACATGTCAATAGACATGTCAAGATATGGCGGCCCAGCCGCCGACCCACGTCCTCCTCGACGACCGCCACCGCGCCCGTGCCCAGCACGACCGCCGCTGCGGCTACCACGATCGCCCCCGTGTCCTCAACCTCCTGGAAGCCTCCCCATCCACGGCAGTGATAGGAAGAAGAAGAAGGATAGCTGATTGACTGGCTGGCTCGAGAGGCTGCTGCACATTTTGTAGGCCAGGAACCGCCACTTAATCAAGCCATAATGACTTCTCCAATTTCCCAGGCGTGAAATTAATCAAGTATGAATGGCCATGCGCAGACCCACATGTGCGAAGTCAAAGGATCATCGCGTTACATGTAACAAAGTGTAACGTGCTAGGCACAAAACAACGGGGCACAAACCGGAACGGGCTCCTCTAACTTAGCGTGGTCTGACTTTGTGTCACTGGTAAGTAGGGCCCACCACACGTGGGGCCTACTGTCAGTGACCCAAAGTCAGAAAAGTTAGGGTGTGGAAGTTAGAGGATCCACGGCGTGTTTTTTAAATAAAGTCTATTTGAAGGACCCACACACCTGTTTTGACACCTCCGGCCACTGGAAAAAATGGAAAATGCAGTGTTTTTCTATTTTTTAGGATTTTTCCTGCCTGGAAGCACCTCTCTGTGAAAGAGTACACCTATGAACCCTTGCGATGGCATGTTTGGTATTTTTCCTAGGTGATGCATCACTCACCATGACTCCATGCATTGTTTTTCCATTTTTTTGATTTTTTATGAATTCCCTAGGCCCCCCTTAGAGATCTTGGTCAAACTCGCGGTGGCATCGATGTCTGCCAGGTGGGGTGGGAACCATGGTTTGGTCTTGGTTCTAGGGTCCCACACCCACAGGGGACCTCCCTGTATTTTTCCCCTATTTTTCTGGTGTGCATTACTTGTAGCCCTAGTGCAAAATTGGATTTAAATGGATTTAGGGCAAAAAATATTCATTATATGGCAGCAGGCCGAGATAATTCCTAACCTCCTGGATGTGGCACCCCTGGTAGGTCCCCCACCCATGAAAATTAGAGTGGCGATGTTTTGCACACTGCCCTTGTTGGCCCCTTCACAAAAAAGCACCTGTTTTGACCCCTCCGGCCACCTGAAAAATGGGAAATGCATTTTTTATGTGGAAACTGAAAAAACACTAGTTGCAAAAGTTATTGGGAATGCAAAGATGCACATTTCCACCAAAAATGGGACCATGGTTCCACAGTTTGTTGTGGAACTTGCACAAACCATCGTCATCTGGCAAGGAAGACCAAGAGAACTCCTGCCTGGAAGCACCTCTCTGTGAAAGAGTCCACCTGTGAACCCTTGGGATGGCATGTTTGGTATTTTTCCTAGGTGATGCATCACTGACCATGACTCCATGCATTGTTTTTTCCATTTTTTTGATTTTTTCTGAATTCCCCAGGCCTCCCTTCGAGATTTAGGTCAAACTCGCGGTGGCATCGATGTCTGCCAGGTGGCGTGGGAACCATGGTTTGGTCTTGGTTCTAGGGTCCCACACCCACAGGGGACCTCCCTGTATTTTTCGCCTATTTTTCTGGTGTGCATTTCTTGTAGCTCGAGTGCAAAATTGGATTTAAATGGATTTAGGGCAAAAAATATTCATTATATGGCAGCAGGCCGAGATAATTCCTAACCTCCTGGATGTGGCACCCCTGGTAGGTCCCCCACCCATGAAAATTAGAGTGGTGATGTTTTGGACACTGCCCTAGGTGGCCCCTTCACAAAAAAGCACCTATTTTGACCCCCTCCGGCCACCTGAAAAATGGGAAATGCATTTTTATGTGGAAACTGAAAAAACACTAGTTGCAAAAGTTGTTGGGAATGCAAAGATGCACATCTCCACCAAAAATGGGACCATGGTTCCACAGTTTGTTGTGGAACTTGCACAAACTATGGTCATCTGGCAAGGAAGACCAAGAGAACTCCTGCCTGGAAGCACCTCTCTGTGAAAGAGTCCACCTGTGAACCCTTGGGATGGCATGTTTGGTATTTTTCCTAGGTGATGCATCACTCACCATGACTCCATGCATTGTTTTTTCCATTTTTTTGATTTTTTAAGAATTCCCTAGGCCCGCCTTCGAAATCTAGGTCAAACTCGCGGTGGCATCGATGTTTGCCAGGTGGGGTGGGAACCATGGTTTGGTCTTGGTTCTAGGGTCCCACACCCACAGGGGACCTCCACTAGTGAGGACAGGGCCTCCAGTCCCGGCCCGTAAGGGCCTTTAGTCCCGGTTTGCAAACCGGGACCCCAGCCGCGGGACTAAAGGCTAAACCTTTAGTCCCGGCCCGGCTACCAGCCGGGACTGGGGGGTGTCCACATGGGCGGCTCCGAGCGCATCCAGGGCCAGGACCTTTAGTCCCGGTTTGTAACACAGACCGGGACTAAAGGGCATCTACAGATTTTGTTTTTTGCTTTAGGGTTTAGGGGTTTTAGGGTTTTAGGTGTTCGGGGGATTAACGTGATGCCTCGTTTGGTGCCTTGTTTGGTGTTCGGGAATTAGTTTATGCATATATATAAGATTAACTTATCTTACAAGCGAGCATATATATACAATTATATGGAGATCAGAATTATTGGGACTAGAGCCCGTCTATTCGATTACATGGACCAACATCAGTAATGGCCCCTAGCTACACTAAATCGTCCTTTGTCGTCTATAGCTTGTATCCTCAGAAAGGTCGCTAGCTCCTCTGCAACAGCAATCGCGCGTTGCTCTGGTAGGTACTTCTCCTGCATGGCCGTGTACTATATAAGAAGAGGAGATGAATATGAATATCAATCATGATAACAAAGAATGACGGGTAAAAATAGAGGTGTGAATGTTTATTGCTTACGTCGTATCTGTAATCCTTGTGCTCAGAGGTAAACGTGCGAATGGTCTCGCAAACGTAGTATCCACATAGATGCGTCCCCCGTGGCTGCTGGTCGCACTTTACGAGAATAGAATATATATAATCAAAATAATAATCTAGCATCACAAATGTATTGAAAATAGAAGTATATCATACTACTACTTACCTGAGCCGCTCTAAAGGTCAGCTTCTCATGATGGATACCGTCAGTCACGCACTTGAACTGCTTCCAAACCCTGCCCGACAAGGAAAATGATTTGCTAAGTTTTTCATTAATTGATATATCAGAAAATCATCGAAAGAGACCGATAGAGCGCAAGAATGATTGAAATTACCCTTGGAGCATGTCCTGCAGGCTTTGGAACTATTCCAAGGGTCTCGATAATGGGTCAAAGGCATCAACTCTTCCCTTATCAATTTGAATATCCAACAGAATCCAGTGGTAGCTGCACATGTATATATATATGTGTCAGTAACTTATCAATTACACTTATAAGTGAATGGACACAACAGAGTAAGAAACTCACCTGAAGTTGTATGGAAACAGTATGTGGTCACAAAATTTTTGATCTGTTAGAAACCTTAGAAGGTTTTCCTCCGTCTCCTTGGGGTTATCAGTTAGCGTCGTTATATGTATTTTATCTGGGTCAATAAACCCAATATTTAGGATGTTCCTACTTTTACATTCCAGAATCTTCATTCTGCATAATAGAGTACAAGTCAGAACGGAACAAGTTATATGTAGACAATGAATTGAAATAACTGAACAAGTTATATGTAGACAACGAATTGAAAAACTTACAGACAATAGCAACTCATAAGCGATTTGTCGAGGGCGTCGGCATTGTACATCTGGAAGAGTTCATCAAAGTCGATATGGATGTCTTCGGGGCGGCCGTAGTACTCCCGTGGGACACGCGCCACGATCATCGTTCTCCCATTCTTTGATTCACTTAAGTACCATGTATGCAAGTAACGCATATTTGTTGGGAGATCATCAAACTTATCTTTGTTGACCAAAGGCGCTCCCATGACAAACTGTGGCTTAGGGGCTACCACAGCCTTGGGTAACCTATCGTCTTGGGAAGCCAGAACGTCTTCAACCGGGATACCCCATTCATCCGCCCACTTCTTTGCTAATTCCAAATCTTGCCCCTGCACCAGAGAGGGAACATTCTCGGGTAACACCCTGAGGGGTGGGATCGACTGTTTGGCCTGTTGTCCAAGCTGAGGAACGTCTGATCTTTTTTTGCTTGTAGTTGAACTTGATTTGCTCCCACTTGCACTTGCACGTGATCTGCTCTTTTTCCCTTCCTTCTGCAATGTGCGTGTATAGTCGTCAGGCTTATGGTGTAAGTCATACTGTGATGGAAGGGTCATGAAGTATTTTGCATATGCTATTTGCTTCCCGGTGTATTCCGGGTGGGGCTTGGGTTCCTTCTTTTTCATCTGCGCATCATAATGTTCCTTTGCTATCCTGGCGTTTTCCTCGTCGGTACGATCATAAGGTCTGATAGGAAGATTAGCATGAGGTACCTTTGGGAGGGGCGACAGTTTGCACTTTGGGGAGCTCCGTCGCTTAGAACTCATCGACGGAGCGTTCTTGCTGGCACACTTCCGCTTAGTATCCTTAGCGGGCGGCGGCGGAGACGGCCGACCCAAGTCCGGCGGCGGTGATCGAGATGGACTCGTGTTGTGCTGGCCGTCGTCATGTGGAGGGCTTGGAGGTGATGGAGGTGTAGGTGACCTGCGATGACTCGGAGGCGGTGTTGTCCTTGGGGCCGAGCCTGGAAGCTTGATGTAGTTCTTGTCCCATAGGATGACTCCACCCAGTACTTCTCCGAGTGTCCTCTCATCTTTGGGTCCAGCTATGTCGAGCTCCATATCATGAAACCCCGCCATGATTTCATCCACCCCGACTTTAGCTAAGCCAGCTGGAATCTCACGGCCATGCCAGCGTGCATCAGCGCCAGAAGGTAAAGCTTGTCCGACGGCCACCTTCATGGATATGTTCTTGAATCTCTGATGGAGTTCACGTGATGTTGACTCCTTGATTCCATCCACGGGGTAGCCGGGACCGCCCTCTATCATTCTTCGTGCATCGTTGGGCGGGGCCTCAGATTCAGCCACGCTGCTTTTCCGCTTAGATGGGGCACCGGTAATATCGAGTGCAGGATCTTCCTGGCGCGCTACTCCTCTAAGCTCGTCAATCTGCTTCTGTTGCTCAGTTAAGCCTGGCAAGCAACTGGTTGAACTTGTCATTCTCCTCATCCTGTTGTCGCTTCTTTGCTCTCGCTCGGCTTCTGTAAGTGTCTTGGTCTCTGGCAAACCCAAGCCACCACGGGTAAGAAGGACCGAAGCCTCGTGTTCATCCTCCATGTTCGTCATTGCCGAGGACCAGTGTGAGCAAATCTTTCTCTCTATCTGCAGTGAACTGTCTTTTTCCCTCTTTAATTTCTTTCACTATCTTTTTCCAATTCTCCCTGGGTATCCTAAGACCGTCACTGCAGATGAGGTCCCCTGTTTCTTCGTCGTACGAACCACCATGCGCAAGGAACCAATTTCTTGCTCTCAATTCCCACTCATCACGGATGGGTTTAGGTATGATGCCTTTAGCTAGCAGATCTTGCTCTTTCTTATCCCACTTTGGGATGGCAGTCTCATAGCCCCCTGGCCCCAGCATGTAGTGATATTTCTTCTTGTCGGCATTTTTCTTGTTCTTTTCTGATAATGCCTTGGCATCTTCTGACTCCTTGTACTCTTGAAATGCCTTCCAGTGATTCGCCTGCTTGGCTAGATACCCCTCGAATACTGGCACTTTCTTTGTCTTCCGATAGTTTTTCCATAGCTTCTTCTTCCAGCTACGGAACAGTTCAGCCATCTTCTTTAGAGTCCACTGCTTGACTTTGGCCCTCAATTTATTTGCGGCGTCTTCATTCTCACATTCTGGCAGGTTGAAATGTGACATGAGATCATTCCAAAGATTATCTTTGTACCTTTCGGCGACATAGTCACTATCGGCTGCCCCTTTGCGCTTGTTCCACTCCCGAACGCTGATCGGGACGTGATCCCTAACGAGAACTCCGCATTGCTTCTTGAATGTGTCAGTAGCATTCTTAGGAAGCTTGGGTTCACCCGTAGGCAATATCACCTCAAAGGTGTAATGCGTCCGTGCATCCAACTTTTTAGTCGGGCCTCGTTTCGTAGCTTTGCTCGATGTGGAGGCCTAAGAGGGAGAAACATTTGTCAAATTAATATATATGTATACAATATAGAGCTATCTCCAATATTTTTCACATATTACAAGTGATTGCCGAACTTCATATGAATACCTCGCCGGACTTTGTTATTTCTCCACCGGCTTCTCCATCAGTGGAGCTATCCCCTTCTCCGTCATTGGAGCTATCTCCTGCCCTGTCGGCTTCATCTTCGTGTCGGTCGACCTCCATTCCATCTCCGGAGGGGTTCAGAAACAACGACGGAGATTCAGCTGGTTCAATGTCGGGGGCGTCTTTGATTATATCTTCGAGAAGTTCTTCCTCTTCGAGGTTCCTGCTATGTGGATCCATAGTTTCTGCAAAATACCGACATTTGATTAACTAATAAATTATATTTCTATTTGCAAAATAATTCTATTTCTATTTGCAAAGTAATTCTATTTCTATTTGCAAAGTAATTCTATTTCTATTTGCAAAGTAATTCTATTTCTATTTGCAAAGTAATTCTATTTCTATTTGCAAAGTAATTCTATTTCTATTTGCAAAGTAATTCTATTTCTATTTGCAAAGTAATTCTATTTCTATTTGCAAAGTAATTCTATTTCTATTTCTATTTGCAAAGTAATTCTATTTCTATTTGCAAAGTAATTCTATTTCTATTTGCAAAGTAATTCTATTTCTATTTGCAAAGTAATTCTATTTCTATTTCTATTTGCAAAATAATTCTATTTCTATTTGCAAAGTAATTCTATTTCTATTTGCAAAGTAATTCTATTTCTATTTGCAAAGTAATTCTATTTCTATTTGCAAAGTAATTCTATTTCTATTTGCAAAGTAATTCTATTTCTATTTGCAAAGTAATTCTATTTCTATTTGCAAAGTAATTATATTTCTATTTAATTCTATTTCTATTTGCAAAGTAATTCTATTTTTTCTAACTTATTTCTTTTTGCAAAATAATTCTATTTCTAATTGCAAAGTAATTCTATTTCTATTTGCAAATTAATTCTATTTCTATTTGCAAAGTAATTCTATTTCTATTTAATTCTATTTCTATTTGCAAAGTAATTCTATTTTTTCTAACTTATTTCTATTTGCTATTTTTTCTAACTTATTTCTATTTGCTATTTTTTCTAACTTATTTCTATTTGCTATTTTTTCTAACTTATTTCTATTTGCTATTTCTATTACACACTAACAAATAATATAACCTAACAATTCTATCTAAAAATTCTAAAAAAAACCTAACCTAATAAAATTTAACCTAAAAAAACTTAACCTAATAAAATTTAACCTAATCTAATCTAACAAAAAAAAGGGGCGCCTCGGGTGGCTCGGGCGTCTCACCGAGCGAGAGAGGAGTGGTCGGACGGGTGGCGGAGGGGTGCGGCGCCGGCGGTGGCCGGAGGGGTGGCGGAGTGGGCGGTGGCTGGAGGAGTGGCGCGCGGCGCGGCTCGGGGGAGGCTCGGTGGCCGCGGGGGTGGGGCGGTGGCCGGAGGGGTGGCGGCGGGCGGCTCGGGGAGGGGTGGCGGCGGGCGGTGGCCGGAGGTGGCGGCTCGGGCGAGTTTTCCGGTGGCCGCAACGATCGGCAAAGCAACTCCTCGCGCGTGTCGACGGCAGAAACGGCTAAGTGCCGGGGAGGAAGAAGAGGGGGCTTATATACCACGCCCCCCTTTAGTCCCGGTTGGGGGCTCGAACCGGGACTAAAGGGTGCCTTTAGTCTCGGCTGGAGCCCCCAACCGGGACTAAAGGGTGGTGGGCGGTTGGCGCCCGAGCCCCCCCCCCTTTAGTCCTGGCTGGTGGCTCCAGCCGGGACTAAAGGCACAATAAATGCGCGCCAAAGCATAAAGTTTTTCAGGTTTTCATTTCAAATATCAATTTTTAATTTTGAATTGAATAACTAATGTATATTTTAGAATCTGATAAAACTATGAATATGAAAAGTGTTTGAAATTGAATAACTAATTCAAAAATATTTTATATTTTCAAAATTAATTATTTTAACTATCCAAACTATTAACTAGTTTGCCATTTTCAGTTAAAACTATATTAATTAATATTCTTTTTGTATATTTTAGAATTTGACGAAACTATGAATATGAAAAGTGTTTGAAATTGAATAACTAATTCAAAAATATTTTATATTTTCAAAATTAATTATTTTAACTATCCAAACTATTAACTAGTTTGCCATTTTCAATTAAAACTATATTAATTAATATTCTTTTTGTATATTTTAGAATTTGACAAAACTATGAATATGAAAAGTGTTTGAAATTGAATAACTAATTCAAAACTAATTTATATTTTCAAAATTAGTGAGTATAAAGAGCAGGATGGGAAAAGAACTAGTGAGCCGGCTTTTTTTCTAAAGAGCGGTGATGAACGATCCATACCATTATTCACATCCAGCCATCCATGTAACCGTGTCTGTCGTAGCCATGGAGAATCTTCATCATGCATTACATAAAAGGTTTAATACATTATTACATTATTGCACCAACAATCCTATCTATTATTTCTGTTTTCTCCTGGGTCGTAGCCATGGAGAATCTTCATCGTTCAGTAGGATGCTTGGGTCAGTTTTCACTTTGAAGGGCGGAATTTCATGAAACTTATTATAATCTACTGACATGTCTGTCTTGTCATCTACTCCCACGATGTTTCTTTTCCCTGAAAGAACTATGTGGCGCTTTGGCTCATCGGACGATGTCTTCTTTTGCTGATTTCTTTTTCTCGTTTTTGTAGACATGTCCTTCACATAGAAAACCTGAGCGACATCGTTGGCTAGGATGAATGGTTCGTCCATGTACGCAAGATTGTTGAGATCCACTGTTGTCATGCCGTACTTTTGGTCTACAACTACCCCGCCTCCTGTCAGCTTCACCCATTTGCACCGAAACAAAGGGATCTTAAAAGTAGGTCCATAGTTAAGTTCCCATATCTCCTCTATGTACCCGTAATATGTTTCCAAACAGTGCCCATTCTCGTCTGTTGCATCAAAGCGGACACCACTGTTTTGGTTGGTGCTCTTTTTATCTTGGGCAACTGTGTAAAATGTATTCCCATTTATCTCGTACCCTTGAAAAGTACATATAGTCAAAGATGGTGGCCTGGCCAAACAGTACAGCTGATCTCCAACGGTGTCGTCATTCATGAGATGTGTCTGCAACCAACTGCCAAAAGTCTTCTCATGTTCCCCTTTAATCCAAGAGTCAGCCTTCCCCGGGTTTTCGGAGCGTAGAATATTCTTGTGTCTCACGATATACGGAGCCACCACGGTGGAATTGTGTAGAACTGTGTAGTGTGCTTCAGAGAAAGAATGCCCATCCATACATACTTTTGCTTTCCTTCCTAGTGTGCCTTTTCCTGTCAGCCTACCCTCATACCGAGATTCAGGAACACCAATCGGCTTAAGGTCAGGAAGAAAGTCCACACAAAACTCAATGACCTCCTCTGTTCCATAGCCCTTGGAGATGCTTCCTTCTGGCCTAGCACGGTTACGAACATATTTCTTTAAGACTCCCATGAACCTCTCGAAGGGGAACATATTATGTAGAAACACAGGGCCGAGAATTCTAATCTCTTCGACTAGGTGAACTAGGAGGTGTGTCATTATATTGAAGAAGGATGGCGGGAACAACAACTTGAAGCTGACCAGACATTGGACCACATCAATCTGTAACCCTGATAGACATTCTCGATCGATTACCTTCTGAGAAATTGCATTGAGGAATGCACATACCTTCACAATTGCCAGGCGAACATTTTTCGGTAGAATTCCCCTCAATGCAACCGGAAGCAATTGCGTCATAAGCACGTGGCAGTCATGAGACTTTAGGTTTTGGAATTTTTTGTCTTTCATATTTACGATTCCCTTTATATTCGACGAGAAGCCAGTCAGGACCTTGATACTGAAAAGGACTTCAAAGAAGATTTCCTTCTCTTCCTTGGTAAGAGCATAGCTGGCACGCCCTTGAAACTGCCCTGGATGCATGCCATCTCTTCCTTTATGACGTTCCTGGTCCTCCTGTGCTTCCGGTGTATCTTTTGACTTCCCATACAAGCCCAGGAAGCCTAGAATATTCACGCAGAGATTCTTCGTCAGGTGCATCATGTCGATTGCGGAGCGGACCTCATGGACATCCCAATAGGGTAGCTCCCAAAATATAGATTTCTTCTTCCACATGGGTACGCGCTTATCAGGGCCGTTAGGAACAGGTTGGCTGCCAGGACCCTTTCCAAAGATTACTTTTAAATCTTTGACCATATCAAATACTTCAGCACCAGTACGGATGACAGGCTTCCCCCGGGGTTCTGCCTTGCCATTGAAATGCTTGCCTTTTTTCTTTAAGGGATGCTTGGGCAGAAGAAAACGACGATTGTACGGGTACACATTCTTCCTACATTTGTCCAGATATATACTTTCTGTCTGATTGAAACAGTGCATGCATGCATTGTATCCCTTGTTTGACTGTCCTGAAATGTTACTAAGAGCAGGCCAATCATTGATGGTTACGAAAAGCAACGCTCGAAGGTCAAATTCCTCTTGTTTGTGCTCGTCCCACACACGTACACCTGGTTCGGCCCACAGCTGTAAAAGTTCATCAACTAATGGCCTTAGGTACACATCAATGTCGTTGCCGGGTTGCTTTGGACCTTGGATAAGCACTGGCATCATAATAAACTTCCGCTTCATGCACAACCAAGGAGGAAGGTTGTAGATACATAGAGTAACGGGCCAGGTGCTGTGACTGCAACTCTGCTCCCCAAAAGGATTCATGCCATCTGTAATCAGACCAAACCATAAGTTCCTTGCGTCACCTGCAAATCTCGGGAACTCTCTCTCGATTTTTCTCCACTGCCGACCATCAGCGGGGTGCCTCAACTTATCGTCTTTCATACGATCTTCCATGTGCCATCGCAACAACTTCGCATGATCTTTATTTCTGAACAGACGTTTCAACCGTGCTATTATAGGAGCATACCACATCACCTTGGCAGGAACCCTCTTCCTGGGTGGCTCGCCCTCAATATCACCAGGGTCATCTTTTCTGATCTTATACCGCAATGCAGTGCATAACGGGCATTTATCCATATTCTCGTACTTCTCACCGCGGTAGAGGATGCAGTCATTAGGGCATGCATGTATCTTCTGCACGTCTAATCCTAGAGGGCAGACAAGCTTCTTTGCTTCGTACGTGCTGGCGGGCAATTCGTTCTTTCTTGGAAGCATCTTCTTCATCAGTACCAGCAACTTTTTGTTGTGGTCCAGTGTGCTACCCAGCTTCTTCTGGCCATCTTCACAAGTTGGGTACAACAATTTGTTGTGGTCCTGTAACATCTGCTCGAACTGCAACCTCTCCTTTTCTATGTCGCAGCCTCGCCGTGCATCAGAAATGACCCGGCCAAGATCATCAGCGGGCTCATCTGGTTCCCGTTCTTCACCCTGATCTTCTTCTTCATTGTCTTCCATTGCGGTATCGGCATACTCAGGGAACATAGATCGGTAGTTGTCATCATCGTTCTCTTCTTCTTCATCGTCGTCTTCCATCATAACCCATCTTTCTCCGTGCTTGGTCCAAACATTATAGCCCGACATAAAACCAGACCGAAGCAGGTGGCTCTGAATGACCCTTGAGGAAGTGTAATCCTTCTCGTTCTGACATTCAACACATGGACAAAACATATAGCCACCACCATGCTTGTTCGCATCGGCGGCATCTCGAAAAGAATGCACGCCTTCTCTATAAGCGGCTGTGCATCGATCACCGTACATCCATGGATGGCTCATCTGCGTTATACGACAGTATATCAAATACAATCATGATCCTAAAAATTAGTACCGCCCGGTCTAAACGAGGAAATATAGTTGCTAACCTTTTAGAATATGTAGAAATAAAGAGGAAGAGGTTTAAGCGTGGCTCGGGCATCTCATATCGTAGTTGTGTTCGGTGAACTGAAGCGGCATCGCTCTAACACACATTTCAACAAACACCTCTAGTGCATCCAAGAAAAATAGAGAGCTAGCACACACCCACACTCTTCCATCCAAGAAAAATGCAAGGAAGAGGGGAGAGGGGGGCTGTGGCCAATATATATAGGCAGAGGACTTTAGTCCCGGTTTGACACACAAACCGGGACTAAAGGTGGCGCACATGCGGGCTGCACACCGCATAGCCCTTTAGTCCCGGTTTGTGTCTCAAACCGGGACTAAAGGCTCGTTACGGGCCGGGACCAAAGCCTCGTGGGCGGCATTGCGATTTTGGGGCGACGTGGCCGGGCCTTTAGTTCCGGCCCAGATGGAGGCTGGGACTAAAGGGTCCAGGCCAAAGGCCCGTTTTCTACTAGTGCTCCCTGTATTTTTCCCCTATTTTTCTGGTGTGCATTACTTGTAGCCCAGTGCAAAATTGGATTTAAATGGATTGAGGGCAAAAAAATATTCATTATATGGCAGCAGGCCGAGATAATTCCTAACCTCCTGGATGTGGCACCCCTGGTAGGTCCCCCACCCATGAAAATTAGAGTGGTGATGTTTTGCACACTGCCTTTGGTGGCCCCTTCACAAAAAAGCACCTGTTTTGACCCCTCTGGACACCTGCAAAATGGGAAATGCATTTTTTATGTGGAAACTGAATAAACACTAGTTGCAAAAGTTGTTGGGAATACAAAGATGCAAATCTCCACCAAAAATGGGACCATGGTTCCATAGTTTGCTGTGGAACTTGCACAAACCATGGTCATCTGGCAAGGAAGACCAAGAGAACTCCTGCCTGCAAGCACCTCTCTATGAAAGAGTCCACCTGTGAACCCTTGGTATGGCATGTTTGGTATTTTTCCTAGGTGATGCATCACTCACCATGACTCCATGCATTGTTTTTCCATTTTTTTTGATTTTTTCTGAATTCCCCAGGCCCCCCTTCGAGATCTAGGTCAAACTCGCGGTGGCATCGATGTCTACCAGGTGGGGTGGGAACCATGGTTTGGTCTTGGTTCTAGGGTCCCACACCCACAGGGGACCTCCCTGTATTTTTCCCCTATTTTTCTGGTGTGCATTTCTTGTAGCCCTAGTGCAAAATTGGATTTAAATGGATTTAGGGCAAAAAATATTCATTATATGGCAGCAGGCTGAGATAATTCCTAACCTCCTGGATGTGGCACCCCTGGTAGGTACCCCACCCATGAAAATTAGAGTGGTGATGTTTTGCACACTGCCCCTGGTGGCCCCTTCACAAAAAGCCCCTGTTTTGACCCCTCTGACCACCTGAAAAATGGGAAATGCATTTTTTATGTGGAAACTAAAAAAACACTAGTTGCAAAAGTTATTGGGAATACAAAGATGCACATCTCCACCAAAAATGGGACCATGGTTCCACAGTTTGCTGTGGAACTTGCACAAACCAAGGTCATCTGGCAAGGAAGACCAAGAGAACTCCTGCCTGCAAGCACCTCTCTATGAAAGAGTCCACCTGTGAACCCTTGGGATGGCATGTTTGGTATTTTTCCTAGGTGATGCATCACTCACCATGACTCCATGCATTGTTTTTCCATTTTTTTGATTTTTTCTGAATTCCCCAAGCCCCCCTTCGAGATCTAGGTCAAACTCACGGTGGCATCGATGTCTGCCAGGTGGGGTGGGAACCATGGTTTGGTCTTGGTTCTAGGGTCCCACACCCACAGGGGACCTCCCTGTATTTTTCCCCTATTTTTCTGGTGTGCATTTCTTGTAGCCCAGTGCAAAATTGGATTTAAATGGATTTAGGGCAAAACATATTCATTATATGGCAGCATGCCAAGATAATTCCTAACCTCCTGGATGTTGCACCCCTGGTATGTCCCCCACCCATGAAAATTAGAGTGGTGATGTTTTGCACACTACCCTTGGTGGCCCCTTCACAAAAAAGCACCTGTTTTGACCCCTCCAGCCACCTGAAAAATGGGAAATGCATTTTTTATGTGGAAACTGGAAAAACACTAGTTGCAAAAGTCGTTGGGAATGTAAAGATGCACATCTCCACCAAAAATGGGACCATGGTTCCACTGTTTGCTGTGGAACTTGCACAAACCATGGTCATCTGGCAAGGAAGACCAAGAGAACTCCTGCCTGCAAGCACCTCTCTGTGAAAGAGTCCACCTGTGAAACCTTGGGATGGCAAGTTTGGTATTTTTCATAGGTGATGCATCACTCACCATGACTCCATGCATTGTTTTTCATTTTTTTGATTTTTTTCTGAATTCCCTAGGCCCCCATTCGAGGTCAAACTCGCGGTGACATCGATGTCTGCCAGGTGGGGTGGGAACCATGGTTTGGTCTTGGTTCTAGGGTCCCACACCCATAGGGGACCTTCCTGTATTTTCCCCTATTTTTCTGGTGTGCATTTCTTGTAGCCCGAGTGCAAAATTGGATTTAAATGGATTAGGGCAAAAAATATTCATTATATGGCAGCAGGCCGAGATAATTCCTAACCTCCTGGATGTGGCACCCCTGGTAGGTCCCCCCATAAAAATTAGAGTGGTGATGTATTACACACTGCCCTTGGTGGCCCCTTCACAAAAAAGCACCTGTTTTGACCCCTCCGGCCACCTAAAAAATGGGAAATGCATTTTTTATATGGAAACTGAAAAAACACTAGTTGCAAAAGTTGTTGGGAATGCAAAGATGCACATCTCCACCAAAAATGGTACCATGGTTCCACAGTTTGTTGTGGAACTTGCACAAACCATGGTCATCTGGCAAGGAAGACCAAGAGAACTCCTGCCTGGAAGCACCTCTCTGTGAAAGAGTCCACCTGTGAACCCTTGGGATGGCATGTTTGGTATTTTTCCTAGGTGATGCATCACTCACCATGACTCCATGCATTGTTTTTCCATTTTTTTGATTTTTTCTGAATTCCCCAGGCCCCCCTTCGAGATCTAGGCCAAACTCGCGGTGGCATCGATGTCTACCAGGTGGGGTGGGAACCATGGTTTGGTCTTGGTTCTAGGGTCCCACACCCATAGGGGACCTCCCTGTATTTTTCCCCTATTTTTCTGGTGTGCATTTCTTGTAGCCCCAGTGCAAAATTGGATTTAAATGGATTTAGGGCAAAAAATATTCATTATATGGCAGCAGGCCGAGATAATTTCTAACCTCCTGGATGTGGCACCCCCGGTAGGTCCCCCACCCATGAAAATTAGAGTGGTGATGTTTTGCACACTGCCCTTGGTGGCCCCTTCACAAAAAAACACCTGTTTTGACCCCTCCGGCCACCTGAAAAATGGGAAATGCATTTTTTATGTGGAAACTGAAAAAACACTAGTTGTAAAAGTTGTTGGGAATGCAAAGATGCACATCTCCACCAAAAATGGGACCATGGTTCCATAGTTTGTTGTGGAACTTGCACAAACCATGGTCATCTGGCAAGGAAGACCAAGAGAACTCCTGCCTGGAAGCACCTCTTTGTGAAAGAGTCCACCTGTGAACCCTTGGGATGGCATGTTTGGTATTTTTCCTAGGTGATGCATCACTCACCATGACTCCATGCATTGTTTTTCCATTTTTTTGATTTCTTCTGAATTCCCCAGGCCCCCTTCGAGATCTAGGTCGAACTCGCGGTGGCATCGATGTCTGCCAGGTGGGGTGGGAACCATGGTTTGGTCTTGGTTCTAGGGTCCCACACCCACAGGGGACCTCCCTGTATTTTTCCCCTATTTTTCTGGTGTGCATTACTTGTAGCCCCAGTGCAAAATTGGATTTAAATGGATTTAGGGCAAAAAAATATTCATTATATGGCAGCAGGCCGAGATAATTCCTAACCTCCTGGATGTGGCACCCCTGGTAGGTCCCCCACCCATGAAAATTAGAGTGGTGATGTTTTGCACACTGCCCTTGGTGGCCCCTTCATAAAAAAGCACCTGTTTTGACCCCTCAAGCCACCTAAAAAATGGGAAATGCATTTTTTATGTGGAAACTAAAAAACAACTAGTTGCAAAAGTTGTTAAGAATGCAAAGATGCACATCTCCACCAAAAATGGAACCATGGTTCCAAAGTTTGCTGTGGAACTTGCACAAACCGTGGTCATCTGGCAAGGAAGACCAAGAGAACTCCTGCCTGCAAGCACCTCTCTGTGAAAGAGTCCACCTGTGAACCCTTGGGATGGCATGTTTGGTATTTTTCCTAGGTGATGCATCACTCACCATGACTCCATGCATTGTTTTATCATTTTTTTGATTTTTTCTGAATTCCCCAGGCCCCCCTTCCAGATCTAGGTCAAACTCGCGGTGGCATCGATGTCTGCCAGGTGGGGTGGGAACCATGGTTTGGTCTTGGTTCTAGGGTCCCACACCCATAGGGGACCTCCCTGTATTTTTCCCCTATTTTTCTGGTGTGCATTTCTTGTAGCCCTAGTGCAAAATTGGATTTAAATGGATTTAGGGCAAAAAATATTCATTATATGGCAGCAGGCCGAGATAATTCCTAACCTCCTGGATGTGGCACCCCTTGTAGGTCCCCCACCCATGAAAATTAGAGTGGTGATGTTTTGCACACTGCCCTTGGTGGCCCCTTCACAAAAAAGCACCTGTTTTGACCCCTCCGGCCACCTGAAAAATGGGAAATGCATTTTTTATGTGGAAACTGAAAAAACACTAGTTGAAAAAGTTGTTGGGAATGCTAAGATGCACATCTCCACCAAAAATGGGACCATGGTTCCACTGTTTGCTGTGGAACTTGCACAAACTATGGTCATCTGGCAAGGAAGACCAAGAGAACTCCTGCCTGCAAGCACCTCTCTGTGAAAGAGTCCACCAGTGAACCCTTGGGATGGCACGTTTGGTATTTTTCCTAGGTGATCCATCACTCACCATGACTCCATGCATTGTTTTTCCATTTTTTTGATTTTTTTGAATTCCCCAGGCCCCCCTTTGAGATCTAGGTCAAACTTGCGGTGGCATCGATGTCTGCCAGGTGGGGTGGGAACCATGGTTTGGTCTTTGTTCTAGGGTCCCACACCCATAGGGGACCTCCCTGTCTTTTTCCCCTATTTTTTTGGTGTGCATTTCTTGTAGCCCCAGTGCAAAATTGGATTTAAATGGATTTAGGGCAAAAAATATTCATTATATGGCAGCAGACCGAGATAATTCCTAACCTCCTGGATGTGGCACCCCTGGTAGGGCCCCCACCCATGAAAATTAGAGTGGTGATGTTTTGCACACTGCCCTTGGTGGCCCCTTCACAAAAAAGCACCTGTTTTGACCCCTCCGGCCACCTGAAAAATGGGAAATGCATTTTTTATGTGGAAACTGAAAAACCACTAGTTGCAAAAGTTGTTGGGAATGTAAAGATGCACATCTCCACCAAAAATGGGACCATGATTCCACAGTTTGTTGTGGAACTTGCACAAACCATGGTCATCTGATAAGGAAGACCAAGAGAACTCCTGCTTGGAAGCACCTCTCTGTGAAAGAGTCCACCTGTGAACCCTTGGGATGGCATGTTTGGTATTTTTCCTAGGTGATGCATCACTCACCATGACTCCATGCATTGTTTTTCCTTTTTTTTTGTTTTTTTCTGAATTCCCCAGGCCCCCCTTCGAGATCTAGGTCAAACTCGCGGTGGCATCGATGTCTGCCAGGTGGGGTGGGAACCATGGTTTGGTCTTGGTTCTAGGGTCCCACACCCACATGGGCCTCCCTGTATTTTCCCCTATTTTTCTGGTGTGCATTACTTGTAGCCCCAGTGCAAAATTGGATTTAAATGGATTTAGGGCAAAAAATATTCATTATATGGCAGCAGGCCAAGATAATTACTAACCTCCTGGATGTGGCACCCCTGGTAGGTCCCCCACCCATGAAAATTAGAGTGGTGATGTTTTGCACACTGCCCTTGGTGGCCCCTTAACAAAAAAACACCTATTTTGACCCCTCCCGCCACCTGAAAAATGGAAAATGCATTTTTTATGTGGAAACTGAAAAAACACTAGTTGTAAAAGTTGTTGGGAATAAAAAGATGCACATCTCCACCAGAAATGGGACCATGGTTCCATAGTTTGCTGTGGAACTTGCACAAACCATGGTCATCTGGCAAGGAAGGCCAAGAGAACTCCTGCCTGCAAGCACCTCTCTGTGAAAGAGTCCACCTGTGAACCCTTGGGATGGCATGCTTGGTATTTTTCCTAGGTGATGCATCACTCACCATGACTCCATGCATTGTTTTTCCATTTTTTTTTTGATTTTTTCTAAATTCCCCAGGCCCCCCTTCGAGATCTAGGTCAAACTTGCGGTGGCATCGATGTCTGCCAGGTGGGGTGGGAACCATGGTTTGGTCTCGGTTCTAGGGTCCCAAACCCACAGGGGACCTCCCTGTATTTTCCCCCTATTTTTCCGGTGTGCATTTCTTGTAGCCCTAGTGCAAAATTGGATTTAAATGGATTTAGGGCAAAAAATATTCATTATATGGCAGCAGGCCGAGATAATTCCTAACCTCCTAGACTTGGCACCCCTGGTAGGTCCCCCACCCATGAAAATTAGAGTGGTGATGTTTTGCACACTGCCCTTGGTGGCCCCTTCACAAAAAGCACCTGTTTTGACCCCTTTGGCCACCTGAAAAATGGGAAATGCATTTTTTATGTGGAAACTAAAAAAACAATAGTTGCAAAAGTTGTTGGGAATGCAAAGATGCACATCTCCACCAAAAATGAGACCATGGTTCCACAGTTTGCTGTGGAACTTGCACAAACCATGGTCATCTGGCAAGGAAGACCAAGAGAACTCCTGCCTGGAAGCACCTCTCTGTGAAAGAGTCCACCTGTGAATCCTTGGGATGGCATGTTTGGTATTTTTCTTAGGTGATGCATCACTCAGCATGGCTCCATGCATTGTTTTTCCTTTTTTTCTGAATTCCCCAGGCCCCCCTTCAAGATCTAGGTCAAACTCGCGGTGGCATCGATGTGTGCCAGGTGGGGTGGAAACCATGGTTTGATCATGGTTCTAGGGTCCCACACCCACAGGGGACCTCCCTGTATTTTTCACCTATTTTTCTGGTGTGCATTTCTTGTAGCCCCAGTGCAAAATTGGATTTAAATGGATTTAGGGCAAAAAATATTCATTATATGGCAGCAGGCCGAGATAATTCCTAACCTCCTGGATGTGGCACCCCTGGTAGGTCCGCCACCCATGAAAATTAGAGTGGTGATGTTTTGCACACTGCCCTTGGTGGCCCCTTCACAAAAAAACACCTGTTTTGACCCCTCCGGCCACCTGAAAAATGGGAAATGCATTTTTTATGTGGAAACTAAAAAAACACTAGTTGCAAAAGTTGTTGGGAACGCAAAGATGCACATCTCCACCAAAAATGGGACCATGGTTCCATAGTTTGCTGTGGAACTTGCACAAACCGTGGTCATCTGGCAAGGAAGACCAAGAGAACTCCTGCCTGCAAGCACCTCTCTGTGAAAGAGTCCACATGTGAACCGTTGGGATGGCATGTTTGGTATTTTTCCTAGGTGATGCATCACTCACCATGACTCCATGCATTGTTTTTCCATTTTTTTTGATTTTTTCTGAATTCCCCAGGCCCCCTTCGAGATCTAGGTCAAACTCGCGGTGGCATCGATGTCTGCCAGGTGGGGTGGGGACCATAGTTTGGTCTTGGTTCTAGGGTCCCACACCCACAGGGGACCTCCTGTATTTCCCCCCTATTTTTCTGGTGTGCATTTCTTGTAGCCTAGTGCAAAATTGGATTTAAATAGATTTAGGGCAAAAAATATTCATTATATGGGAGCAGGCCGAGATCATTCCTAACCTCCTGGAGGTGGCACCCCTGGTAGGTCCGACACCCATGAAAATTAGAGTGGTGATGTTTTGCACACTGCCCTTGGTGGCCCCTTCACAAAAAACACCTATTTTGACCCCTCCGGACACCTAAAAAATGGGAAATGCATTTTTTTATGTGGAAACTGAAAAAACACTAGTTGCAAAAGTTGTTGGGAATGCAAAGATGCACATATCCACCAAAAATGGGACCATGGTTCCACAGTTTGTTGTGGAACTTGCACAAACCATGGTCATCTGGCAAGGAAGACCAAGAGTATTCCCGTCTGCAAGCACCTCTCTGTGAAAAGAGTCCACCTGTGAACCCTTGGGATGGCATATTTGGTATTTTTCCTAGGTGATGCATCACTCACCATGACCCCATGCATTGTTTTTCCATTTTTTGATTTTTTCTGAATTCCCCAGGCCCGCCTTCGAGATCTAGGCCAAACTCGCAGTGGCATCGATGTCTGCCAGGTGGGGTGGGAACCATGGTTTGGTCTTGGTTCTAGGGTCCCACACCCACAGGGGACCTCCCTGTATTTTCCCCTATTTTTTTGGTGTGCATTTCTTGTATCCCCAGTGCAAAATTGGATTTAAATGGATTTAGGGCAAAAAATATTCATTATATGGCAGCAGGCTGAGATAATTCCTAACCTCCTGGATGTGGCACCCCTGGTAGGTCCCCCACCCATGAAAATTAGAGTGGTGATGTTTTGCACACTGCCCTTGGTGGCCCCTTCACAAAAAAGCACCTGTTTTGACCCCTCCGGCCACCTGAAAAATGGGAAATGCATTTTTTATGTGGAAACTGAAAAAACACTAGTTGCAAAGGTTGTTGGGAATGCAAAGATGCACATCTCCACCAAAAATGGGACCATGGTTCCACAGTTTGCTGTGGAACTTGCAAAAACCATGGTCATCTGGCAAGGAAGACCAAGAGAACTCCTGCCTGCAAGCACCTCTCTGTGAAAGAGTCCAGCTATGAACCCTTGGGATGGCATGTTTGGTATTTTTCCTAGGTGATGCATCACTCACTATGACTCCATGCATTGTTTTTCCATTTTTTGATTTTTTCTGAATTCCCCAGGCCCCCTTCGAGATCTAGGTCAAACTCGTGGTGGCATCGATGTCTGCCAGGTGGGGTGGGAACCATGGTTTGGTCTTGGTTCTAGGGTCCCACACCCACAGGGGACCTCCCTGTATTTTTCCCAATTTTTCTGGTGTGCATTTCTTGTAGCCCAGTGCAAAATTGGATTTAGGGCAAAAAATATTCATTATATGGCAGCAGGCCGAGATAATACCTAACCTCCTGGATGTGGCACCCCTGGTAGGACCCCCACCCATGGAAATTAGAGTGGTGATGTTTTGCACACTGCCCTTGGTGCCCCCTTCACAAAAAAGCACCTGTTTTGACCCCTTCGGCCACCTGAAAAATGGAAAATGCATTTTTTATGTGGAAACTAAAAAACACTAGTTGCAAAAGTTGTTGGGAATGCAAAGATGCACATCTCCACCAAAAATGGGACCATAGTTTCCACAGTTTGCTGTGGAACTTGCACAAACCATGGTCATCTGGTAAGGAAGACCAAGAGAACTCCTGCCTGCAAGCACCTCTCTGTGAAAGAGTCCACCTGTGAACCGTTGGGTTGGCATGTTTGGTATTTTTCCTAGGTGATGCATCACTCACCATGACTCCATGCATTGTTTTTCCATTTTTTTGATTTTTTCTGAATTCCCCAGGCCCCCCTTCGAGATCTAGGTCAAACTCGCGGTGGCATCGATGTCTACCAGGTGGGGTGGGGACCATGGTCCGGTCTTGGTTCTAGGGTCCCACACCCACAGGGGACCTCCTGTATTTTCCCCCTATTTTTCTGGTGTGCATTTCTTGTAGCCCAGTGCAAAATTGGATTTAAATAGATTTAGGGCAAAAAATATTCATTATATGGGAGCAGGCCGAGATAATTCCTAACCTCCTGGATGTGGCACCCCTGGTAGGTCCGCCACCCATGAAAATTAGAGTGGTGATGTTTTGCACACTGCCCTTGGTGGCCCCTTCACAAAAAAGCACCTGTTTTGACCCCTCCGGACACCTAAAAAATGGGAAATGCATTTTTTTATGTGGAAACTGAAAAAACACTAGTTCCAAAAGTTGTTGGGAATGCAAAGATGCACATCTCCACCAAAAATGGGACCATGGTTCCACAGTTTGCTGTGGAACTTGCACAAACCATGGTCATCTGGCAAGGAAGACCAAGAGAATTCCCTCCTGCAAGCACCTCTCTGTGAAAAGAGTCCACCTGTGAACCCTTGGGATGGCATATTTGGTATTTTTCCTAGGTGATGCATCACTCACCATGACTCCATGCATTGTTTTTCGATTTTTTTGATTTTTTCTGAATTCCCCAGGCCCCCTTCGAGATCTAGGTCAAACTCGCGGTGGCATCGATGTCTGCCAAGTGGGGTGGGAACCATGGTTTGGTCTTGGTTCTAGGGTCCCACACCCATAGGGGACCTCCCTGTATTTTTCCCCTATTTTTTTGGTGTGCATTTCTTGTATCCCCAGTGCAAAATTGGATTTAAATGGATTTTGGGCAAAAAATATTCATTATATGGCAGCAAGCCGAGATAATTCCTAACCTCCTAGATGTGGCACCCCTGGTAGGTCCCCCACCCATGAAAATTAGAGTGGTGATGTTTTGCACACTGCCCTTGGTGGCCCCTTCACAAAAAAGCACCTGTTTTGCCACTCCGGCCACCTGAAAAATGGGAAATGCATTTTTTATGTGGAAACTGAAAAAACACTAGTTGCAAAGGTTGTTGGGAATGCAAAGATGCACATCTCCACCAAAAATGGGAACATGGTTCCACAGTTTGCTGTGGAACTTGCAAAAACCATGGTCATCTGGCCAGGAAGACCAAGAGAACTCCTGCCTGCAAGCACCTCTCTGTGAAAGAGTCCACCTATGAACCCTTGGGATGGCATGTTTGGTATTTTTCCTAGGTGATGCATCACTCACCATGACTCCATGCATTGTTTTTCCATTTTTTGATTTTTTCTGAATTCCCCAGACCCCCTTCGAGATCTAGGTCAAACTCGTGGTGGCATCGATGTCTGCCAGGTGGGGTGGGAACCATGGTTTGGTCTTGGTTCTAGGGTCCCACACCCACAGGGGACCTCCCTGTATTTTTTCCCTATTTTTCTGGTGTGCATTTCTTGTAGCCCAGTGCAAAATTGGATTTAGGGCAAAAAATATTCATTATATGGCAGTAGGCCGAGATAATACCTAACCTCCTAGATGTGGCACCCCTGGTAGGACCCCCACCCATGGAAATTAGAGTGGTGATGTTTTGCACACTGCCCTTGGTGGCCCCTTCACAAAAAGCACCTGTTTTGATCCCTCCGGCCACCTGAAAAATGGGAAATGCATTTTTTATGTGGAAACTAAAAAAACACTAGTTGCAAAAGTTTTTGGGAATGCAAAGATGCACATCTCCACCAAAAATGGGACCATAGTTCCACAGTTTGCGGTGGAACTTGCACAAACCATGGTCATCTGGCAAGGAAGACCAAGAGAACTCCTGCCTGCAAGCACCTCTCTGTGAAAGAGTCCACCTGTGAACCCTTGGGATGGCATGTTTGGTATTTTTCCTAGGTGATGCATCACTCACCATGACTCCATGCATTGTTTTTCCATTTTTGGATTTTTTCTGAATTCCCCAGGCCCCCCTTCGAGATCTAGGTCAAACTCGCGGTGGCATCGATGTCTGCCAGGTGGGGTGGGAACCATGGTTTGGTCTTGGTTCTAGGGTCCCACACCCATAGGGGACCTCCCTGTATTTTCCCCCTATTTTTCTGGTGTGCATTTCTTGTAGCCCCAGTGCAAAATTGGATTTAAATGGATTTAGGGCAAAAAAATATTCATTATATGGTGACAGATGCACATGATGCTGTCAGGATGCCCTTTTAGCCACTTAGACAATGGAAAATGCACAAGTATCATTGACTGCAGTCGCTTCCCTTCCCTGTCCTCTTCTCCACCCTTTCTCAGCACCCACCCCACACTATGGAGGATTTGGATCTACCCCTCTTCCTGGTCCGCTGTTGCCGCCCTCGCCGATGTTTGTACGAGCCACCGCCTTGGTCGCCATGACCCTCGTGGTAAGCTGCATGATACGTCTCTAACGTATCTATAATTTTTGATGCTCCATGCTTACTTTTACACCATTTGCTTAGTGTTTTGTTACACTTCATGGCGTTTTTATGCATTTTCCGGGACTAACCTATTAACGAGATGCCACAGTGCCAGTTCCCTGTTTTCTGCTGTTTTTGTGTTTCAAAAAAGTTACACAGGAAATATTCTCGGAATTGGACGAAACAAAAGCCAAACATCCAGAAATTCACCGAAGCTTCCAGAGAACCGAAGAGGAGACGGAGTGGGGCCACGAGGGGCCCACACAACAGGGCAGCGCGGCCCAGGGCTAGGCCGCGCCCCCTTTGTGTGTGGCCGCCTCGGTCCACTTCTGACGATGCCCCTTCGCCTATAAAGACCCCCCGATGGGAAAAACCTAAACACCCGATCACTTTTCCAGAAACACATCGCGATCCGCCGCCGTCGTCGACCCGAGATTGGGAGGGTCCAGAAGCTCTTCCCGGCACCCTGCCGGAGAGGGGAATCACCACCAGAGGTCTTCTTCATCGCCATGCTTGCCTCCGGCGTGATGAGTGAGTAGTCTACCTTGGACTATGGGTCCATAGCAGTAGCTAGTTGGTTGTCTTTTCCACCATGTCCTTCATGTTTAGATCTCGTGAGCTGCTTTACATGATCGAGATCACCGTTATGTAATTCTACATGTTGTGTTTGTTGGGATCCGATGAATATTGGTGTTATGATTGAGTTGATGTGCTGAATATTATCTTATGTTATCTCTATGTTGATTATGATCTTGCATGCTCTCCGTTGTTAGTAGCTATCTTGGCCGAGTAGATACTAGTGACTCCAAGAGGGGGTATTTATGCTCGATAGTTGGGTTCATGCCTCTATTTAATCTGGGGGAGTGATAGAAACCTCTAAGGTTCTAGATGTGTTGTTGCCACTAGGGAGAAAACAACATTCATATGCTCAAGGGCATATGCTTTGTTTACATTACACACTTTGCTTAATGCAGTTATCTGTTGTTCGCAACTTAATACTTGTGGAGTTCTCGGATTGATTCGCCACAAGTGGATTATTAGTCATAGATGCAGTTGGATGGCGGTCTATGTATCTTGTTGTAATGCCCAGAGTAAATCTCATAGTGATCCTCTCGACATATCACGTTGTCTTTATTCTATCAATTGCCCAACTGTAATTTGTTTACCCAGCATGTGTTATTTTATCTTATGGAGAGACACCGCTAGTGAACTGTGGACCCCGGTCCTATTTCCATTATATTGCTATCACCTGTTTACTTTACTCACACTGTTTACTTTACTCGCATACTACTATTGCTTTCCACTCGATACGCTCATACCTTTGTTTCAAGCAAACCGGTGAGATTGACAACCTCATCGTAAGTTGGGAACAAAGTATTTGGTTGTGTTATGTGCAGGTTCCACGTTGCTACTAGTTGAAGACGGGCTAACAAGAAATCGTTAACGGCGCCCTTGTTGGAGTGTCACTAGGCTAGCAAGCATCACCTTCTTGAGTTTGGCTTTTTCCTACTGGATTCAAGGTAGTCAGAATCCCGATCCAAATCCTGGAATCCTATGATTTTACGACCCTACAACATCATGTCGATCCAAATCCCACTATGAATCCCAACCTGATAGAATCCATGTTGAGTCCCAATCCAAATCATAGAATCCTATACAATATTGCAAAATCTCGATCCTCTTTATGGACTTTACCGATGCTAAACGATTAGTTGAGTCATCCTCTTAACTGTAGTAGTATACTATGTCAATCTCCCAAGCCATTTGCACTTGCTGCACGATCCTTTATTTATCTCCCAAGCCCCAATGATTAACCGATAGGATCTTTCGTCTCCCTTAAAGAAAATCTTACAATAGCAAAGCTATGTCCTCCTCTTACAAACACTCAATTCATCTTTCCATAGCATATTGTAAGAAAGTTTGGAGACATGATATGATTGATCGGTGTCTAAAGTAGGCCTCATAAGAAGGATCCATCAACATAGATTGCTAGAGACCTGAATGTCAAACACTCTAGATCGGCTTGGAAAGTGGCATGCTACTTCAATACTTTAATGTTTTTATTTAATAAATTTGTAATTTGATGATTCTGAAGGTATGTACTTTTTTCACTGATATATGTTCCATATTTATATACAAAATGAATAAAAATACACGTAACTTTTATAGAAGTAGTACATATATATTTGTGATATAATATATATATCAAATTATTAAGATGCAATACCATACATAGTATACTTTGTGTATGCTCTCACCAAGGTCTCAACAGTAATTACATGGAAGGGTTAATTATACATTGTATTTTTATTGAAAAACTTAAACTAGTGAGGTTTCTTTACTTTTTTTGGATATATTAGTGTAAATCATATTGCTAGAAATTTCAATTCTTAGTATTTTCACATTTTCTATACTAGCATACAATTTTTTTGCATGGATAAACTCTTGGCTGAAAAATCTAGTAGAATCCAGAATTCTACGATTCGATTCTACGACTCGATTCTGTTGGAGGAAAATCGATCCGACTCCGAATCCCGACTCTGACTACCTTGACTAGATTGATAACCTTGGTTTCATAACTGAGGGAAAGCTTTCTGCTATATTCATCAAACCTTCTCTTGGGGTTCCCAACTGGCCGGTCATTTACTTCATCAACTACACGCCAACAAGTTCTCTGGCACTATTCAACACCGCGCCATCAATAGCAATCATGTACTTTCTGGTGCCGTTGCCAGGGAAAAAGAAGACTTCTACAAGGGGAGTTTCACACGCACATCCTTTACTTTGTTTTAAGTTTTGATTTACTTTATTTTTACTTGCATCGTTTTTATCAAAAACACACAAAAATTAGTTTCCTTATAGTTGTTTTTACTTGTCTGCTTTTAGCTTTGCTAGAATGGCTACTCATGAGAACACCAAGTTGTGTGATTTTACTAGCACTAATAATAGTGATTTTATCTGCACTCATATTGCGCCACCTGCTCCTGCTACTGATTTTTATGAGATTAAGCCTGCTTTGTTGAACCTTGTTATGAAAGAGCAATTTTCTGGTGCTAGTACTGATGATGCTGCTGCTCATCTCAAAAATTTTGTTGAGCTATGTGAGATGCAGAAATATAAGTATGTAGAGAGTGATATTATTAAGCTTAAGTTGTTTCCTTTTTCTTTGAGAGGAAAAGCTAAGGATTGGCTGCTGTCTTTGCCAAAAAATAGTATTGATTCTTGGGCTAAGTGTAAGGATGCTTTTATTGGTAGATACTATCATCTTGCTAAGATTATAGCTTTGCGTAGCAATATTATGAAGTTTAGCCAGTTTGATAATGAACATGTTGCTCAAGCTTGGGAAAGAATGAAATCTATGATAAAGAATTGTCCCACTCATGGACTGACTACTTGGATGATTGTCCAAACTTTTTATGCAGGACTGAATTTTTCTTCAAGGAACCTATTGGATTCAGCTGCTGGAGGCACTTTTATGTCCCTTACCTTGGGCGCCACAATGAAGCTTCTTGACAATATGATGGTAAATTACTCTGAATGGCACACCGAGAGAGCTCCACAAGGTAAGAAGGTAAATTCTGTTGAAACCTCTTCCTTGAGTGATAAGATTGATGCTATTATGCTTATGCTTTCTAATGATAGGACTCATGTTGATCCTAATAATGTTCCTTTAGCCTCTTTGGTTGCTCAAGAAGAGCATGTTGATGTAAACTTCATTAGAAATAAAAAATTTAACAACAATGCTTATAGGAACAATTTTGCTAGTAACAATTATAGGCCGTTTCCTTCTAATGGTGATAATAGCTATCTTGGTAGATCTAAAATGCCTAGTGAAGAAAGGATTTTTGAACTTGAAAAGGCTACCAAGAATTTTATGCAGGCGCAATATGAGCAGAACAGGGCTTTCACCAATACTATGGAGGAGCAATCAACTCTATTGAGGACTATTAGTCATCAACTTGAAAATTTAAACAAGGCTATTCCTGAGTTGCAAGCTAAGGTTTCCAAAGCTGAAACCGATATTTCGTCTTTGTCTAATGCGCAATCTTCTTTGGTTAACAGAATGTCCGCTAAGCCTGATCCTTTTGCCACTGCTAATGCTATCCAAGTTAGAATTGATGAAAATGTTAGGATGCTAGCAGAATTGCATGCCAGGTGGGAAAGAGAAGATGAGATGGCTAGGAAGATGAAGGTATGTACCATTACTACCTCTAATGATGTTGCTCCAAATGCTAGCAATCCTCTTACTTTGATTGGTGTAGAGAGAACTCCTACTCCTAGTGTTAAAAAGCCTAAAACAGCAAAAACTTTTTCTCAAAAGAGTGCTGAAATTTTTCGGAGTGTAGGAGATGATAGCTCTATTTCCTTTAATGATTTTGATGTTGATGACTGCAATATATCTGAAGTTATTTTGTTCTTGCAAAAGCTTTCTTTGACTCCCAATGCTAGTTTTTTAAATGTTGCTTTTACTAAGCATATTACCAATGCTCTCATGAAAATTAGGGATGAAAAGTTGAAGCAAAAAGCTTCTATTCCCAAGAAGTTAGAAGATGGTTGGGAACCCATCATTGATATGCATGTTAATGGTTTTGATTGCCATGCTTTATGTGATCTAGGTGCTAGTATTTCTATTATGCCTAGAAAAATTTATGACATGCTTGATTTACCACCGCTTGAAAAGTGTTATTATGATGTTCCTATTGCTGATGTTGCTAAGAAGAAACCTTTGGGAAGGATTAATGATGTTCTTATTATGGTTAACAATAACCTTGTTCCCGTTGATTTTCTTGTCATGGATGTTGAAAGCAATGCTTCATGTTCTATTATTTTGGGAAGACCCTTTCTTCGAACTGTAGGTGCCATCATTGATATGAGGGAAGGCACCATCAAATATCAATTCCCACTCAAGAAAGGTATGGAACACTTCCCTAGGAAGAGAAAGAAATTTCTTTTTGACTCTATCCTTAGAGCAAATTATGAGCTTGATGCCTCATCACTTGATATTACTTGATTCGCACTTTCTGCGCCTAGCTCAAAGGCGTTAAAGAAAAGCACTCTTGGGAGATAACCCAATGTTTTTTTACTTTCAGTTCTTTTTCTTTTAATTGAGTCTTGGAAGTTATTACTACTGTAATAATCTCTCCTTATCCTTTTTATTTCGTTTTTGTGCCAAGAGAAGCCTCTAATTTGAGTGAGGTAAGATTTGGGGATGTTGCTGTCCTGAAACAGTTTTCGGTGCTGCACCATAAAAATTCGTGAAAATTCTCAGAATATCTTTTGGACCTGCGATTTCTTGTGCATATGCCCCAGGTTATATCCAAACTTTCATTATTTATACATTTTTTTATTTTAGCAACAGAAAATCCTCTAAAAATTAGACCTTTGTTAGCTGTTCTGTTTTGACAGATTTCTGCCAATATTTGTGTTTGCTGCTTTATCGCTTTCTTTTTGAGTTCTTTTGATCACGGAACTTTTGGGGAAGTTGCTACAGTAGTATATGCTTTATATGTGGTGGTTTTGAGTTGAAACCTGAAGCAAAAAGGGTTGATTCAATGTTATGCTTACACTAATGTTGCTAATAGAATTGTGTTTAGTTTTGTATGAAGGAAGTTTTCAAGTGTAGGGATTGGAGAATGATGAGATGAGTTGAAGAATGGACAAAAGCTCAAGCTTGGAGATGCCCATGTCACCCCAAGAAATATCCAAGAGGTACAAGCATCAAATCTTGGGGATGCCCCCGAGGCACCCTTTCTTCATCGGCAAAAATCAGATCACCTTTCAACACACTATATTTTTATTGCTTCATGCATTATGCATTTTTCTTGGAGCGTCAGTTGTTTTTAGTTTTCAGTTTTGTTTAGTTTTGTTTGGTGCAATAAATGGTTGGACCCCAACAAATTCCTTTTGGAGAAGTTGCCTTGCTTTTCATTTGCCAAGAACACACCGTTTTTCACTCTTATCATTTCAACGAGTGTTCTCTTTTTCTAGAACTGCGTTTAGCTTTCGTTTTTTTTTGCCTTGATTTGTGTTCAGATCTTGTTATATATTTTTATTAACGTGTATTTTGACCTCTGGTCCATGATGGTTTTCATCAAAAGAGTTGTTTCAAAAAAGTTTGAATGGTGTTGGAAAAGAGAAAAAGCTTTATGCAAAAAAGTGGTACAATAAGGAGCTTATGTAGACTGCGGCCTAGGCTTTTGCATGTTGTGCTTGATGTCTTTTTGATAGTATGCTTAGTGGTTTTGCTGTAGCATGAGTTGTCTCAAATGACTGAGATTGCTTAATGAGCCTTTGAAAAATCATGCGTTGTTTTATTTATTTGGAAGCATTATTTTGGTTTTCTCCTTTGATGCTTTATTTGGGTTGACTTGGCGCATGCTCACACATGTTTGACTCATACAAAGTCGCCATAAGCCTCTATGATAATTTAGTTTTTGACTTTTGATGCCATCTTATGCTTCTTTTAATGTTGCTTTGTCGCTATGCATGATTATGGCCGTTATTGCTCTCTTAGTTGGTTGCTCCCAGTCTTTTGCTAGCCCTCATTTTGTACTGAGTATGAGCTCTACTCGTGCATCCAACTCCTAAAAACCAAGTTTGCCATTGTGTCCACTATAAATTCCTATGCATGGTATTTTTAAGCCATTCCAAGTAAATTTTCATGTGCTACCTTTCAAAACTTTCAACTACTTCTAATTTTGTGCCACTGTTTTACCTCATGGGGACGTAGTGGTCGGAATTGTTATCTTCCATATTAAATTAAGTACCCCTCGACTAGGCAGCTTCATTTGCTCATCATTAATTTTGCAAGAGAGCTGGTCAGACCATTGCAATCTAATTCTAAAAAAGAAAAAAAAGGCACTCCTCCATGGTATGTGAATGTTGGTGGGCACCCGATGGAGTCGGTTAGCCATGGTTTGATAAAGGCAAAAAGGTGGGGAGGAGTGCCAAAGCTTTATAAAAAAGCACCAATGTGCCAAATTTTCAAAGAACTCGGAACCGCTCTCACTTGTTTATTATGGAAGATAGTAATACCCCATTGCCAGTCGTTGACATGAAACAACCACCTCTCAAAACCCAATTTTTATCTCTCTGTTTTACAAATGAAAAGCTCTAGCACATGTTTAATCACTACTTCCCTCCGCGAAGGGCCTTTCTTTTACTTTTTATGTTGAGTCACCACCTTCTACCTTTATGCACCATCTAAGAGAGCATAGTTGTCATTCTGAGTATAATGTGCATTGTCCCAAAGTTTTCATTGATTGATTCATGATGTTGGTTTCACTTGTTCTTAAATTACTTGTATCTAGTCGCCCTCTTAAACTTAAAGGTGTCCTATGCATTTATGTTTTGCTCTCTCATGAAGGACAAGCTGAAAACCATTTGTATGTTTTTCCATATGATTTGAACACACGTTTGACTTTCATTGTTTCATTTTCATGATCTTTCATTTGTGTTCTTTTTCATGTTATAACATGGTTGCTAAGTTTCTTCTATCAAGATTATATCTTTCATGCCCATGTTTTAAGTTCTTTTGATCCCAGCGCACAACGCTTACATAGATGATCAAGATTGTGTAGGTGCATGTCACCTCAAAAATTATTTCTTTTGTTATCACTTACCTACTCGAGGACGAGCATGAGTTAAGCTTGGGGATGCTGATACGTCTCTAACGTATCTATAATTTTTGATGCTCCATGCTTATTTTTACACCATTTTCTTAGTGTTTCGTTACACTTCGTGGCATTTTTATGCATTTTTCGGGACTAACCTATTAACGAGATGCCACAGTGCCAGTTCCTTGTTTTTTGCTATTTTTGTGTTTCAGAAAAGTTACACAGGAAATATTCTCAGAATTGGACAAAACAAAAGCCAAACATCCAGAAATTCACCGAGGCTTCCAGAGAACCGAAGAGGAGCCGGAGTGGGGCCACGAGGGGCCCACACAACAGGGCGGCGCAGCCCAGGGCTAGGCCGCACCCCCTATGTGTGTGGCCGCCTCGGTCTACTTCTGACGATGCCCCTTCGCCTATAAAGACCCCCCGACGGGAAAAACCTAAACACCCGATCACTTTTCCAGAAACACATCGCGATCCGCTGCCGTCATCGACCTAAGATCGGGAGGGTCCAGAAGCTCTTCCCGGCACCCTGCCGGAGAGGGGAATCGCCACCGAAGGTCTTCTTCATCGCCATGCTTGCCTCCGGCGCGATGAGTGAATAGTCTACCTCGGACTATGGGTCCATAGCAGTAGCTAGTTGGTTGTCTTCTCCACCATGTGCTTCATGTTTAGATCTCGTGAGCTGCCTTACATGATCGAGATCACCGTTATGTAATTCTACATGTTGTGTTTGTTGGGATCCGATGAATATTGGTGTTATGATTGAGTTGATGTGCTGAATATTATCTTATGTTATCTCTATGTTGTTTATGATCTTGCATGCTCTCCGTTGTTAGTAGCTATCTTGGCCGAGTAGATACTAGTGACTCCAAGAGGGGGTATTTATGCTCGATAGTTGGGTTCATGCCTCTATTTAATCTGGGGGAGTGACAGAAACCTCTAAGGTTGTAGATGTGCTATTGCCACTAGGGAGAAAACAACATTCATATGCTCAAGGGCATATGCTTTGTTTACATTACACACTTTGCTTAATGCAGTTATCTGTTGTTCGCAACTTAATACTTGTGGAGTTCTCGGATTGATTCGCCACAAGTGGATTATTAGTCATAGATGCACTTGGATGGCGGTCTATGTATCTTGTTGTAATGCCCAGATTAAATCTCATAGTGATCCTCTCAACATATCACGTTGCCTTTATTCTATCAATTGCCCAACTGTAATTTGTTTACCCAGCATGTGTTATTTTATCTTATGGAGAGACACCGCTAGTGAACTGTGGACCCCGGTCCTATTTCCATTATATTGCTATCACCTGTTTACTTTAGTCGCATACTACTATTGCTTTCCACTCGATACGCTCATACCTTTGTTTCAAGCAAATCGGTGAGATTGACAACCTCATCGTAAGTTGGGAATAAAGTATTTTGTTGTGTTGTGTGCAGGTTCCACGTTGCTACTAGTTGAAGACGTGCTAACAAGAAATTGTTAACGGCGCCCTTGTTGGAGTGTCACTAGGCGAGCAAGCATCACCTTCTTGAGTTTGGCTTTTTCCTACTGGATTGATAACCTTGGTTTCATAACTGAGGGAAAGCTTGCTGCTATATTCATCAAACCTTCTCTTGGGGTTCCCAACTGGCCAGTTATTTACTTCATCAACTACACGCCAACAAGTTCTCTGGCACTATTCAACACTGCGCCATCAATAGCAATCACTGCACCCCCTCAAGCTATGTGTTTGGTTTCGGATCTGTGAAAGGCCATTTTCTATCCGATTCGGTCGCTTTATGTAAGTTAACGTTGATTTTCTCTAGAACTTGTGGACATGTAGGACCCCAGGGAAGCGGATCATGCCCCGCGAACCTGCGAAGACCCCACATTCGCAGTTTAGCGTCGAGCTATGAAGAACTTTGCCGTGTCCACAAACTTGAGCCGCTCAAGTGCGTCGCCTTCGAGGGGACTGATACGGGGCAAAAATTATACAAGTGCTCACTGCAGAATGTGAGTCCTTCTATGTGCACGTTAGCAGTGGAAAAGCATCAATGTTTACTTCAGTTGGAGATAATATTGCCTTGTTTAAGTTGATCTATTGCCTTGTTCAGATAAGATTATGTGCATGAGATTTTACCTTCAAACTTCTAACTGCAATTTTGTGGGCATGTAATTCCACTGTTTCTTTCAGTTATACATAATATTATAGTTACCCTTTGTACGTCTATGTCCTCTTCTATTACTACTCATGTGTAGGTTGCTTACGAATTACTTGCTTCACTGATTACTATCTTGCCACTTAGTAATATCTTTCATGTGTATTTGCGTATAAATTACTTGCTTCACTGAGTACTATCTTGTGTTACGTAGGGGCAGGGTGAAAGCTACAATTTCCCCTTCGATTCTTTAGTTTATTGTTTGGTATAGTAATTAAAAGCAATTGGATGCACATGACTAACTTGCTGGAAGTAATTAAATAATTGATGCGCATGACTAAATTGCTGCACACTTAGTATTATCTTGCTGCACTTAGTTCTTTCAAGTGTATTTGCGTATGAATTACTTGCTGCATTGAGTCCTATCTTATGTTACGTAATGGCATGAGCATTTTTCATTTCTTTTTCTATAGGAAGAGAACAACAGTGGGTTTGTTTGGGTAGATCAAGAGTGGCCAGACACACTAAAGAATGCACAATCACGACTATGGGGATTGTACCATTCTAGCAATACTGCGAGAAGTGCTGACAAAATTATACTAGCTGAGCTAGAGAAGAAGAATTCCGCTCTATGCGCCGAGAAGGCTGTGCTTATGGAAGAAAAATATGGATGAAATGGAGAAAAAAATGAAGTTGCAGTGGGTGCTAAAGCGCGCACATGATGTTGTACGGATGTTGAACAGAGCGGGATGGAACGCCCAAACCGACAAGGTGAAAAGGATCAAGGCAATCATCGAAGAGCCATTGTTCAAAGAATTGCCAAATGATGCTAAGTTAGATGAGGAGTTAGATCCTGAGACGAACCTTTGTTGAGCCATTTTTCAAAGAATCGCCAAATCATCAGTAGAGGTATCACGAGATTACCGTAGCTAAGAATTATTTGCTATCTGCTATTTGCTCGATGCAATTAGCACGAACCTATGGTTTAATGTTACCTAATGTAACCAGTGAGTCGCAATGATGAATTGTAAGTGCTATGTGTCATTTATTTATTTGTTTACCCATGGAAGGGAACTCCTCCATCTATGGCTACTGAACTAGTCGCCAGAGTAGAGTGAGCGATGATGATGCAACTGACATCTCTTGAGCACGCCTAGTCAGACTGCGGCGTTGATATGTCTCCAACGTATCTATAATTTTTGATGCTCCATGCTTGTTTTTACACCATTTGCCTAATGTTTCGTTACACTTCATGGCACTTTTATGCATTTTCCGGAACTAACCTATTAACGAGTTGCCACAGTACCAGTTCCCTGTTTTCTGCTGTTTTTGTGTTTCAGAAGTGATACACAGGAAATATTCTCGGAATTGGACGAAACAAGTTCCTGAAGTCTTATTTTACCCGGAAGCTTCCAGAGATCCGAAGGAGAGAAGGAGAGGGGCCACCAGGGGCCCACACGCTAGGGTGGCGCGGCCAGCCCCTGGCCCGCGCCACCAAGGTGTGAGGCCACCTGGGCCCTCCTCTGACATCGCCCCTTCGCCTATAAAGACCCCCCGACGGAAAAAACCTAAGTACCCGATCACTTTTCCAGAACACATCGCGATCCGCCGCCGCCGTCGACCCGAAGATCGGGAGGGTCCAGAAGCTCTTCCCGGCACCCTGCCGGAGAGGGGAATCGCCACCGAAGGTCTTCTTCATCACCATGCTTGCCTCCGGAGCGATGAGTGAGTAGTCTACCTTGGACTATGGGTCCATAGCAGTAGCTAGATGGTTGTCTCCTCCACCATGTGCTTCATGTTTAGATCTCATGAGCTGCCCTACATGATTGAGATCACCGTTATGTAATTCTACATGTTTGGTTTGTTGGGATCCGATGAATATTGGTGTTTATGATTAAGTTGCTGTATTGAATATTATATTTTGTTATCTCTATGTTGTTTATGATCTTGCATGCTCTCCGTTGTTAGTAGCTATCTTGGCCGAGTAGTTGCTAGTGACTCCAAGAGGGGGTATTTATGCTCGATAGTGGGTTCATGCCTCTATTTAACCTGGGGGAGTGACAGAAACCTCTAAGGTTGTGCTGTTGCTACTAGGGAGAAAACAACATTCATATGCTCAAGGGTATATGCTTTGTTTACATTACACACTTTGCTTAATGCAATTATCTGTTGTTCGCAACTTAATACTTGTGGAGTTCTCGGATTGATTCACCACAAGTGGATTATTAGTCATAGATGCAGTTGGATGGCGGTCTATGTATTTTGTTGTAATGCCCAGAGTAAATCTCATAGTGATCTTCTTGACATATCACGTTTATCTTTATTCTATCAATTGCCCAACTGTAATTTGTTTACCCAGCATGTGTTATTTATCTTATGGAGAGACACCACTAGTGAACTGTGGATCCCGGTCCTATTTCCATCATATTGCTATCACCTGTTTACTTTACTCGCACTGTTTACTTTACTCGCATACTCTATTGTTTTCCACTCGATACGCTCATAACCTTTGTTTCAAGCAAACCGGTGAGATTGACAACCTCATCGCAAGTTGGGAACGAAGTACTTGGTTGTGTTGTGTGCAGGTTCCGCGTTGCAGCTAGCAAGCAAAGCTTGGACGAGGCGCCATATATAAATTGTCCGAAGCTGCCGCAAGCTAGCAAGCATCACCTTCAGTCGTTTGTCTCTCCTCTCCAAGAACGATAAACCTTGGTTTCTTAACTAAGGGAAAACTAGCTGCTATACTCATCACACCTTCCTCTTGGGGTTCCCAACGGGCTGGTTATTCACCACGCACAAGGAATCTTCTGGTGCCATCACCCACGCGCTAGCAGGCGTGTCTCGTCAATTTACTTGCCCCTGTCAAATCTCATCCCGACTTGCTACCACGCGTCTGTTGCTTGGGTTTTTCCACTGGCCACGAATTCTAACCCTTATGACATGTGGCCCCACATAGGCCCGGAACACTGTTGACAACTGGGGCCCCAGACACACGTCGGAACAAACCTTACCCAGACAAGTGGGTCCCCACACGCTTCGGATGCTAAACCTGGACTAGTTTGTCTCACTCGACTTTGCCCAGCTCGTGAACCCATGAGACATCGGGACCCACTCGTCATCGACATAGATGTTACAATGGGGGTAGCAGAAAACATTTTACTAGATCACCGCCAAAATTTCTGCAACAAATTAATGGATAGAAACGTTATCCTTTCCTATTCTCCACTACTCCAATACGTGAATATAGGGACGTCCGTTCCTAGCAAGTCTCTATAAAAGGGACGGATGGCTAACACTAATTCCACCACATAGGTAAACCATCTTCAGCTAGCTACAGAGGTATGTATCAATATTTTAGGGTTAATTCGTATAGTTTTTATTCCCGCTTGTAAGTCAGGATTTACTCCCTATTGTAGTTTGCACTTAACTATTGATCGATGGATGCAGGCGGAGGAGCGGGTAAGAAGCGCACTTTCGCCGGAGAGGGCTCTTCCAAAGGAGTTAGCCAAGATGACAAGGTACTACACACGACTGTATTTTTTTAAAATATGTTAGTACTATGTATAAACTTATGAAAGGAACATTTCTTGATTTTAAATGCGTGTTGTATCATATGTCAGAAGCTGTAGGTTGTAGAGGTGGAGGATGTGCAAGAAGATTATGATCCGAAACCTGAATCTGACGCGGATCTGTATGGTTCTCTCGACGGAGGAAGTCCAAGAATTTTTTTAGGGGATGAAGGGAACAAAAAAGGTGATGGCAAAGACGATGACCCTGAAGACGATGACCCTGAGCCGCGATCACCAAATATTGATATCAAATCCGCAAAGAGAGCTAGGATCTCCCGTATAGTCATCTATCAGCTAAGGGTGACATATGGTGTTCGACAGACTAAGATCCTGGAAGCCATTGTAACACCGAACCTACAACCAGCAGGTTATGTGGTTGCGTGTGTTCTATTTAGCAAGATGCAGGATGCCAGGTGGCGGATCGTCCAATCTCAACAAAATGGTGACGACGGCTATGTTTACATCAAGATGCGAAACCGAGATCTGGTGAGGTTCCATGGAAAGATGTATGAATGGGATGGTGCACGTGTGACCTTTTGCATGGGGCATACAATTTTACCGATTATTCCCACTGACCCCATGGATCAACACCATGTCGTCAAGATATAGCTCCCGCTTCGATGATCACATCGCATTTCTACTGTTAGAATAATTATTATTTTAAATTTTATTTACTTATCTAAATTTGTTTGAGGTCTACATTAGTTTGAGCTAGCGCCCCTCACTTCTGTAAGGGAGCCCCTAATTTTAATGCTTTTTCGTGAAAACTCCCCTATGGCATGTATTATGGTCCTATTAATCAGGTCATAAAATAAGACAATTTGGGCTGATTATGTATTTTTCTGTTTTATAAGAATAAGTTATGCTCATTCGAAAGCAAGTCTAATATAAATAAGGCTTGTGTTCTATTCTGCCACGCTCGTGGACCCACTCGTCATCGACACAGCTGTTGCAATGAGTCAGCCGCCATCGACGCCGTCTGGTTAGCTGCCGCGTGGCAACGTGGGCTACCCGCCCACCTCTTTGCCTTGCCTCCACTCCCCTGGCCCCACTGTTACCATCATTTCTCCCAAATCCAAACTCCCCTGCCTCTAGCGCGCTGCAAAAAAACCCTCCCCTAGCAGCTCCAGCGATGAAATCCCCTGCGCGGCGCCGTAATCTAGTATCCGGAGAAGACCGTCCTCTCTCCTCCGCTGCAGGTAGGCTGGTAAGTGCCGCTCGATTCCTAGTCCCCAGAGAAAACTGTCCGCTCTCCTCTCGCTTCAAAGGAAACCTTGCCGGCGTTCTTCCTAGATCGCCGGCGGTGAGCCTCGAGCACGTACGATGATTTTAAGTCACCTCCCTATTATTCATTGCTCTGTCGCATACTCGATCTACGAGCATCTCCACTCGCCCCGCCACCACCCCCCTAAATGCGTGGCTCACCGCGTGGCCCACTGTCAGCGGCACGACCGACGCTTCGTCATCTCCACTTGTCTCGTCTCCCGCGCCCAGTAATGGCGCTGCAAACGGAAACAGCTTTGCAGCGGGGCAGCGAGCCGTCGCGTTGCAGCACGCGTCGGCGGGAAATGAATGTCATGTCGCGCGCTTCCCGCCGCTTCTCCTTCGTTTTCCTGCCCCGTTTTTGGCTATAAATAGCTCGTCGCCTCGACGGTAGGTTCACATCCTCCAACCGCCGGTAGAAAATGCCTCGCCGCCTCTTGACAACCTACGCCATGCTCCCTCGAGGCAATTCCGGCGCGCCACCAGTACCACCGCCCCCACCTCCACCGCCGCTGCCACCGTAGGACCCTGCACCGCCATAGGGCGAGGAGGAGGAGCACTCCGACGACGAGGAGTTACTCGCCGAGCTGCCGACGGACGCAGAGGCGGAGAAGGCCGCCGTAGAATAGAGAGCGATCATAGCGTCGTTCGAGACATAGCTCCGCGACCGGGCGGCGCAGGAGCTCATGGCCGCCGAGAGGAGGGCGGCAGCGGCAAGGCTGGCAGAGGACCATGCTGCCGCCCGCGCCGACGTCCATCGCCGCAACATCGAAGCGGCGAGGACTGCGATGGCGGAGGCTGAGAGAGGCCTCTTCCGGGCCGACGTGGCCGGAGGGCTCGCGAAGGTGGCGGCGGAACGCCAGCACCACGAGCATCAGTACCCTCTCCCCTCCTTCAACGCATCGGCGCAGTGAGCGCACGAGCGCCGCGTCTTCACCTCCTACCTCGAGGAGGCCGAGCGCGAGCGCCGCCAGCGCGCAGCGGAGGAGAACCGTCACCTCCGCGGGATGGTTTTCGGCCGCCTGTCCGATGACGGAGCTGGGCCGTCCAACACTTCACCGCCAGCACCATCGGCCGCATCGGTGAAGTTCACCACCGGCGAGAACCGTCGCCGCCGCGGGATGGTTTCCGGCCGCCTGTCCGATGACGGAGCTGGGACGTCCAACGATTCACCGCCAGCAGCATCGGCCGCATCGGTGAACTTCGCCGCCGACGAGGACTCCGACGAAGACCACCTCTTTTAGTCTATTTCATATTTCGCCGTATTTTGTAAAAACCATCTAAATTTCAATGAAATTTATGTAGTATGCTGAATTTTGTCGAGTTTAAATTTTGGGATGGGCGGCACGGCTGGGGAACCGCTGTATGCACTCTATTATTGTAGGGTAGTTGTCGCTGGATATGGTAGTATACTTCACTTCATACTGGATCTGGAATGAGGTACTGTCATTGCAAATTGTAGTAGCACATAATGCTAATTTTAGCATAGTATATTATTCTAAGGAAATAGATGCCTGCACTAAATAGGTGCCCATTTCTTTCAGAAAAGCTTGCAAGTCTCCAGATGGAACCAACGATTGATCATACCGCCACTAAGGTGCAGGTTATACAAATATCTATTTCTGGCAATGGTGTTTTTAGGTGCTACACAACATTGTAATAAGCACAATCTCTATTTTTAGGCTGATGCCTGTACTAGCCGGAAGAATCATTCTGTCAATTATTTCAAGATATTTAAAATCAAGAATTCTTATGCTATCAAGAAATGCAAGAAAGCCACAACCAATAGTGATTACCCTGAGACTATCGTCATTCGCAGAGGTGTGAATCTATCTAACATGGGTCTGATGATCTTTTAAAACATTCATATGGAGATAACGATCACTAAGTGCATTTCTTTCTAGGTCCCAAGATAACTGGTGACTAGGAATTCGACAAGCACTGTGTGTTTGCAAGCAATATCGATCTCACTGGTCGCCAGATTGCCGATCTCAATGCAATGGTTGCTAAACTGAGGCCAACAGTTCCATACTATATCTGTGAGATGAAGAAGTCACATGTCCTCTGTGGGAAGGCAAAAATGGTAACCTGCTTGACTCTTTTAATCTTCTTATGCACATGGATCTGTGTTCAAAAACTGACTGTATTCTTGTATTCCAGTACTTTTCAGCAAAGTACAACAATGCCCACCTCGCCCGCTATCTTCCATGCACCATTCCAACATATTGCGGTGAGCAAGATGGTTTCTATAATTTAAGCTTCACCCATCAGGGCAACGGTGTTGCCCAGATGACAGCAAACTGGCCTAAGGTTCTCCAAAAAGCGTCGATAGAAGAAGGGAATGTGTGCATCTTCACCTTCTTGAATGTGGGGCAGGAGGCTATGTCTGTTCATGTTGAAAAAATGAATCCTATATGTTGAGCAGTTGCTATCAGTTAGTTAATTATGTCATTATATTATTGTGTCACCTAGTAGTCTAAACCATATGCCAATATGTTGCGCAGGCTATGATTACTTGCATTCTTCTCTGCATGCTTATACTCTATTTACTAAAACCATCTTGTTATGTTGAAGTGCCTTAACTCGTACATGATTTTGTGAATTGAATTGCTTGTATTAACTGATTGCAACGTGTTGTGCTTTCTGTGATGCTCTAATGGTCAACATGTCTATAAATTAAGCTTAGTTGTATTCAAACAGAAACAAAATTATCTGGTCCAGCGGCTAGACGGACTAGATAGATGGCATCCAAAATTTAGATAAGAGAATGCACAGCATAATAGCATATAGAATAACATGTCATACACGTTTTATAACTCAAACCTTAATATATAGCATAAACCAGCCGATCAGAACTAGTAATAAAGCCTTAATATCTAGCATACAAGTTGAGTTGGTGCAGATGCATACACCACCAGATTAGTAGTTCAAGTTAACACTTAACTGGCTTACCTATCGGCACATTACTCAACAGATGGATAAACAGTACTTCCTTTTTTATCTGGTTCAACCTCGAACACAGCCATGTCATCATCAGACATGCGTGAGGTGGTCACAAGCGTGCTCCAGTTACTTGTAATCTGGGCACGACCATCGTTGCCCATCCGAAGCTTGACGTAATGCACATCCTGCTCAGTTTCACCTTTAGGTGCATATGGGTCATCGGCGCAGGCTGGCACCATAATATCTCCTGCTTCCAGGTACTGCCTGAGATAGAGCTGGCTAAACGGTTTCAAAAATACCTGATATGATAGTATAGATACTAGGATGTCAGTTGAGCAAACACGTTAATATTCACTGTGCACAATGAAATCTTACCATCTTTGACTTCCCTTTAGCTGTCAGAGACTTCTTGACAGAGCAGACATACAAAGGGATCACCGGATTATCACTATCAAGCCTCTGTGAGAGCAATTTGAGAAGGCCAATCCTTACATAAGACATTGGTACATCATTTCCGTAAACGATTTTATTTAGCTCCCAAGGTGCTAGGTCAAGAGCCCCCCCTTTTATACCCCTAATGATGGGACCTACATAAATTATTTCATGAATGAGATATATGTCCTATCTCTAAAATTCTATAACCAGACATGTATAAGTTATTACCATCATCTGTCAGCGCCGGTCCTAGATGGGTGTGGTAATGGTAAGTCCTGGGACTGTGCCCAATCACACAGTTCTCATCGTCGGAGGGACAGTCGTAGCATGCTTCATGACGTTGCATTGTAACCTGTAATTGTGTGAGGGATAGTTCATTATCATTTTAAAATAGGAACATGACAATATAACCAATAGCATTACATAGCTTCCAATAGCAATTTAAAAGCTCCACCAAGATCATGTCCTAACTATGTATAATCATTGGAATCCGGCCTCATTTGAAAGACCTAAAAGCATGCCAATTTTGTGAAGAGTTTTCCTATGAATCCTTGGCATGCCATGTTTGGTATTTTTCCAAGGTACTACATCACATACAATGACTCCATGCGCTGGTTTTCCAATTTTTCTATTTTATTTGTATTTCTTTTGCTCACTTTTGAAATCTAGGTCAAACTCACGGTGCCGTAAGCCCTAAACCCCATAACCCATCACATATATTTTCTTCTTATAAATAATCAATTATAAATCACCAAAAAGCATGATGTAGCTTGCAATTTTTGATATAGAAATAACCAATAGCATGGCTAAGCTTTCAATTATCATATGTAAACTAGAACATGATTATAAACCCAATAGCTTTACATATCTTCCAATAACAATTAAAAAGCTCCACCACGAGCATGTCCTAACTATGTATGGTCATTCGAAACTGACCTCCATTTCAAAATCATGTGGAAAAACTAGGTCAGACTCACGGTGTCGTAAGCTCCCAAAAGCATGCCAATTTTGTGAAGAGTGTGCCTATGAATCCTTGGCATGCCCTGTTTGCTATTTTTCCAAGATACTACATCACATACCATGACTCCATGTGCTGGTTTTCCAATTATTTGATTTTATTTTTATTTCCTTTGCTCAATTTTGATTTCTAGGTCAAACTCACGGTGCCGTCACCCCATAACCCATCACATCTATATTGTTCGTCTAAATAACAAATTATAAATCACCAAAAAATATGATGTAGAATGCAATATTTGATATAGAAATCACCAAGAGCATGACATAGCTTTCAATTATCATTTAAAATTCATCTCAACAAGAACATGTCAATATATCCAGTACCATTACATAGCTTCCAACAGTGATTTAAAAGCTCCACCAAGAGCATGTCCTAGATTTCCCCTTTTAGCACAATGGAGCAATGTTGTGTCCGAGATACAACACAATTTAAACTGGAATAAGAGCACCCACTCTATCATTTTAAATATTTTGGCAACAAACCGAACCGAACAAAGACTAAAATACAATAGGTAACCAATGTTTTGGCAGGGCATGCAAGTTTGGGCAACATACATAGCAACCATATGGTTCTGATTATAGAACAATCAAGCAGGCTCAGTGACCATATGAACCACTCCTTTTGCAAAATATCGATTTCGAAATTACTGAACTATCATTACAGAAGTTGAAATATTTTTGGAACATTCCCCTTGAACTAGGGTTGCCCCTTGAACTAGTACTAGATCGGAGCATTGGGCAATCCGTACGGGAAAACCCTACACTTACCTTGAGAAGGGATTCCTGCGTGCAGGACGCCGTGGAGGTCGAACGCCACCCGGCCGGTGTTGGTTCGAGCAGTCGCTATGGGCGGGGCGGCCAACCCCCAGCAGCCACCGGTTTGGGAGGAAGGAGACTGGAAATGTGATTTAGGGTTGAGGTTGCCAGGGGTAGAGGTATCTAGTACTTTACCCCATATAGCAATCCCAGTCTAACTGACAGTGGATCCAGAAAAATGAAGTAAAAGCCCAAGTAGATAAACATGGACAGTCACTGTTATTTTATTTACGGGGTAGATTAAGGCTGCTATGCGTCTTCCTCCCCTGTCTCACTCCCCACTTCACAGTCCCCACCCTAAGCTCGCCGTAGCTCATGGCACCGCCGCCGCCGACACTCCAATATCAAGCCCCCATCGGGCAGGCAATGACTTGCCTTGTCAAAGCCGGTGTGCAGGTGCCAATAGCGGCTGTCATGAACTTCCCCAAGTTGGCATTGTCGGCGGGGGAGTTGGAGGCGGGGAGGAGGGTTTCCCCAAGGTCTAGATGCTCACCGGCTCTGTCCGAGGTAAGGGCTATGAAGCTGAAGTAGGGTAAGCTGGGGAAGCACGGTCGTCGGCCATTCACCGGCTTCCCGATGTCGAAGACTAACAAGAACTTGCGGCGGGCGAGGAAGCGGTCCATATCGAGATCTATGATATGGCGTCTTTATGCGCTGCCGGCGAACCACAATTACACTGATCTATCATTGCGACTGCGGTTCACCAGGAAATACGACCCCTATCAAGAGCTGCCGTACTACTCATTTGAAGAATGCCTCGCGGCAGCGCTGCTGATCAGGTTCAACCAGACACTTTTCCGCCAGAAGCGCGGAAAGCCCTCCTCCCCCAAGGGCGAGCACAGAAAGCCCTCTTCCCCCACCCCCAAGGGCGAGCGCAGCCGCCTGATACGTCCATTTTGCATCACTATTTTGTATCATAATTTACTGTTATTCATTGATATATTTCATATTTAGAGTTGATACTTACATTATTTCCTTTGTTTTCACATGTTTGATGATCATTGGAGGATTTGCTGCCGGAGTCCGGATTCTGCTGGAAAAAGGACCATCAAGGGACCATATTTTGAAGATCAGGAAAATTCCGGAAAAATACCAGGAAATTATATTTTCCCAGAAGACTCAGGAAGCCAGAAGGAGGAGTCGAGAGGAGCCAAGAGGGGCCCTCACGCCAGGGTGGCGTGGCCTGACCCCTGGCCGCGCCAGCCCTGTGTGAGGCCACCCTGGCCCACTTCTGCCATCGCCCCTTCGCGTATTTCATCGTCCCCGAAAACCTAAGTTAAGGGGGGCTCAGAGTTAGACACCGCCGCCTCTGCGGGGCGAAAAACACCAGAGAGAGAAAAGCTCTCCGGCAGGGAGAAATCTGCCGGGGAAATTCCTTCCCGGAGAGGGGAGATCGTCGTCATCATCATCATCGCACCGGACTTCATCGCGATCACCATCATCATCATCTCCATCACCCGCACCTTCATCTCCACCATCACCACGCCATCCCGCTGTAACATCTTGAGTTGGATCTTGTTATATTCATAGGGGAAACTTTCCCGGTGTTGATTACTCTTGTAGTTGATGCTATTGAGTGGAACCGTTGAATTAAGGTTTATGTTCAGATTGTTATTTACCATTATTCCACCTCTGATCATGATCCATATGATGTCTTGTGAGTAGTTTGTTTAGTTCTTGAGGACATGGGAGAAGTCAAGATGTTAGTAGTGAATTATTGTTGAGAAATATTTAATGGTTTGATATTGTTGTGGTGCTATTTCACTAGTGGTGTCCTGTGAACGTCGCCTACATGATACTTCATCATTTATGGGCCTAGTGTGATGCATTGTGTATTTGTCTACCAATTGTGGGGTTGCTGGAGTGACAGAAACCTAAACCTCCGTTGGGAAACCGTTGCACCAGGGAGCATAGGATCTTAGAGTTTAAGGCTGTGGTTAGATTTATCTTAATTACTTTCTTGTATTTGCGGATGCTTGCAGGAGGGTATAATCACAAGTGTGTATTTATCCTAGTAAGGGTAGTGCGCTAGCACAGGTTCACCACCATAACACCTATCAAACCAATAAAGACTATTGGCTTTATGAAGCGAAAGCTCTTGACAGAAACTCCCGTGTGTCCTCAAGAACGTTTGGTTATTATAAGTTACACAACCAGCTTGTCCTTTGCTAAAGAAAGGATTGGGCCACTTGCTGCAATTGTTACTACTGTCTTTTATTTACTCGCACTTTATTTACTCGCATTACCAAATACCCCTGAAAACCTGTTTGCTAGTATTTACAATGAATCCTTGATCAAAACCACTCATCAACACCTTCTGCTCCTCGTTGGGTTCGACACTCTTATTTATCGAAAGTACTACGATACACCCCCTATACTAGTGGGTCATCAAGACTATTTTCTGGCGCCGTTGCCGGGGAGCTTAGCGTTATTGAAGAGTGGAGTTGGTAAAGGTAACTGTCGCTGTGAGTATTGTTCTTATTTTTGTCTTTTATTTTTATTTTACTTTGCTATGGAGAACTCTCCATTTGGTTTCCTATTTGGAAACACATCTACTAATGCTGCACATGTGGATGAACCACCACCGCCACCACCTGCTGAAATTGATCCTTTTAAAATACCTATGAAAATTGTTGGGCGTATTATGGATAACTGCTATTCAGGAGATGGAACTGTCCATCCGGGTGATCACTTATTATTTATACATGAATTATGCGAGTTGTTCAGGTGTGCAGGTATTTCACCAAGCCAGGTCAAGAAGAAATTATTCTCTTTATCATTGAAAGGCAGAGCTGAAGAGTGGTATCGACTACTCCAAGATGGTCCATCTATGGCATGGGAGGATATTGTACCTCTCTTTTATTCCAAGTTTTATCCTCCAAGCGAAATCCATAAAGATCGTAATCGGATATATAATTTTTGGCCTCATGATGGAGAGAGTATTGCCCAAGCGTGGGGGAGATTAAAGTTACTAATGCTCAAATGCCCCATTCATGAGCTCCCCAATAATATTGTTATTGATAACTTTTATGCGCGGCTTACTCTTCCTGATAAGGATTATTTGGATGCTTCTTGCTTTGGATCATTTACTCATATGAAAGAAGATGCTAAGTGGAAACTTCTTGACCGTATACAAGAGAATGCTGAAGGATGGGAAAACGACAATGGTAGGAAGTCAGGTATAAACTATGATTATGAATGCATTAAATCTTTTATGGGGACCGATGACTTTCATAGTGTTAGCACTGCTTATGGTCTTGATTCACAAATACTTGCTAATTGTCTTAAGGCCTTTGCCTCTTATCTTGATGTTCCAAAGAAAGATTGGAACAAATATCATGCGCCTTATAAAGACTCTATTAGTCATATACCTGCTGCAGCTACTGAAGTTTGTACTGTTGATAGCATTGTGCCTGAGCCTTATTTTGAGAAGACACCTTTCCCTGCTAAGGTAAAGAAGTATTCTACTTTGGTAAGTGTTGTCGTCGTGGTGAAACAACATATGCCATAGGATGGCTTAAATGGGGGCCGAACTAGATGCTGGTGGATTCGGGAGAGGGGAACGAGCTAAAAAGCACGACAGAAAGGAACACAGATCTACCCAGGTTCGGGGCTCTCGTAAGGAGATAACACCCCTACGCCTACTCTACTGATTTTATGTTTGGATCGATGGAGTACACAACAATGGTGCTTCCAAGCTCTCAGCTAGAGGAGGAAGACGAACTGCTAAGTGTAGGAACACAGAGTGACCAACCCTTTGCTAGGACTCCCTGTGCCACCTTATATAGTGGTGGCCAGGGTTACAACGGTCACATAAGACCAGGAGACACCAACTACGCTCCAAACAGGACTTGCTGACAAAGGCAGAGATCCTTGACTTTCTCCCTGATTGCTCTCGATGGGACTTCATATCCCTGTACCTTGTACTTCCTGCACTGTGACCTTACCTCTATGAGGTAAGCTCTGTACTTGTGCACAGTGAGGGTAGGTAGTCCACCACTGTGCACCCTGTCAACATGACCCTTCTCCATACCTGGCAGAGTCTCTCCTTGATTGCAGGGACATGACATCTTAGCTGACTTCTGTGTCCCGGATACGACCGTTGGCCATATCCTGGACATATATGCCGGACCAACGACCTATGAAGGTCGGGTAATCCGGCCTCCCCTGCTCCTGCACAACACACCAAATGGTTAGGCCGGCATATCTAAGTATATGCCGGCACTCCTATATAAGTATTCTGGCTATACCGGCATATCCGAACACCAGCCGGGATAACCATATATGCCGGCCTGGCCGATGCTCTTATATTCCGGCCAAGCCCTTCCTTGATAATCCGGCATACAGTCAACCATAGACCTGGTATCTTTCTAGTCTCTTGACCCTACCGGGGGTCATCCCCCCGACACTAGTCCCCGAAGCTGCCGAGGTTCCCCAGTCATAACTGTGGAACCTCGACAGGTTCAACATATCTTTTTTCATTATACCCCGGTTCTCCAATATATCCCGACGATCAGATTATATGCCGGGACATCCACCCATGTACCGGCTACTGTTCCTTCCCCAAAAGTTATTCCGGCCGGTCCTGGGGGTATTCCGGACGGAGCTTATTCTCCGGGCAGCCGAGCCGGCATATAGATGAGACTTCCTCGAGAAGCCACGCCTGGCAGTTTGCATCGAAACTTGCGACTGCCCTGCCACCTCGAACGGTCACACGATGTGATGGTTCACAGTGCAGTTACTCCTCGCCATCATGGCCTAGTGGCACGGTTACAGGAACCGCCGCCCCACTCTGTGCCGCCACGTGGCGACTCACCGCAGAAACGGTCGGGGGAGTGGAGCACTACCATCCCCACGACCCTTACCTGGCAGGCATATAAATAGGGCGACGGGGGTAAACTTATCTTTTTACCCCACACCATCGTCTTCCTCCCCTGTTCCTCTGCCTCCTGCGCTTCACCGCCGGACCGAAGAACAAAGGAACAGCATCGCCGCCGCCGTCGATCTGCTCCCCGCCGACGCCGACGCTCGACGACGCCCGACATCTCTGTCGACGACGCCGCCGCCGCCGCATCTTTCCTCCGCGACATTGCTGGAGGATTGGACCTTCATCTGCACGCTCGTTGCCGCTGTTCCACCGCCGTCGGCCAAGCTCCGGTGAGTTCCTCTTTCTCTGTTCTTCATCTTTTCTGCTTCTTTATAGCTTCGCATTGGTAACCATACTCGCATAGATCTACTGCAGTTCCTCTGCTTGTTATCCTTTTGATTCGACTAGCATTGCTAGCAACGTTCGCAGGTGTTCTTCCTTAGAAGTTTTACCCTTGTTTGTTTCCTGTTTTAACTGCCTCGGTAGATCTTCTATTTCTGCTAACATTGGTGAGAGCGGTATGCCGGAGAGACTAACCTCCCTCTTTTCTCCGGCCTTGATAGGAATAACATCACGGGACTCCGGCTATCACGCCTTGTACCGGCCATCCCGATGGCTTCATCGAGCATGACAGGTACCTCGGCCTCAGAGGAAGATACCTCGGCCCGGGTCCAAGGACGCTCCAGCTGGGAGGGGTCGGAGGTTACCCCGGCCGACATATCCTGGGTCACCTCCACCAGGAGAGTGCCGGAGGGTGTTGCATGCCGGCTTCCGGCGGGAGAGACTACACCGGCACCTGAACCCGACGAACGGGTCGTCTTCATTGCCCACTTCGAGCGGGGTTTCGGCCTGCCGGCGTCGGACTTCTTCCGGGACGTCCTCGACACGTACGACCTGCAGCCTCACCATATCCCGGCGAACGTGGTGATGATCCTCTCCGCCTTCGCCGCATTCTGCGAAGGCTTCGCCGGCATAGAGCCCTTCTCCCAAGCCTGGGCGAAGTACTTCCAACTACGGAAGCAAGTCGTCCAGGAGCCGCCCCGGAGCAAGGATGACCCGCCGGAGACAGCCCAGGAGAAGAAGGACCGCCCCATGACCCTTTGTGGCACGGCCACCATCATGTCCCGGAAGGGTTCTGACTTCCCCAAGGTGGAACTCCTCGAGCCTTGCAAGAAGTGGCAGAAAAGCTTCTTCTACGTCAAGAACACCACCGACACGGATCTGCTCAACCTGCCGCCATTTGTGGACGAGCCACCCTTGGCTATGAAGAATTGGACCTACAATCCGAAAAACTTGGTGATGCCGGTGAATGCTCTCCACCGGGTTAAGGGCGAGCTCCGGGATGCCGGCCTTACACCTCAAGACTTAGTGGCATGCTTTATCAGCCGGCGCATCTCTCCTTTGCAGCGCCGGTCACACAAAATCTGCCAGATGAGCGGGCCCATGGACCCCACCCGGCACTCTACACATGAGCTGACCCCGGCCGACATTCTGCGGCGGATCAAGGACGTCTGCAAGTCCTCCCAGGCCACCTTTGCCTGGGGACTTGAACCATACAGCCGGGACCGGCCCGCCCCAACGGTAAATACTCTGGCCGATACATACTCTCTTGTCCGGCATATAGATACTTATCATGCATGCCCCGAGATTTGTTATTTGCCGACATACTTATAGTGCTTGATCCGACATACTTCTTCCACCGGCATATTTCTTGCTTCTGACCCATTTACTTTGCATTATGCAGAAGTTTAGCTTCCAGAGTATGGAGAACTCCCGGATCAAGATTGCGGCAGACCGCACTGCTGCGGATGTTGAAGATCTGGACCATTGGGACAAGCTGCCCCGGAACACCCGCGCTGACGCTGCCGCGGGTAAGGCCTCTTCATCCCGGCATTTCACTCAAGGCCGGGGTGAGGGTGATTCTGACGAGGAGATCCTGACGTATTATGACCCGATGCCACTTGCATATGCCTTTCCTCCCGCATCCTTTGCTTACGCCTTTCCAATGCCGTCCTCAGCTATCCCGGACGACATGGTTGTCGATGCCGCCCCTCTGAACGAGGGATCTCCTTCCACCGGCGGACGTACCAGCCGGAAGCGAGGTGTGAAGCCCCAGCCCGACACACCTCAGCAGCAGAAGAGGCAGAAGGTTGGCGTGCCTATTCCGAAGAAACAGAGACCTGTTGCCGCGGGGTAAGTTCCTTTTCTTTGCATTTCCTCCGACATATCTCTAGCTTTGGTTATTAACTTGGTATTTTCTCTCTTTCAGGGCTCCTCTTGCGCCGGAACAAGCTTCTGGCTCGAGTGGCGGCCCGAAGGTTACCAAGCCAGCGGCCCCTGCTACCTCCGACATACCCTCTGCCAGTCATACGACCTCCCCGGCGCCGGCATCTTCGCCTGCACCCGACAAGACCACATCCCCGGCGAAGGACGATCCTCCGCCGGAACAAGATATCTCTGCCCCCGACGTCCACATGGACTCGGGGGCTCAACAGGAACCTTCGGCCTCTGATGTCCACATGGACACAGGGGCCCACCAAGATGCTCCAGACTTCGGCGCGCCCACCAGCGACGCCGGCACAACTGAAGATGTCGGCGCAAGCAACAAGAGCGCCGGCATAGATGACAAAGGAAAAGGCCCTGCTGTGCCGGAAGTCCGGACTATTCCGGAACCTTCCCTTGCTGGCCAAGCTGCACCGGCCGTGCCGAAACAACCCGCGCCCAAGACTCCCTCGACTGAGAAGACTCCAGCACCATCCAAGACCGCTGCTCCGGCCAAGACCCTCATCCCGGACAAGACCTCTGCCCCGGTCAAGTCCGGCACTCTCAAGTTTCAGCCGACCAAATCCGGCACACCAACTGCCGCCACTGCTCCCCCTAAAGCAGCGTCCCGGACCAGCTCTGCCCTGGCCCTGCATCTTGGCAGGGCAGCAACCCGGCCTGGCTACCGGCCCAGCTTCTTCGACACGCCGGAACTTGAAGGCCGCGTCCCCCTGGAGACGAAAAGTGACCAGAGCCTTGGGTCTCTCAAGGAGCATTGTGTCAGGTGGAATGACGCCGGCAATATGGACACTGCGGACTCCAGGAGCAAGAAGATGGCCAAAGCCTCTGCCACTGGCAGCCCATCAGACATTCTGGCCGCGAAGCCCATTCCGATTGCCTGCGAGCTCCTCAGCCTCCAGCAAAGACTTCACCAATTGGCCGACGCCACCAACATAAGTCCTCTCTACCTATACACATATCCCCAGTCCCCGAAAATGTCGGCTGTCCGGGATACGGACATCCGGGATTTTCCAATAGTCTTTTAGTTAGCTGCTTTTGAATTATCTGCCGACACATGAGCTCGATCCGAGCTTCAAATCCTAGTCACCGAGAGCCGGGATAGGTGCGCAGCACCTGTGCCGGGTCTCTAACAATTTCACATCTTAATTATTTTTCAAATCCTCTTGACCGAGATATAAGCTCGTCTCGAGCTTCAAATCCTAGTCACCGAGGGCCGGGATAGGTGCGCAGCACCTGTGCCGGGTCTTCAACAGCATGAGTACTTTATATGATCTTCAATTGTACCGGTATGCTAGACTTTTCTCATAACCTTTCAAATCCTAACACTTTTGCAGCGCATGAACAACACACGTGCCGACATGTTCCACGACTTGGTGTGCGAGCACCGGAAGTTATCAGACGCGCATAGCAAGCTTCGGCTGGAGCTGTCCAAGAAAGGTAATCTTTGCCGACATACCGCTATATGCTGGATACCTTTCCTCTTATTACTTTGCAATACTATTCTTGCCGACACATGACCTTGTGCCGACATTCTTCAGCTGGCACTGAAGAACAAGTCGCCGAGCTTCTTAAGAGGGTGAAAGAGCTTACAGGTATGCCGAATCCTGTTAATCTTCAACTAAACATTCTGTACTTCAAATCCTTTAATCTTTGTCACTGTTTTCTTTCTTCAAATCCCTTTTAACTTCAAATATTTGCAGATGAGAAGGCTGGACTGGAAGCACGCCACCAGGACTGTATGCCCTCAGTGGATGTGGCCAAGCAACTGGACGACCGGGATGCCGCTCACAAGGCCGAGATAGAGCAGTTGAAGGGCCGGGTTGCCGAGCTTCTGGAGGAGAAGGAACAGAGGGAGGGCCAACTGAAGAAGACCCAGGACCTGCTCGTTGCTTCCGAGACTGATGCCTCCAACGCCCATACTGAACTGTCTAGCTTGAAGGAGCAGGCCACTAAATGGGAAGTCACAGTCGCACAGCTCAATGCCGACCTTGCCAGTAAGCTTCAAATCCCTTTTCCTTATCCTGCCCGACATATCATGCTCTCTTCCGACATACCCTCTATGCCGACATATTCTCCTTTTGCTAACATCATCTATTTTTCTCAGACATGTTCCCCGCTTCCGTCGAAGACGTTGAGAGGGCTCTGCAGTTGGATCGAGAGAACCGGGGTGTTCCGGTTGACTCGGCCAACTGGGACATGTCGGAGCAGCTGCTGGCTCTGCAATCCTGGAAGAACGCCATGACGCTCTACACCGAAGAACTCTTTTATGGCGCCCAGGAGGCATTCTCTGCCCTCTGGCCGGGACAAAGGACGCCCACTGATCCTGTTGATCTCGGCAATGATCTGCAGCTTGCCAAGGTTCGCCTCCGGGAATGGCAGGATTCCATCGCGAGGGTAGGAGCTGATGAAGCTCTCAGCTACTTCCTATCCTGGTATGAAAAGGCTGATCTGGAGACTTTGCGCACTGTGCGCGAAGGATCCATCTGGACCACGGATCCGGAACACATCCGGCGTCGGCGGGAGTTGGCCCACAGTTATGTGGACTATGCCGACACCGACGCCTTCGTCCGAGACATCCGCGAGCCGGAGAAGAAGGACGACGCCGGGGCATCTGCCGATGCTGAGGGCTCCGACTCCAGCCAAGATGAAGAGGATGCCGAAGAGGCCGACACCGACGCCCCGGAACAGGGATCTGCCCCGGGCAGAGGTGATGGCTCCATTCCATCTGCTGGGTCCGGCACTCCTGAAGCCGACATCTCCACCGCTACAAGCTCCACCAGCCGGCGGCTCTGCTTCTGCCCCTGCTCCTTGACTTTGCAGCACAAAAACTTTAAGTTTTATCAGATCCCTGGAATGCCGGGTGCAGTTGTAATATACACGTTTAATTTCCTTTGGTTTGCTACTCGAACAAGTTTTTATCTCGGTTTGCTTGTTATTAATGCCGGATCATCTTTTGGCTAAGTCACCGAGTTTGTTTTCCTGTTTCCTCAACTTCACAACCTTGGCTGCTTGTCTACCTTATTTGGCTTTCGACGTATGAGTCTCAAGGTTGCTTCATCGAACATACAGTACTTTAACTTTGAAACTTAGACTTCAAATCATCCGACATTTCAAGTTTCATCTTTAACTTTAACATAAATGTCGGTTTGCTTGCTATTTATTTCCTTAGCCGTTTTCCATGTGTAGACAATTTCCGGCATCTACTCTTGCTAGCCATGAAGCCGGGTTTCGGACAGCAGCTGAGTCGAAGAGCGGCCTTTGTTGCCGACACATTACTAGGCCGACATAGGAAACATTCAAATCAAGCCAGCCGGCATATAACAAAAAACTGTAAATAAACAACGATATATCTCGGAGGCAGTGCCCGCTCTCTTCGGGATGCCGACACCTCATTCATTAGTCTTGTGCCGGCATAGAGCGCCGGCACACAAAGCAAAATATGGAAATACATACATTGTGCTGCTCAGGAGTAAAAGGGGCGGAGTAGAGCTATGTTCCATGGTCTCTTGGTTTCTTCTCCGGACCTGTCCGCCTTGTCCTTCTTGGGGGCCTGCGCATCTATAAGATAATAGGCATCATTGTGCAGAGCTCTGCTCACAATGAATGGCCCCTCCCATGGAGGAGTTAACTTATGTCGGCATTCTGTTCCTTGCCTTAGCCGGAGTACTAGATCTCCCTCTTGGAATCTCCTTGGATTTACCTTCTGCGCATGATAGCGTCTGAGGTTCTGCTGATATACTGCTGTTCTTGACAGAGTTATTTCTCTTGCTTCCTCTAGCAGATCCACATCATTTTCCCTGGCTTCTTTAGCCTCTTCCTCAGTATATAGCACTACTCTTGGTGCATCATGTATTACATTTGTTGGAAGCACAGCTTCTGCTCCATACACCAGGAAAAATGGTGTGTAGCCTGTTGACCTATTCAGAGTTGTCCTTAAACTCCAAAGCACTGCTGGCAATTCATCTAGCCAACATCCCGGAGTTTTCTCTAGTGGCTCTATCAGCCGGGGTTTTATGCCGGATAACACTAGCCCATTTGACCTCTCTACTTGGCCATTGGCACAAGGGTGAGCGACCGACGCAATGTCCAGCCGGATCCCCACTTCCTCACAAAATCTGGCAAATGGTCCTTGGGCAAAGTTCGACCCATTGTCAGTGATGATGCCATGAGGAACACCATATCTCAAGATTATATCTTTTAAGAATTTCACTGCCGTGTGACCATCACACTTGCTTATGGGCTTCACTTCAATCCATTTGGTGAACTTATCCACCATGACCAGGATATGGGTCATCTTTCCTCTGGCCGGCTTAAAAGCCCCGACCATATCCAGGCCCCAAATAGCAAAGGGCCAGGTTATCGGGATAGTCTTCAAGGCAGATGTCGGCTGATGAATCTGGTGGGCATATCTCTGACACCCATTGCATTTCCGGACTAAGTCTTCTGCTTCTTGCAGTGCCGTCGGCCAATAAAACCCATGCCGGAATACCTTTGCCACCAATGCTCTGGACGAAGCGTGGTGACCACATTCCCCCTGATGAATTTCCCGGAGCATCTCCAGACCTTCCGTAGATTCGACACATCTCTGCAATACTCCGGTGACACTTCTCTTGTATATCTCCTTGTTGATGATGGTATATCCTTTGGATCTCCTTGCAATCTGGCGCGCCTCGGTTTCATTCGCCGGCACTTGACCATCCACCAAGAAATCCATGATAGGACGTGCCCATGAGGGCACTTCCCTGACAGTGAACACTGCCTGATCTATCTCCATCATTTCGACCGACACATAATCGATCTCCATGGGCTGCGAAGTCCCCGGGACTGAGGAATCAGTCCCCGGGTATGCCGGAGCAGTCCCCGGGTATACCGGCACAACCTCTTGGTACATTTTACCCTTGCCCCTAGTTCTGCTCCGGAATACTGCACTCACAGCATAAGTCGGTGCAGTCCCCGGGACTGAGGAAACAGTCCCCGGGTTATCTGATCTGGCTCCGGCATCTATCTCCATCAGAACTGCTTCCTCCGGACCTGGCGGGACATAAATGGAAGATGACTCCGGCGAGGTTTTGATCGACGGCTTCCTCAGATGCTCCAACGAAATGCCGGGCGGGATTGAATCTCTGGAAGATCCCAGCTTGGACAATGCATCGGCTGCATCGTTCTGAGCCCGGAGAACATGCCGGAACTCACAACCTTCGAAGTAACCGCTCAACTGCTGTACCAGGAAACGGTAGGATCCCATGTTTGCATCATGAGCATCCCATATTCCGGAACACTGCTGAATCACCAAGTCAGAATCACCGAAACACATAATCCGGCGAATTCCTATGTCCTTAGACACCTTCAGGCCATGCACCAGTGCCTCATATTCCGCCACATTATTGGATGCTGCAAAATGAATCTGCAGAACATATCTTAGTTGGTCATTCTTTGGTGAACTGAGAACTATGCCGGCACCCAGGCCATGTATTGTCTTGGACCCATCGAAATGCATCCTCCAATAATTTGCATCTGGCAATGGTGGCTCATATTGTATCTCGGCCCAGTCAATAAAGAAGTCAGCCAGCACCTGGGACTTGATTGTATCCCTCTTATCATACTGAGGTGTATATGGTGAAAGCTCTATTGCCCACTTTGCTATCCGGCCGCTGGCATCTTTGTTACTTATGATTTCCGAGATAGGGGCCTCGGCCACTACCCGGATTGGATGCTCTTGGAAGTAATGCTTGAGCTTCTTGGCCGCCATATAGACACCATAAGTCATCTTCTGATAGTGTGGGTAGTTTTGCTTTGAGGTGGAGAGGACTTCACTCAGATAATATACCGGCCGCTGCACGGTTTTGCCTCCTTCCTCTCGCTCTACTACCACCACAGCACTGACGACCCTGTTGGTTGCCGCTATATAGAGCAACATCGGCTCACGGGGCATCGGAGACGCTAATACCGGCGCTGTTGACAACATCTGTTTCAATTCCTTGAAAGCTGCATCTGCTTGTGTTGTCCAGACAAATGTGTCGGACTTCTTCATCAAGTGATATAACGGCAAAGCTTTCTCTCCTAGCCGGCTTATGAAACGGCTCAGGGATGCGAGGCACCCAGTGAACTTCTATACTTCCCTCAAATCTGTCAGCGGCTTTATCCTTTCTATGGCATGAATCTTGCCGGGATTCACCTCAATACCCCGGCTGGAAACAAGGAAGCCGAGCAACTTGCCTGCCGGCACACCGAAGGTGCACTTAGCCGGATTCAACTTCATCCGGAATTTCCTCAGGTTTCCAAAGGTTTCCCGGAGATCATCTATGAGAGTCTTGCTCTCCTTGGTTTTTATGACGATATCATCAACATATACCTGCACATTTTTATCTATTTGATCATGGAAACACTTCTGCATACATCTCTGGTAAGTTACGCCGGCATTTCTTAAACCGAACGGCATAATGAGATAGCAATAAGCCCCGTACGGGGTAATAAAGGATGTCTTTATTTGATCCGGCTCATACAAGGGGATCTGGTGGAAACCAGAATAGGCATCTACAAATGATAACAGTTCACATCCAGCTGTGGAATCAATCACTTGATCGATCCGAGGGAGCGGGAATGGATCTTTGGGGCATGCCTTGTTCAAGTTGGTGTAATCAACACACATCCGCCATACTTTTACTATGGCGGGCTCATCTTTCTTCTTTTCCACCAAAACCGGATTAGACACCCAATCCGGATGAAGCACTTCTTTGATAAAGCCAGAGGCTAAGAGCCTGGCCACTTCGTCCCAAATGGCTTTCCTTCTATCGCCTGCATTCCACCGGAGCGGCTGCTTTACCGGCTTGGCATCCGGTCTCACATGCAATGCGTGCTCAGCCAGCTCCCTCGGCACACCTTGCAAGTCTGAAGTAGACCATGCAAAGATATCCTGATTCTCACAGAGGAAGCTGATGAGCTTGCTTTCCTATTTGGGATCCAAACTTGCCCCGACGAGGGCATGGCGCTCCGGGAAAACTTCATCCAGAGGCACCTTTTTGACCTCCTTGCCCACTTGAAAAGAAGCACTGCCACCGGGATTCGCCATGCCCGGCATAGATTTGCCGGCCACGACCGTCTCAGCAATTTCCACTGCTTGCTTGAGCCTCTTCCTTTCCTCTGCAATGATCAGAGTCTCGGCCAGGTTAGACCCGGCTGTTGCACATACCATCGAACGCTTGTAATCACCTATGATGGTAATCGCCCCTCTGGGCCCCGACATCTTCATCTTCAGGTACGCCACATGCGTAGAGGCCATGAACTTTGCCAATGCCGGCCTCCCTAGTAAAGCATAGTAGGGGCTTTCCAGATCAACCACCTCGAACATGAGGTTTTCCACCCTGCAGTTATCCCGGCTGCCAAACATGACGTCCATCCGGATCTTGCCCATCGGCGCACACGAAAGTCCCGGCACAATGCCGTGGAACGTGGTCTTGCTTGGCTCCAGCATATTCTCCTTGATCCCCAGCTTCTGCATCATATCCCGATACATGATGTTGATGCTGCTTCCATTGTCGATGAGGACCTTGCCGAACCTCACGTTATTAGCCGGCCCGACAAATGTCGGATCCATTACTAGCGCATACCCGCCGGGATTCGGCATGATCCTGGGATGATCTGCCCTGTCCCAGCCAATGGCCTGGTCAGACCAATGCATCATCTTCGGAACCGCCGACATAACGGCGTTTACCTCCAAACTCCGCCGGTACAAGCTCTGCTTGTCTGTTCTCTCGGTCTCAAAGACCATGTAGCTCTGATCGTGCTCCTTGTACTCATTCCGGCCCGCTCCTGCGCCTCCGGCACTATATTCCGGATTATAGCTCTGGTCTATTTGATTTACGCCGGCATTTCCGGCATTGCTCTGATTCCCGGGATTAACCGGCCTGGGTGGGATTGCAACTGTATTGGCACCTGTCAACGGCGATGGAGCTGCCGGGATAGATGGCCTAGCCGGTCCCCAGGGACCTGCACGACCTGCTAATATGTCGTCCAACCATGAATAGTTTCTCGTCAAATGATTTGCCGGCTTAACCGGCTGGAATGTGTGAAACACACAAGGCTTGTCCATGGCCAGACCCACTGTATACTTCGGCCACTGCTTCTTCTGTCCGGCGGCTCCGCCGGCATTCTTGTTGATCCAGACATTCTTCTTCTGGAAGGGCTGCGCTTGCTGCTGTGGCTGTTGCTGCTGAGGCTGCTGATTGTCCTCATACCTCGGACGCTGGCTACTGCCGGCGCCCCCTTGTTCTTCCTCCATAGCGGCTACTTGCGCCGTTCCATACCTGTAATCCGGCCTTTCATCTCTTCTCTTGTTCCGGTTATCAGAGCGATAGTATTGCCCTGGTCTCCCGGCGCTATTGGTGTTCCCCTGGGTCTGCCCCTATCCTTGTGAATCAAGGGTGGGCTGCATGGGATCTCCCAGAGCATAACTATCGGCGATCTTGATTGTCTCGGCCAACGTGGCCGGCATTTCCCTCTGAAGCTTTTGCCACAACATGGTGCCATGCCGGCACCCATGAGCGAACCACATGATGGCCTGCTGCTCCACAATTCCTTCGAAGGAATTGCGCAAGGTGCACCACCTGGTCAGATAGTCTCGGTCGGTCTCATTCACTCCCTGCCGGCAGTTAGCCAGCTGCTGAGGACGATTCGGCCTCTTATATGTACTAGTGAAGTTTGATACAAACTGTTCTTCGAAATCAACCCAGCCGTTGATACTTCCGGCCGGCAGATTATTCAGCCATATCCTGGCTGGTCCTTCTAGCATTTGCGGTACATATCGTACCGCCCATCTGAGGTTTCCTCCGACAATGTTCACTGCGGTGGAGTAATCCTCCAACCAATCTTCCGGCTTTGTGCTGCCGTTGTATGTCCTCGCACCACGCGCGAGCTGGAAATAGTAAGGCACCGGCTCACCCATAATCCGGGGTCCAAAGCACATAGGACCCGGAGCTCCTTGCCTCTCCACCAACTCCGATTGGTGAATCCTGTCCAGCTTGAAGCGCGCATCACTTGCTGCCAAGGACCGAGGTCCAAGCCGGGACGCAATTGGGCCCGCGATCACTTTTTCCTGCTGCTGCTCCGGCTGATACTGCTCACTATGCCGGCCTTGCTGATGCTGCTGCTGATATCCCGCCCTGACAAGGGCGGAATTCCCATCATCCTCTCGATGTCCTGGATGGCCAGCACCTTGCTGCTGCGCTGCACCTCCGGCGCCCTGCTGCTGACGCCGGGCTGCACTGTTACTCCGGCCACCTCCGGCCGAAGCTGCTCCTTGCCCGGCCGGCACATTCTGGCCAGCACTCTTGCGGCCGACATACTTGTCAGCTTGGCCGGCACTCTTTTGAGCTACTGCCTGCTTTCCGGCAATTGCCGGATCATACACTTGGATCTGCTTGTCCCGGTGACTAGAGGTCACACTTCCGGCACGCCGGGCACTTGGATGCGGGGACGAAGCTTCGCCCCTCGACCTTGAGCCGGCACCTCCTACCGACGCAATGTACTGGGATGCCCCGGCACCTGGGTTTGCCTTCTTAAAGGCCTCCTGCTGCTTAGTTGCTTCAGACAAAAGATGGTTAAGCCGGGCTTGCTGCTCATGCAGTGCTTCGCCGGACAAATTAGATAAGTCCTTAGCTACCTCTGCTGCTGCTCTAAGGTTCTTCACTGGGGAGCTATAAATTACCTTAGGCACAGTACTAGTTGCAGTATGGCTCTTAGCTCTAGCATCTTTACCTAGCTCAGCATTAAGATCTCTACCTCTAGTTCTAACTTCTTCTATCCGGCTAGGCCGGGTTACTACAGGAGTAAAACCATGAGCTGCCTCATACTCATAGAGTTGCCGGTTAAACCGCTCGCGTTCCTGGTGCATGGCCAGGGCCTCGTCGACGAGGGCCTGGCGAGATCCCTCCAGGACCTCCCTTGTCTGCTCCGGATCATCGCCGGATCGCACCGGCTCGAGAAGCCGATCGATGATGGGAAGAAGCACCTGACCCTTTGCCGGCACAGCGGAAGTGCCGGCCAGGTTCTCGACACGCTCCAACGGAGGACGTGCCGACCTTTTGGCCTTCGGCGGCTCCGGGGGAGTATCTCCTGCTGCTGCTACTGCGGCCTTGCCGGCACCATCTGCCGGCGGCACTGATGTGCCGGCCATCATCACCTCGGCCGACTCTACTGAGCGAGCGCTACGCCCAGCGTGAGCCAGCCGGTGCGACGGAGGATCCGCCGCCACCAGCACCTTTTCCCTGCAAACTCTCTCAGTCCCCACGTACACCTCGTGGGAACCAAAAGACACGATCCGGCCATCCCTGGGGAACGGCCGGCCGCCGAGACATCCGGCGTTATCGCTGACGAAGCTGAGCGAGCCTAGCCTCTGGAGGAGGCCAGAGACCACGCGCACTCCCGAAGCTGCTATCACAGACCCCGTCCGAATAAACACTCCGCCCAGCATATCGATCTGCCCCACGGTGGGCGCCAAATGTCGTCGTGGTGAAACAACATATGCCATAGGATGGCTTAAATGGGGGCCAAACTAGATGCTGGTGGATTCGGGAGAGGGGAACGAGCTAAAAAGCATGACAGAAAGGAACACAGATCTACCCAGGTTCGGGGCTCTCGTAAGGAGATAACACCCCTACTCCTGCTCTACTGATTTTATATTTGGATCGATGGAGTACACAACAATGGTGCTTCCAAGCTCTCAGCTAGAGGAGGAAGACGAACTGCTAAGTGTAGGAACACAGAGTGACCAACCCTTTGCTAGGACTCCCTGTGCCACCTTATATAGTGGTGGCCAGGGTTACAACGGTCACATAAGACCAGGAGACACCAACTACGCTCCAAACAGGACTTGCTGACGAAGGCAGAGATCCTTGACTTTCTCCCTGATTGCTCTCGATGGGACTTCATATCCCTGTACCTTGTACTTCCTGCACTGTGACCTTACCTCTATGAGGTAAGCTCTGTACTTGTGCACAGTGAGGGTAGGTAGTCCACCACTGTGCACCCTGTCAACATGACCCTTCTCCATACCTGGCAGAGTCTCTCCTTGATTGCAGGGACATGACATCTTAGCTGACTTCTGTGTCCCGGATACGACCGTTGGCCATATCCTGGACATATATGCCGGACCAACGACCTATGAAGGTCGGGTAATCTGGCCTCCCCTGCTCCTGCACAACACACCAAATGGTTAGGCCGGCATATCTAAGTATATGCCGGCACTCCTATATAAGTATTCCGGCTATACCGGCATATCCGAACACCAGCCGGGATAACCATATATGCCGGCCTGGCCGATGCTCTTATATTCCGGCCAGGCCCTTCCTTGATAATCCGGCATACAGTCAACCATAGACCTGGTATCTTTCTAGTCTCTTGACCCTACCGGGGGTCATCCCCCCGACAAGTGTGTCTAATAAAAGTACTAAGAAAGCTGCAGAACCTGATGAGCAAATTACTATTAAGTCTCCTGTAGCTATATTGAAGGATCTTGTTACTAAAGATGTAGGGGATGAATATATTCTTTTTTTTGAAGATGCTTCTAACATTCTCTCACATCCTAAAAAGTATAGGAAAACAAGTGTTCCTGTTATTTCTGTCAGGATTGGAGATCATTGCTATTATGGTTTATGTGATATTGGTGCTAGTGCAAGTGCTATTCCTTTAGAGCTTTACAAACAAATTATGCATGAGATTGGCGCTTGTGAACTTGAAGATATTGATGTGGTTGTTCAGCTTGCTAACAGAGAGACTGTTTGGCCTCTTGGTATTGTTCGAGATGTGGAAGTTCTTTGCGGTAAGACTAAATACCCTACTGATTTTCTAGTACTTGGTAAGGAGGCTAGTAAAACTTGTCCTATTATTTTTGGTAGACCATTTTTGAACACTTGTGGCGACGTGATAGATTGTAAGAAGGAGAATTTTTTACTAAGTTTAATGGAGAGTCTTATGAGTTTAATTTTTCCAAGTTTGCTAAGACTTCTTATGAAAATGACACGCCTAATGAAATTTTTTGAGTTGAACAGCTTGCTTCCATTGCGCTTGCTCCTAATAATGCCTTGCAGCAATTCATGGAAGATCACGAAAGTGATGTTTTCAGTAAGGAAAGAGAAGAGATTGATGATATTCTTCTTCGTCAACCACCATTAATCAAGCATAATCTACCTATGGAGGATCTTGGTACCACTTTGCCGCCTAAGGAAGATCCTGTGTTTGAATTAAAGCCTTTGCCTGATAATCTTAAATATGCTTATATAGATGATAAAAAAATATATCCTGTTATTATTAACTCTAAACTTTCAGGAAAGGAAGAAGAAAGATTATTGGAGATATTGAGGAAACACCGAGGAGCTATGGGATATACTCTTGATGATTTGAAAGGGATTTCTCCCACTTTATGTCAGCATGCCATTAATATGGAGAAAGACGCTAAGCCAGTCGTGGAGCATCAACGCCGCCTAATCCCCAAGATGAAGGATGTGGTAAGAAATGAGGTATTAAAGCTCCTTGATGCTAGTATTATTTATCCTATTGCTGATACTAGATGGGTTAGTCCTATTCATTGTGTTCCTAAGAAAGGAGGTATGACTATTGTGCCTAATGAGAATAACGAGCTTATTCCTCAAAGGGTAGTAGTTGGTTATAGGATGTGCATTGATTATAGGAAGGTAAACAAAGTTACTAAGAAAGATCATTACCCTTTACCATTTATAGATCAAATGTTAGAAAGGTTGTCTAAGAAGACTCATTTTTGTTTCCTTGATGGTTATTCTGGTTTTTCTCAAATTGCTGTTAAGAAGGAAGATCAAGAGAAAACCACGTTTACTTGTCCTTATGGAACTTACGCTTATAGACGTATGCCGTTTGGTTTATGCAATGCTCCTGCTACTTTTCAAAGATGCATGTCTGCTATTTTTCATGGCTTTTGTGAAGAAATTGTGGAGGTCTTCATGGACGATTTTTCCGTCTATGGAACTTCTTTTGATAATTGTTTGCACAACCTTGATAAAGTTTTGCAGAGGTGCGAAGAAACTAACCTTGTTCTTAATTGGGAGAAATGCCACTTTATGGTGAATGAAGGAATTGTCCTTGGACATAAAATTTCTGAAAGAGGTATTGAAGTTGACAGAGCAAAAGTGGAGGCAATTGAGAAAATGCCCTGTCCCAGAGATGTTAAAGGTATTCGTAGTATTCTTGGTCATGCTGGTTTCTATAGGAGGTTTATTAAAGATTTCTCCAAGATTTCAAAGCCTCTTACTAATCTTCTTCAAAAAGATGTACCATTTGTCTTTGATGATGATTGTAAGGAAGCTTTCGAAACTCTTAAGAAGGCTTTAACTACTGCTCCTATTGTTCAACCACCTGATTGGAATTAACCTTTTGAAATTATGTGTGATGCTAGTGATTTTGCTGTTGGTGCTATTCTTGGACAGCGCGTAGATAATAAGTTGAATGTTATTCATTATGCTAGTAAGACTCTTGATGCTACTCAGAAGAATTATGCTACTACTGAGAAAGAGTTTCTTGCTGTTGTTTTTGCATGTGATAAGTTTAGATCTTATATCGTTGATTCTAAGGTTACTATTCATACTGATCATGCTGCTATTAGATATCTTATGACTAAGAAAGATGCTAAGCCTAGGCTTATTAGATGGGTGTTGCTTTTACAAGAGTTTGATTTGCATATCGTAGATAGGAAAGGTGCTGAAAATCCTGTGGCTGACAACTTGTCTAGATTGGAAAACATTTCTTTTGATCCTATTCCTGTTAATGATAGTTTTCCAAATGAACAGTTGGCTGCAATAAATGTAACTTCGCGAGACCTTCCTTGGTATGCTGATTATGCTAACTTTATTGTTTCCAAGTATTTGCCTCCAACCTTTACAGCTCAGCAAAGAAGAAAATTCTTCTATGATTTGAGGCATTATTTTTGGGATGACCTACACTTATATAAAGAAGGAGTTGATGGTATTATGCGAAGATGTGTACCGGAATATGAGCAACAAGAGATTTTAAGAAAATGCCATGGTAGTGCTTATGGAGGGCATCATGCTGGAGATAGAACCACGCAAAAGGTTCTACAATCAGGTTTTTATTGGCCAACCCTCTTTAAAGATGCCAGAAGGTATGTTTTATCTTGCGATGAATGTCAAAGAGTTGGTAATATTTCTAGACGCAATGAAATGCCCATGAGTTACACTCTTGTTATTGAACCGTTTGATTGTTGGGGATTTGACTTTATGGGTCCTTTTCCTCCTTCAAAAGGCTATACCCACATACTTGTTGCTGTTGATTATGTTACTAAATGGGTAGAAGCCATACCTACAAAGAGTGCCGATGGTGAGACTTCATTAAAAATGCTTAAGGATGTTATTTTTCCTAGGTTTGGTGTGCCTAGATATCTTATGACTGACGGAGGTTCTCATTTTATTCGCGGTGGTTTTAGAAAAACTCTTGCTAAATATGATGTCAATCATAGAATTGCTTCTGCTTATCATCCCCAAACTAGTGGGTAGGTAGAGCTTTCTAATAGAGAAATCAAGTCTATCTTGCAGAAGACTGTCAATAGATCTAGGAAAAATTGGGCTAGTAAGTTAAACGATGCTTTATGGGCTTATAGAACTGCATATAAGAACCCCATGGGTATGTCTCCTTATAAGATGGTTTACGGAAAAGCGTGTCACTTGCCCTTAGAATTAGAATACAAAGCTTTTTGGGCAGTGAGAGAGCTTAATAGAGATTTTAAACTAGCCGGTAAGAAAAGGTTGTTAGATTTGAGTTCTCTAGATGAGTGGGGAAGCGAAGCGTATGAGAATGCCAGACTTTTCAAAGAGAAAGTCAAGCAATGGCATGATAAGAGAATTCTTAAGAGAGAGTTTCATGTTGGTGAGAAAGTTCTATTGTATAGGTCTCATCTCAGATTTTTTGCAGGAAAATTACTCTCTAAATGGGAAGGACCATATGTTATTGTGGAAGTATACCGCTCAGGTGCTATTAAGATTGCTTCATTGAAAGATGACTCTACACAAGTGGTGAATGGGCAAAGACTCAAACATTATATTTCTGGAGGTTCTTATAATGAAGATGTTGATGTTATTGAAACAGTTTCTCCGGAAGAATTCATCCAAGAAAAATTGCAGGTACCTGCAGAGTTCGTTTTTGAATAGGTAACAGTTCTAGTCAGAGAAGTTTCACGAAAAGCTCATCCTTTAATATTTTTGTTGTTTTTAATAAATATGAAAAATCACAAGATGAAAACGGGCAGGAAAAGGAGTCCGTGTGCTTCTCACACATAGGTGGCGCGGGTCCACCCCTGGCCGCGCCACCCAGGTGTGAGAGCACCCCGAAACTCGTTTCCATCCTGGTTTCCTCCTGTGATTTCGTTTCGATGTATAATTTTCGCCTATTTAACCCCCCGGAGTCCCCGAGATCTGTATATCGTTTTCTCGTCGTGTTTTGTTTTGAGCTATTTCTGTCAGGAGTTGATCTTAAGTTGGGGGAGCCACGGCCTCTTCAAGCGATGACAAGGAGAAGACACCTCCGGAAGATGACACCAAAGACTTTCGGCTGAAAGAAGAGGTTGAAAGTGAAGACGAGGAGGATGATCCAAGTTCAAGGCCAAACACCATGATTGCCAGCATAGGGGTGGTGACAGATCATGACAAGTTCAAGAAGAGTGCTCGCATAAGGACCGGAGGGGGTGTGCCGCATCACACCTTAGCTCCACGGACACCTCCGTCAGGCCAAAATCCTTTCCATACTCTAATTCATGAACATCAGTTTCAAAAGGTGCCCAGATCACGATTACCCTCTGGCTGGGATATAGATCGTTCTAACAATGCAGGGATAGAAAGCTCCAAGAGTGAAGACGGATGGGGAAATAATTCCAAGAGCTGGGATTCTCTTGCTGACAGGTTCATGAACCGCATCGAGCACAATTCTGAGATGATTCGTAACCTCAGTGACAAGATTGATGATCTGAAAGATTTGATTGAGAAGCTTATTAAAGATTATCCACCGCCACCGCCAAAGGAGTAATTCGTCATCGGTATTAGCATCCCCTTGGCTTGTTCCAAGCTTGGGGGAGTGCCACGGTATCACATCATTACCTTTTTACTCATTTACTTTTCAACTAGAGTCGTATCATGAATAGAGAGATTATCCTATAGAATAGTTTGCAGTGTGGAAGTATCCTCCTTATTTGGTTATCTATGTATCCCTTGGTGTGAGTTGCGGTATTGAAATATTAATGAGAAGTTTTATCGTTTACTTTCTGCACACTTTATTTTAGTTTGCAAAGTCTCTTATATGATTAGTCTTGTTGATTGGTATTGGTATCACTTTGGGAGCATGAGTAAATTTAGTTGGTTTTGGCAAACTTAGCTTGGTCAGTAGCAGCATTACCTTGAGGTTTGAGTAGAAAAGAACAAAGAAGTGTTTATAGCTACATCACTTCAGTTTTCCCTTATGTTTGGCTTATAAGCATTGTTATTCTCAAAGTTAAAATCATTGTACCTTCAAGGGAGTTTGCATGATTGTTCTTATTATATGTATGTATGTTTGTTTCATGCAACCCTTATGCTTGCTACCCAACCTTGCTAGCCAAAGACCTTTCAAAAACCTTCAAATAATTCTCATTTTGTGCCACTGTTTTTAGCTCATGAGGACGTAGTGGATGGGTTTTGTTATCTTCCATACTAAATTAAGTACCCCTCGACTAGGCAGCTTCATCTGCTCGTCATTAATTTTGCAAGGGAGCTGGTCATACCATTTTAATCTCAAAAAGAAAATAAAAAGAGCACTCCTCCATGGTATGTGAAAGTTGGTCGGCACCCGATGGAATCGGTTAGCCATGGTTTGAGAAAGGAAAAAGGTGGGGAGGAGTGCAAAGCTATAAAAGAGCACCAATGTGCCAATTAATCAAACATCTCGGAACCGCTCTCACTTGTTTAGTATGGAAGATATCAAGAACTCCGTTGCTAGTCGTTGACAAAAGCAACCACCTCTCAAAATAACTTTTTTTACCTCTATTTTGCAAATGAAAAGCTCTAGCACATGTTTAATCCCTGCTTCCCTCTGCGAAGGGCCTATCTTTTACTTTTATGTTGAGTCAACCTATTCCCCTATATCTCAAGCAAGCATTTGAGTTGTTATGTTTCACTCATCCATATGTTGATTCGTTTAATCATGTTTACTACCTTCCTTGTTTTGTACAATGCTTTTGTCTGAAGGAATATATCTTTGAAAGCTTTCTATGAATGCAAAAGTTTATTTTGTTGAGCATATGGTCTTTGCTATATTAGCTCTATTTTAAAAGGCTCCGTTTAAAAGAAAGAATAGCTTGTTCATCATTCTTTGACCAAGAACTAAGGTTTGCCATTGCCAATTATAGTTTACCTTGTGCATCTTTACATGTGATTCCCTTTTACCTATTGCAAGTCTATATCTTATAAAGGGAAGTTGTTGTCTATTATAATTTGTGCCTTGGTGAATGTGATGCTTCTTGTCCGTATTTTGATTATCGACACTTCACTCCATAAACTTGTGGTCATGTTTACCGAGTTTAGTTTCCGCTTGGGGACAAGCGAGGTCTAAGCTTGGAGGGGTTGATACGTCCATTTTGCATCACTATTTTGTATCATAATTTACTGTTATTCATTGATATATTTCATATTTAGAGTTGATACTTATGTTATTTCCTTTGTTTTCACATGTTTGATGATCATTGGAGGATTTGCTACCGGAGTTAGGATTCTGCTGGAAAAAGGACCATCAAGGGACCATATTTTGAAGATCAGGAAAATTCCGGAAAAATACCAGGAAATTATATTTTCCTAGAAGACTCGGGAAGCCAGAAGGAGGAGTCGAGAGGAGCCAGGAGGGCCCTCACGCCAGGGTGGCGTGGCCTGACCCCTGGCCGCGCCAGCCCTGTGTGAGGCTACCCTGGCCCACTTCTGCCATCACCCCTTCGCGTATTTCATCGTCCCCGAAAACCTAAGTCAAGGGGGGGCTCAGAGTTAGACACCGCCGCCTCTGCGGGGCGAAAAACACCAGAGAGAGAAAAGCTCTCCGGCAGGGAGAAATCTACCGAGGAAATTCCTTCCCAGAGAGGGGAGATCGTCGCCATCATCATCATCATCGCACCGGACTTCATCGGGATCACCATCATCATCATCTCCATCACCAGCACCTTCATCTCCACCATCACCACGCCATCCCGCTGTAACATCTTGAGTTGGATCTTGTTATATTCATAGGGGAAACTTTCCCAGTGTTGATTACTCTTGTAGTTGATGCTATTGAGTGGAACCGTTGAATTAAGGTTTATGTTCAGATTGTTATTTACCATTATTCCACCTCTGATCATGATCCATATGATGTCTTGTGAGTAGTTCGTTTAGTTCTTGAGGACATGGGAGAAGTCAAGATGTTAGTAGTGAATTATTGTTGAGAAATATTTAATGGTTTGATATTGTTGTGGTGCTATTTCACTAGTGGTGTCATGTGAACGTCGACTACATGATACTTCACCATTTATGGGCCTAGTGAGATGCATTGTGTATTTGGCTACCAATTGTGGGGTTGCTGGAGTGACAGAAACCTAAACCTCCGTTGGGAAACCGTTGCACCAGGGAGCGTAGGATCTTAGAGTTTAAGGCTGTGGTTAGATTTATCTTAATTACTTTCTTGTATTTGCGGATGCTTGCAGGAGGGTATAATCACAAGTGTGTATTTATCCTAGTAAGGGTAGTGCGCTAGCACAGGTTCACCCCCATAACACCTATCAAACCAATAAAGACTATTGGCTTTATGAAGCGAAAGCTTTTGACAGAAACTCCCGTGTGTCCTCGAGAATGTTTGGTTATTATAAGTTACACAACCGGCTTGTCCTTTGCTGAAGAAAGGATTGGGCCACTTGCTGCAATTGTTACTACTGTCTTTTATTTACTCGCACTTTATTTACTCGCATTACCAAATACCCCTGAAAACCTCTTTGCTAGTATTTACAGTGAATCCTTGATCAAAACCACTCATCAACTGTTGTGGATATACCAAATGGGTATACCAGTGACGTAGTCTCATACCGGCAAACTAGGGTGGCCCATGGAGGTGGTATGGCGGATAGCCAACCGGGCGGCCTAGTTGCTGGTGGTATGGCAGATTCTATGCTGCCATGCCATGGCAGATTCCACGCTGCCATGCCATGGCAGATTCCCAGACGCATCCATGCCATGGCAGATTCCCAGACTGTAGGAGCTTATGGCAGATTCCACGCTGCCATGCCATGGCAGATTCCCAGACGGCAGGAGCTTATGGCAGATTCCACGCTGCCATGCCATGGTGGATTACTGGACGCAGGAGCTTATGGCGGATCCGGAGACAGGCCCATGGCGGACCACCGAAGACAGGCCCATGGCAGGTTGCCTTGTAGTACACGCATAGGACTTAGTCTAGGACTCCATATTGTATCCGCCCCGGAGCCACCGTGATGCCCACGCCAGGTGCCTTTATAAGCCGGCGTGGAGGAGCCCTTGAGGCCATAGCGACTTAGCCATGAGATAGCTAGAATAGCTAAGACATAGCAGATCGCATCGCGACCAGCACAACCATTGTAACCTGAACACATTGTGCCATTATAGTGAGTTATAGCAGGATGTAGCGATCCTCCACCGTGGGGACGTGAACCTGGGTAATCCCTGTCTATCACCGTCCCGGGCACCAGATCGCCTATCCCCTCTTTCTATCGCCTTGAGGTACCCCTCATGGCATACGTGTCGTAAGAACCACGACAGTTGGCGCCCACCGTGGGGCGAGGGCATCTGGAATCGATCCGGGCGGATTTCTCACCGTCTTCGACGGCGGTCGGATCGGATCGCCTTCATCTGCAACATATTGGTGGAAAGTTCATTACCGCCCCAGGCTAGGCAATCGGGATCTCGACGTAACAGCCCTCACACTGACGGATCGTCTTGATTCCTTGTGTTCGAGGCGGCGCCGATCGTATCCGATTGTCGATCTGCCATCCGCTTGGCGTCGCAGGCTTCGCCGCTACCGCGGTTAACCCCAACTTCGTCATGGCTGGCTTTGCCGCCATCACGGACTACTTTGTTGTCACGGCCGGTTACAGCTCCGCGACAGCTGGCATCGTCGCTGTCCCGGACTGCGTCACCTTATGTCGTCGCCGGCTAGTATAACTTTGCCGCCGATAAGATCATCGTCGCTGGGCTACAACTTCAAGTCCGCCGTGAACAATACCGCCATACCAGAAGAATCAAGGCGGCCGATCCGACGGCCGATCGCTTTCATCCGCTACACCGGCATCAAGATCATCGTCGGCCGGCTCACGTCTGACCAGACGTGTACTACTTCATCAACAATAGCGGCACTTCATCGCCGCATCCAGCCCTGCAATTCGCCGCGGCTAACTTCATGGCGGCAGATTTCGCTGGGACAGCCTTCGTCGTGTCCGCATCCGCCTGCTTCACCGTGTACCGGCGGACCAATTTGGCTCCGCCACGGTCGGCTTTGCCGCCATGCATGGCGGACTGCGCTACTTCATTTGCATCGTCGCCGGATACAGCTTGGCCATGAAAAGGAATCGGGCAATGTGCATAGGCTAAGCTAGCACGCTACGTGCATGTTTTTTGCGGCCAAGTCGCTGATTGCTTGCATAACGATATGAGGCTAATTACATTGGCGGATGTGGCTTGGTTATGGCGGATGAAGTTTGGCTGCCGTGGACTACTTCATCCCCGCCATAGCAGTCTGCTTTAACTTCACTTCGCCCGGCTTCGTTTTCGTCATGCCCGGTTTCGACTGCTCCATGACTGACTCGATTGGTCGTATGCGGCAGGCGGCCGAACGACAGTGCACGCGATCTCACGCATGCATGCAGCCTTTGTCCGAGACACACGCTGCCGTTCAGTCCACCGGATACCCAGGCGACCAGTTGATTTTATGCCGGATCAAGTTTAAGTGCAATTTTAGCTGTTGCTGGCTTTGTTTCCGCCGTGACGGTGTTGTTTTCGCCGCCTAGACATTGTCTTCATCGTGGTGATTACGCATCCGCCTCTGCAATGGCTAGCTTCGCTTCCGCTATTAATTTTGCTTCATCACGGTCGACTACGCGTCTACTCCAGCTTCGGTGAAGATGGCTTCATCATGCTTGACTTCAACTTTGAATCCGCCATGGACGACTTCGCCGATACCGACGGACTACTTCGACTACTCCACGGATAGTTTCACCACTATCGCGGGCTGCATCGCCAGAGTCTTGGTGCCGGACTGCTAGCCACGCTATCATGTTGTTCTGTGCTTCGGTTTGATGGCCCGTACCTGGAGGATGTATGATTTACCGTGTAAATCCATCCGATGGAAAAGCCGCACGGAGAGCAGTGCCCCGACCATGATGGCTGGCAATGTTCTGTTCCGCCATGGCTTGATGGACATAGGGCCTGCAACCGATCGATAAGGTATGCCAAGCAAGCTGGCAGCAGCAACTCGTCTATGCGCCATGCATGGTCACGTGCAGCGCTAGGCGGCGGCAAGCATGCCGCAGCTGCCATGGCTGCTGCAGGGTAAGACGCCGTCATCTATGCCGGCTAGATCGTTTTCATCCGCTACATCAACATTGTCCCGTGGATGCAGCAGATCAAGCTGGCGGATCGGGACCATGGACGGCGTTTCATGTATGGCTTTCCGCCAGCCGTTTTCGTGCATCGGAGAGCAACTCGATAGATCAAGGAGGCTGCAGATTTAATCTGAACCTAGATTTACTCATGGGAACTCATGTGATTCACCAAGCAGGAGGCAAGCTATGATCTCGTCATGGCAGAATTTCCAACGGTGGGAATATATGTGTCAGGTGCAGCCTCAAGACAAAGTCATCAGCCGACGGCCGGTGCTCCAGCTTGGGCCTTATCGTCCTGCTGTCTGAGTCCACCTATTGCTGTTGAAGGAGACATGTGCAGATTACCGCGTCGGTCGGCAGTTCGATCGGATGGCAGGATGGGAAACCGCGTTGCCAACCATTGTCGCCACGTACGTGCATCTATCCGTGCGTCACCCATCGCGACTTCTTATCGCGGCTGATGCAGTCTAAGTTCAATGAGAAAAAGCCCCGCCACTATATGTGCCGCATCAAGCCCAAGATAGCATTAGTCCAATGTGAAGAAGCTCCTTACGTGCATGGATTTTCCGGCCAACACACTAGCTGCATGGACAATCGTATGAAGCTAACTACAAGCTATATGGCGGATCTTGGCTGGTGTGAACTGCTGACCATGCATGGCGGATGTAGCTTGGCCGCCGTGCACGCCTACTACTATGTCAGATCGATAGCAGCTTCACCTCCGTCACGAACGGCATCCTCGTTACGAATTATTTTTCTGCTACGACACCGTCGTCACCACGGATCACTTCGACTACGCTCAAACAGCTAAGTCCCTATCTATATTTAATAATTGTTTATGATCATGAGATAAAGATTGGTTCACTCATATTCTGAGTCTTTTACCGCTTTCGTTTTGATCATAACTTTTCCACGATTTGCCTTGCGCTCGTGAGTAAATTTTAACTGGCTTGTCTCTAAAGGCGCCGATATCATGCAAAAATCCGCCATCTGGCGTTAGCTTAAGTTTTCTGGCCTACACGTTTTCTGATGTTTTATATGTGGATTCCCGAGTAGTGACATTTTGGCACTTTAAAGCCGCCATCCGTTTCCAAGGTTTTGGACGGCTGCTATTAAGCGCTATCGCCTTGGCGGATTGTTCGTGCAAAAGTTTGCCATCTCACGAAAAGTCAAGCATATAAACCGGAAGAACGGATAAACCAGCACTTGCTTAAAATATATTAATGCACATGAACTGTTCAAGATAGTCGAGTTTTTTCCGCCTTGACAGTTTTATGTTGTTCAACTGCTGCATAGTTTTAGCTTTAAAACATCTGTTCAATGGCCGTGTTTTACCCGCCTTGCATTTGTTCATTGAACACAAGAACGATTTAATACAATTGTGTTTTGTTTTCATGTCATAGGTACATATGACGCTTGGACGCTTTGCTGGTGCCCGATCTGAGGTGTTTTCGAGCCATTCAGCTCAAATACCTGGGGGCTACCTTTGATGGCAGCCCAAATCTGCCATGGAGCGGACACCATCGACAGCAGCCTAAATCTGCCATGGAGCAGTCACCTTTGATGGCAGCCCAAATCTGCCATGGAGTGGTCACTTTCTATGGCATCCCAAATCTGCCATGGAGCGGCACCCTGGAGAAGTCCGCCATGGAGCAGACCGCCTTGAGTCTGCCATGGAGCGGCCACCTTGGAGTAGTCCGCCATGGAACAAGATGCCTTGAGACCGCCATGGAGCAGGCTGCCCTGAGGTCACCTTGGAGCAGGCCGCCTTGGAGCTGGCTGCACGGGGGCTGCGACCACAGTATGTTGATCCAATAACTGGTAAAGTTCTCTAAGAGCATCAAGCCGGATTTTTAAGTAAATTCCACCTTGACACTCGGGGGCTACACCGATCCTAAATTTTGTGAAGTTCTCTTAGAGCATTGCGCCGGATAAAAATCCGCCATAACGCTCGGGGGCTACTCATCGCATTTTAACTACGTAGTTCTCTTAGAGCCCTATGACGGATAGAAATCCGCCATAACGCTCGGGGGCTACAGCTAGCAAAAAATCCTAAGTCTTCTGAGAGCACCGCTAGGAAAATCGCGTAGTGGTGCTCGAGGGCTACAGGCTAAATATTCTAAGTAGTTTCTCTAAGAGCACCCTGATGGATTCTCTATGAGAACCCGCCATGGCGCTCGGGGGCTACACATGGTGTAAAAGCATCGAAGTTCAAAAACAGAAGCAGTGCGATAATTTTGCGCTCACTGTTTGGTAAGCCTCGAGGCAACATATTATACTGGAAAGAACGTTCCTTGAGCTCGGAAAAAAATACTAGCTATCCGCCTTGGATTCGTTCGCAGTAGCATACCAGCATGTATCTGGAGAATTGCCCTGCAAGTAAGAGACGTCACTGGTCCGCCTAAAATTCTAGGCGGATAAAATTTATTCTTTGGGAGCTCTACGAGATCTTTCACACGACTATCTTGAAGACGAAGATGAAGACGAAGATCAAAAGCCCATCAAGCATTAAAGACAGAAGAGAAGATCTCAAAGAACTCCGGGGGCTACTGTTGTGGATATACCAAACGGGTATACCAGTGACGTAGTCTCATACCGGCAAACCAGGGTGACCCATGGAGGTGGTATGGCGGATAGTCAACCGGGCGGCCTAGTTGCTGGTGGTATGGCAAATTCTACGCTGCCATGCCATGGCAGATTCCACGCTGCCATGCCATGGCAGATTCCCAGACGCATCCATGCCATGGCAGATTCCCAGACTGTAGGAGCTTATGGCAGATTCCACGCTGCCATGCCATGGCAGATTCCCAGACGGCAGGAGCTTATGGCAGATTCCACGCTGCCATGCCATGGTGGATTACTGGACGCAGGAGCTTATGGCGGATCCGGAGACAGGCCCATGGCGGACCACCGAAGACAGGCCCATGGCAGGTTGCCTTGTAGTACACGCATAGGACTTAGTCTAGGACTCCATATTGTATCCGCCCCGGAACCACCGTGATGCCCACGCCAGGCGCCTTTATAAGCCGGCGTGGAGGAGCCCTTGAGGCCATAGCGACTTAGCCATGAGATAGCTAGAATAGCTAAGACATAGCAGATCGCATCGCGACCAGCACAACCATTGTAACCTGAACACATTGTGCCATTATAGTGAGTTATAGCAGGATGTAGCGATCCTCCACCGCGGGGACGTGAACCTGGGTAATCCCTGTCTATCACCGTCCCGGGCACCAGATCGCCTATCCCCTCTTTCTATCGCCTTGAGGTACCCCTCATGGCATACGTGTCGTAAGAACCACGACATCAACACCTTCTGCTCCTCGTTGGGTTCGACACTCTTATTTATCGCAAGTACTACGATACACCCCCTATACTTATGGGTCATCACCGCCCGAGGAAGGGGAAGCCACGACGTGCATGCTGAATGGAGAAAAGCAGCAGGAGTTAGGCGGGAAGGGAAATTGTTTAGTTCCGGTTGATTTAGCAATGAACTTTAGCCCTTCGCAGCATTTTGGTATGCCAACTTCCATGAAGGCTGCTCTCCCCTAGTTTCTTCAGTTAAGTACAGTTAGTGTTAGACTAACTCTGAAGAATAGCTTTTGTATAGACAAGGCTAAAGCCGCCTTTTGTGTTACTAACTAGCTTCTGTAAGTTTCACTAGTGGGAAAAGGCTTATAGATAGATGTTTTATCAGTGGAGCACATTATTCAATATGCTCCACTAGTATTTACTAGTGGCGCATTAGCAAATATGCTCCACTGATAATTTTCTTACTAGTGGCGCATATTGTTCAGAATGCGCCACCAATATTTATGTGGGACCCACCAGAAGGGTCGTCGACAAAATATCTTGTCTTATCAATGGCGCATTTGTCATATGCGCCACGCATATTTGACCATTTAGTGGCGCATATCACACAAAATGCGCCATTGATAACATTGTGGGACCCACCTGGACCCCACTGGCCTGACCCCTACCAGTGTTATGCATGGCGCATATAGCAATATGCGCCACTGATAATTAAAATATCAATGGCGCATATTGCTATATGCGCCACGCATAACTTGTGGGACCCACACCTCTGAAAAGGTGGCAGACTTATTAGTGGCGCATTTTGTGCAATATGCGCCACTGATAAGGTCGCCCAGATCTATAAGTTGGCAGCCCCACCACCACCATTTCATTCTTCTCCATCTAACACCAATCTAGATCCAGGTCATCCTCCTCCTCCCCACCACCTCAATTTCTCCATTCTTGCCTCCATTCTTGGTTTTTAAACCTACTTTGCTCCATAGTTTTGAGAGGGGAAGCCTCTCTAAGTTGTAGATCTACTAAACCAACTAGTTTTCCTCCTCCAACATCCATCTTTGTTGACTTCTTTCTCCAACAACCCCACACCCCTCTCGTCGCGCGGACTTGGCTCAAATATGATTCTATATACACTAGGTGAGTTGTTGGAGGACATGCATGTGGATGTTTTGTGTGGCCGGTGGACGTCTCGCGTGCGGTGTACACGCATGCATGCTTGTGTGTGGTGCATGAATGTTTACAGGTGACGAAGAAGCAAGAGCATGTTGCTTGCTATGGCGTGGTGCATGGATGTTTGCCGAAATGTTGATTAACTTCCGTTTCGGCAAATTTTTGCACTACCCATACGTCCTATTTTTAGGAGAGGTCATGCCAAATTTTTCCGGCGACCATGCATGCATGCATGTGTGTGTGTGTGAGTGCATGATGATGTGTGATTCTAAGGTACTCTCTTTTCTCTATACCGCGCAGGCAACCATGGTCAGACACATGAGCGAAGGTCAAGTGGCTAGATACAAGGAACGTGCGGTGGCCGACATGAGGATGAACAAGAGGACCCACATAAGATGTCCGTGTCGAACATGCAAACTCGGGAGCTTACTCGACCCTGATTCCGCGGACCTGGAGAGTCACCTGCTCACGCGTGGTTTAATGCCTGGCTATGATTCTGAAGATGATGAGGACGTCAACAATGGTGTTTCTGAAGACGAGGGCGTACATGATGATCATCACGAAGGAGATGTTGGTGGCGGACATGATGATGATCATCACGAAGGAGATGGCAGCGGCGGACATGATGATGATCATCACGAAGGAGATGGCGGCGGTGGACATGATGATGATGGAGAAGACGCGGAGTCGACGGGCACACAGACACGACTAACCTCAGCCTTGCAGGACCCACATGTTCAGGAACTGCTCCTCAAGGAGACTATCAATGCGAAAGCTGCTGCCAGAGAGAAAGCCAAGCTGGAGCAGATGGAGATTGATGGGAAAACTCCGTTGTTTCCTAGGTGCCGACCCGAGGATACACGCTTGAGCGTCACGCTCAAGGCTCTGGAGATGAAGGCGGAAAGCAAATGGACCGACGTAAGCTTCAATAAAAACATGAGATTCTGGCAAAAACGTCTTCCCAAGGGAAACACGTGTCCAACTAATATCGAGGAGGCCAAGAAAATTGTGTGCCCTCTGGACCTGCCGCACGTTAAGTACCATGCTTGCATCAATGATTGCGCACTTTATCGGGATGAGTACGCGGAGAAAACCACATGTCCGGTGTGCGGCCAAGGACGATACAAGATAGGGAACAAGAAAGTACCTCGGAAAGTGGTATGGTACTTTCCTATCACTCCCCGTCTACAGCGGTATTTCATAGACCCTAAGGAAGCAAAGCTCATGCGATGGCACGCGGATAGGAAGAAGACCGAAGATGATCCGCATAAGGGCAATATCCTGACACACCCTTCGGACGCTAGCCAGTGGAACGCACTTGACATCGACTTCCATGAGTTCGGGGCCGATCCAAGGAACATCAGGCTAGGTATGAGCACCGATGGACTCAATCCGTTTGGCAACCAGAGTAGCACGCACAGTACCTGGCCCGTGTTTGTATGGCCGTACAACCTCCCTCCATGGTTGTGCACCAAGCAGAGATACGTACACATGTGTATTCTGATTCAGGGGCCAAAACAGCCAGGTGTCGACATGCATTTGTATCTCGAGCTGTTGAAAGAAGAGCTAGCCACGCTGTGGGAGAAGCCTCCTCGTACGTGGGATGCATACTCAGAAGATTATTTCCCTTTGAGAGTCGCATTGTTCACGACGGTGCAGGACTATCCAGGTTACAGTTACGTCTTTGGCCAGGTGAACCACAGACACAACGCATGTGTCAGGTGCATGGATAAGACCCCGGATCTCCAGCTACCAAGGGATCCCGGTTCCTCGAAGACCGTGTTCCAACGGACTCGGATGTGGCTTTGAATGGATCACCCGTGGAGAAAGCGCGGAGACCTGTTCAACAGTAAAGAAGAGCTTGAAAAAGCCCCACGTCCAAGGAGCGGTGAAGTAATCAATGACATGCTGGAAAACTGGGAAGAGTGCCCTTTGCCGGGAAAGAAGCGTCCGAGGACAAAGCCGCTGCATGGTGTGTGGAAAGCGAGGTCTGTTTTCTGGGACCTGTCGTACTGGAAATACCTCCACATGCCCCATAGCCTTGATGTCATGCATGTCACGAAGAACGTATGTGAGAGTCTGCTGGCCACTATCGTCAACATGCCGGATAGGACCAAGGACGGGTCGAAGGCAAGACATGACATGGAATTCCTTAGCATCAAGAAAGAACTTCATGGTCCGCCCGATAACGATGATGATGATGATGATGAGACGATGGACGAAGATACTCAGGGTCCCCACAAGAGGGCTAAGAGGAGGGATGTGGTGTTTCCCGCTGCCTGCTTCACTCTAAGTGAGAAGGAGCTCGAGCAGTTTTTTAAGTGCCTCCTAGGAGTTAAAGTTTCTCACGGTTACTCTGGGAACATAGGCAGATATCTGGACGAAGCGAAGAAGAGGTTCAGTGGGATGAAGTCTCACGACTATCACGTGTTGATGACACAGATACTTCCCATTGCAATCCGAGGGATAATGGACGAGCACGTCCGTGAGACGTTGTTTGGCCTCTGCAACTTCTTCGACGTCATCTCGAGGAAATCTATCGGCTTGAAGCAGCTCAATGCGCTGCAAGAAGAGATCGTCGTGATACTGTGCGAGCTCGAGATTTACTTCCCGCCCGCGTTCTTCGATATCATGGTGCATCTGCTCGTCCATCTCGTGGATGACATCATTCATCTCGGTCCGACATTCCTGCACAACATGATGCTGTTCGAAAGGCTGAATGGTGTTATCAAAGGATATGTCCGCAACAGGTCCCGTCCAGATGGAAGCATCGCCATGGACTTTCTGACCTACGAGTGCGTCTCGTTTTGCTAGAATTATCTACGCACCGAGGAGGACGACACGGATGAACCTGTTGGTCTGCCCAAAAGGACGCACCTCGGTAGGCTTGCCGGATATGGTCACCGCGAGGGTTTTCGCGCCTTACATGTCGGCGCGAAGGGTCGACGCCCCGACTTTGTCCGGGCACACCTCGTCGCGCTACAGCATATCGAATTGGTTGACCCTTGGGTGGAGGAGCACAAAAGCTTTGTAGAGCAGAAGTTCATTGACCTAGGTCGGCCGAGGAAGAAGGGAGACGTAACAAGAGAGCACAACTCCAGCTTCACGGCTTGGTTCAAGGAAAAGCTTCACGGCCTGCAGTCGACGCCTTCTACGGAGGATGAAAAACTCATTTTTGCATTATCACAGGGCCCCGAGCACAACATGAGGACATATTAGGCCTATGACATCAACAGATACAGATTCTACACCGAGGAAAGGGACAGGAGTAGCGAATATCAGAACTTAGGAGTAACGATGCTATCCTATGCCGATGACAAAGCCACCGTCAAGGAGAGATTCTTCAGAAGGATCGAGGAGATCTGGGAGCTCGACTACGCCGGAGAGAAGGTGCCGATGTTCCGTGTCAGATGGGCCAAGAGCGTCCAGAAAGAGGGCCGGTATTTCACCACCATGGTTATACCCGATGCCTCCGCAAAGAACGCCTCCGCAAAAAATGAGCCATGGGTACTCGCGAGCCAAGTTGACCAATGCTTCTTCATCACCGACCCATCAAAGCCAAGCCGTATTGTCGTCAGGAGGGGCAAGAGGAGCATCATCGGAATGGAAGGACCCGCCAACGACCAAGACTTAGAAAAGAACGGCGATCCAAAGATCGAAGAGGAATTCGACAAGTACTTCGACAAGCTGACTGCCGCAGGAAGAAGGAAGACCACCCTACCTACTAAAGGTTGTCCGTTCACGAGAAGAAACCTCAACATTCCTGGCCTAAAGTATTCAACCGCGAGGAAGAAGGGCAAGAAGATTGCAAAGAGACGCTAGCTCTAGCTAGCGCGGAATCGAGATCACGACATTTTTTGTGTATGCATGCGTTTACTCGAAACTATATAGACTATCTTAATATTCGTACGTGTGTGTATGGATATCGATGTTCGTGTGACACGATGATATATATTTGTGGTTTTTTGAATAAACTAACTATTATGATACTCGCAAATAAAGTGAGAAAAAGATGTGACATGACGATGTTTGTGTTTTTTTTACTATTACAAACTATTATTTTGAAGTAACTTGTATTTGTTAGAAATTGTGAAAAAACAATTTAAAACTATTACAAACTATTATTTTGAAGTAACTTGTATTTGTTAGAAATTGTGAAAAAACAATTTAAAAAAAGGTGTGAGGCAACCTGCAGGGTTCGAACCCTGGATCCCCCCTCTGGCTGCATCGGACGCTACCACTGAGCTAGTGACAGAATCTTGTCATATGGCTTGTGCTCGCGCTATTTGACTAAGTGTCAAATATGCATGGCGCATATAGCACAAAATGTTCCACGCATAGTTGACACTTAGGGGAAATATCGCTTCGTCGCCCAGCCGAATCTCCTCTTCCCCCCATTCCCCCCCCCCCCCCCCCCCGCGTGCGCCTCTCGCTCTCTGCCATAACCCTAGCCCACCGCCGCTCGAAGCCGTCGTCGCCGGCACCGGACCATGAGGAGAAGGAGACCCGCCTCAACATCGCTCGGTGCCGGACCTGGAGGAGAAGCCGCCGGCGCTCAAACCCAAGCCGCTGAACCAGGAGCGCCGGCTACATCGGCAGCCACACCGTGCTACAGCTGCTCCTGCAGGGCTTCCGCGTCGTCGTCGTCGACTCCCTCGACAACGCCTCCGAGGCCGCGCTGCACCGCGTCCGCGAACTCGCCGGACCGCACAACGCCAAGAACTCCTGCATGGTGCGCTCCATTCGCCTACCTCGATCTTTGATTTGATCCCCGTTCGCTTCTTCTTCCTTCTCGAGAGCCATGGATTTCGCTCGGTTATTATCGATTGGTAGAGAGAATACGCGCGCGCGTACGCAGAGTCATCGATGAGCCGGCTAGCTAGCCGCGAACGTACTCACTCTGGTCGGTAAAAAACTGGATCGATTAATTTCCGGCCGCACGGTGCAGACGTTCGTTTTCCCCAGCCCAGTTAAATCATCTGCAAAAAATACGTCCCAAGAACCGAGCACCAAAAAAGGGGGGCACCCTGGAATCCGTTACTTTTTTCGTTCATCAGATTGATACATTGAATTTACCAAAAAAATAAATCACCATGGAATGGAGTAGAGTATTACAGAGGGACATACAGATGGATTAAAGAGCTTCATGCGTAGGCAATGGCTGCATTGCATATTCTGTCAAGTTTCTGATGATGGGATCATGTACTTGTTCATAGCAGTTAATTTTTCTGCTTGAAAATATTCCATGTCAAGCATTGTCAGACTGTCCACCTTATGCTATTCATACACTGATATGTACGTAGCAATTAATTTGTTGGACAGTAATTCTAGCTATACTTTTGAGTTGAATTCTCACAGAGTTGCCTACTTGCTTAGCATAGAGTACTAGTTGGGTGTGCCCAAGTTGATTGCTTGGGGTCTCATATCTTATCATTTGCCTTGTTTTTTTCCTAACTACATGATGTCACAATTTTGTTTTGACTAGTGGGCAGATTGTGTGTGGATAGCATGAATGGTTCTTTAGATTAAGAAAGTTCCTTTACAAGCACAACTGAATTCATTGGTTGCTGTCGATGCGATCCTCTAGTTTGAGTTTGATCTTTGTATTTCTTCTTGGTCTTCAAACTTTGTATGTGAAATACTTGTACTAGTACATGAATAGGCAATAGGCTGCATTGCATATTCTGTCAAGTTTGTTATGATGGGCATCTATTATATTATTAAAACAACTAACAATGAACGGTGGAGATTAATCGTCCTAAAGTTAAGATGTTCCGATGGCTTAGATTGACCATCAACCACGGCAGACACGTATACAAGCTGGATTGTTCCGATGGCTTAGAGTTACCATCAACCACGGCAGACACGTATATAAGCTGGACTCCATGACACGACACGTTTGCAATTTGCAATCTTCATAGGAAACGTATATGAGCTGGATTCTAATTGATTAATGCAAAGCTATGCACGTAAGGATACAAAAGCATCGCCTGATGGATTCACGTAGTTCCAACCAGCAACGCTGACACGCATCCATAGCGGCTACGCTCCATGAGAGCTGGCGGTAGTAGAAGCAACGGTGGCGGGCTATGATCCGCAGGCGCTGATGCAGTCACGTAGAAGATGGGCAGGTGGAACCAATCTGGAGGCGCTGGAGCGGGAGCACTTGGATTGACTCGAACGAGCGAGTGGCGACTAGGAGCAGCGGATTCAAAAAGAAGTCGGCGCGGCGGTCATAATCAACGCGGGATGAAGAGCGAACCAGGAAGAAATTCAGGCAAACACGACGTACGTACAGCAGTCGATATGGACGACAACAGAAATCAGCCGACGACGACAAAATAATCGTTCTCAATCACGCCATGAGCTGGGCAATCGTGCCTATTGCTGCCGCGCATCGTCTCTGAGTTTCTAGGTACCTAGCAAAGCGCATCGTGCCTATTTTTGCGTAGATGTTCGGAGGTCATCTATGAAGGCTTGCCATCATTGCTCTAGATCAGTTCTACGTATGACTAACTGGCTAACAGCTGTATCCATCGACAATTGAGTACATGGCTGTCCCAGGCGCGGTGGTAGCAGCAGGCATGGGGCTAGGAATCCCCAAGAACTGCCGAAACCGGCGTCGATGCTACAGCCAGAGAGCCATCAACTGTACTTAGAGGCTAGAGCCAGGCCTCAGGGAAGCAATACCGCCGGTGTTCTCGATCGACTCCATGGCGTCGTGTGATACGCGTTCACAGATGTCACCTTGCCGAACAGGATTGCACGATCTGCGTTGTAGCAGGTGGATTAACGGCACCATCACCTGCTTGAACCAGTGGGCGTACAGCCGAAGGAACCTGATGGACCGGGGCGTACGGCTCACACAGGACAGCTCTATGGTGCCCTCGAGCATGCCGGCCACCACCGCCATGATCGGAGATTCGTGCATCTAAAGGTAGACTATTCAATATTTTAGATTAAAGTGCTCGCGTTGACAAATATGTGATGTTTACCCTATATTAACACTCCCTAGATTTTTCACTAATCAATTTTGCAGGTTATGAACAAGGGAGAAAGATGCATGGATGGATGTCCAACAGCAACCCGTATTCGTCGAGCAGATCTCGCAATGGCAGCGACCCCTACAAGGGTGCAACGGCGATGTAGATGACTTCGTTATACGGCAACAACGCTTTTGACGATCTCGCGTGGACAAAGTGTCGAGAAACATCAAGGCCCATGTATCTATGGAAAGCTCTTACGACGAGCTGGACATGTCAAAGAACCATTTAACGATAAGCGATGGCGCCAAGAGGCTATGTGGCGGGCAACTCCAGGATTCAGACATAGCACGACGGCAAGAGAGGTTGGATCCTACTCCCTCTATTTCAAAATATAAGATGTTTTAGCTTTGTGAAGTAAATGTATTTAGACATCTTTTGGTGTGTAGGTTCACTCGAATATACACACTAAAACATGTCTAGATACATTTGCTTCACAAATCTAAAACATCTTATATTTTAAAACGGAGGGAGTATTATTTTCTGATCACACGTATCTACTCCAATTATCGAAAAGAAAGGTATCTACTCCAGTTCAGACTTCAGAGTCAAATGCCATCGAACCTAGCTATCGTTCAAACTTGTCGGCTGGCTGTTGAATCCATCAGGTACTGAGGTATGTTCAAATATGTCATGCCTTCTACTTGAATTAGCATGCGTGCAAGAAAAAGTAAATTATTCCAGCAAGAAGATAGCTCAAACAAGGGCTTAAAGATGCACTGTATGAAAAAGAGAGTAATTAGTCCCCAGTAAGAAGTCTACCAGTCTGATAATTAAGGATGTACGGAGGAAAAAAATCCATAGGACCCGATACATAGGCCTCTGAAATAATCAAATATATGAATGTACAAGTATTATACTAATCCATAGGACCCGATACATTTTTTTTTTACTTTCTTGCCTATTCGCGCAAAAGATTATAAAATAACTACTCACACCATTCAGAAGTCATGAATTTTTTCTTGCACAATGGGGAATAAGGCACCAATTTCGCCAATTAGGACAAAAATTAAATTATTGAAGTGTTGGTTGCGCTAGCTCAATGTGGTCATAAAGGACGTAGGTGAACCAGTTTTGTATAGAAATTATATAATCAACATCATAGAAAGAACTCTCCATGTTGTCCACATAGGTTGGAATATCGACACATGTGATTTTTCTATAAATTGTTATATTATTGGCAAGATAGGAAAATAAGTCACCATATTCCGCTAAAAAACACGCTAAAAACAGCTTTATACGGCTTGAATCGAATATGGGTATGTAGATAGCATGGTGTGTAGCAAATTGCCTCTTTATGTTGCAATGTCTACAACATTAATCATGGTGGTTATAAATTATAATTTGGTACATTGATCTAAATGTAGCCCTAGGTCGACAGGGAGTACAAATATACTTTAGAGACATATATAGTCTATAGTTATTAGATTGTAAATAATGAACCCACTAAAATTTAGGATAAAACATAAACTGATTTGTCAAATTTGAACTGTATATGAAATCGGTTAATAGATCAATTTCAATAAGAAATAGTAGCTCAATTTATATTTGAAACATGAATAAAAAAATAAGTTGGTGCAAAAACGAATGTGCATGATTTGGGAGAGTAAGATATAATGAAGTGTGAGAGAATGTAAGTGAAGAACATGTAGAGGCAATTTGTAGTAAGATCAGTCGGCATGGATGCATATGTATGAAAAATTGTGCAAAATGCAGGGTCTACTAAGGTTTTCAAATGTTAACATATGAAAAAGTTTTTATCACCCAGAATGAAAAGAGTAAGCGATACATATAAGCCGTAAATTTTAAATGATCTCGCTGCTAGCCGCGCAAATGCGCGGGCCACCCTGCTAGTTAAGTATGATTAGTAAAGTTTCCATTAGAATTGTCATGGTCTCCAAATATTTTAAACTGAGTAGAGTAAGTGAATAGAAGTTTGTCGCAGTCGATCAGGTGATCTATTTGGTACTACTAGTGAGCTGTAGGTAGACTGTTGCAGTGGGTTATCCTTGTCAGGCATGTAGCATCTTCAACTGAATTTTTGCACTAGCTAGTTGTTCTTATTTTTATCACTGGTAGACCAAGTTTGTTCATTCATGAATATTTTTTTTCCTGTTTGGCTTGTTACAACAACATACTGTTGGCAGGCTGGTATTGTCATTTTCAAGTGTTTTTCAGTGGGTTATGAATGCATGCATGAAGAGCACAAGTGTTTAGCCACTTGTACTCATTTATAGAAGGTTAGGTTTGGTTTGGGCGTAGCACAGAGTTTTTTTGTTGACATGTATGTGTTCAGAGATGCTTATGTAGTACACATATAATGTGTATCCATGTTCCTTGCAAATCAAGTTATATTTATCCATGCCTGTAATGTTAATGTTATTCTTCCTCGAGACATGATAGCAGTAGTTTTTAACAAGAAGAGAATCTTGTGCCTGTGCCTGCATCCAGTGAGCTCTCTGAGACATGCTAGCAATAGTTACCACTGTTAAAAACTACTGAGTCATTGATAGGTAGTTTTTAACAAGAAGAGACATGTTAGTAGTAGTTCTTTGTTCATATACTGTTAGGCACCCTACACCTAAGACTAAGAAATAGGATGCTCTGATGCTCATTAGTTCTAATGCTCTGATGTATGAAATAGCATGCTTTGGTTCTGATACATATTCCATGCATGCTCTGAAGCTCATTTGTTCATAGCACTTTATTCTGTATGGTTATTTATTATGTCATTGTCAGCAGCTATATACTTTGCTGGAATATACTTTGCTGGAATATACTTTGCTGCTGTACTTAGCTGGAATATACTTTGCTGGAATATACTTTGCTGCTGTACTTTGCTGGAATATACTTTGCTGGAATATACTTTGCTAGAATATACTTTGCTGCTGTACTTTGATGGAATATACTTTGCTGGAATGTTGCTGCTGCTGTATATGTGAATTGCTACAGGTTATTTCTAAATGAGTTGCCCATTTCTCCCGAAATGTCGATTTACTTCCGTTTCGGTTGAGAAATGGGCACTCCTAGGTCAAAAAAACAGCAAAGGTCATGCCGAATTTTTCGGTCGACTCTAGCTTAATTATTGTACTAATTAAATTATTGCATATTTTGTATGAAGTGCCGACATGTTGAGCGGAGACAAAGACGTCGGGGCTGGCCCTTCTCAGCCCATGAGCATCAAAGAAGAAGCAAGAAAAGCCAACCTAAAGTTTTGGCGGCTTGGCGATGACTTGAGCGGGTCCGATGAGGAGGCCGAAGAAGCTGCGGCCGATGAAGTTGGCGAGGAGGCCGAAGAAGGTGCGGCCGATGAAGTTGACTCGGAGTCCGAATATGACTTCGACGAGGCCGAAGATGGCGACGACGCTGGAAGCAGCAATGGCGACGAGGAGGATGGCACAAGTAGTCATGGTGGCGGTGACCGCATGGACGTCGGTGGATCGGACGCCGCCGCTAAGAAGAAGAAGAAGAAGGAAAGGCAGGATCGGACGCTGATGTCTACACACGCTTCTGTTCTTGTAGACAGTGTTGGGCCTCCAAGTGCAGAGGTTTGTAGAATAGCAGCAAGTTTCCCTTAAGTGGATCACCCAAGGTTTATCGAACTCAGGGAGGAAGAGGTCAAAGCTATCCCTCTCAAGCAACCCTGCAATTACGATACAGAAAGTCTCTTGTGTCCCCAACACATCCAATACACTTGTCAGACGTATAGGTGCACTAGTTCGGCGAAGAGATAGTGAAATACAAGTGGTATAGATGATTATGAGTAGTAACTGTAATATGAAATAAGTATCGCTGCGAGCAAACATGTAACAAAACAGGAAGTAAACGGTGTGCAATGCTTGGAAATAAGGCCTAGGGATCATACTTTCACTAGTGGACACACTCCCAACAATATAACATAATTGAACAAATAAACAACTTCTCTTCACTATGGTACTTTGAATTACTCTCCTATTGAACAACACTAATCATTGCGTAGTGGCTACAGAAGCACCCCTTAAAGTTCATCAAGTACTTGACAAACACCACTCATAGAGATATCCAAATCAAAGCACAACTCAAGATAGATATTATTGCAACTTAGACCAAGTACTAACACGGTGCACACACTGTCAACATTACACCATGAAAGGAGGAATAAATCACTTCAATACTATCATAGCGATAATTATTCTCATAATCCATAAGAGATCACAATCGTAGCCTAGACCAAGTACCACCATGATGCACGCACTGTCACCGTTACACCATGGCAGGAGGAATAGATTACTTTAATAATACCACTAGAGTACACATAATATCTAAATAATAACATCTACTTGTTCAACATGATACAAAGCTCACAATCACATAAAGATCACATCATGGGAGAGAGAGGTGAACCACATAGCTACCGGTAGAGCCCTCGGCCCCGGGGGTGAACTACTCCCTCCTCATCATAGGAGACACCAAGGTTGATGGAGATGGCGGTGAGCTCGATGGAGACGGCGGAGACGGCGATGGAGACCGATGGAGATGGCTCCGGGGGCACTTCCCCGTCCCGGCAGGATGCCGGAACAGAGACTTCTGTCCCCCGAAATTTGGCTTCGACGGCGGCGGCGTTGCGGAACTGTTCTGGAAATTTCGCCGACTTCCTTAGGGTTTTCCGTCCCGAGGCTTTATATAGGCGAAGGGGCGTCGTCAGGGGGCAGCCAGGGGCTCCTCACACCAGGGTGGCGCAGCCAGGGCCTGGGCCACGCCACCTATGTGTGAGGGCGGCCTCTGGCCCCCCTCCGGCTCTCTTTCGGTCTTCGGGAAGCTTCCGGGAAAAATAAGACTTCTGGAACTTGTTTCGTCCAATTCCGAGAATATTTCCTGTGTAGCTTTTCTGAAACACAAAAATAGCAGAAAACAGGGAACTGGCACTGTGGCGACTTGTTAATAGGTTAGTTCCGGAAAATGCATAAAAGTGCCACGAAGTGTAACGAAACATCGGGTAAATGGTGTAAAAACAAGCATGGAGCATCAAAAATTATAGATACGTTGGAGACGTATCAGCATCCCCAAGCTTAACTCCTGCTCATCCTCGAGTAGGTAAGTGATAACAAAAGAAATAATTTTTGAGGTGACATGCACCTACACAATCTTGATCAAATATGTAAGCATTGTGAGCTGGGATCATAAGAACTTAAAACATGGGCATGAAAGATATAATCTTTGACAATAAGAACTTAGCAACCATGTTATAACATGAAAAGAAACACAAACAAAAGATCATGAATAATGAAACAATGAAAGTCAAACGTGTGTTCAAATCATAAGGAAAAACATACAAATGGTTTTCAGCTTGTCCTTCAAAGAGAGAAAAAACATAAATGCATAGGACACCTTCAAGTTTAAGAGGGCGACTAGATACAAATAATTTGAGAACAAGTGAAACCAACAATATGAATCAATCAATGAAAACTTTGGGACAATGCACATTATACTAAGAATGACAACTATGCTCTCTTATGGTGCATAAAGAAAGAAGGTGGTGACTCAACATAAAAGTAGAAGAAAGGCCCTTCACAGAGGGAAGCAGTGATTAAACATGTGCTAGAGCTTTTCATTTGTAAAACAGATAGATAAAACTTGAGTTTTGAGAGGTGGTTGCTTTTGTCAACGACTAGCAATGGGGTTTTTACTATCTTCCATACAAAAATGAAGCAAGTTTTTGAGAGAGAGATTGCAACTTTTGTGCTCTTTTATAAAGCTTGGCACTCCTCCCCACCTTTTTTCCTTTCACAAACCATGGCTAAGCGATTCCATCGGTTGCCCACCAATATTCACATACCATGGAGGAGTGCCTTTTTTCTTTCTTTTTTCTCTTTTTTTTCTTTTTGGAATAAGCAATATGGAAGATAGCAAATCCGACCACTACGTCCCCATGAGCTAAAACCAGTGTCACAAAATGAGAAGTATTTTGAAGGTTTTTTGAAAGGTAGCACATAAAAATTTACTTGGAATGGCTTGCAAATACCATGCATAGGAATTTATAGTGGACACAATGGCAAACTTGGTTTTTAGGAGTTGGATGCATGAGTAGAGCTCATACTCAGTACAAAATGAGGGCTAGCAAAAGACTGGGAGTGACCAACTAAGAGAGCAATAATGGTCATAATCATGCAAAGCGACAAAGCGACATTAAAAGAAGCATAAGATGGCATCAAAAGTCAAAAACTAAATGATCATAGAGGCTATTGATGACTTTGTATGAGTCTAACATGTGTGAGCATGCGCCAAGTCAACCCAAATAAAGCATCAAGGAGAAAACCAAAATAATGCTTCCAAATGATAAAAACAACGCATGATTTTTTCAAAGGCTCATTAAGCAATCTCAGTTATTTGAGACAAGTCATGCTACAGCAAAAATCACTAAGCATATTATCAAAACGCAATCAAGCATGGCATGCAAAAGCCTAGGCCGCAGTCTAAACAAGCTCCTTTTTGTACCACTTTTTTGCATAAAGCTTTTTCTCTTTTCCAACACCATTCAAACCTTTTTTAATCCAACTATTTTGAGGAAAACCAACATGGATCAGAGGCAAAAATACACCTTGATGAAAAGATAAAACAAGATCTGAACAAAAATCAAGGCGAAGAATGCAAGCTAAACGCAGTAGCAGAAAAAGAGAACACTCGTTGAACGATAAGAGTGAAAACTAGAGTGTTCTTGGCAATGAAAAACGAGTTCATCTCCTCCAAAAGAAACATGATATGATCAAACCGTTTATTGCAGCAAATAAAGCAAAAGAAGACTGAAAGCAAAAACAACTGACGCTCCAAGAAAAACGCATAGTGCATGAAGCAATAAAAATATAGTGTCTTGAAAGGTGACCTGATTTTTTGCCGATGAAGAAGGGGTGCCTCGGGGGCATCCCCAAGCTTTGACGCTTGTACTTCTTAGATATTTCTTGGGGTGATGCATGGGCATCCCCAAGCTTGAGCTTTTGTCCATTCTTCAACTCATCTCATCATTCTCCAATCCCTACACTTGAAAACTTCCTTCATACAAAACTAAACACAAATCTATTAGCAACATTAGTGCAAGCATAACATATAATCAACCTCTTTTTGCTTCAGGTATCAACACAAAATCACCACATATAAATCATATACTACTGTAGCAACTTCCCCAAAAGTTCCGTGATCAAAAGAACTAAAAAAGAAAGCGATAAAGCGGCAAACACAAATATTGGCAGAAATCTGTCAAAACAGAACAGCTAACAAAGGTCGAATTTTTGAGGGGTTTTATGTTGCTCAAATAAAAAAGTGTTCAACTAATGAAAGTTTGGATATAACCTGGGGCATATGCTCAAGAAATCTCAGGACCAAAAGATATACCGAGAATTTTTACGAATTTTTACGGTGCAGCACCGAAAACTGTTTCAGGACAGCAACATCCCCAAATCTTTACCTCACTCGAATTAGAGGCTTCTCTTGGCACAAAAACGAAATAAACAAGATAAGGAGTGGTCATTATAGTAGTAATGACTTCCAAGACTCCAATAAAAGAAAAAGTACTGAAAATAAAAACATTGGGTTATCTCCCAAGAGTGCTTTTCTTTAACGCCTTTGAGCTAGGCACAGAAAATTGCGAAGATGCTCATGTGGGCGCCATATAAGAGCTTGAGGCAAAGGCGCCATATAGGAACTTAAAACAATAGAGAGCATCAAAAAGCAAATGTGAAAGACATTTAAATCTAAACCACTTCCTATGCATAGGAATCTTGTAAGAAAATAAATCAATGAGGCACATAGTAGCAAGCATGGATAGATAAAACAAGTGCCACTTCAAGATTTGCAACATAAAGAGGGGAAACTTAATATTGTTGAGATCCATCAAACCATGTTTCCCTCTCTCATAATAACTTTCAGTAGCATCATGAATAGAACTAAAAATATAACTATCACATAAAGCATCCCTATCATGAGCCACATGCATAAAAGAATTAATACTCACCACAGAACAATAGTAGTAGGAGCAAATTCAATAGAATAATTATTCTCATCACCATAATCATCAAAAATAGGAGGCATATTGTAATCATAACTAATTTTATCCTCAATAGTAGGTGAACTGAAAATATTATACTCATCATCATAGCCATCATAAACTAGAGGTTTAGTATCATCACAAGCTAGAGAGCAACTATTTCGCAAAGCATACTCTTCAAACATATCACCATAAGAAGGAACATCACATATGGGAGATAAAATATTATCAGAACAAACTTTCTCCACTAAAGCTGGGGAACTAAAAATATCATGCTTAACAAAACAAGCTTCCCCAAGCTTAGACTTTTCTATAGCATTAGCAACAACGGTGTTCAAAGCATTCATACTAACAAAACTATTAGCATGCGAATTAAGCTCCAAAGGTTTTTCAATTTTCTCTTCAAACACTTCATATCTAAACTCAGGAAAAAGACTACAGAACTCTTTATTTTCCATTAAGCCTAACTAGTGAAAATAAAAACAAGAAACAAAAAGATGTAATTGTAGAATCTAAAGGAAATAACTCCGAGCACTCACCAGCAACTAAAAGACTTAGTAACCAAAGAATGTGAGTACCTTTTACCTTACCTCCCCGGCAACGGCGCCAGAAAAGAGCTTGATGTCTACACACGCTTCTGTTCTTGTAGACAGTGTTGGGCCTCCAAGTGCAGAGGTTTGTAGAACTGCAGCAAGTTTCCCTTAAGTGAATCACCCAAGGTTTATCGAACTCAGGGAGTGACGAGGGTTAACTCGACAAATGTCCTAGATGAAGGACTTAGGATCGGGGAGATAGGGCGTCGGATGAACTCGAAGGTAAAGTTAGTCGAAATAGGTATGCGTCGAAAGTAAACTTGGGTGTTTAACCTGGCTTGCTTTCAATCTGGCCTACACCGTCCCCTCCTGGCTCCTATATATAGATGGCCAGGTCTCGAGGATCGGGTAGGGTCCGATACAGATTACAATATCGACATACGGTAAGAACTCGTATTCGACTATCATTACAATTGGGCCTAGCTTATCGGGCCTCAGGGGTACTCAACTAACGGGATCTATTAGCTATACCCTTGTCAGTAGCCCCTGAGATTCTACCAGAATTGTAGATTCGGGTTGAATCTCTAATCTTCAAATCTTCGACTTGATCAATTCTTCGACTTTCTTCTTATCTTCAAATCTTCGACTTGGTCTTTCGACTTTATTTTCATGATATTCTTTCGCAAGGGGTTTTGATGAACAAGCCTGACAACTCTGACGGATCTAGAGGTCAGTTAACTGCCGGAACAGATACTTGTCACCCACTTCAAATTCAATCCCCTTGGACTTGAATTCGGGATACCGGTCAAACCCATTCTTTTGCCGCATTTAGGACTTACAAAGAATGAATCCCAGTGATTCTCAGGGTACCCAGTGTGTCCACCAGGATTTTCTTCGCGTCGTAGACATGGATACATACCAGCAGAGCGCATCCATGTGCGTATACCAGGCCACACAGGACGGATCCCGGGGTCTTACCTTCGTGACAAGTCAAGGCATTCGAGTTACGTTGCGATAACATAACTCGAGAATCTTATGTCGCAGTCAAATTTCGACTGAAAATATTCGGGTTTCAATAACCATAGAACTCGCTCCCGATGGGAGTAACACTTCTACACGATGCTTTACCTATAAATATCGTCGGGTGCGCGCTCAGCGCTCCCGATGGGAGTAGCCCCCGAGGCTATAGTCGAAAAAAGTCTTTTTCGAGTATAGGCTCAAATATAATACTGTCCATCATACTTTAACTCGAGATACTTTCAATATCTTTGATAATAGTAGCCCCTAAGGCTATAATTGAAAATCCTTCATAAATTTTGTACCTGTCGGCGCCATCCTTCTTCTTTTGTATATCATCTTTTTTTTATGACGTCAATGAACACGTCACTCTATATGAGTGCGAACCGTTTGATGGGCAGCACTGTAATTCTCGTGATTTTTGACCATTAGTGGGCTGCCGTTTCTGCTCTTTGCGCCACGTCTCAGCCCACGATCCTTCTCCCAGAAGTTATATAAGGGGCGTGGTGGAGGATTTTACTGTTTACCAGTTCATTCCCTCCGCCGCCTCCATTGCCGATCTCTGCTCCTTTTTCTGTTCGTTCATAGCCCCTAAGTGCGGTGCGATAGATGCGCGTGAAGCACCTAGCCACCAAGAACACCATGGCCAAGAACTCCTCTGCCACCAAGTTTGTACGCTCTGCCATCACGCCGAAGGAGGTGGAAAAGGCCAGGTCAGATGGCCTCATCTCTGCCCAGGATTCCATCAAGTTTCCCAGTACTGAATGGATCCCGCAGCCCCCAAGCGGCTACCGGTAATGTTTCTTGCTTTCCTCCTCCGCGGCCTTTCTCTTCCTGCCCACGAGTTTCTCCATGGGATCCTCTTTGTTTATGGTGTGCAGCTTCACCAGCTCACACCAAATTCCATTCTTCACATTGCTTGCTTTGTGACTCTTTGCGAGTCGTTCCTGGGCATTGAGCCCCATTTTCTCCTCTGGAGGTCGATTTTCTGGCTCCGCCCCAATGTTGCTTTACACAGAAAACCCGAACTGGGCGGAGCCGTTGTTTCGGTGCGTCCTGAGGCACAATATCTTGAATTTTCCATGGCCGCGTCTGTCCAAGGGTGGAGAACCAAGTGGTTCTATATCAAAGACCGCAAGGCCTCCCCTGAAGACCAATATGGGTTAGCCCCTTTCGAAGCCTCCAGGGAAGTGAAGAAATTGGCGTCGTGGGATGCGCTTCCCTCAGATGCGGAGATAGCACAAGTTCTTCCTCTTCTATCTCGCATTCAAGCTTTGAAAGGAGGCCAAGGAGGAGCTTTGTCGGGTATTCAACTCATGGCGTTCTTCATACAACGTCGAGTTCAACCCCTGCAGCACCGCCTCACCAAGCTCTGGAATTATTCTGGCTTGGAAGATCCTACTTGCGTCTCTGAAGACTTAATAGAGAAAAAAGATGTCGACAAGCGAGTTAGGAGCCTTACCAAGCTCACCAAGGATCATGCGGTTGCTGACTTGACCGCTGACTACTTCGACTCCGTGCACCCTTTGCCCGAGGTATGCATCTTTGTGTTCGCTTGTTGTCGAATTTTGTTTGCTTCTACTTACGTTACTCTTTGCCTTTGTAATCTGCTGACCTATTTTATATGCAGGGTCACCACTTCCTTGTTTCGCACCCTCCTTTTCCAGAGGCAGGGCCTCTTCCAGCAGACCTGGCCTCATCTGTATCTGAAGCCCCCGAGGCTGACGATAATCAGGACGGAGATAATGCCGAAGAGTCAGAAGAGGAAACGAGCTCGTCGACATCGTCTCCCCCCGTGTCTGCTGATGATGCTGGTGTCGACAAGAAAAGGAAGCGAGTCGAAGAATTTGCTTCTTCGAGTTTTGCAGCGGTTGATAAGGCCTCTATTCCTGCAGAAGATGAGGAATACTTCGACCTCCTAGCATCATAAGTGTTTTTAGTCGAGTTCGTCAATTGCGTTTCTCTTGCCTTGTTTCCATCGTGTTACTCATAAGTTTTTTGCTTCGTGTAGAGATGACGAAGAGCCATCAAAAGCTGCTACAGGTACTCCTTCAATTCCTCCTGCTGTTGATGATGAGCCCCCGGCCCAAGAAGTTGCGCCTAGGGTTACCAGGGCCTCTGTAAAGAAGGTTCCTGTTCCCCGAAACCCCAAGCGCTTGAAGAAGGCTAAAGAACCCGAAGTTTCTCTGGAAGCCCACGAATCCTTGGCTTCCCCCCATGATGTGAGTAACTTTTCTTTTACTCATTTTCCTTGCATACACTTGCGCTCTTACACGCTCTGTTCTCTTAGGCTTTGTTGAACAGATTCATCGCCTTGGGCACTGAATGTGCTGAGTACCTAAAGGTTGCGACAGCTTCCGAAGGTACACTTTTGACATCCAGTTACAGCTTGTTCCTTGTACTTATCTTTTCCTGTTTACCTGACACGCTTGCGTCTTCTTCTGTAGCTGCTCTGGCAACGGCCAACGCTCGAATTGCGTCACTGGAGGCGGAGCTTCGTGCTTCGCAGAAAGCCTATGACGCTGCGGCCACTGCTAAAACAAACGCTGAGAAGTCACAGAAATCTGCGCTTGGTAAGGCGAAGAAAGCTGAAAAAGCTTTAGCTGATGCCAACAAAGATCATGCCCAGCGAGAGCAAGCCGTGGCAGAGCGTCTTCACACGATGTCATTGCACTGTTGTACTTGCTGACTTTTTTCTCCTCTTTTTCTCTTATGTCTGCTTCGTGTCGTGCAGGATTTACCGGGGTGTCTCCGTCGTCCCTGCAATCGGACGATGATCCTCTGATGACTGCGGTTAACCTACTCGAAGAAAACTGGATATCTATCCAGGAGACTTTTGAGTTAGTTGACCGCGTTCTATCACGACTATTTGTCGGGTTGTGGCCGAAGAAAAGGGCAGCGGTTCCGAAGGGTAACTTTAGTAATCTTGCCAAGTCCTTCGATACAACTGAAGACCCCACCCTCCAGCTGAAAGGGCTTTCTATTAAATGTGGCGCCGAGGGTGTAATTGCACTTTCTCTTGCGCATGGTACGGACTTCGACTGGGAGAGGGTGAGCTCTCCCCATGGCCGCACTCGCGATGAGATGAAGGCTTTTTTCGAGAAGGCGAAGAAGTTGGCACCTCCATTGGTGACAATTATTTCCCCTTCGGCATCCTCTGCGGCCTCTGCTGCACCACCTCCAGCGGCGGAAGATCCAGTACCTCCGTCAACTTCTGGCGAGGAAACTGCCATGCCTTCTTCTGCCACGGAGCGTAATGCTAAGGTGGCGTAGACTTGGCTTCTCTGTAGCTTTAGATTTCTCCTTTTGAATGTAAAAAACTTTAGTTGCGTGCAACCCGAGAACCTTAGTCATAGGGTTTTGCACTTTATGTAAATATATTTCTTAGGGTATGAAGTCTTATGCTGTCTCTCTGAAATGTTTTTCCTTCCTTTTTTGGCTTGCAGTCGATGCATGTCAATGATCCTTTGACTCATGGTCCTGCTCCTTCCTCTGCCCGCGTGTTCGGTTCTCAGATTTCATCGACTCCTAGTCGATGCAGTCGATGCGCAGAATACTCTTCCGGGGTTTCCGATCTTGAGGCTCGCCTAACTTTAGCCAAGCGGCAAGCTCAGATGTCATTTGACAAAGCCAGCAAGACTTCCAATTTGACGAAGCAGGTATCTATTCTTGATGATAACGTGTCCAGCTTGACAGCAAAAATTTTGCATCACGAGGAATGCAATTCTTTTCTCCTTGGCATTATCGAGTCCGCCTGCGAGATGTTGCGATGTAAGTTTCCCTTCGACTTATCTTTTCTCTCTTTTTGCCCCACTGCTGTTTTTATGATATCCTCTTGCCCTCGTAGGCACTTGTTTAGATTTTGCTGCTGAAGATCGTCGGGTTACCGAGCGAAATGCGGCCCTAGAGAAAATGTCCGCAGGTGTTGAAAACTTGTGGTCTGATCCTCGACGCCGGAGTGCTGTTGTATTGCTTTAGGACCGTGCTCAGCACGTTGGTGAAGCGGTGGACGGCTGCAGAAGATCTCTCGTAACTATGCACTCTGTTATGCTTCCTCGCAATCCTCTACCTGCGACTTTCCCACTTCTCCTTGATACTTTTAGATCCAGCCAGCGAATTCATCGGTTGATAGAACTGAACTTAGTGGCAGGTGCCAATTTTGCTCTTGGGTGGATACGCAAGTGGAAACCAAGACTCAATTATAGTTCTATGTCGCTGAGCTACCCTCCAGGTGGAGCTAGCCTTCGAGTACACTTGGAGAGTACCCTGCAGCCTGCCCGACAAATTATAGCCAGGCTGTTGTAAGAAGATGCCGCGTTTTTCCGCGAGTTTCACTATTTAGACCCTTTGGGTGTAGATGATTCTGACAACCCGATGTTGTAACATATTTTTGTATGTGTGCAACGCGAGAGTGTTTTATTTCGCGACTTTTATGGCGAAAATTTTGTTCTCAGAGCGTTATTGTATGACTCGTGCGTTTGCCGCATTTTCTCTTCGAAAGACTCGTAAACTCGAATATGAGGAATGTTTCGTCTTCATTATACTTGTAATGTAAGATACATGGGGTGACCCAAGAGATCCGGCCTATGACCTGTGTTCTAGATCTAGAGGGCATTGCCCCTGGTATAACTCGTGGCTTTTACAGCCTTATTCTTCTACTCTATTGTGCTTTGATGCTTATGCTGTCATAGCTTTTTCCTCTTCTCCTGTATTTTTGTCCTCTCCTGATGCTCCTACTCGCGGTTTCTTCATCTCGGGCTCCGCAGCGTGTCCTTCGAGTGGCTTGACGCCCTCTGTAGTCGTGCTTTTTGCCTTCTCTGTGTAGTTGGCTATCATGCCAAAGTTTTGTGCCAACTTGTGGAACTCCCTGTCGCAGAGATCTGAAACTTCAAAACTTCCTTTCATTGTAATTACTCCTCTTGGTCCTGGCATTTTAAGTACCAAATATGTATAGTGAGGCACTGCCATGAATCGCAAGAACGTGGGTCGTCCGAGGATTGCGTGATATTGAGATGGCCAGTCCATGACTTCGAAGTCTAGCTTTTCTCTTCTGTAATTTTGTCGGTTGCCGAAGCAAACATTGAGTGCTATTCGACCCAGTGGGTAATTGGCACTTCCTGGCACGATCCCATGGAAGGAACAATATGTTGGCTTCAGGAACTCTAGTGATATATGCATTGCTCGGAGTGTTTTTGCGTATATCAGGTTAATTCCACTCCCTGCGTCCATGAATATTCTATCGACATCATACGCGCCGATTTGAGCTTTGAGTACCAAAGGCGCATTTCCCGGCCGAGGTACTGTTATAGGGTGGTCTTCTCTGTTGAACTCGATTGGTTGTTCTGACCAATGCAGATACTCCGTTGTGGCTGGAGGTGAGATGACTGCTAGGTTGACTTGTCGAGTTATACTCTTCTCTTCTTTGTTCGACTTGGGCACAGGTTGTATCATTGCTGTGATGTGTCCTTTTGATGGAACGTACCCTTCGTCGTCGTCGTGTCCCTGGTTTTGCTGGTCTTGTCCTTGAGGAGCTCCGTTGTTTCCTTGCTGTTTTGCCGGAGGGTTGTTGCTTCCTTCAAATCCTTGTCGCCTTGCTTCAATTTGCTTGTTTAGTGCTGCCTCTTGAAGTTTTAAGAATGTTGTGCAATCTTTCATTGCGTGCCTTGATACTCGCTTCCCATCGATGAACGCTGAGTGTATATGACAAGGTCCGTTGAGCATATCTTCTAGGCGAGGGGTTGTATTCTCTGGATTCTCTTGCGGGGAATTTTTTATAGTCCTCTTTCCCGTAACTTCGATATCCTGAACTTCTTCGATCACTTCCTTGGTAGCTGTTGTCTTTGTATCCTGCGGCGACTTGGCTATGGGGGCCATAGTTGTCGTAATTTCTGGACCGTCTCCTTTGACTTCCATATCTATTTCTTCTATCGTCTTCTGGGGATTGCGTCCGTTTGTTGTTGCATGCGTCTTCTCCATCTGCAAATCTGTTTGCTGTGTCCATGAGGTCTGACACCGTTTTTGGCTTGATTCTACCCATCTCTTCGACTAGGTCTCTTCGCCTTAATCCAATAATGAATGCATCTATTGCTCTTTCCTCTGAAACTTCGACTGCCGAATTCTTGATAAGGCTCCATCTTTGGATATATGCCCGCAGTGTTTCGTCGCGTTGCTGCACGCACGCTTTAACTTCTTCTATTGATGCTGGCCGCTTGTATGTCGACCTGAAGTTGCATGTGAATTGCTTTGTGAGGTCTTCCCAGTTTCCAATGGTTTCTTTCTCTAGTTTGCTCAACCATGACCTTGCTGCTCCGGTGAGGTGTAGTTGCAAACTTTGCATTGTTGTTTCTTTGGTTCCTCCTAATATTTGCACTACTTGTAGATAATCTGATAACCATGATTGTGGTTCCTGTGACCCATCGTACTTTTGCTGATCATGAGGTAATTTAAATCCCTTGGGAACTGGAGTGATGCGAACCCTGCGGGTAAAGCATGATGCCCCCATCTCTTTCTCGTCGTCTTCATAGTCGCGTCTTTCATTTGGGGATCGCGATCTTTGGGTTCCACCGTGATGTTTTGGTGATGGCGATCGAGATCGTTGCTTGCTGCTTCTGCGCCGAGGACTGTTGTGACGGCGAGGTGACCTTGCTTTGTGCACTTCCTTGTGGTGATATGCTTCTTCTCCTTTTGCTGATAGCTTGTGGCCCACCATGTTGAGTCCGTTCAATGCTGCTCTATGCATATGCTCCCTAGGATCTCCTGGACTTGGTCGAGTTGTAAGTAGATATGCTTGCGCTGCTACGAGTGCTGCTTCAGGGTTTTTGGTAGGATGTTCCCCTGCTCGTCGACCGATAGGAAGGACGAGTCGAGGTTTTTGGAAATACTTTGCCTGTCGGAGTACTCGAGGTTGTCGTACCTTGAACCGTGTCGACGATTTTTCCTTGCGTTACTATATGATGCGTCGCTTCGTGCTTTTCGAGCAGCTTCGCTAGCTGCCATGGCTGAATCTTTTCTTTTTTGTATCTCTATTTTCTCCTTTGCTAGTTGCTTTGCCTGCTGCCTTAGGGTATAATGATACCCCAAAAGCATGTCTTTGCTGGAATTTGATGGTATTGGCGTGCCGTGTTCTACGGCTTCTCTTATTATCCTCCATTCGTCGACTGATAGTCGAATTTTTTCCCTGACTGTGAGGGATTCTGCTGTTTGCCCTTCTGCTAGGTGATTTGCTCCTCTGTCAATATTTGCTGGGTTTAGCACTGGGTTGTTATTTTCATTGAATTCTTCTGAGTTGTCTCCCACAATGGCGAGCACCTGGCATTGTCTGCCGATATCACTATTGAAGCTTGAGAAAATCGAGTCACCATCTTCAGAAAGCTCTAACCCTGTTTTCCATGTGTCTGTGATTTGTCTGAGATATCGTCGAGGCAGATCATGAGATCGTCGAGTTGGACTTCTGTGTCGAGATTTTCCTTTGCTTCTTCTGCTGACTTTTCCTTTTTGCACTTCTCCTAGGCTGACCGGCGAGTTTACTTCGCTGGAAGAGCCATCGGAATACTCCATCATTGCTACTGTTTCGGGTTCACTTGTCGTCGGATCTTGTTTCGTCGGATCTGAAAGGCGAGATGAGCCTGATGGCCCGATGAGGATGCTCAAACTTCCAATTGTCAATTCCATCTCTTGATTTTCGTCGACTTCTGCACTGCTGTTGGCTAAAAGCGAAAAAGCCGTCGAATTCATGATTTCCAACGCCCAAGGTCCCCACGGTCGGCGCCAATTGACGAGGGTTAACTCGACAAATGTCCTAGATGAAGGACTTAGGATCGGGGAGATAGGGCGTCGGATGAACTCGAAGGTAAAGTTAGTCGAAATAGGTAAGCGTCGAAAGTAAACTTGGGTGTTTAACCTGGCTTGCTTTCAATCTGGCCTACACCGTCCCCTCCTGGCTCCTATATATAGATGGCCAGGTCTCGAGGATCGGGTAGGGTCCGATACAGATTACAATATCGACATACGGTAAGAACTCGTATTCGACTATCATTACAATTGGGCCTAGCTTATCGGGCCTCAGGGGTACTCAACTAACGGGATCTATTAGCTATACCCTTGTCAGGGAGGAAGAGGTCAAAGCTATCCCTCTCAAGCAACCCTGCAATTACGATATAGAAAGTCTCTTGTGTCCCCAACACACCCAATACACTTGTCAGACGTATAGGTGCACTAGTTCGGCGAAGAGATAGTGAAATACAAGTGGTATAGATGATTATGAGTAGTAACTGTAATATGAAATAAGTATCGCTACGAGCAAACATGTAACAAAACAGGAAGTAAACGGTGTGCAATGCTTGGAAATAAGGCCTAGGGATCATACTTTCACTAGTGGACACACTCCCAACAATATAACGTAATTGAACAAATAAACAACTTCTCTTCACTATGGTACTCTGAATTACTCTCCTATTGAACAACACTAATCATTGCGTAGTGGCTACATAAGCACCCCTTAAAGTTCATCAAGTACTTGACAAACACCACTCATAGAGATATCCAAATCAAAGCACAACTCAAGATAGATATTATTGCAACTTAGACCAAGTACTAACACGGTGCACACACTGTCAACATTACACCATGAAAGGAGGAATAAATCACTTCAATACTATCATAGCGATAATTATTCTCATAATCCATAAGAGATCACAATCATAGCCTAGACCAAGTACCACCATGATGCACGCACTGTCACCGTTACACCATGGCAGGAGGAATAGATTACTTTAATAATACCACTAGAGTACACATAATATCTGAATAATAACATCTACTTGTTCAACATGATACAAAGCTCACGATCACATAAAGATCACATCATGGGAGAGAGAGGTAAACCACATAGCTACCGGTAGAGCCCTCAGCCCTGGGGGTGAACTACTCCCTCCTCATCATAGGAGACAGCAAGGTTGATGGAGATGGCGGTGAGGTCGATGGAGACGGTAGAGACGGCGATGGAGACCGATGGAGATGGCTCCGGGGGCACTTCCCCGTCCCGGCAGGGTGCCGGAACAGAGACTTCTGTCCCCCGAAATTTGGCTTCAACGGCGGCGGCGTTGCGGAACTGTTCTGGAAATTTTGCCGACTCCCTTAGGGTTTTCCGTCCCGAGGCTTTATATAGGCGAAGGGGCGTCGTCAGGGGGCAGCCAGGGGCTCCTCACACCAGGGTGGCACGGCCAGGGCCTGGGCCGCGCCACCTATGTGTGAGGGCGGCCTCTGGCCCCCCTCCGGCTCTCTTTCGGTCTTCGGGAAGCTTCCGGGAAAAATAAGACTTCTGGAACTTGTTTCGTCCAATTCCGAGAATATTTCCTGTGTAGCTTTTATGAAACACAAAAACAGCAGAAAACAGGGAACTAGCACTGTGGCGACTTGTTAATAGATTAGTTCCGAAAAATGCATAAAAGTGCCACGAAGTGTAACGAAACATCGGGTAAATGGTGTAAAAACAAGCATGGAGCATCAAAAATTATAGATACGTTGGAGACGTATCAGACACCGCCGGTACTCGGCACCAAGCTCGAAGAGTTCACGTATGTGAAACTGAGTGGCCAACCCGTGGAGCCTGCGAAGCTTGTCGCTGGGTACGGCCTACAGCTCGGGTGCATCGTGCGGGGGAGCATGAGCATCAACCAGAAGAACATAAGAGCTAATGGCAATACGCGGTTCCGCGAGCTCCTCATTGAGAAGCTTCACAACCGGTACAAGTTCCCAGAGCCGTTCGATAACAAGAAGCTCAAAGGGAACAAGGCCAACAAGTTAGCCCTCACGAGGATGAGCACAGCCTTGAGCAGCTGGAAAAGCCGAGTGAAGAAGAGGATTCTCGCCGGCAAAAGTTGGGAGGAGATAAAGAAGGCCGAGCCGATGCTCGATGAAGATGAGTTCATCAAGTTCAAGGATGCGTGCCTCACTCCGGAAGGTATCGAATGGACCGAGTGGGGGAGGCGTATGCGGGACCTCAACATAGGTAACCAACGCTGCGGAGGCGGCGGTTACCGAGGAAAGAAGGCCGTTTGGGCAAAGGAGGACGCCGAGTATGCCCGTCTAGGGAAAGAGAACCCGTGGCACAAATTCACGGACGAGCAGGTGATGCAGTTTGTCCGTGCCCGCTACTATCTCCACCCCGAACTCAAGGAATTCGTTACCGACGACGATGATGTGAGGAAGTTCCAGAAAAAGCTGGTAAGGAATTTACCGCGCATCTCGATCGAGTCGATATGCGTTCTAAATTTCTAAATGGCAATCTCTTTCCTTCTCTGCAGAGAATCGAAGAAAGATCTTGTGCTTCAAGTGCGAGCTCGTCCCAGGGGTCGACGGCAGACCCGCGCGGGGACACGCCCTTCAACAGGGCGATAAACGTGATCAAGGGGAGAGCCAAGTCCTTGCCGCCGACTTCCGCTGGCCGCGTGGCCGGCTATGGTACGTACGACAAGGTTGGCGACTTCAAGAAAGAGGACCGCGACGCGAAGAAACAGAGGAAGGCGGCGGCGGCCGCCGCCGCCGCAAGTGAAAGACGCGAAGTTGAAAAGCTCCGGGAGCAGATGCCGGACCTGATCGCCGAGCAAGTGCAACAGAAGCTCCGCGAGATCATTCCCGATGAGCTAGTGGGAGGGGCTTGCTGCTTGGAATGCGGCAGGTCGACGAGGGGCGCTAGTGGTGCCCAGCATCTCCGGCAGCAACTCTATCTAGCACATGTCGCCGGATGTGGTGACTCCCGATACCGCCAACGTCAAGGAGGCGTAGCCGGTGGCCGCTCCAGTGCCCCCTCCCGCCGCTGCCAACACGAACGCGCACCCGGAGGTTGCTCTGGTGACACCACCTCCCGCCGACGCCAACACCGAGCAGCCGATCGCACCGGTGCCCCCTCCCGCCACAACTAAGGCGCAACCGACGGTGCTTCGTCGTAAGGCATCTCGGCGGGAGAATGATACTGGTGTCTCGACATTAGCCGAGCTCAACGCCATCTCCAAGGTAATGACTCCGGCCAGCACATTTCATTTCCTTTGCCTTTGATGACTATAGCTAGCCAGCGACATCTCACGATATGCATGCAAACTTGTTTTCCCACAGGACACACCTTGCACACTTTTGCATTTCGTGGACGGCGAGCTGAAGGATGTTGCCAAGGGCACAATCATTCAGCCAAATAGCACAGTCATGCATCACAAGGAGATGGTCTCAGAGGTTTTCAAGGTCCGGCTGGCTTGGGTGTTGCCGGGATGCGAAGACATGGACCCCCCCACCCAACCTCAAGGTGCCGATGAACATAAGACCCTTGCGGGTTGCTTCGGCTGGGTCTTGACATGGCCGAAGACCTAGATTCGGCTTGTGAAGGAACAACAAGTTACTCAGCCGCCGCCACGCATGGAAAAAGTTTCTAAGCCGCCGCCATGTTTGGCACCAGTTACTGAGCCGGCGCCGCCACGTATGGCGCCACCGCCTCGGCGGCCACAACAAGTTGTCTCCGCCAACACCTCCCATCACCAGAAGTTGTTGGCCACCGCTTTACCACAGCCACCACCAGCACCACATGGCAAGGCCATCGCTGCATCCTACCCAGTACTGGTTGAGGACATCAACGATGATGATGATGACAACCTAGATGACTGGCTCAACACCGGCGCCACCGACTCTTTGTTCATGCCAAACATGGAAGAACCCTACCATATCCGCGAAGATCAAAATGCTCGCACCAAAGCATACACGCGTCTGGACTTCCATGGTGCCCTAGAGGAGACACCTCCGGATGCTGGCGCCGCTGATCCTAAAGTCAATACGGGAAATATTTTCAGCCCCAACACACTCCATAAGGTGGTGAGCGGCGGTGATCAGTTGGCAACCGACCGTGGTGAGCAGTTGGAAACCGGTGGTCCCATCCAGAAGAAGCACCACCGAAAGAGAAACAAGAAGGATAAGCCGTCTGCGAGCCAGCAGCCGGTCGGTCCGAAGAGGCCCAGGGTTCATGACGACCCGATGTCACAACCCGCTAAGGGCACCTTGCAGGGCATAATTCATGAAGCTGGAAAACCGATTATGACTGAGGAGCAGGTCGCCCACGCGAGTGGAGCGATGGTGAGCCTTATGCACGGTATTCTGTTTCTGGAGGAGGGCCTTCTTAAGGAAACAAATCCATCGTACCCCGTTTTCACGGTGAAGGTTCCAGCGGACGTGGGCTTCGTCGATGATCACCCCGCGGATATCTTCTCATATTGTACGAGGACGTCTTCAAGCTTTTCAACGCCAAACGGATGGACTATAACTTGGTCCGCCTATACGCGCTCCAGCGGGCGATGAAGGTCAACAGAGAGGAGAAGCCTTGCGTCGCGATAGCGGACCCCTACTACATGCGTGAAGGCATGTTGTTGAATCCAGCGAACCGTTCCAGAGCAAAGGAGTACCTCCAGAAGTTCCTGCTGGACAACAAGAGTAAAAAAGATATTCTTCTTCCTTACTTTCCCGAGTAAGTGCACACTCGCTCGGCCGCCGTAATAACTTGTCATTTCTTAGTTTTTGATAGCTCCTTTTCCAACATTCTTTCGTTTCAACTATTTTGCACAGAGACATATACTACACATTGATCCTCGTTGACCCAAGGTACTCGGTAGCCGTCTACTTAGACTCGGGGAGTGAGGCGAAGAAAAAAAACTACGCCTACATCAAGGGTGTTCTAGATGATGCTCTCGAGGGATACGCCAGGAAGGGAGGCGACTTCAGGAAGGGGGCGGAAAATGTCAGGGACGGCAGACACATGTTCAAGCATGTAATCAAGTTCCCCTGCGTTAAGCAGCCGCCTAACAGTGTCAAGGAGGCCTTCTATGCCCTCCATCACATGTGGGCGATCATCCAGAACGAACACAGGCTTACGACGCCAGCTAGTGTCCAAGGATGGGCCGAAGAGCATGCAAGGATCGAGGACGCTGAACTTAGGGACGACTTCTTCCGCATCCAGAATCAGATTGCGACTATCTTACAAGAAGATGTCATCACAAGGGGCGGAACCTTGTCCTACGCCAGACCGTTGGCTAAGCGCGAGATCGAAGACCGGCTCCGGAAACAGCGTGACACTAGGACATGGACAATGAAAGATTGCTACAAACCGTTCCCGGAGCCATGTCAACCAAAGTCTTCATGATTCTTCCTAGTCGTTTTCGCGTGTATGTCAATCGTGTGTGCTTGAGTCATAAACTTTACCGTCTGTAACTCATTCCGGTGTGTGTCTGTGTGTGAGGTGTAAACTTATAACATGCCTTAGTCGAAAGCATCGTTGTTGGACTTATTTACTTTTGTATGCGGGATACTTATATATAACTCTTTTCTTAGCTCGAGTACTTTCCTTTTGTCGACATGCATGTGAATCCTTTCATTCTTTCGGTTGCATATGATATATGGCTTTGTCGACATATGTAACTCTTTTCTTATAGCTTGAATACTATATATATGGCTTTGTCTACAGAGATGCCGAGATGCTACGTGGTGTACAAAGGGTGGGTACCAGGAGTCTACGATGAGTGGGAGGATTGCCAGAAGCAAGTGAACAAGTTCAGCGGCAACTCCTACAAAGGGTATCCGACGAGAGAGCTAGCGGAAGCTAGGTGGAGGATCCACCTCCTAGGAGAGCGGAGAAACAACAACCGGATGAAGACCTTGATGATCGTGCTCCCGGTCTTGCTCACCATTGCGGGTGTAGTCTACTCGGTCTTTTGGTAGTTTGGAACTTGGCTATAAAGATGATGATCAACTTGTTGTAATGTGTAGTGTGTGTAATGTGTGAGATGCATGAACTTGGGCTATATATGCTCCAACACTTCTAATATTCGGGAACTTTGTCACTATTATGGTTCTAATTGTTTGTGATGATGATATATTTATTTTGTACTACATGCTGTGTATTCTGCAGTAATATTGTATACCTATATATATTCTTGTGCATTGCTGTGTATAAATACGAGAAAATATCAGTTTTTTTTGGACCTGTACGAAATATCAGTGGCACATATTTTAAGTGTCTAGTGACGCATTATGTATTAGTGGCGCATATAGCAATATGCGCCACGCATAAGATACTAGTGGCGCATATGCTATATGCGCCACTAACCTTCAAACTATGTGTGGCGCATATTGAGATGCGCCACTGATAAACTGTTACTAGTGGCGTGGCATTGGTGGCGCATCCCATATGCGCCACGTATAGGCCAAAATGGTGCGCCACCAATAGCCTTTTTTCCGCTAGTGTTTGAAGCAACCAAATATTATGAACTTTCAGATTTAGTGTTTCTCCTTTAATTTCAGATCTGAAATCTACATTTATTGTTCTTCATTTTTTAGATTCGCATTTACAGAGATGAATTCGGTGAAAATTAACATAACAAGAAACTAGATGTTCATGAGGTTCCGCCACCAAGTCCACAGGAACGGCCACCGCCACCGTCGCCATTAGAGACAACTAGCCGATCTCCTCTGAGATTGCCACGCTTCCATAGGTGTCGTCGCCATTAGAGACATTAGAGGGAGCGATTCTAGATCTCCTATCTGGGGAGCTCAGATCTGTGGGGGAAGGGAGGAGCCGGAACTACGATCTGGGGAGCCCTTGCTACTATGTGGGAGATCCTAGCACCAGGGTGGTGTCAGCGACGGGGAGCTCGATTCCGGTGAAGCGACGGCGAGCTCGATTCCGGCGTAGCAACGGCGAGGGGTCAACGGCGAGCTGGGCGGGCGGACAGAACAGGGGAGGATGACAGAACAGGGAAGAAGATGGTGGCAACGGAACTTTAACACTGACAAAGTCAAGTTCTGTTAGAATAACGGGTAAACCTGACAAGGTGGGCTCAGTAAGCGGCAGCGGAACGGGAATTATGAGTTCAAACGTTTTCTCCCCAATTCAAACACTAGGATTTGGGCTCAAACAAATTTGACCCAAAAAAGACCCTCTGAGCTATTTGATAAGGGCTTTTGGACCCGCAGGGTGATTGCAGCGAACAAAGGCACCTGTGAGCCTATGACAAGGAACTTGGTGACCGCAAACTGAATAGCCCGGAAGGGCGTGTTCTCTGTTCGATCGGTGTACAGAATGTTGGTCACCACACGGGAGAGAAGGGAAGCCTGGCTGGATCATCGGGCTACATCTTCGGCGAGTAAAGTGATCGAAAAGCAATGGACGGATCTCTGGCGGATTGAGGTTCCATCCAAAGTTAAAATGTTTCTTTGGAGACTAGCAAAGCAATCGCTGCCGACGAACGACGTGTGTCATCACCGTCACATGGCGGATGAAGACTGATGCCAGTTCTGTGGAGCACAGGACTCATGCGGTATGCGCTCCTAGACTGCTCGCACTAGTAGAAAACCGGCCTAATATTTCAGGGCATTAGTCCCGGTTTCTTGTTATGTCCACTAGCAATGTCTCTCCGAAGAAACGGGCCAAGAAAGCTAAGGCGGTGCCGCCTCCTCCTATCGAGAAGACTGCTGAAGAAATTGAGGCGGAGGACAGAGCCAAAGTGAAAAGGAAGCTCGCAGCCCTACGCCCGACCCCTACACCAAAGCAGGTATATACTCTGGAACAGAAGGAGTGGGCCATTGATATGCTTACCCAACCTTCACAATATGAATTGCGTAAGCCAGATGACTACAAGCGTTGTTTGGATAAGCAGGTAGATGCAAAAAAAGAAGCTAATAAGACAAGCTCAACTGCAAGAGGGAAAAGAGACGTTGCCCAGCTTGGAGCACAGACCAAAAAATCGATCTCCCCGCTAAAGGTCTTTGCTAGTGATGCTGGTGGGAGTGTTGCTCAACCCAATCCCGCCGACTTTGCGAGAGAAGCTGGTTTGACTCTTTCTCAATTGATACATGAAGATATCCCAAAGGCGCCTATAGCACGGCAATATGAAAAGGGGAAGAGTCTGGTCCCACCTGAGATTGAAATGAATCTACCAACACAAATGCGAAAATTGCATAAGTGGTACCTGCAAGCCGCAAAGGGCACGCAAGATTTTCTCCTTATGAAAATCACAAAGGACCATTTCTTAGGTGAAGACTTGGTGCATATTGAGTTTGATGAATTTTTTCAGCTATTCAATCAAGACGCGCTCGACAAATCTCTCGTCAGTGCCTATGTTCTGTAAGTGATTCATTATTTCTATAAGTCTCTAGCTCAACTCGTTCTTTGCATGTAATTATCCTCACTACGATGTTTATTATGCAGAATGAAGAGTATGGAATGTAAGAAAAGGAATGACCTCCAACTTGGATTCATTGATCCAAATCGAGTTAACGGAGCGATGATACAGAGGAAACGCAAGGAGACGGAAGATATCTTGCTAGAGTTCCTACTTACGCAGGAATACCGAGCTAGAATACTGTTTCCGTACAACTGCAGGTGTGTGTGACTATCTTATACACAGTTACTTTTCCTTACTCGATGTTATAAGTGTAATTGATGAGTTTATTAACTTATATAATTAAACTTGCACACAGTTACCACTGGATTTTGGTAAAGATTGAACCTGACTATGGAAAGGTTCAAATCTTTGATTCGATGAATAAACCACTTAATGAATACCAAAGCATCATTGATATGATGGATAGGTAATTTCAATTATTACGGCATTATATCGGTCTCTTTCATTCATCTATAACTCATCTATTCATTTTGTTTGCTCGGCAGTGTTTGGAAACGGTTTATACGCACAGTTAAAGGTGAATGGAAAAATGAGCTGATTTACCGTCAGATCGAGGTAAGTCGTACGAGCTAGGTCCACACATCCCTTTAATTCTAGTTTCAAATACCATTAAGTATATCAATCTTGATATGTCACTGACTAAAATCTATTCTCGTAAAGTGTGCGAGGCAGCCTTCGGGGACTAATCTATGTGCATACTACGCTTGCGAGAACCTTCGTGCGCAGGTCACTGAAGGAATTGATTTTCAAACAGTAAGTAAACAATATACTGACAAATTCATTTTATTGGCATCAATTTTGTTATGATGATTCATATTCATATTGTTCTTCTTCTTCGTAGTTCGAAGCAAAGCGGAATCGGCTCTCACCGACTGAACGCATAGTAGGAATTCAAGAGGAAATAGCCGGATTTCTGCTTGACCATGTCATTAACCCGAAGGGTGAATTTCATGCCAATTTCGATTAGACAATGTGTATAATTAAACACAAGTCGTGATCTTATGTGTGTGAACAAGTTGTATATATACTTGTATGCATGTGTATATGCTCGGTGAACCAAATATATTATATATGTATCGGTTTATATATTATATTGTAATGCTGTATGAATAAGTATATAAGAAAGCTTGTTTGAAATGAATCAAACAATTGAATGGAGGAAAATACAAATATACCCTAAACCCCTAAATAATATAACAATTGAAATCCAGAAAAATAAAGAAGCAGCAGAGGCTGCCACGTGTGGACTCTTTAGTCCCGGTTCGTAACACGAACCGGGACTAAAGGTCCTACGCCCACGACCGCCCGGCCCCTGCCACGTAGTCTCTCTGTAGTCCCGGTTCGTATAGCAACCGGGACTAAAGATTGGGCATCAGTCCCGGTTGGTTAGTCCCGGTTGCGCAACCGGGACTGAAGGCCCAAACGAACCGGGACTGATGCCCTGTTTTCCACTAGTGTCGATGGAGAGGTGTGTCTGGGCACTAGAAGAATAAGATGTTACTGAGCACCTGCACTGCGCGTCCGAGTTTTTGTGACATTGTGGTCCATTTGGCACGCAGGGAGAAAGGCTATCCACGAGCAGCAGTTCCAGAGCCCTCTGTCGGTGCACCACTTTGTTAACCAGTTTGTCGCAGACCTTGAGCAATCTCAAACCAAGGCCGAAAAGAAGAGGGTATTGCCAACGGAAACAGCGAAGCAGTGGATAGCTCCGCCGCAGGGAGTTACCAAAGTAGACATTGACGCAACAGTCGTCGAGTGTGGCTTGGTGTATCTCTTGAAGGTGCTTGTATCCCTATGACATTTGATCAATAAAGACGACCTAAAACCATAAAAAACAATTTAGCTGACTATTTGGTGCTAGATGTCGGCAGATTGTGGTCATAGACGACGAGGAAAAGCAGAGCGAGTTCGCCATGAAGATATCCAACTTCGTTAATATCATCCTCCAGTCCTCCTGGCTTTCTAGGTTTTTGATTTCTCGCGGGCAGGAAATATATGGTACAATTGCACGACGGGGCAAGCGAAATCGACCGGTCTGAGCTTGGCTCATTGAATTGTAGGTTTACGTGAGAATCAGAACGCCGATGGTTTCACAAAATCGCTTGCTACACGGTAGCTAGAACTATTTCGTCGTAATCTTAACTTAGACTTAGATAAGCTATGATTGAGGGCCGTGTTAGACTTATAATGTTTAGTTGTAAATATCTGTATATAGCTCTTGTTTGGATCTTACTCCGTTGGGATACCGAACATAGAAGAGTCCATGTAATCTGTATTCCTGGTTGTATAAATAAACACCATGCGACCCTGGTGTAGGGTATCGCAAGTTCGCAACCCATTATTTCTTCTCACGGTCACGTCCTCATACGATGTAAAGCGCGGCAAAAGAGACCAACAGCAGCAACGGCAACAGAAGATTCGGCAGGCAAACAGAGCCTGCAAATCCAGAGTGCAATTAGATGCTGGTTCGAGATTGAAGAAAAGGTGCAAGTAAACATCGAATGTGTTTGAGCTATGATGATATGGCGGGAGAGAAACCTGGTGAGGTTGTATTCGTTTGATTGCCTTCGGCGCTGGATGGAGCAGTTGGTCCAGATGAATCGTGGCCAATATCCGGTGAGGCCGCCGCCGACGACAGCGGTGGCGGCGACTGCAGGCTCTGCAGCGGTGGTGGTGCCGGTGGAGGGTTCTTAACGGGGCAGCCGTCCTTGCCGATGACACCTTAGACGCGAGAGCAGCAAGTGCCATGTTAAAAGACATACAAGAAGAAAAAAAGTGCAGTCCATTCCTCAGTGCTTCAACCATTTCTTCGGCGGATCTTACAATTCTTAGTGCAAGGGAGGGAAGGGTTGTTGAGCATATTTTCTGCGCCCGGGTTGCACTGGCATCTAAAAGGTTTGCCCTGCTCTTCCACGCACGTGCCTTCCTGGCCACAGTCCATGGCTAAGCAGGCTGAGACAAAGAAGAAAAAAAGAAAAATCAGGCCATTGCCATTGCAAGATAAACGAGTCAAACTAATCAAATTTGCGTTGCGCAGATTCAGAAAGTTTACGGTGAAGTGTGACATTGCTCCCTATTGGCGGCCTCTTGAAGGTAGGGCTGTAGCAGCTTGGATATGAGGGGCCTTCAATGAAAGAAACAGAACAGTTGAGTGGAGGTCAAAGCAAATTTTCCACTGCGTAATCGGGTCATTCAGAGACTAATCAAATATTACCTCCGTTCGCAATATAGGAGTTTTGGCAAACTAATTTAGTTTTCCACATTAAGGAACAGAGCTGGTAATCGTACATATATACTACATGAATGGCAGGTGTGATCTGTAGCTTACTTACAGGAAGGGATGTAGCAGGGGGAGAATGTCAGGATGGGAACAATCCAAGCCCAACCGACGTCGCAGTCGCACTCGTAGGTAACGTTCGGTACCATCGGGAGCAGTGGCGGCACCTCCTTGCAGGTGCCCATGCCGCAGCTCACCCCGTCGCACGCCGTGCCTCCTGCAAAATTCCTCATGAAGAAAGATAGAGAAGGTGAAAAAGTTGAAAGGCAGAAAGGTCGACGCTAAGAAGAAGGCCGCTGAGATTACATGATAGATACATATGTTATATCATATATGTAGAATTGTCGAAATTGTGGCAGGCTATGAGTGCTTTTATGTTTTCTCTTGTTGTGTTGTTATTTCACTCTTTGGGGGTTGACCACTTATCAGTTCTAGGTGTTGTACGATTTTTTAATCTGGTTTCCCTATAAATTAGATAATTTTCTCTTTTTAATGAATAGCCAGAGCTCTTGATGTTTGCGTTAAAAAAAAATCCCACCAAATACATCCCTTATTACGATGCTACTCCCTCCGTTTCAAAATATAAGATGTTTTAGATTTGTGAAGCAAGTGTATCTAGACACCTTTTAGTGTGTATATTCGAGTGAACCTACACACTAAAAGATGTCTCGATACATTTACTTCACAAAACTAAAACATCTTATATTTTAAAATGGAGGGAGTATACCACAGTGCTTCGCCTCGCCGTGTGTGCCTTGCACTTGCAAGCGAGGCAGGGGCCGTAGAACTCACCGTCGACGACGGCGATTCTGGCCGCGGTGCAGGCCAGCAGCGCCACGAGCAGCGTGGGCACCGCCGACGCCGAGCCGACGGAGACTCTCGCCACGGCCATGCTCATCCTATCTCTCACCGGGTGCAAATTGGTATTTATATGCACGCATATTTGTGCGTCCGTAGCGCTGGCCGACCGGCTTCGGAAGGAGCAAAGCTGCAGGGCGACGGCGATGCTCTGCTCACTGCGTGTATTTTATTTCTTGTTCCGCGTTCATAATCTACTATGGCTAGCTGTGTTTCTTTGTCTTCGCTACCTTCTCTCTCACATAAGAGTAACCGTCAAAATTTGGTTTTTCTTCCTTTTACCGATTCATCCTACAAGGGGTGTGTGAAAAAAAACAGTATACAAGAGAACTTTTTTTTTAAGGATACGTCATGGATAGACGTATCAGTTTCAAGAAGAAGGGCCAAGAGGCCGAAGTACAAAGCGGTTGACACAGACGTCGAAAACGCAAATCCACGCTGCCTAATCTAGGACAGCAAAACCAAAAAAACAACACACGCAACTACTCGCCAACCCTCCACCTATCCACAGAGGCTAGTCTAGCTCTAAAGATGGGGACGCGCCTTCGAAGACGATGTCATTGCGGTGCCTCCACAAACACCAACACACGAGCGCTATGCCTGTCCAGAAATCTCGCAGATCGTCCTTCCCCCCATGCCAGGACCGCAACCAGTCCGCAAACGCGGTCAGCTGCGTCGGAAGACGGTCCACTCTATCCCACCAGCGCAAGCAGGAGTCCCACACTGCCCTCGCTAGCACACAACCTCGATGGACTCCTAGGCCTGATCGCAAAACGGACAGGCTAGAGGTCTCGGCAAGCCACGTCGCTCCAGCCGGTCCGCAGTCCAGCACCTATCCTGCAACACTAGCCAGAGGAAGAGCCGACACTTGGCCGGCGCACGGGACATCCAGACCTGCAGCGCGCCCGCCATGGCCACGCTTCCACGGAACATGCCCCTATAGCAGGACTTAGCGGAATAGGTTCCCCTGGAGTCTCAGTCCCACCGGAGCACATCTGCCACCCCCTCATTGACGGTGTTGTACTGAGTTGACCTAGTTGAAAATCGTGTGTTTATTTGCCTTTTGTTTTCTTATATTTCCTTCTTTATTAAAATAAAGTTTTTAGTTTTTCTATATTTCTCAAAAATAAAATACCAAGTTTCACCCATTCTAAACAATAATATTATTTTTTTTAAACCGTGCGAAGCTGCAGATTCATCTGTTGGAGGTTGTAATATCTTGTACGTGTACGTGTACGGAGTAGTACTCCGACAGTACACATACATCTCATGTATTGCCACGTAGGGGGTTTTCCCCTACCTATATAAACACGCAACCGATGGCCCAAAAGGGTTAGACATCGTTACGCCAAAAACGTTGACATGGTATCAGAGCAGGCCTCTTTCTCACTCTAGCCGCCGTCCAAAACCCGAAGAACACCGCCGCCGCCACAGCTCTGCCGCCCCCGCCTCTTGCCATCGCTGCAGCCTGTCGCCGCCGCCCTACAACTCAAAACCTACAACCACAATAAGTCTCTACCGTCGCCGCATCGAGCCAAAACCCTACAACAAAACCACGACAATCAAGAAAACTTCTCTCCCGCCGCCGCATCTTTCCGCCGCCGCATCGAGTCAAGACCCAAATACCCTGCAGCCGTCGCATCAGATCTTGTTGATCTCCTTGCCGCCGCCGCCTCTACACCTCAAGATCTGACAACCGAAGCCCTGATTCCATGGCTTCATCGTCCTCTGCAACTGCCCTTGCTGCGGCACTTGGATCTCCACCGTCGCAGCCTCTCACGCGCGAGAATGCGCTGATCTGGAAAGCTCTTGTCACTCCTGCCCTTCGTGGAGCCAATCCCCTAGAGGTCCTGCGACCACGCCGCAGAACAAGAGCTCGTGTGGAACCTTGGATTTCTGGCGTAACAGCGGTGGAGGCTATCCAAATATTACGGCCACATAACATAGGGGCCTACGCTAAGGTCGGCCAAAATATGGACACCCGAAGGGCCCGGCGCGCACAATGCTATCCTATCCGAGCCCGTCATTGCATGCACTTCGGACAGCCATCTGTAGCATCATAAAGAGCACCTCCCTTTCGAGGTACCCAAATGGAACGGTCTTTATTTGTGTTGTTGGTTGGTCTTTCTCAACGTGGTATATAGCACAAAAAACCATTCTTTACAAGATGGGGCCGTTCACATGCAAGAAAATCCAAAATCCATTCTTCATGGTCGGGCGCATTTCTTCAAATCCTCCAGGATCACAAGTGGAACGCTAAGCAAGGGTGGGGAGGCTGTGTCGGAGTCCTCGATCTCGTTGAAGGATATGAGGAGGAACCAGAAGAGTTCCTGGAAACCGAAGACACCAACAAGAAGAAGGTGACTATCAAAAATCCTGATCACACTGCTTGGATTGCTCGGGATCAGCAGGTATTGCATTGGATCCTTAATACTTTATCACCAGATGTACTCGCTCATGTTGTCGGATTAGAGACCTCAGCTGAAGTTTGGACTGCTGTTAATGAACATGTTGCACCACAGTCTAAGTCACGCATTCAGCAACTCCGTTCTGCACTCAATGACACTAAGAAAAATGATCTACCTGCTGATAAGTACTTTGCCAAGATGAAGTGCATTGCTTACTTTGCCAAGATGAAGTGCATTGCCTCTGAACTTATAGCTGCAGGAAAGCCGATTGATGAAGAGGAGTTAATCTGGTATGTTCTTAAAGGACTTGGCAAGAACTACAACAATCTCCGTACTGTAGTCAATGCAAATCCGAACACATCTCTCTCAGATCTACTCGGCCAAGTTCAAGCCTTTGATAGTCAGCAAAAACCTGAGGAACCTAGCTTTGTCTCCTCGGCCAATGTGGCCCTCCATGATATGATGATCGCCCGTGTCAGCAGCACTATGATGAGCGCTGATACGTCTCAAACGTATCTATAATTTTTGATGCTCGATGCTTGTTTATACACCATTTGCTTTGTGTTTTGTTACACTTCGTGGCATTTTTATGCATTTTAGAGAACTAACCTATTAACGAGACGCCACAGTGCCAGTTCTCTGTTTTTGCTGTTTTTGTGTTTCAGAAAAGCTACACAGGAAATATTCTCGGAATTGGACGAAACAAAGCCAGAATTCCTATTTTTCCCGACACGAGATGAAGTCCGAAGATGAGACGGAGGGGCACCAGAGGGCGGCCACACCATGGCATGGCGCGGGCCACACCTTGGCCGCGCCATGACCAGGTGTGGGCCCCTGGCCCACCTCCTGACGCCGCACTTCCGCCTATATAATCCCCTTGACGGGAAAACCCTAAGGGCCGATCAATTTTCCACGAAACCTACTGCAAGCTGCCACCGTCGTCGATGCGAGATCGGGAGGGTCCAAAAGCTCTTCCCGGCACCCTGCCGGAGAGGGGAATCACCGCCGGAGGCCTTCTTCATCACCATGGTCGCCTCCGGAGTGATGTGTGAGTAGTCTACCTTGGACTACGGGTCCATAGCAGTAGCTAGATGGTTGTCATCTCCACCTTGTGCTTCATGTTTAGATCTTGTGAGCTGCCTATCATGATCAAGATCATCTTTGTGTAATTCTACATGTTGTGTTTGTTGGGATCCGATGAATATTGGTACTATGTCAAGTTGATGTGCTGACTTATTATATTTATGTTATCTCTATGTTGTTTATGATCTTGCATGCTCTCCGTTGCTAGTAGATATCTTGGCCGAGTAGATGCTAGTGACTCTAAGAGGGAGTATTTATGCTCGATAGTGGGTTCATGCCTCTAGTAATCTGGGGGAGTGACAGAAACCTCTAAGGTTGTAGATATGCTGTTGCTACTAGGGAGAAAACAACAATCTTTTGTTCAAGGACATTGATATGTCTCAAATGTATCTATAATTTTTGATGCTCCATGCTTGTTTATGCACCATTTGCTTAGTGTTATGTTACACTTCATGGCGTTTTTATGCATTTTCTGGAACTAACCTATTAACAAGATGCCACAGTGCCAGTTCCTTGTTTTCTGCTGTTTTTTCAGAAAAGTTACATAGGAAATATTCTCGGAATTGGACGAAACAAAAGCCGAAACTCCTATTTCTACCGAAGCTTTGCGAAGACCGAAGAGGAGACAGAGGGGGGCCACGGGCCAGCCACACCATAGGGTGGCGCGTGTCGGTGTTCTGGATACCGGGGTATCCCGGTCCACCTGCTCCTGGGCCCCGTCATCGGCCCATCTTCAGCCCAGGGGAGAATCAACAATCTTCGCTACGGAGAAGACCCTCACGAGGAGGCGCCTCGTGAGGAGAACGACGACAGAAACCGCTAAGGACCAGAAGACCTCCTCACGAGCCCCTGCTGGTGAGGAGAGGAGGTACGCCCACGTCAGCCTAACACGTTTTCGTGTGGTGCAAGAAGACAACGGGCAGAAGACCGCGTACCGCCCACGCTACCCCCGACAGGGAGGAGACCAACTTTAGCTGTGCCTGCCCAAAGCGGCACAGTGCCAGTTGGCCACCCCCCTAAATATAGCATGGACGGTGCAGGGCGCCAGAGGAGGACGTCAGCCTCCTCCACCCACTCATGTGGACCGGCGCCGCTACCCTACGAAGACCAAGTCTACAGAAGAACATAGTCTACAGCTGTCCTCCCTCCTTGGCCGTGTGTGGCAACCCCTTCCCCAAGAAGATAAGGGGAAGGAGGACCTTGGCGCTATAAAAGGAGGGGGAGGCCACCCCTTAGAGGGGATCCGGTCCAATCTGATCTTCATCTTCTTCAAGCTGCTAGTTGGGCACGCAGGTTCTTCAACCTCTGGCCAACTAGAGCTTTGTAACCAAGGCCTTGTACTCCTCGCGAGGTGTCGCGTCGCAATACAAGAAGGCAGGAAGTAGGGGTTTTACCTCACCACGAGGGCCCTGAACCTGGGTAAAGCTCGGTCTCCCTCTCTGCAGTGCGTTGCGCGTCCGACAATCGAGGCTTCCGTCACCGTGTTTCGTTGCGATCCAAGATCTCACACGTTCAGCCCCCTGCGTTCGAATCCTTGGGTCCGTCGCGTGGTACCCCGTGTTCTTGCGACACGAAATCCATCGACATTTGGCGCGCCAGGTAGGGGGCTGTGGTGTGTTTTCTTCTAGATCTGCTTCGACATGGCCGACGCCAACGCAAGGCTCGAGCGTCTTCGCTGTCGCAACGCTGTTCGGGGGCAAACCGAGCCCATCTTCCGTCGTCATGAAGCTTCGGCCGGGGAGGAAGAGGAGGAAGATCTGGAGTCCTCCTACCTCCCGTCCGGGCGGACAGAGCCTTCGCTCTCCTTCACCGCCACCGCCACTTCTCGCGCTCGTTCTGGGAGTCAGCTGTCACCTGCGCAGGCACTCGCCATGGCGCAGGAGCTGCTGCGCTATCAACCCACCGATGATGGGCGTGAGGGGTGGCGCGCTCGAATCGCCGAGCTCGTCGCCATCGCCAACGAAGACCCGGCCTTGGGAGGAGCCCAGGGCGCGGGGAGCCCAGATCCGGCGGCGGGGCATCGCGCCCCGGGCGCCGGAGATGGGATGGCCAACAAGGCCAAGAGGGTGGTTTCCCGCGCCGCATCTTCGCCGCGCGGGGAGCCCAGCTGCCAAATCGTCCAACGCGCTCCGGAAGACGCACGCGTCTCCCTCGAGCGCCGCCGCGAAAATCATGACCGCGCCATCGATGACATCGGCGAAGCTGGCAAGAGCGTCAGGACCCCCGGCGTCCCGATCTACAACCCCGGGTGTCTTGCCCTCACTCGCCAGCAGCGCTACGTCGTCTGGCCTGACAAGTTCAAGCCAGACATCAGCGCGCGTTACGACGGGACCACAAATCCTGTCGAATTCCTCCAACTCTACGTCGTCGCCGTCCAGGCTGCGCGTGGAGATCAGCGCGCCATGGCCAATTGGTTCCCCATGGCCCTCAAGGACGCTCCGCGAACTTGGCTCATGAATCTTCCTCACGAATCCGTGACGTCGTGGAAGGATTTATGTCGTCAGTTCGTTGCCAACTTCATGCCCACGTACGAGCGCCCCGCAACTAAGAACGATCTTAAGGCGGTGCGTCAGTACAAGGGCGAGACACTTCGTCAATACATCCAGCGCTTCAGTCAGATGAGGAACAAGATCCCCAGGATCTCCAACGAGGAGGTCATCTCCGCATTCTCCACGGGCGTCTCCGACGTCAAGATGCGGGAGAAGCTGTCTGTGAATGATGAGCTGACTTCCGTCGTCAGGCTCTTCGAGATCGCCGACCGCTGCGCCAAGGCTGAGGAGGGGAGGCTCTTCGTGCACAATCTGCCGGAGGCGCCTCCCCCAAAGCCGAAGTCCAAGGACCCCAAGCGAAAGGAGGCTGCAGCCCTCGCGGCGGAGCCAGATCATAAGCAACGCCGCGGGGACCGCTCCGATCGCGATAAAGGTCGACGTCGCCGCTACTGCATTATCCACAAGAAGGACACCCACAATACCGAGGATTGTTGGATTGTCCGGAAGTTTCACGAGGAAAACGGCGTCGCCAAGCATCGCGGGGGTGGCCGCAGCAACGGCAAGAGTGGATCCCGGGGCGATCGCCGCGACGACGACCGCGAGGAAGGTCGCCGCCGTGGGGGCCTGTCTCGAGACGATCCCGAGCCGCTGCCGCTGCCCCCACCAGCAAACGATCGTCGGGAGGAGAACCAGGGGGGCTATCAAGAGCCGCGAGACTTCGTCGCTTGCCTCCTGGGTGGAGCTCAGGCTCCTCTGTCAAATCGGCACTTCAAGCAGCTGTCGCGAGAGATCGCGGCGGCACAACCCAACTTCGGCAATCGCCTGATGAAGTGGTCGACGTGCAAGATTGGCTTCGACGAGGAGGATCATCCGGCTTCCACAAGGGGCGTGGGCACAATCCCCCTCTTGTGCACGCCAACCATCAACAACGTCGCCGTCAATCGCACTCTCATCGACGGAGGGGCGGGCCTCAACATCATCTCCGTCGAGATCTTCGAAAAGATGCAGGTGCCGTACCACCGGCTCATGCCAACTCGGCCGTTCTTCGGGGTAACCGAGGGATCTACAACGCCAATTGGGCGGGTAAGCCTGCCCGTCACCTTTGGCACCCGGGACAACTACAGGACGGAAAGCCTCGACTTCGACGTCGCCTACATCGCCCTGCCATACAATGCCATCCTCGGCTACCCAGCCTTGGCAAGGTTCATGGCAGCAACGCACCATGGCTTCAACGTCCTCAAGATTCCGGGCGCCAACGGCACGATCACCGTGCGCTGCAATGAGAAGGATGCTCTCCGATCAGTTGAGCATGTCTACCGCGAGGCCGCCACCATGTTCCCCGCCGACGAAGATCTACTGGAACACTCCGGCGACCTCACGAGGAAGAAGCAGCTCGTATCCCAAGAGCGGGCTGCAGCGAAGAAGGCCTCTCTCGAGCCCCACCTTCTGGGTTCGACAGGGAAGAAGTTCGCTGCCTCAACATCGCCTACTCCAAGCGAGGACCTGGACCATCCAATGATGGACATGAGCATTGGGGAAGCTGCGGTACCCTCAGGCAGGAGGCCCCAGTTTACCCAAGAGCGCTCGGCAACCAAGAAGGTCCCACTGCAGGCTGGGGGCTACGAAAACTTCGTCACCATCGGGGCAGGGCTTTCCCCCAAATAGGAAAGCGCGCTCGTCACCTTCCTGCGGGCAAATTCTGACATGTTCGCTTGGACTCCATCGGATATGCCCGGTGTTCCCAGGGAGGTGATTGAGCACCACTTAGCCGTGTGCCCTCAGGCACACCCCGTGAAGCAGAAGACTAGGAAGCAAGCGCAAGAGAAGCAAGACTTCATCGTCAAGGAGATAGAGAAGCTGAAGAAGGCCAAGTTGATACGCGAGGTGATACACCCCACCTGGATTGCTAATCCGGTGGTCGTCCCGAAGGCTAACGGCAGTGGGCGCCTCTGCGTGGACTTCACAAGTCTCAACAAGGCCTGTCCCAAGGATCCTTACCCTCTCCCGAGGATAGATCAAATCGTCGACTCCACCGCCGGCTGCGACCTCCTTTGCTTCTTGGATGCTTTCTCCGGCTATCATCAGATCAAGATGGCAAAGGAGGACGAAGAGAAGACCGCCTTCATCACGCCCTGTGGGGTGTACTGCTACGTCTGCATGCCCTTCGGCCTGAAGAACGCAGGAGCTACATTCCAAAGGCTCATGCGTAAGGCCCTGGGGGCTCAGATGGGAAGGAATGCGGAAGCCTACGTCGACGACATCGTCGTCAAGACTCGCGAGGGTCACACCTTCATCGAGGATCTGGAGGAAACATTCGTCAACCTCAGGAAGGTAAACATCAAGCTCAACCCCGCCAAGTGCGCCTTCGGCGTACCGTCGGGAAAACTGTTGGGGTTCCTCGTGTCCAATCGCGGGATAGAGGCGAACCCCGACAAGGTCAAGGCCATCGAAGAAATGCGTCCTCCGCACAATCTCAAGGAAATGCAACGCCTCGCGGGGTGCATGGCAGCCCTGGGGCGCTTCATCGCGAGGAGTGGGGAAAAAGCTTTGCCCTTCTTCAAGCTCATGAAGCGCACCGGGAAGTTCGAGTGGACTCCGGAAGCCGACAAGGCCTTCGCCGAGTTAAAAAGGTACCGCACGAGCCCACCGATCATGGTTGCCCCAACCCCCCACGAGCCCTTGCTACTCTACATCGCGGCAACTCCAAGGACTGCAAGTGCCGTTCTCGTCGCGGAGCGGGACGTCAAGGTAATCGCCAAGGAGGAGGTCACTCCTCCAAGCTCGGGGGCTCCTCGCGAGGAAGAGGCCGCTTCACCTCCCGCCCCTCGAGAGGAGCCGCCCGAGGGATCTTCACCGACTGAGCCACTCTCTCAGAGCAACGCTCAAAAGCCTCCTGAGGAGGAGCCTTCCGAGGGTGTCGTCAAGGTGCAAAAGCCTGTGTACTTCGTCAGCACGGTACTGCGTGACGTGCGGGAGAGCTACACAATGCAGCAAAAGTTGCTCTACACCTTGCTCATCGCCTCGCGGAAGCTACGCCACTACTTCCAGGGTCACCCGATTAAGGTGGTAACCGATCGGCCCCTGGAAACCGTCCTCCGCAACCCCAATGTCACCGGGCGGGTGGCTGAGTGGGCTGTGGAGCTTCAGCCTTTTGAGATCTCCTTCGAAACTACAAAGGTAATCAAGAGCAAGGCTTTGGCCGAGTTCACTGCAGAATGGACTGATCCGTTCGTAGACGAGCCTCCAGAGGTGGAGTCAACTCTCCCTGGAGAGGAGGCCCCAGGCCTCTGGGTCATGCACTTTGACAGCGCCTTCAACCTCCCTGGCGCGGGAGCCAGTGCTGTCCTAACCTCTCCCTCTCGAGACAAGCTTTTCTACGCTGTGCAGCTCTGCTTCGCGCCTGAGAACAAGGTCTCCAACAACATCGCGGAGTACGAAGGACTACTTGCTGGCCTAAGGGCAGCAAACGCTTTGGGCATCAAGCGCCTCATCGTCAAGGGAGATTCACAGCTGGTTGTGAACTTCTCGAACAAGAGCTACACTCCAAGGGATGAGCACATGGCAGCTTATCTCGAGGAGCATCGAAAGATGGAAAAACACTTCCAAGGCTTGGAGCTGAAGCACATCCAGAGGGGAGAGAACGTGGAAGCCGACGAGATTGCCAAGCGCGCCTCTCATCGCCTGGCGCAGCCCGCCGGCGTCTTCGAGGAGCGTCTCTTCAAGCCGTCCGCCTCTCCATCAACATCCAATTCCCCTCCTCCTTCTGCTTTGCCGCCACCGCCGGAGCAGGGGGCTCCGGATTGCGGGCCTCCTTCGGGTGACCGCGTCCTTCTGGCATTGGCGCGACAGGAGGGAGTGGATTGGATCATCGAGCTCAAGGCCTACCTCACCTGCAGCAAGCTTCCTGAGGATGAAGAGGAGGCCGAGAGGATTGTGCGGCAAGCTTCGGGCTACTGCGTCAAGGACGGTGACTTGTACCGGCGTCGCCCAAATGGCGTCGCTCTGAAGTGCATATCTACTCACCAAGGCCAAGAGCTTCTAAGGGACATCCATGCCGGCGAGTGCGGCCATCATGCCTCTGCTGCAACTCTAGCCGCAAAGGCATATCGAAGTGGCTTCTACTGGCCTTCGGCGCTCGGGGATGCGGCGGAGATGGTCAAGAGGTGTGAGGCATGCCAATTCCACGCCAAGCAGATACATCAGCCGGCGCAAGAGCTGCGAACCATCCCACTCACTTGGCCCTTTGCCGTTTGGGGGCTGGACATCCTCGGTCCATTCCCCAGAGCGCAAGGGGGCTATCGCTACCTCTACGTCGCCATCGACAAGTTCACCAAGTGGGTGGAGGTGGAACCGGTGTGCACGATCCCGGCGAGGTCCACAGTCAAGTTCATCCGAGGGCTGGTCTGTCGTTTTGGAGTGCCTAACCGCATCATCACCGACAACGGCAGCCAGTTCACCAGCGGACTGTTCCGGGAGTACTGCGCATTGACCGGCATCAAGATTTGCTTCGCCTCCGTCGCCTACCCCCGGAGCAATGGCCAAGCCGAGCGTGCCAACGCAGAAGTACTCAAAGGACTCAAGACGAAAAGCTTCAACACCAAGCTCGAGGCCTGCGGCAAAAAAATGGTTAGACAACCTCCAATCCATCTTGTGGTCCATCAGGACTACCGCCACCAAACCCACCGGAGAAACCCCTTTCTTCCTGGTCTACGGGGCGGAGGCTGTTCTTCCCACCGACATCAAGTTCGGGTCGCCAAGAGTGCTCGCCTTCGACGAAATTCGCCAAGAGGACCTCATCAAGGATCGCCTCCTCCTGCTCGAGGAAGCTCGGTGCCAAGCCGCGCTCCGCGCCGCGAGATACCAGCAAGGACTACGCCGCTACCATAGCCGCCATGTTCGAGCAAGAATTCTGGAGGTCGGCGACCTGGTGCTGAGGAGAATACTCTCTCACGAGGGCCTGCACAAGCTGTCTCCAATGTGGGAAGGGCCCTTCAAGGTGGCGCACATCGCCAGGCCAGGCTAGGCTCGGCGCGGCTGGAAACCGCAGAAGGCGTGCCAGTGGGGAACCCGTGGAACATAGCTCATCTGCGAAAGTTCTACCCCTAGGTTCCTCACGAGGAGAAAAAGACCGTTTTCACGGCACTTGTATCAGCTCAATCTGCTCTTAAGCACTGATATTAAGTTATCGCTCAATGTAGCGCCTCTGCTTCGGCATGACATCAAAATGGCATGAAGTCCATTTATTTTCTGTTATACTCCTCGCGGAAGGGGGCTAGGCACGGTGTCTATGCTGGGGCCTTCGCCCGGAAAATAGCAAGCCCGAAAAACCCGAAGGGAGCGAGCTCTGGTCGGGGGCGACGGCCCCGTTAACGATCACCTCTGGATGCCCATGGTGCTTAGTTCCTCGCGAAGTACGCCAGAAAATAAAAAATCTTCGAGGAAAAGTCCAAGGTGTGCCCATGGCACCCGCTAAGGACCTACCCCTCGTGAGCAACCCTCACGAGGGAGCAAAGACGCGTCGATGCACTAGCATCCGCAGGAGGATTCCCTCTCTTGAGGAAGGCCTAACGTGGTAGGATTATTGAAGACCAAGGCCGCTCCGATAAATCTTGCGAAGGAGACGCAGATCCGGAGGTCCGCGCCAGGCCCTTCACCTCATGAGCAATCCTTGTGAGGTGTCGACGGTCTCTGGGCTCTCTTAAGCGTCGACGTTTTCACGTCCGTGAGGGTCCAGCTTCCCTCAACGACGAGGAAGGCCCCGTGAATCGCCACGCGCGGCAATTTGCTCTTAGCTGCTGGCACAGATAGTGCCGCGCTCCTCCACGACGGAGAAGGTCCCTGTGCCGGTCATAGGGGCATCTTATTTGCCTTCTTTTTTCGTTTGTTTTACCGACTTGTTTTTCCGTTTTCGGGGATTTGGGGTTTTTTCTTTTCCAACTCTTTCTTCAACTTCTTGTCTCAGGAATCGTCCACTGTGTCATCGACGCCGAACCCGTCCCGAGCTCTGAGGTGGAGGGAGGCTTCCCGTCGATGCCTACAGCTCACCAGGGCTCTCGAGCAAGCGAATGGCCAGGACAGTGGAGGACAGCAAGATGATCAACAAAAGGATTTCATTAAATTGCCCCCAGTGGGGGAAGGAGCGAAGCACGGCGGGGCATTCCCCGCTGGCAAGGACTACAAGGCAAAAGAGGGGAGGAGACTAGCTCCCCTCCCCAGAAGACTACCGCGCCAGGGCCTCCTCTTCACTGCGCCGCGAGCTGGGGGTAGGTGCGGCGGACGCCGTCGGCGGTGAAGATCCGCACCGTAGCCTCCAGGGTCCCCAGCTTGAAGCGGAAGACGAGGCGGTCGCCGACGCGGAGGCGACAGCCGAGGGCGAAGGGCCTCCAGCGGCCGGAGAGGACGACGTTGCCGTTCGCCCCGAAGAGGATGTCCACAGGCCAGAAGAGATCTGGCCTGCTTTGCTCCCCCAGGGCGATCTCCCCGGCGGCCGGGCCATGGGCGTGAATCGCCCTCCGGATGGCATCGGGCAGCCGGAGGGAGTTGAAGCCCGGGGCGTCGACGACGACGAGGAGCTCCAGGAAGCGGGACCCCGGGGCGATGAGGGGTCCCAGCAGCGCCGCCGCCAAGGGGCGCGGAGTGGCAACCACTCCGTTCACCGGCGGGGCCAGAAGATCTGCAGCAGGGGAGGGGGGCCCAGGGCGGCCTCCACCTCCCAGAGGGCCCGATCGATGCTCCCCGAGGCGCGGGGAGCAGGCGCCGTCGCCAGCGGCGACGGCAAGTTCAGGGCGCCTCCACGCGCAGGACCCCTGAGGGTCAGGGCGCCAGAGGTCCCCGCGGCGGCACGGCTCGCCTCGCCTTGCCGCGGCGCGCCGATGCGGAGGGGGCCGCCGGCGCCGGGCGTCCACTGGGCCGGGACCTTCGTCTTCTTCCCGCTGCCCAGCGGACGTCCGCGGCGCTTCGCCCCGGAGCTCGATCCCACGGCGGCGGAGGAGTTGGAGGGATCCATGAGCTTGGGGGCGAGGAAGCAGAAGTGGCACAGGAGGAAGGAGGTGAAGTGCCGGAGGTCTCGAGGAGGATCTATTTAGGGGAGGCGTCCGGCATCGATGCGTCAAATCCTTGCGCGGGAATCAAAGCGTTGGCGTGGCGCTCTGCAGTCAAGCGACACATCATTATGACAGGTTGACGCCTCGGAGACCGTAGCGTCGCCCGCCGTTTCGTCTCGCCAGCTGCGGCCGCGCCACATGTCCGCAGTCTCTGCATCTTCACTGCATCTTCACATGGACCTCTGACCGCACGGTTGACGCGTGCCGTTGGAGGGCCCAGCAGCTTTGGGGGCCCCCGACCCTTCGCTTCCTCAAGAGGGCGCGTCGTCGGCCGGGCTCCCGGGGGCTACTATCGGTGTTCTGGATACCGGGGTATCCCGGTCCACCTGCTCCTGGGCCCCGTCATCGGCCCATCTTCAGCCCAGGGGAGAATCAACAATCTTCGCTACGGAGAAGACCCTCACGAGGAGGCGCCTCGTGAGGAGAACGACGACAGAAACCGCTAAGGACCAGAAGACCTCCTCACGAGCCCCTGCTGGTGAGGAGAGGAGGTACACCCACGTCAGCCTAACACGTTTTCGTGCGGTGCACGAAGACAACGGGCAGAAGACCGCGTACCGCCCACGCTACCCCCGACAGGGAGGAGACCAACTTTCGCTGTGCCTGCCCAAAGCGGCACAGTGGCAGTTGGCCACCCCCCTAAATATAGCATGGACGGTGCAGGGCGCCAGAGGAGGACGTCAGCCTCCTCCACCCACTCCTGTGGACCGGCGCCGCTACCCTACGAAGACCAAGTCTACAGAAGAACATAGTCTACAGCTGTCCTCCCTCCTTGGCCGTGTGTGGCAACCCCTTCCCCAAGAAGATAAGGGGAAGGAGGACCTTGGCGCTATAAAAGGAGGGGGAGGCCACCCCTTAGAGGGGATCCGGTCCAATCTGATCTTCATCTTCTTCAAGCTGCTAGTTGGGCACGCAGGTTCTTCAACCTCTGGCCAACTAGAGCTTTGTAACCAAGGCCTTGTACTCCTCGCGAGGTGTCGCGTCGCAATACAAGAAGGCAGGAAGTAGGGGTTTTACCTCACCACGAGGGCCCTGAACCTGGGTAAAGCTCGGTCTCCCTCTCTGCAGTGCGTTGCGCGTCCGACAATCGAGGCTTCCGTCACCGTGTTTCGTTGCGATCCAAGATCTCACACGTTCAGCCCCCTGCGTTCGAATCCTTGGGTCCATCGCGTGGTACCCCGTGTTCTTGCGACACGAAATCCATCGACAGCGCGGCCAGCCCCTGGCCCGCGCCCCCTAGTGGTGAGGGCGCCCTGGTCCACTCCTGACGACGCCCCTTCGCATATAAAGTCCCCTCGACGGGAAAAACCTAAGTACCCGATCAATTTTCTAGAAACACATCGCGATCCACCGCCGTCATCGACCCAAGATCGGGAGGGTCCAGAAGCTCTTCCTGGCACCCTACCGGAGAGGGGAATCGCCACCGGAGGTCTTATTCATCACCATGCTTGCCTCCGGCGCGATGAGTGAGTAGTCTACCTTGGACTATGGGTCCATAGTAGTAGCTAGATAGTTTTCTTCTCCACCATGTGCTTCATGTTTAGATCTCGTGAGCTGCCCTACATGATCGAGATCATCTTTATGTAATTCTACATGTTGTGTTTGTTGGGATCCGATGAATATTGGTGTTATGTTAAGTTGATGTTCTGAAATTTTATCTTATGTTATCTCTATGTTGTTTATGATCTTGCATGCTCTCCACTGTTAGTAGCTATCTTGGCCAAGTAGATACTAGTGACTCCAAGAGGGGGTATTTATGCTCGATAGTTGGGTTCACACCTCTATTTAATCTGGGGGAGTGATAGAAACCTCTAAGGTTGTAGATGTGTTGTTGCCACTAGGGAGAAAACAACAATCTTATGTCCAAGGACATTCGTTTTGTTTACATTACACACTTTGCATAATGCAGTTATCTGTTGTTCGCAACTTAATAATCAAGGGGTCCTCGGATGATTCCCCGCGAGTGGATTATTAGTCATAGATGCAGTTAGATGGCGGTCTATGTATTTTGTTGTAATGCCCAGAGTAAATCTCATAGTGATCCTCGTGATATATGCATGTTATCTTTATTCTATCAATTGCCCAACTGTAATTTGTTTACCCAGAATGTCGTTATTTATCTTATGGAGAGACACCACTAGTGAACTGTGGACCCCGGTCCAATTTCCTTTATATTGCAATTACTGTTTACTTTTACTCGCACTGTTTACTTTCTCGCATACTACTATTGCTTTCCACTCGATACGCTCAATCCTTTGTTTATAGCAAACCAGTGAGATGGACAACCTCATCGTAAGTTGAGAGCAAAGTTCTTGGTTGTGTTGTGTGCAGGTTCCACGTTGCCGCTAGTGCAAAGCAAAGCCCTGGACGAGGCACCTTATAAATTGTCCGGAGCTGTCGTGAAGCTAGCAGGCATCACCTTCTGAAGTTTTGCTTTTTCCTACTGGTTCGATAAACCTTGGTTTCTTACTGAGGGAAGACTTGCTACTGTGCTCATCATACCTTCCTCTTGGGGTTCCCAACTGGGTGGTTATCTGCCCGCATCAAGCATTTTTTCTGGCGCCGTTGCCGGGGAAAAAGAAGATTTCTGCAAGGGGAGTCTCACACGCACATCCTTTACTTTGTTTATTGTTTAGCTTTATTTTATTTTTGCTTGCATCGTTTTATAAAAAATACAAAAAAAATTAGTTTCCTTTATAGTCGCTTTTATTTAATTGCTTTTAGTCTTGTTAGAATGAGTAATCCTAAAGTTGAAGTTCGTACTTTTAAGCAACAAGGGGGAGAGAGTTTGAAAGATGCTTGGTACCATATTAGCAATGCTCATCATAGGTGTACAAAGAAGCATTCTACCATGATCCTCCTTAGAAATTTTTATGTTGGTATATCTAGTTGGAATAGGTACGTTCTTGATACTCTTGCAGGAGGTAATTTTCTAGGTACTCCCGCTCTTGAAGCATGCACTTTAATTGAAAGTTTAGTGGGAGTACCACCTATTCATGTTGTTAAAACTGAGATCACTTTGGAGGAAGTTATAGAAAAACTAGGCTCTTTAGAAAAAAGTTTGCCAAATATCCTTGATAACGCTAGCCGGGTTAATGAATCGATAGAAAGTATCGGTAAGAGAATCACCATTTTAGAGGCTAGCACTACTCTTGATAGTCAAAACCTTAGGATTGGCAAACTAGAGGAATCTATGGAAACTTTAAGTTCAATTTTCTCTTCTTTTAAGTTTAAGAAGGAGAAAGCTTTTGTTGGAAAAGAGCAAAAATTTATGTATGTTCCCAAGGTGTCTGTGCCTAAACCTCAACATGTTTTTAAGATTGGTAAGACTTTTAGTTCAACTAAGAGTGACTTATAGGTTGAATCATCTTCAGGAACTTCTAAGTGCCTAGTGTGGTAAGTGATGCTCTTGAGGAAACAGTTGATCTTAATGCTTCATCGCTTGATAATACTCGATTTGCACCTTTCTGCGCCTAGCTCAAAGGCGTTAAAGAATAGCACTCTTGGGAGATAACCCAATGTTTTATTTTCAGTTCTTTTTCTTTTATTTGAGTCTTGGAAGTTATTACTACTGTAATAACCGCTCCTTATCCTTTTTATTTCATTTTTGTACCAAGAGAAACCTCTAATTTGAGTGAGGTAAGATTTGGGGAAGTTGCTGTCCTGAAACAGATTTCGGTGCTGCACCATAAAAATTCGTGAAAATTCTCAGAATATCTTTTTGACCTGCGATTTCTTGTGCATATGCGCCAGGTTATTTCCAAACTTTCATTAGTTTTACACTTTTTTATTTGAGCAACAGAAAACCTTCGAAAAAAACAGTCTTTGTCAGCTGTTCTGTTTTGACAGATTTCTGCCACTAATTGTGTTTGCCTCTCGATCGCTTTCTTTTGAGTTCTTTTGATCATGGAACTTTTGGGGAAGTTGCTGCAGTAATATATGCTTTATATGTGGTGGTTTTGAGTTGAAACCTGAACCAAAAAAGGGTTGATTCATGATTATTCTTACACTAATGTTGCTAATAGAGTTGTGTTGAGTTTTGTATGAAGGAAGTTTTCAAGTGTAGGGATTGGAGAATGATGAGATGAGTTGAAGAATGGAAAAAAGCTCAAGCTTGGGTATGCCCATGCACCCCAAGAAATATCCAAGAGGTATAAGCGTCAAAGCTTGGGGATGCCCCCGAGGCACCCCTTCTTCATCGGCAAAAATCAGGTCACCTTTCAAAACACTATATTTTTATTGCTTCATGCACTATGCGTTTTTCTTGGAGCATCTTTACTTTAGTTTTCAGTTTTGTTTAGTTTTGTTTGCTGCAATAAATGGTTGGACCCCAACAAATTTCTTTTGGAGGAGATTTACTCGTTTTTCATTTGCCAAGAACACTCCGTTTTTCACTCTTATCGTTCAACGAGTGTTCTCTTTTTCTAGAACTGCGTTTAGCTTTCATTTTTCACCTTGATTTATGTTCAGATATTATTTTATCTTTGCATCAAGGTGTATTTTTACCTCTGGTCTATGTTGGTTTTCATCAAAAGAGTTGTTTCAAAAAGGTTCGAATGGTGTTGGAAAAGAGAAAAAGTTTCATGCAAAAAAGTGGTACAAAAAGGAGCTTGTTTAGACTGCGGCTTAGACTTTTGCATGCCATGCTTGATTGTGTTTTGATAGTATGCTTAGTGATTTTTGCTGTAGCATGACTTGTCTCAAATGACTGAGATTGCTTAATGATCCTTTGAAAAAATCATGCGTTGTTTTTATTATTTGGAAGCATTAATTTGGTTTTCTCCTTGATGCTTTATTTGGGTTGACTTGGCGCATGCTTACAACATGTTTGACTCATACAAAGTCACCATAAGCCTCTATGATCATTTGGTTTTTGACTTGTGATACCACTTTATGCTTCTCTCAATGATGTTTTGTCGCTTTGCATGATTATGGCCGTTATTGCTCTCTTAGTTGGTCGCTCCCAGTCTTTTGCTAGCCCTCATTTTGTACTGAGTATGAGCTCTACTCGTGCATCCAACTCCTAAAAACCAAGTTATGCCATTGTGTCCACCATACATACCTATTAGGAATTTGCTATTCCAAAGTACATTTGACTTGCTTTTATCTATCCTGCAAATTAAACTTTTACCGGTGTTATGTGAAAATTAGTCAGTAAAGCTCTCATGAACCTTATGGCACACTTTACTTTTCTCGCTTTTAAAAATTTGACATTGTGGCTCTCTTATGTTGAGTTGTTATGCTTGCAAATTGTAAGTTGGAAACTAGCCAAACCATGCCGTCATGGGGTAAGCTTTCAACATTGCACTTCTTATTTGAGTTGATAGTGATATTTTGTTTATGGATACTCGCGATGTGAAACAAGTTGGGAATCTTGCGGGATCATGGAGTTTTTATATGTGTTAGAGAAACGCCTGGGCCGCTAATCTAAGCCATGCATAATTCATGGTGGAAATTTACAGCATGCCCATGGTGGACATTTGCGACGCATCTCAAAATAAAAAGCTACAGCAATGGTAAATAAAAGAGATGCTGAGGTGTTCATTGTCTGTTTGTCCTATCATTTTGATGTGGGCTTGTTCCATGTCATCGGGCACGGAGGTACCCCATTCGCGGTTCTCGATGATACGCATATACTTACAATGACAAGAGCTTGCTTGGGACCCTAAGTCGAGTAGCATGAGGTTTGGGTATTCGTACTTCACGGGACATGAGGTTTTCAACTTATGATTTGTCAAGCATATGCTTCATAATTGTACTCGCATTAACTTTAACCATTCAAGATGCCTATGATGGGGGCAATGAGAGCTCAAAGCTAGTAAGTACCATAATTTTTGAAGGTTTATAAAACTTGCGATCACTGCTTCCCTCTGCGAAGGGCCTTTCTTTTACTTTTATGTTGAGTCTCCACCTTCTACCTTTATGCAACATCTAAGAGAGCTTAGTTATCATTCTGAGTTTAATGTGCATTGTCCCAAAGTTATCATTAATTGATTCATGATTTTGGTTTCACTTGTTCTTAAATTATTTGTATCTTGTCGCCCTCTTAAACTTGAAGGTGTCCTATGAATTTATGTTTTGCTATTTCATAAAGGACAAGCTGAAAACCATTTGCTATGTTTTTCGACATGATTTGAACACACGTTTGACTTTCATTGTTTCATTTTTCATGATCTTTCATTTGTGTTCTTTTTCATGGTTGCTAAGTTTCTTCTATCAAGATTATGTCTTTCATGCCCAAGTTTTAAGTTCTTTTGATCCCAGCACTCAATGCTTACTTAGGGGCTGTTTGGTTCAGTGGCTATCCACTGGACGACAGGGGATATCCACTTTTCTAGTGGCTATCTAGTGTTTGGTTTAGTAGATAGAAGGGATATAGGTAGCCACTTTTGACTTAAAATGGTGGTTAAGCATATCCCTCCAAAAATGCTGGATGGAGGCAACCACTTCCGGTTCAGCGGCCTACCCTCACCTCCGAAAGTGTTACGCTCGCTCACCTGTCCCAATATCACTCTCTCTTTCACACTGAATCAGATCAATAGCACATGACACGGCCATGGCGACAACTGGCGGAACAACCGAGCAGAAAAATAAACTGGCGACCAAACCTGCTAGCTCGTCTCTCTACACTCTATCTAGCTGACCCCTCTCCCAATTCTCTCGCAGGGAATATATTTGATTAGAGGAAGCTAGGCCTACTGAAGGGAGCAAGGAGTCGTCTGGTGGTGGGCATCGTACACATTTTAAATTTTGCTTGGCCTACTGAATTGCTAGTACTGCAATAGAAGTAGAGATGAAAATATAATTTTGGTGCTACTGAAAAATATATTTTGCTGGTACTACTAGCCGGCCAGTTTTGGTGTTGTAGAAGTGACGCTGCTAGTGAAATTTGTAGAGTACTACTACTGTTTATTTATGGATAATGAATTCTAGACTTGATGAATGGGAATGCTTGTACTGAATTACAATATGCTGTTTATTTCTTATACACATGGAGAATTCACCGAATGGAAGAGGTAATCTCACCATCTTAGTCAAAGAGTTTACCATAACCATTCATCCACTTTTCACCCTTTCAACCAAACAAGAAAATGGTTATCCCTAACCACCTCTTATCCTGTCTAACCAAACAAAAAAGTGGTTGCCTCTAGCCAAGTGGTTAGGGGTACCACTATCCACAAAACTTATCCCCCAAACCAAACAGCCCCTTAGATGATCAAGATTGTGATGGTGCATGTCACCTCAAAAATTATTCTTTGTTATGACTTACCTACTCGAGGATGAGCAGGAGTTAAGCTTGGGGATGCTTGATATGTCTCAAACGTATCTATAATTTTTTATGCTCCATGCTTGTTTATACACCATTTGCATAGTGTTTTGTTACACCATAGGGCAGCGCGGACAGCCCCTGGCCCGCGCCCCCTGGTGGTGAGGGCGCCCTGGTCCACTCCTGACGATGCCCCTTCGCCTATAAAGTCCCCTCGATGAGAAAAACCTAAGTACCCGATCAATTTTCCAGAAACACATCGCGATCTGCCGCCGTCATCGACCCGAGATCGGGAGGGTCTAGAAGTTCTTCCCGGCACCCTACCGGAGAGGGGAATCGCCATCGGAGGTCTTATTCATCACCATGCTTGCCTCCGACGCGATGAGTGAGTAGTCTACATTGGACTATGGGTCCATAGCAGTAGCTAGATGGTTGCCTTCTCCACCATGTGCTTCATGTTTAGATCTCGTGAGCTGCCCTACATGATCAAGCTCATCTTTATGTAATTCTACATGTTGTGTTTGTTGGGATCTGATGAATATTGGTGTTATGTTAAGTTGATGTTCTGAAATTTTATCTTATGTTATCTCTATGTTGTTTATGATCTTGCATGCTCTTCGTTGTTAGTAGCTATCTTGGCCAAGTAGATACTAGTGACTCCAAGAGGGGGTATTTATGCTCGATAGTTGGGTTCATGCCTCTATTTAATCTGGGGGAGTGACAGAAACCTCTAAGGTTGTAGATGTGTTGTTGCCACTAGGGAGAAAACAACAATCTTGTGTCCAAGAACATTCGTTTTGTTTACATTACACACTTTGCTTAATGCAGTTATCTGTTGTTCGCAACTTAATACTCAAGGGGTCCTCGGATGATTCCCCGTGAGTGGATTATTAGTCATAGATGCAGTTGGATGGTGGTCTATGTATTTTGTTGTAATGCCCAGAGTAAATCTCATAGTGATCCTCGTGACATATGCACGTTATCTTTATTCTATCAATTGCCCAACTGTAATTTGTTTACCCAGCATGTCGTTATTTATCTTATGGAGAGACAGCACTAGTGAACTGTGAACCCCGGTCCAATTTCCTTTATATTGCTATTATTGTTTATTTTTACTCACACTATTTACTTTCTCGCATACTACTATTGCTTTTCACTCGATACGCTCAATCCTTTGTTTACAGCAAACCGGTGAGATTGACAACCTCATCGTAAGTTGGGAGCAAAGTTCTTGGTTGTGTTGTGTGCAAGTTCCACATTGCTGCTGGTGCAAAGCAAAGCCCTGGACGAGGCGCCTTATAAATTGTCCGGAGCTATCGCGAAGCTAGCAGGTATCACCTTCTGAATTTTGGCTTTTTCCTACTGGTTCGATAAACCTCGGCTTCTTACTGAGGGAAGACTTGCTACTGTGCTCATCATACCTTCCTCTTGGGGTTCCCAACTGGGTGGTTATCTTCCCGCATCAGACATTCGTATTGTTTACATTACACACTTTGCTTAAGGCGATAATCTGTTGCTTGCAACTTAATACCCAATGGTTGCTCGGATGACATTCGCAGGGTGGATTATTAGTCATAGATGCAGTTGGATTACGGTCTATGTATTATGTTGTAATGCCCAAGTGAATCTCATAGTGATCCTCATGACATTTGTACGCTATCTTTATTCTATCAATTGCCCAACTGTAATTTTTTACCCAGCATGTTGTTATTTATCTTATGGAGAGACACCACTAGTGAACTATGGACCCCAGTCCATTCTTTTACATTGCTATTACTGTTTACTATTTACTTGCTTTATTTATAGTCTTGCAAACTGCTATCTTTTGCCACTCGATGCGCTTAATCCTTTGTTTACGGCAAATCGGTGAGATTGACAACCTCATCGTAAGTTGGGACAAAGTACTTGGTTATGTTGTGTGTAGGTTCCACGTTGCTGCTGGTGTAAAGCTGTCATGCCAACTACGCACCAGCAAAACATCAACAAGTTTTCTAGCGCCATTGTCTGGAGTGTCGCAAAGCTAGCGGGCATCAACCTTCGGAAGTTTGGTTCTTTCTCCTCTGGTTCGATGAACCTTTGTTTCACAACTGAGGAAGACTTGCCGATGTGCTCATCATAACCTTCTCTTGGGGTTTTCCAACTGGGCGGTTACATATATAATATTTCTACATCAACACCGCACCACCAACAAGTTTTCTGGCCTCGTTGCCGGGGAGAAAAAAGATTTCTGCAAGGGGAGTCTCTCACTTCCAATCTTTTACTTTGTTATTGTTTTGCTTTATTTTATTTTTTCTTGCATCTTTTTATCAAAAAATACAAAAAAAATTAGTTCCTTTGATAGCTTGCATTCTGTTACTTTACTTTTAGTTCATTATGTTGTTCCCTAAGTATGCTTTGGAGGACCTTACAATAGGTAGTGGTTCTATAATTGGGAAAGGTAACATCGAGGAGTTCTTTAATCATGTTAGTATGCATAAAGATGTTGAGGATAGATCTTTAGCTGAGCTTGCTCCTAGTTATGAAGTTGTTGCTGCTTATTTAGTTCACATGTTGGAGGCTAGGTTTGTAAACCTTAATCCTTTTATGCAACAAATGTTTCTTAAGCTTCATGATATCGAAGACTCCAAAAAGAAAGACTTTATTTTGGAGACTTTGCGTAGAGAATTTAGAGATGTTGCTATAGAAGCTAGGAAAGTTTTTGAGAGTTTTAATATGCTTGGCTCACATGTAAATGTTGTTGTTACAACCAAAGAAGACATCAAAGTACCAATACCTTGCAAACTTGTAGGATTGTATGAAGCTTTGGAAAAGAATTTTGATTGGATTTGTCCTGAAAACCTTTTTGATGAAAGGAGTGAACCCAAGTGTTCACAATGGATCTTCAAAAACTCATTTGGATACAATACAATGCCTTGTTGAAAAGACTTCTGCAATTGATCTTAATGCTTCATTTGAAAATACTTGATTTGCACTTTCTGCGCCTAGCTCAAATGCGTTAAAGAAAAGCACTCTTGGGAGATAACCCAATGTTTTCTTTTTAGTACTTTTTCTTTTATTTGAGTCTTGGAAGTTATTACTACTGTAATGACCTCTCCTTATCATTTTTATTTCGTTTTTGTGCCAAGAACCTCTAATTTGAGGGATGTAAGATTTGGGGAAGTTGCTGTCGTGAAACAGATTTCTGTGCTGCACCGTAAAAATTTGTGAAAATTCTCAGGATATCTTTTTCATATGAAATTTCTTGTGCGCATGCCCCAGGTTGTTTCCAAACTTTTATTAGTTTCACACTTTTCTATCTGAGCAACATAAGGTCCTCAAAAAAATCGATCTTTGTTAGCTGTTCTGTTTTGACAGATTCTGCCACTATTTGTGTTTGCCTCTCGATCGCTTTCTTTTTGAGTTCTTTTGATCACGGAACTTTTGAGAAAGTTGCTACAGTAGCTTATGCTTTAATGGATGGTATATTTGAGTTTGAAACTGAACCAAAAGGGTAGATTTACTATCATGCTTATACTAATGTTGCTAATAGAATTGTGTGAAGTTTTGTATGAAGGAAGTTTTCAAGTGTAGGGAAAGGAGAGTGATGAGATGAGATGAAGTATGGAAAAAAGCTCAAGCTTGGGGATGCCCATGTCACCCCAAGAAATATCCAAGAGGTACAAGCATCACAGCTTGGGGATGCCTCGAGGCACCCCTTCTTCGTCGGCAAAAATCAGGTCACCTTTCAAGACACTATATTTTTATTGCTTCATGTACTATGCGTTTTTTCTTAGAGCGTCTTTACTTTTGCTTTCAGTTTTATTTTGTTTTGTTTGATGCAATAAATGGTTGGACCCCAACAATTTTCTTTTGGAGACGACATACTTCATTTTTCATTGCCAAGAACACTCTAGTTTTCACTCTTATCGTTCAACGAGTGTTCTCTTTTTCTAGAACTGCGTTTAGCTTTTGTTTTTTGCCTTGATTTTTGTTCAGATATTGTTATATATTTGTATCAAGGTGCTTTTAGACCACTGGTCTATGTCAGTTTTCATATCAAAGAGTGGTTTCAAAAAGATTGAATGGTGTTGGAAAAGAGAAAAAAGTTTCATGCCTATAGTGGTACAAATGGGAGCTTGTTTAGACTGTGGCTTAGACTTCTGCATGTCATGCTTGATGTCGTTTTGATAGTATGCTTAGTGGTTTTTTCTGTAGCATGACTTGTCTCAAATGACTGAGATTGCTTAATGTGCCTTTGAAAGAATCATGCGTTGTTTTTGTTATATGGGAGCATATTATTGTGGTTTTCTCCTTTGATGCTTTATTTGGGTTGACTTGGCGCATGCTTACAACATGTTTGACTCTAACAAGTTGCCATAAGCCTCTATGATCATTTGGTTTTTGACTTGTGATACCACTTTATGCTTCGGTTAATGATGTTTTGTCGCTATGCATGATTATGGCTGTTATTGCTCTCTTAGTTGTTCACTCCCATTCTTTTGCTAGCCTTCATTTTGTACTGAGAGGGAATACTTCTCGTGCATCCAACTCCCAAAAACCAAAGTTTTCCAAAGAGTTCACTATAAATTCCTATGCATGGTATTTGCAAGCCATTCCAAGTAAATTTTCATGTTCTACCTTTCAAAAAACCTTCAAAATACTTCTCATTTTGTGACACTGTTTTCAGCTCATGGGGACGTAGTGGTCGGATTTGCTATCTTCCATATTGTTTTATTCCAAAAAAAAAGGCACTCCTCCATGGTATGTGAAAGTTGGTGGGCACCCGATGGAATCGGTTAGCCATGGTTTGTGAAAGGAAAAGTGGGGAGGAGTACCAAGCTTTATAAAAGAGCACTAAAAGTGCCAATCTCTCTCTCTCAAAAACTTGCTTTGTATGGAAGATAGTAAGAACCCCATTGCCAGTCGTTGACAAGAACAACCACCTCTCAAAACAAGTTTTTATCTCTCTGTTTTACAAATGAAAAGCTCTAGCACATGTTTAATCCCTGCTCCCCCTGCGAAGGGCCTTTCTTTTACTTTTATGTTGAGTCTGCACCTTCTACCTTTATGCACCGTCTAAGAGAGCATACTTGTCATTCTGAGTTTAATGTGCATAGTCCCAAAATTTATTATTGATTGATTCATGATTATGGTTTTGCTTGTTCTTAAATTATTTGTATCTAGTCGCCCTCTTAAACTTGAAGGTATCCTATGCATTTATGTTTTGCTATTCCATGAGGGAAAAGCTGAAAACCACTTTGCTATGTTTTTCTATATGGTTGAAACACACACTTGACTTTCAATGTTTCATTACTCATGATCTTTTGTTTGTGTTACTTTTCATGTTATAACATGGTTGCTAAGTTTTATTGTCAAGATTATGTCTTTTATGCCCATGTTTAGAGTTCTTTGATCTCAGCACTCAATGTTTTACATCGTTGATCAAGATTGTGATGGTGCATGTCACCTCAAAAATTATTGTTTTGTTATCACTTACTTACTCGAGGATGAGCAGGAGTTAAGCATGGGGATGCTTGATACGTCTAAAATGTATCTATAATTTTTGATGATCCATGCTTGTTTATACACCATTTGTTTTGTGTTTTGTTACACTTCGTGGCGTTTTTATGCATTTTATAGAACTAACCTATTAATGAGACGCCACAGTGCCAGTTCCCTGTTTTTGTTGTTTTTCTGTTTTAGAAAAGATACACAGGAAATATTCTCGAAATTGGACGAAACAAAAGCCAGAATTCCTATTTTTTCCGACATGAGACGAAGTCCGAAGATGAGACGGAGGGGCACCAGAGGACGACCACACCATGGCATGGCGCGGGCCACCCCCTGGCTACGCCATGACCATGTGTGGGCCCCTGGCCCACCTCCTGGCGCCACCATTCCGCCTATATAATCCCCTCGATGGGAAAACCCTAAGGGGCCGATCAATTTTCCACGAAACCTACTGCAAGCTGCCGCCGTCGTTGACGCGAGATCGGGAGGGCCCAAAAACTCTTCCTGGCACCCTGTCGAAGAGGGGAATCACCGCTGGAGGCCTTCTTCATCACCATGGTCGCCTCTGGAGTGATGTTTGAGTAGTCTACCTTGGACTACGGGTCCATAGCAGTAGCTAGATGGTTGTCATCTTCATCTTGTGCTTCATGTTTAGATCTTGTGAGTTGCCTATCATGATCAAGATCATCTTTGTGTAATTCTACATGTTGTGTTTGTTGGGATCCAATGAATATTGGAACTATGTCAAGTTGATGTGCTGAATTATTATCTTTATGTTATCTCTATGTTGTTTATGATCTTGCGTGCTCTCCGTTGCTAGTAGATATCTTGGCCGAGTAGATGCTAGTGACTCCAAGAGGGAGTATTTATGCTCGATAGTGGGTTCATGCCTCTAGTAATCTGGGGGAGTGACAGAAACCTCTAAGGTTGTAGATGTGCTGTTGCTACTAGGGAGAAAACAACAATCTTGTGTTCAAGGACATTCATATTGTTTACATTACACACTTTGCTTAAGGCGATAATCTGTTGCTTGCAACTTAATACCCGATGGTTGCTTGGATGACATCCGGAGGGTGGATTATTAGTCATAGATGCAGTTGGATTACGGTCTATGTATTATGTTGTAATGCCCAAGTGAATCTTATAGTGATCCTCATGACATTTGTATGCTATCTTTATTCTATCAATTGCCCAACTGTAATTTGTTTACCCAGCATGTTGTTATTTATCTTATGGAGAGACACCACTAGTGAACTGTGGACCCCAGTCCATTCTTTTACATTGCTATTACCGTTTACTATTTTCTTGCTTTATTTACATTCTTGCATACTACTATCTTTTGCCACTCGATAGGCTTAATCCTTTGTTTACAGCAAACCGGTGAGATTGACAACCTCATCGTAAGTTGGGACAAAGTACTTGGTTGTGGTGTGTGTAGGTTCCACGTTGTTGCTGGTGTAAAGCTCTCACGCCAACTACGCACCAGCAAAACATCAACAAGTTTTTTAGCACCATTGTCTGGAGTGTCGCAAAGCTAGCGGGCATCAACCTTCGGAAGTTTGGTTCTTTCTCCTACTGGTTCGATAAACCTTGGTTTCACAACTGAGGGAAGACTTGCTAGTGTGCTCATCATAACCTTCTCCTGGGGTTTTCCAACTGGGCGGTTACATATATAATATTCCTACATCAACACTGCACCACCAAGTGCCCACGCCATGAGGACCATGGCCGCCAGGATTTTTGTCCACGTTATGATGATCGTGATTCTTGCCCACGCTATGATGATCGTGATCGGCAGGACTACCATGGATGCCAGGACTATCATGTTGATCATCATGATTATGGTGAGTACCAGGACCGTCGGCGCTATGATGATGAGCGTCCCTGTCGCCGTGATGATGGAGGTCGTCGCCGTGGTCGTGCACCCACACCTTATGTTGATGTTACCTGCCAAATTTGCAAAATCCATGGACACTCTGCAAGTGACTGCTGGTGGCGTCATCAGGATGACAATGATGATGGAGATAGAGGGAATAAGAGTGCAAATTTCACTTCCTATGGTGTTGACACTAATTGGTATACTAACACTGGTGCTACAGATCATATCACCGGTGAATTGAACAAGCTCTCTACTCATGACAAGTACCACGGACGTGATCAAGTTCATACTGCAAATGGTAATGGTATGCACATGAGTCATATTGGTCATTCAGTTTTATGCACCCCAAATATCTCTTTTCGTCTCAACAATGTTCTTCGTGTTCCTGATGGCTTGTAAATAACAGCCCGTTGGGAACCCCAGGAGGAAGGTATGATGAGCACAACAGCAAGTCTTCCCTCAGTTGTGAAACCAAGGTTTATCGAACCAGTAGGAGAAAACCAAACTTAAGAAGGTGATGCTTGCTAGCTTCGCGACAGCTCCGAACAATTTATATGGCGCCTCGTCCAGGGCTTTGCTTTGCACCAGCATCAACGTGAAACCTGCACACAACACAACCAAGAACTTTGCTCCCAACTTACGATGAGGTTTTCAATTTCACCGGTTTGCTGTAAACAAAGGATTGAGCGTATCGAGTGGTAAAAGGATAATAGTATGCAAGAAAGTAAACAGAGCGAGTAAAGTAAAACGGTATAGCAATGTAAGGAAATTGGACCGGGGTCCACAGTTCACTAGTGGTGTCTCTCCATAAGATAAATAACAATATGTTGGGTAAACAAATTATAGTTGGGCAATTGATAGAATAAAGATAACGTACATATGTCATGAGGATCACTATGAGATTCACTCTGGGCATTATGACAAAATATATAGACTGTAATCCAACGGCATCTATGACTAATAATCCACTCGCGGGGAGTCGTCCGAGTACCCCTTGAGTATTAAGTTGCGAACAACGGATAACTGCATTAAGCAAAGTGCATAAAGTAAACAAAGCAAATGTCCTTGGACACAAGAATATTGTTTTCTCCCAAGTGGCAACAGCACATCTACAACCTTAGAGGTTTCTGTCACTCCCCCAGATTAAATAGAGGCATGAACCCAACTATCAAGCATAAATACTCCCTCTTGGAGTCACTAGCATCTACTCGGCCAAGATATCTACTAGCAACGGAAAGCATGCAAGATCATAAACAACATAGAGATAACATAAAGATATATGATTCAGCACATCAACTTAACATAGTACCAATACTCATCGGATCCCAACAAACACAACATGTATGATTACATAAAGATGATCTTGGTCATGTAGGGCAGCTCACAAGATCTAAACATGAAGCACATGGTGGAGAAGACAACCATCTAGCTACTGCTATGGACCCGTAGTCCAAGGTAGACTACTCACACATCACTCCAGAGGCGACCATGGTGGTGGAGAAGGCCTCCGGCAGGGTGCCGGGAAGAGCTCCTGGATCCTCCCGATCTTATTTCGACGATGGCGGCGGCTTGCAGTATGTTTTGAGGAAAAGCGATCCATCCCTTAGGTTTTTCCCGTCGAGGGGACTTTATAGGCGAAAGGGCATTGTCAGAAGTGGGGCTAGCTGGCCTCACCATGGGGTGGCGCGGCCAGGGGCTGGGCCGCGCCCCACTGTGGTGAGCCTGGCTCCTGGCCCCCCTCCGTCTCATCTTCGGACTTCACGAAGCTTTGGTAAAAATATTTCGTCCAATTCCAAGAATATTTCCTGTGTAACTTTTCTGAAACACAAAACAGCAGAAAACAGGGAACTGACACTGTGGCATCTTGTTAATAGGTTAGTTCTGAAAAATGCATAAAAATGCCACGAAGTGTAACAAAACTCAAAGCAAATGGTGTATAAATAAGCATGAAGCATCAAAAATTATAGATACGTTTGAGACGTATCAGTTCCCCATGCATCCAAAAATATGTTATCTGTTCATAAATTTACTCTTGATAACGACATTTTTCTCAAGTTTCACCCATTATTTTTCTTGATAAAGGACCAAGCCACAATGAGCATACTGTTTAAAGGGTCGTGCTATGATGGTCTCTATCCTCTAGTACCTATTCCCACTGGGTTACCCAAGCATACATTCATCACAATAAAGCCGTCATCCTCTACATGGCATCGGCGTCTCGGACATCCATCTTTATTTGTCGTTCAGCAAGTCCTTAGGAAACTCCAGCTTTCCCATTCTCCTGAAATAAATCCTTATGTATGTGACTCTTGTCAGCTGGCCAAGAGCCATCAGCTACCATATCCTATTTCTACCAGTGTGTCCACTGTTCCTCTAGAACAAGTATTTTCAGATGTATGGGGTATTGCACCACTTTTTGTTGGCAAACATGCATACTATGTTAGCTTCATTGATGATTTCAGCAAATTCACTTGGATCTATTTGCGTAAAAAGCGTTCTGATTTTTATCAAGTTTTTCTCAATTTTCAGCAATATGTAGAGCGCAAATTTGATAGGAAAATTGTTACTATGCAAACTGATTGGGGAGGTGAATATGAAAAGCTTAATTGTTTCTTTCAAAAAGTTAGGATTACTCATCATGTCTCCTGTCCACATGCTCATCAGCAGAATAGCTCTACAGAACGCAAACACCGTCACATAGTTGAAGTTGGTCTTGCCCAAGTAGCACATGCATCCATGCCTCTGAAATTCCGGGATGAAGCTTTTCTCACTGCCACTTTTCTCATAAACTTACTTCCTAGCAAAGTTCTAAATTTTGAATCTCCTACTGAGCGTCTTCTTCATGTCAAACCAAATTAAGATGCTTTATGCATTTTTGGCTATGCATGCTGGCCAAACCTTCGTCCCTACAACACACGCAAACTCGCTTTCCGGTCCAAAAAGTGTGTTTTCCTAGGCTACAATCCTCTTCACAAAGGAGTAAAGTTTCTTGATATTTATACAGGGCGTGTCTATATCTCTAGAGACGTTGTTTTTGATGAAAATATTTTTCCCTTTGTTGCATTACACTCAAATGCTGGCTCTCGTCTTCGTGAGGAAATATTGTTACTTCCATCCTCACATACGCCTTCTACTGGGGTTGCACAAAACAATGATCATATGTCTTATGTTTTATCTATTACTATTCCTTCCAATCCTGTGCTCCCAGTTGATGACAATGCAGGTGAAAAGCACGCTGCAAATGATGCTCTTGATCAGCCACAATTCTCTGATGAACTCAGCTCACAAAATGAAGAAAACGCATCTGACTCCAGGGTAGATTATGCAGAACATTCCCTGATAGGCTTGGATCCCGAGGGCAATGTCCGCGATGCTGATTCTCCCGCCTAGGCGTCTCGGTCGCCGCGCATGTCTGCGTCCCTATCGCCCGCTTGCACCCCACCTGCATATGCTTCATCCTCGGTGGATGTGTCGCTCCTGCGCGCGCCTCCGACCGCGACCGGTCATGCGCTGCCATCCTCCACTCCCTGCCAGCCAAGTGGCGTTGCACCAGGTCCCAGTCGCCCTGGATCTTCTGCGGCTGAGCTATCTGATACGTCTCCAACGTATCTATAATTTTTGATGCTCCATGCTTGTTTTTACACCATTTGCCTAATGTTTCGTTACACTAAGTGTCACTTTTATGCATTTTCCGGAACTAACCTATTAACAAGTTGCCACAGTGCCAGTTCCCTATTTTCTGCTGTTTTTGTGTTTCAGAAGTGATACACAGGAAATATTCTCGGAATTGGACGAAACAAGTTCCTGGAGTCTTATTTTTCCCGGAAGCTTCCAGAGATCCGAAGAGAAGTAGGAGGGGGGCCACAGGGGCCCCACACACCAGGCTGGCGCGGCCCAGGCCCTGGCCGCGCTGCCATGGTGTGAGGGCACCTGGGTCCACTCCTGACATCGCCCCTTCGCCTATAAAGACCCCCCGATGGGAAAAACCTAAGTACCTCGATCAATTTTCCAGAACACATCGCGATCCACCGCCGTCGTCGACTCGAAGATCGGGAGGGTCCAGAAGCTCTTCCCGGCACCCTGCCGGAGAGGGGAATCGCCACCGGAGGTCTTCTTCATCGCCATGCTTGCCTCCGGAGCGATGAGTGAGTAGTCTACCTTGGACTATGGGTCCATAGCAGTAGCTAGATGGTTGTCTTCTCCACCATGTGCTTCATGTTTAGATCTCATGAGCTGCCCTACATGATTGAGATCACAGTTATGTAATTCTACATGTTTGGTTTGTTGGGATCCGATGAATATTGGTGTTATGATTGAGTTGCTGTGCTGAATATTATCTTATCTTATCTCTATGTTGTTTATGATCTTGCATGCTCTCCGTTGTTAGTAGCTATCTTGGCCGAGTAGTTGCTAGTGACTCCAAGAGGGGGTATTTATGCTCGATAGTGGGTTCATGCCTCTATTTAACCTGGGGGAGTGACAGAAACCTCTAAGGTTGTAGATGTGTTGTTGCTACTAGGGAGAAAACAACATTCATATGCTCAAGGGCATATGCTTTGTTTACATTACACACTTTGCTTAATGCAATTATCTGTTGTTCGCAACTTAATACTTGTGGAGTTCTCGGATTGATTCGCCACAAGTGGATTATTAGTCATAGATGCAGTTGGATGGCGGTCTATGTATTTTGTTGTAATGCCCAGAGTAAATCTCATAGTGATCTTCTTGACATATCACGTTTATCTTTATTCTATCAATTGCCCAACTATAATTTGTTTACCCAGCATGTGTTATTTATCTTATGGAGAGACACCACTAGTGAACTGTGGACCCCGGTCCTATTTCCATCATATTGCTATCACCTGTTTACTTTACTCGCACTGTTTACTTTACTCGCATACTATCATCACTTTCCACTTGATACGCTCATATCCTTTGTTTCAAGCAAACCGGTGAGATTGACAACCTCATTGCAAGTTGGGAACAAAGTACTTGGTTGTGTTGTGTGCAGGTTCCGCGTTGCAGCTAGCAAGCAAAGCTTGGACGAGGCGCCATATATAAATTGTCCGAAGCTGTCGCAAACTAGCAAGCATCACCTTCAGTCGTATTGTCTGCTTTTCTCCTGATCGACATAAACCTTGGTTTCTTACTGAGGGAAAAACTTGCTGCTATATTCATCAAACCTTAATCTTGGGGTTCCCAACAATCTAGCAATCAAGCCTTTTTCTGGCGCCGTTGCCGGGGAAGAGTGGAAGACTTCTGCGAGGGGAGTTCTTCGCACACACATCCTTTACTTTGTTATTGTTTTGCTTTACTTTATTTATTTTACCTGCATCGTTTTATATCAAAAACCCAAAAAAATTAGAATCCTTGGTAGTTGTTTATTATGTCTAGTTCAGTTGCTATTACTATGTCACCCGAGGACATGATTTTTACTTTTAAACAGAAGGATGAGGAAAGTTTTAAAGAAGCTTGGTCTAGAATTTATGATTGGCCTGGAAAAACTGAACCTAAAATGACCTTGAGTTTGCTTCTTAGTAGCTTTTACTTCGGACTTGCTCTTCATTATAGATATGCTTTGGATGCTACTGCAGAAGGAGATTTCCTTCATTGTGATGGAGATCAAGCCTTCAATATTATAAAAAAGTTGATTACAATTTATAGCATGCCAACCTATTTTGATTCCTCTCTTGTGTGCATTTTTAATAGACTTGATACTCTTGAGACTCGCACTGCTAGTTTGAATTCTTGCTACAATACTTTGCGCCAGCATTTTGATTATGTGCCAACAAATTCTGAACTTTCGAGTTGGTATCCTACGGTAAAAATCACCATTAGTGGTGAAACTTTTCATGCTCGTTGTGATATTATGTCTGAATTTTGTCTCATGCCAAAGGATGTTTATGAATCTTTGAGCCTTTGGAAGCTTTCTGAGGGGGGAGAAGGAATTTCTCTCACTAACAATGCCACTATATTTCCCATTGGAATAGCTGAAGGAGTTTTTACAAAAGTCCTAGGAAGAATGATATCTACTAATTATCTTGTTATTGAATGTGTAGGAAAAGGACAAATCACACTTGGAAGATCCCTCCTGAAGCTCCTGGGCGCCGTCATTGATGTGGGAAAAGGCAATATAAGATTTATCTCTCCACCTTGCAATAGCCATGTCTTTCCTAGGGTCAAGAGCAAAGGTAAGAAAGGAAGACGTAAGGCACCCGCTGATCCTAGCACTTCATCTATTGATATTACTTGATTCACAATTTTCTGCGCCTAGCTCAAAGACGTTAAAGAAAAGCACTCTTGGGAGATAACCCAAAGTTTTATTTTCAGTACTTTTTCTTTTATTTGAGTCTTGGAAGTCATTACTACTGTAATGACCGCTCCTTATCCTTTTTATTTTGTTTTTGTGCCAAGAGAAGCCTCTAATTCGAGTGAGGTAAAGATTTGGGGATGTTGCTGTCCTGAAACTGTTTTCGGTGCTGCACCGTAAAAATCGTATAAATTCTCTGTATCTCTTTTCGACTTGCGATTTCTTGTGCATTTGCCCCCAGGTTATATCCAAACTTTCGTTGGTTGAACACTTTTTGATTTGAGCAACAGAAAACCCCTCAAAAATTCGGCTTTTGTCAGCTGTTCTGTTTTGACAGATTTCTGCCAATATTTATCTTTACCGCTTTATCGCTTTCTTTTGAGTTCTTTTGATCATAGAACTTGCGGGGAAGTTGCTACAGTAGTATTTGCTATATATGTGGTGGTTTTGGGTTGAAACCTGAAGCAAAAAAGAGGTTGATTATATGTTATGCTACACTAATGTTGCTAATAGAATTGTGTTTAGTTTTGTATGAAGGAAGTTTTCAAGTGTAGGGATTGGAGAATGATGAGATGAGTTGAAGAATGGAAAAAAGCTCAAGCTTGGGGATGCCCAGCACCCCAAGAAATATCCAAGAAGTACAAGCGTCAAAGCTTGGGGATGCCCCCAAGGCACCCCTTCTTCATCGGCAAAAATCAGGTCACCTTTCAAGACACTATATTTTTATTGCTTCATGCACTATGTGTTTTTCTTGGAGCGTCAGTTGTTTTAGTTTTCTTAGTTATTTTGTTTTGTTTGCTGCAATAAATGGTTGGACCCCAACAAATTTCCTTTGGAGGAGATGTACTCGTTTTCATTTGCAACGAACACTCCGTTTTTCATTCTTACAATTTCACCGGGTGTTCTTCTTTTTCCACTACTGCTTTTGGTTTTCGTTTTCGCCTTGAATTGCGTTCAGACCTTGTCATATCTTTTCATCAAGGTGTATTTTTGCCTCTGATCTTTATTGGTTTTCATCAAAAGAGGTGTTTTTAAAAATTTCAAATGGTGTTGGAAAAGAGAAAAAGCTTTATGCAAAATAGTGGTACAAGGAGGAGCTTGTGTAGACTGCGGCTTAGGCTTTTTCATGTCATGCTTGATGTCTTTTTGATGGTATGCTTAGTGGTTTTGCTGTAGCATGACTTGTCTCAAACAATTGAGATTGCTTAATGAGCCTTTGAAAAAATCATGTGTTGTTTTTAATTGTATGGAAGCATTATTTTGGTTTTCTCCTTGATGCTTTATTTGGGTTGACTTGGCACATGCTCACACATGTTAGACTCTTACAAAGTCGCCAATAGCCTCTATGATCATTTAGTTTTTGACTTTTGATGCCATCTTATGCTTCTTTTAATGTCGCTTTGTCGCTTTGCATGATTATGGCCATTATTGCTCTCTTAGTTGGTCGCTCCCAGTCTTTTGCTAGCCCTCGCCTTGTACTGAGTATGAGCTCTACTCGTGCATCCAACTCCTAAAAGCCAAAGTTTTCAAAAGTGTCCACCATACATACCTACTAGCAATTTGATATTCCAAGTAAATTTGACTTGCTTTTATTTTCTCTTCAAATTAAACTCTTACCAGTGTTATGCGAAATTCGGTCAGTAAAGCTCTCACGAACCGGAAGGCACACTTTACTTTTTCCTGTTCTTAAAAATTTGACATTGTGGTCTCTTATGTTGGGTTGTTATGCTTGCAAGTTGTAAGTTGGAGACTAGCCCAGCCATGCAGTCATGGGCAAGCTTTCAACATTGCACTTCTTATTTGAGTTGATATCGTGATCTTTTGTTTATGGATGCCCACGGTGTGAAATGAATTGGGAATCTTGTGGGGATCATGGAGTTTGTATATGTGTTAGGGAAACGCCGGGCCGCTAATCTAAGCCATGCATAATTCATGGTGGAAATTTGCAGCATACCCATGGTGAACATTCGACGACGCATCTCACAATAAAAAGCTAAACAAATGGCAAATAAAAGAGATGTCGAGGTGTTCATTGTCTGCTTGTCCTATCATTTTGATGTGGGCTTGTTCCATGTCATCGGGCACGGAGGTACCCCATTGGCGGTTCTCAATGATATGCATATATTTACAATGACAAGAGCCTTGCTTGGGACTCTAAGTAAAGTAGCATGAGGTTTGGGTACTCGTATTCACGGGACACGAGGTTTTCAACTTATGATTTGTCAAGCATATGCATCATAATTGTTCTCGCATTAACTTTAACCATTCAAGATGCTTATGATGGGGGCAATGAGAGCTCAAAGCCGGTAAGTACCATAATTTTTGAAGGTTATAAAACTTGCAATCACTGCTTCCCTCTGCGAAGGGCCTTTCTTCTACTTTTATGTTGAGTCACCACCTTCTATCTTTATGCACCATTAAGAGAGCATAGTTGTCATTCTTAGTATAATATGCATTGTCCCAAAGTTTTCATTGATTGATTCATATTGTTGGTTTCACTTGTTCTCAAAGTATTTGTATCTAGTCGCCCTCTTAAACTTTGAGGTGTCCTATGCATTTATGTTTTGCTCTCTATCAAAGGACAAGCTGAAAACCATTTGTATGTTTTTCCTTATGATTTGAACACACGTTTGACTTTCATTGTTTCATTTTCATGATCTTTTGTTTGTGTTCATTTGCATGTTTACAACATGGTTGCTAAGTTCTTATTGTCAAGATTATATCTTCATGCCCATGTTTTAAGTTCTTATGATCCTAGCTCACAAATGCTTACATACATGATCAAGATTGTGTAGGTGCATGTCACCTCAAAAATTATTCTTTTGTTATCACTTACCTACTCGAGGACGAGCAGGAGTTAAGCTTGGGGATGCTTGATACGTCTCCAACGTATCTATAATTTTTGATGCTCCATGCTTGTTTTTACACCATTTGCCTAATGTTTCGTTACACTTAGTGGCACTTTTATGCATTTTCCGGAACTAACCTATTAACAAGTTGCCACAGTGCTAGTTCCCTGTTTTCTGCTATTTTTGTGTTTCAGAAGTGATACACAGGAAATATTCTCGGAATTGGACGAAACAAGTTCCTGAAGTCTTATTTTTCCCGGAAGCTTCCAGAGATCCGAAGAGAAGTAGGAGGGGGGCCACAGGGGCCCCACACACCAGGCTGGCGCGGCCTAGGCCCTGGCCGCGCCGCCATGGTGTGAGGGCACCTGGGTCCACTCCTGACATCGCCCCTTCGCCTATAAAGACCCCCCGACGGGAAAAACCTAAGTACCCGATCAATTTTCTAGAACACATCGCGATCCACCGCCGCCGTCGACCCGAAGATCGGGAGGGTCCAGAAGCTCTTCCCGGCACCCTGCCGGAGAGGGGAATCGCCACCGGAGGTCTTCTTCATCGCCATGCTTGCCTCCGGAGCGATGAGTGAGTAGTCTACCTTGGACTATGGGTCCATAGCAGTAGCTAGATGGTTGTTTTCTCCACCATGTGCTTCATGTTTAGATCTCATGAGCTGCCCTACATGATTGAGATCACCGTTATGTAGTTCTACATGTTTAGTTTGTTGGGATCCGATGAATATTGGTGTTATGATTGAGTTGCTGTGCTGAATATTATCTTATGTTATCTCTATGTTGTTTATGATCTTGCATGCTCTCCGTTGTTAGTAGCTATCTTGGCCGAGTAGTTGCTAGTGACTCCAAGAGGGGGTATTTATGCTCGATAGTGGGTTCATGCCTCTATTTAACCTGGGGGAGTGACAAGGGTATAGTTAATAGAGCCCGTTAGTTGAGTACCCCTGAGGCCCGTTGAGCTAGGCCCAATTGTAATAATAAGTCGAATACGAGTTCTTACCGTATATCGATATTGTAATCTGTATCGGACCCAACCCGATCCTCGAGACCTGGCCACCTATATATAGGGGCCAGGAGGGGACGGTGTAGGGCAGATTGAAAGCAAGCCAAGTTGAACACCCAAGTTTACTTTCGATATACACCTATTTCGACTAACTTTACCTTCGAGTTCATCTGACGCCCTATCTCCCCGATCCTAAGTCCTTCATCTAGGACATTTGTCGAGTTAACCCCTCGTCAGGGAGTGACAGAAACCTCTAAGGTTGTAGATGTGATGTTGCTACTAGGGAGAAAACAACATTCATATGCTCAAGGGCATATGCTTTGTTTACATTACACACTTTGCTTAATGCAATTATCTGTTGTTCGCAACTTAATACTTGTGGAGTTCTCGGATTGATTCGCCACAAGTGGATTATTAGTCATAGATGCAGTTGGATGGCGGTCTATGTATTTTGTTGTAATGCCCAGAGTAAATCTCATAGTGATCTTCTTGACATATCATGTTTATCTTTATTCTATCAATTGCCCAACTGTAATTTATTTACCCAGCGTGTGTTATTTATCTTATGGAGAGACACCACTAGTGAACTGTGGACCCCGGTCCTATTTCCATCATATTGCTATCACCTGTTTACTTTACTCGCACTGTTTACTTTACTCGCATACTATCATCACTTTCCACTCGATACGCTCATACCCTTTGTTTCAAGCAAACCGGTGAGATTGACAACCTCATTGCAAGTTGGGAACAAAGTACTTGGTTGTGTTGTGTGCAGGTTCCGCGTTGCAGCTAGCAAGCAAAGCTTGGACGAGGCGCCATATATAAATTGTCCGAAGCTGTCGCAAACTAGCAAGCATCACCTTCAGTCGTATTGTCTGCTTTTCTCCTGATCGACATAAACCTTGGTTTCTTACTGAGGGAAAAACTTGCAGCTATATTCATCAAACCTTAATCTTGGGGTTCCCAACAATCTAGCAATCACTATCACCGCCCTCCAGTGCGTCGTCCTCGGCTGATTCTGTTGCGGCACAGCCTGCTAGCCCCTCTCTATCGCGGCCATGCAGTCGTCTTCAAAAAGGTATTCGCAATCCCAAGCAATACACTGATGGCACCATTCGGTATGGCATGCTTTCTTCTACATGAGAACCTCGAAATATACCTGATGCTCTTAATGATCCAAATTGGCGTGCTGCTATGCAAGATGAGTATGATGCCCTTATGACAAATAAAACCTATACTTTGGTTCCTTCCAGTCCAAATAAAAACATTATTGTCTACAAGTGGGTTTATTGCATCAAGCATCATGCTGATGGTACTATTGATCATTACAAAGCACGCTTAGTTGCTAAAGGTTTTAAGCAAATGTATGGCATTGATTATGAAGATACTTTTTTTGAGAAATGACTGTAAGGCTTACGCCCCACAGCATTTTATTAAAGATTAGAATAAGAATTTACAGAGCCACCAGAAGTATGAGGAAAAAACGACCAAAAGAAAAATATTTACATCAATGACTCAATCCATCTAGAGAAACTATCAGAGTGTTTAGCCTTAACCCTATGCATATGCATAGTGGCTTCATGAATAAACCTTTTTCTCCAACCCCTGAAAGTGGGCATAATTCCTTGGAAAATTGCCTCATTTCTTTGCTTCCAAATGTGCCAGAGAGCTAAGACAACCACCTCAATAAAGAAAGGTTTCTGGAATTTCCTCTTAGCTGCAAAGAAAATCTCTTCAAAAGTATTACCAGGTTCCCAATGGATCTGAAGATAGCACCATATTCGGACACTAAAGTTGCAATCAAAAAACAGGTGCATCCAGTCCTCTGTCATGTGAGTGGGGCAAAGCACACAATGGAATTGATTGTTTGTGACCTTCCAATGCCTTTGCCTGATCATATCTCTCGTGTTCAGACGATCACTCACAAGAAGCCATGCAAAGACCTTGATCTGAAGCATAACTTTACAGGACCAAATAGCCGAGTAGATCTTACTAGCCACAACGTCCTTGAAACAATGCTGGTAATATAACCTGGAGGAATAAGCACCATCCTTCCATATAGTTAACCAGACATCTCTGATCATAGGATCACAATGCAAATTCTGCAAACTCAATTCCATCTCTTGGAATTCTTCAAAGGCTTGAGGAGACATTGGTAGCTGAAAAAACTGGGTTCTATCTGCAGTATCAATAAAATCTCTGACAGATAAATTTTGGTCAATGGCAAAGGAGAACAGTCTTGGAAACTGAGAATGTAGAAGATTTCCATGCCAGGAGTCAAACCAGAACAGGGCAGTATCTCCAGCCTCAATTTTAACAGAGCAAAACTCTCTGTATTTGTCCACCAATTTCATGATATCACGCCACCAAAAAGATCCACACAAGTTAGACACTTGAGGGACACCATTAGGGTAATATTGCCATACCAGATCCACCCATGGAATATCAGCTTTATTAAAGAATTTATGGAGATTCTTGATGAGCAGGCCCTCATTCTGCTTATGAAAGTCCATAATCCCTAAACCACCACTGCTCTTAGGCTTACAAATCATATCCCAAGACGCCAAAGACTGCTTATGTGAATCTGGATTATTCCCTCTCCAAAAGCATTGCCTAATGATTCTATAGATCTGCTTTAAAATAATTATGAAGATACTTTCAGTCCAGTGGTTAAAGTAGCTACTATCAGAATTGTGCTCTCTATATCTATCTCTCATGGTTGGAGTTTACGGCAGCTAGATGTCAAGAACGTGTTTCTCCATGGTGTTCTGGAAGAGTAGGTCTATATGAAACAACCCCCTGGTTTTGAGCATCCTGCTGCTCCTCTCCATATGTGCAAACTTGATAAAGCTCTCTATGGTCTCAAACAGGCTCCTCGTGCATGGTATTCTCGGTTAAGTGCAAAATTGCATGACTTTGGTTTTCTTCCATCCAAGGCTGACACCTCCTTATTTCTCTACAACAAGTTTGGTATTACCATTTTTGTTCTGATTTATGTTGATGACATTATTGTGACAAGCTCATCAGATCATGTTATTTCTGTCTTGCTCAAGGATCTCAACACTCACTTTGCTATCAAAGATTTCGGTGTGCTTTATTTCTTTCTTGGTATTGAAGTCAAACACACATCAGATGGGTTGCTTCTTACTCAAGAGAAATATGCTAATGATCTTATTAAGCATGTTGGTATGCTTGATTGCAAATATGCTCCCACTCCATTGTCTCCGTCTGAGCCACTCTCTCTCCATGAAGGTACTCCTCTTGGACCTGATGATATATCTTAGTACAGAAGCATTGTTGGTGCTCTACAATATCTTACTCTTACTAGACCAGATTTGGCTTATTCGGTCAATAAAGTATGCCAATACCTTCATGCTCCCACTACTGCTCACTGGACAGCTGCTAAACGTATTCTTCGATATGTCAAGGATACATATCAGATTGGTATCACTTTTCGTAAATCCTCCTCTACACTCCTCAGTGCTTTTTCTGATGCTGATTGGGCTGGTTGTCTTGAAGATCACCGTTCCACTGGTGGCTTTGCTATTTTTATAGGTCCCAATTTGGTTTCCTGGTGTGCTCGCAAGCAAGCTTTGGTATCAAACTCTAGCACTGAGGCTGAATACAAAGCTTTGACCAATGCTACTACTGAGTTAATTTGGGTTGAAGCTCTCCTCAAAGAACTTGGTGTGAAACTTCGTGTGAAGCCCTGCTTGTGGTGTGACAACTTGGGCGCCACATACTTGAGTGCTAATCGCGTCTTCCATGCCCGTACTCGTCATATTGAGATTGACTTCCATTTTGTTTGAGAACGTGTTGCTGAAAATCGCCTTGACATCAAGTTTATTTCTGCCAAAGATCAAGTTGCTGATGGATTCACTAAGGCTCTTCCTATTAAACTTCTTGTTGAGTTTAGGCGTAATCTAAATCTCTCCCGAGGTTTAGATTAAGGAGGGGGTGTTGGAGGTTGTAATATCTTGTACGTGTACGTCTACATGTACAGAGTAGTACTCCGACAGTACACGTACGTCCCATGTATTGCCACGTAGGGGTTTTCCCTACCTTTATAAACACGCAACCGATGGCCCAAAAGGGTTAGACATCGTTACAGCAAAAACGTTGACATCATCCACACTATTGTTCATGAAAAAACTTCACTGACTTTATTGGTAGCTCCGATTGGGCTAAATTATCTACTGGAGTTACAACTTGGAGCGTATGTATCTTACTTATGTTACAATTGCACCTCTATGTTTGTTCAAAAGCTATCATCATTAAATTTAAGTAGTAGTTTGTATCAAGTGTTGACAAGTCCTATGAAAACAAAATGCCAAAAAAGTTACATTCAAGAAAGGGAAAAAGGGATGAATATTTACAAAGAAGAAACTACGATTGCTTCCAATCTTTATGTAATGCTTTATTGTTGAGTGGGTGATAGTTTGCAAGTGTCAAATGTTGTACTTGTTAGCACTAATCTTGCTATCTATTATTTGCATTGTTAATCTGTAGTGCATGCGTTAGTTACAACTTGCATGTAGGTGCTAGATGGTGTGTGCCTAGTCTAAGTTGCATGTTTAGGGCGTGTTTGGTAGCCTGGGCCAACCCACTAAATCTCCAAATCTCATCGCAACCGAGATATTTGCAAATCTAGTTGTTTGTTAGCCCGGTTATGCACACCTAGTGACGAGGGTTAACTCGACAAATGTCCAATATGAAGGACTTAGGATCAGGGGAGTAAGGAGTCGGATGAACTTGAAGGTAAAATCAGTCAAACAAGGTGTGTATTGAAAGTAAACGTGGTGGTGAACTTGGCTTGCTTTCAATTTGTCCCTCACCGTCCTCTCCTGGCCCCTATATATAGGTGGCCAGGTCTCAAGGAGCGGGAGGGGTCCGATACATATTACAACATCGGTATACAACATGAACTCATATTTCGACTAGGATTACACTTGGGCCTAGCTTAACGGGCCTAAGGGGTACTCAAGTAACGAGCTCTATTATCTATACACTTGTCAGTAGCTCCCGAGATTCTACCAGAATTGTAGATTCGGGTTGAATCTCAAATCTTCATATCTTTGACTTGATCAATCTTTCGACTTCTTCTTCTTCCTGTACTAAAAAATAAACATCTTTCATTATATTATCTCGTAAGGGGTTTTGATGAACAAGCCTGACAACTCTGACGGATCAAGAGGCCAGTTAACTGCCGGAGCAGATACTTGTCACCTACTTCAAATTCAATCCCCTTGGACTTGAATCCGGGAAACTGGTGATACGTCTCAAACGTATCTATAATTTTTGATGCTCCATGCTTGTTCTTACACCATTTGGTTAGTGTTTTGTTACACTTTGTGGCATTTTTATGCATTTTCCGGAACTAACCTATTAACAAGATGCCACAGTGCCAGTTCCCTATTTTCTACTGTTTTTGTGTTTCAGAAAAGTTACATAGGAAATATTCTCGGAATTGGACGAAACAAATGCTGAACATCCAGATATTTACCGAAGCTTCCAGAAGTCCGAAGAGGAGACGGAGGGGGGCCCACAGGGCGGCCACCCCACCAGGGAGCGCGACCTGCCCCTGTCTCTCGCCCACCTGTGGTGAGGGCCCCCTGGCCCACCTCTGGCGCCGCCCCTTTGCCTATAAAGACCCCCCGACGGGAAAAACCTAAAGACTCGATCAATTTTCCAGAAACATATCGCGATCCGCCGCCGTCGTCGACCCGAGATCGGGAGGGTCTAGAAGCTCTTCCCGGCACCCTGCCGGAGAGGGGAATCATCACCGGAGGTCTTCTTCATCGCCATGCTTGCCTCCGGTGCGATGAGTGAGTAGTCTACCTTGGACTATGGGTCCATAGCAGTAGCTAGATGGTTGTCTTCTCCACCATGTGCTTCATGTTTAGATCTCGTGACCTACCTTACATGATCGAGATCATCTTTGTGTAAGTCTACATGTTGTGTTTGTTGGGATCCGACGAATATTGGTGTTATGTTGAGTTGATGTGCTAAATCATTTATCTTATGTTATCTCTATGTTGTTTATGATCTTGCATGCTCTCCGTTGTTAGTAGCTATCTTGGCCAAGTAGATACTAGTGACTCCAAGAGGGGGTATTTATGCTCGATAGTTGGGTTCATGCCTCTATTTAATCTGGGGAGTGACAGAAACCTCTAAGGTTGTAGATGTGTTGTTGCCACTAGGGAGAAAACAACATTCTTGTGTCCAAGGACATTTGTTTTGTTTACATTACACACTTTGCTTAATGCAGTTATCTATTGTTTGCAACTTAATACTTGTGGGGTATTCGGATGATATCCCCATGGGTGGATTATTAGTCATAGATGCAGTTGGATGGCGGTCTATGTATTTTGTTGTAATGCCCAGAGTAAATCTCATAATGATCCTCGTGACATATGCACGTTATCTTTATTCTATCAATTGCCCAACTGTAATTTGTTTACCCAGCATGTTGTTATTTATCTTATGGTGAGACACCACTAGTGAACTATGGACCCCGGTCCAATTTCCTTTACATTGTTACACCGTTTTACTATTACTCACACTGCTTACTTTCTCGCATACTACTATTGCTTTCCACTCGATACGCTCATACGTTTTTTTACAGCAAACCGGTGAGATTGACAACCTCATCGTAAGTTGGGAGCAAAGTACTTGGTTGTGTTGTGTGCAGGTTCCGCGTTGCTACTAGTTGAAGATGCACCAACAAGAATCGTAAACGGCGCCCTTGCTGGAGTGTCACGAAGCTAGCAAGCATCACCTTCTTAAGTTTGGCTTTCTCCTACTGGACTGATAAACCTTGGTTTCTTACTGAGGGAAAACTTGCTGTTGTGCTCATCATACCTTCCTCTTGGGGTTCGCAACTGGTCGGTGATCTATATCAACACCGTCCGCATCAACTAGTCAAACCCATTCTTTTGCCGCATTTAGGAATTACAAAGAATGAGTCCCAGTGGTTCTCAGGATACCTAGTGCGTTCACCAGGATTTTCTTCGTGTTGTAGACACGGATAATTACTAGCAGAGCGCATCCATGTGCGTATACCAGGCCACACAGGATGGGTCCTGGGGTCTTACCTTCACAATATGTTTCAATCATGGCATTCGAGTTTTGTCGCGATGACGCAACTCGAGAATCGTATGTTGCAGCCTTGTTTGACTGTTTCAGATCTAAAAATCTTTGGGTTGTCCAACCTTGATTAATATAAATTCCCTCCCGATGGTAGTAATTGCACTATTCAAATCTTCTTTCGCCCTCTTTTACTCTCTTAGGAATTTTAAAAATTTCGTCGGGTGCGCGGCCAGCGCTCCCGATGGGAGTATCCCCTGAGGCTATAGTCGAAAACGTGTTTCGAGTATAGGCTCAAATAAATTTTTCTTCCTTCATCCATCACATAGTAGCTCATTTGATAATATCGTCGGGTGCGCGACCAGCGCTCCCGATGGTAGTAGCCCCCGAGGCTATAGTCGAATATTTTCGGGTATAGACTCAAAAGATGAGTTTTCTTCCCTGATGCTTCTGTATCTTGTGTAACAGATTTCGTCGGGTTCCTCGATCAGCACCAATAGGCAAAATCGCATGATAGACTTTTTGCTGAATTTTCTATGAGTATCCATAACTGTCGCATTGTATCTTGATGCTTTTATTTCCCCGTTACTCGAACGCTCATGACGTCATTAGTAGAATCACTCTGTGTGTGATTTGACTGGGCGCTGATCGTTGCTCGTGGGCAGCGCGGTAATTTTACAATTTTTCCTGCCCGTTAGTGGGCTTCCGCTTCTTGTGCCACATCTCAGCCCACGTTCCTTCATCAAGAAGTTTTATAAGGGGGATAGTGGGGCTGTTACTATTTACCAGTTCCTTGTCCTTCCGCCGCCACCATTGCTGCATCTCTCTTGCGCTTCTGAGCTCCTTCGCAGCCCCCGAGCCTAGCTTCTGTAGATGCGCATCAAAAGTCTCGCGCACAAGAACCAGATGGGGAAGAAGAAGATCACCAACGCGTCGACCAGCTGGGTGCCATCGGAGTTTGAGCAAACCGATCTGACCAAGGCCCAGGAGAATGGATTTCTCACCGGAGGTGACCAAGTCATCTTCCCCAGCACTGAACGCATCCCCAAGCCCCCGAGCGGCTATCGGGTGATGTTTTTCGCCTTCCTCTTTCGCGGTTTATCCTTTCCTGCCCACGAATTTCTTCATGGGCTTCTCTTCGTTTACAGCGTGCAGCTTCACCAGCTCACGCCAAATTCTATTTTGCACATCGCTTGTTTCATTACTCTTTGTGAGTCTTTCCTGGGGATCGAACCCCACTGGACTCTCTGGAAATTTCTCTTCCGCCTCCGCCCTAGTGTCTCTTTATCGAAGAAACCTGAGCTAGATGGGGCTGTTATTTCTGCCCGCACTGAGGCACATTATTTGGAGTTTAACATGGCTGCCTCGGTGCAAGGTTGGAGGAAAAAGTGGTTTTATATCAAAGATCATAAAAATTCTTCCTCTGACCATTACGGCATTGCCCCCTTTGATGCCAATAAAGAGCTAAAGAAATTGTCGTCGTGGGATTCTCCTCCCACGGAAGCTGAGCTGGAAGATATCAAGCCCTTGCTGGCTCGCATCCAAAGTCTGAAGAATTCAAGTGGAGGTGCGCTGTCAGGTACGCAGCTCATGGCGTTCTTTCTGCAGCGGCGAATTCAGCCTCTTCAACATCGTGTTTCCAAGCTTTGGTCATACTATGGCTCAGAGGATTCTTCTCGAGTGTTCGAAGAGGACATAGAGAAGAAGGATCTCGACAAACGAGTGAGAGCTCTGACTACTCTCACAAAGGATGATGAGATTCCAGTGTTAGCAGCTGATTTCTTTGACTCCGAGCATCCCTTGCCTGCGGTATGTGCTCTTTTCATTCACCAATTTCTCATTTATTCGCCTTCTCGTATTTTGCTACTACTTTCCTATCAATTTTGCGACTTACTCTTATGCAGGGCCACCAATCCTTTGTTTCCCGTCCTCCTCTTCCCGAGGGAGGCTCTATTCAGGCTGATCCTGTTTCTACTGCTTCTGAAGCCCCCGAGGCTGACGAAAGCCAGGATGAAGATGATGCCGAAGATTCGCTGGAAGAAACTAGTTCGACTATGTCGCCTCCTCCTGCGCATTCGGAAGAACCTAGCCTTGATAAGAAGAGGAAGCGCACCGAAGAGCTTCTTTCTTCGAGTACCTCTGCTCCCAAGAATGCGGCCGGGGAGGCCTCTGCTCCCAATCCTGAAGTTGAAATTTTTGACCTCTTGGACTCGTGAGTCTTTGCTGACTCGAATACCTATCCTTTATTCGTTTCCTTTCTTTTGACTTATGCAAAGTGTTTGCTTTTTGTTCCCTTTTCAGTGATGATGAGGACCCAAAAAGGGATGTTGTCACTGCTTCCCTCGTTGATACTTCTGCTGCCAATGAACCGCCTTCTCAAGAGGCTGCTATGGTGGTGAAGTCGCCAGAAGCCCCTGTTAAGAAAGGTACCTTTTCTCGTGCCTCCAAACGTCTAAAGAAGGCGACGGTGGCGAGCGCTTCCCTCGACACCCATCGACCAGTGGGTTCCCCTGACGATGTAAGTACTGCTTCTTGTGGCTTGCTCTTTGTATTGCTTAAACTTTTCTTCTCATGCCTTCCTTTGACAGATTTTGATGAAAAAATTTGTCTCTTTGGGCACTGAGTGCGTCGAGTTCTTGAAGGCTGCTCAGGCTTCTCAGGGTAAGCTTTTTGTTATGTTGTGTCTTCTACCTGTCTCATGTGTCTTTCTATGGTTCTTTATTTGACTTTCTTTTCCCTTTTCCGTACTGCAGATGCTTTGACGATGGCCAATGCTCGCATAGCATCCCTAGAAGCCAAACTTGAAGCCTCCAGAAAATCTTGGGATGTTGCCACTGCTGCCAAGGTCGCTGCTGAGAAGTCTGCTAAGTCAGCAGCAGCCAAGGCGAAGAAAGCTGAGAAGGCACTTGCTGATGCTAATCAGGGGCGTGTTCAAAGAGAGCAATCCATAACCAAACGCCTCAATCAGATTTTGGCTCTTGCTGGTGGTACATAATGTGTTGTTCTCTTTTTTGTCTATTTGCTCATTCTTCTACTTGCTGATGTTTGCTCATTATCCCTTGTCTCTGTCTTTTGTGTTTCCACAGAGAACATTGGAGTATCTTTGGCGCCTTTACAGCCGGATGATGAAGATCCTCTGATGGCTGTAGTGAATTTGCTGGAGTCAAACTGGATATCAGTCCAGGAAATTCTCGAGCTGACTCATCGCGTGCTAACGTGGATGTTTGTCGGGTTGTGGCCGAAGAAAAGGGCGGATATGCCAGCTGATGACCTCAAGAAGCTTTCCGCAACCTTTGACATCGTCGAAGATCCTATTCTGGCGATGAAGAGCCGTTCAGTGAAGTGAGGTGTTTAAGGGGCCATTGCACTTGCTCAATCGCATGGCGAGGAGGTTGATTGGGAGAAGGTTAGCTCTTCTCGTGGTCGACCTCTTTCAGAGCTGCTGGGTTTCTTTGAGAAGGCGAAGAAGTACGCGCCAGGTATTGTGTCGATTATCACTCCATCAGCGGCTTCTTCGACTTCCACGCCAGCCTCTTCGACTCCTGCGTCAAGTGCGTCGATGCCTCCGCCAAGTGCGGGTGCTACCTCTTCTGCACCTTCTACCGCCGTGGAGCCTGCTGCTGAGGTGGCATAGATTTAGTCTTTCCTTGTAGTCTTCTTTTCTTTTGATGTAGCGAACTCGTTCATATTTTGCCTGAAAATCAGTTAGGGAACTCTGTACTCTTTGTAAATACTTTGCCTTTATGAAATGTTGTGCTTGATTGCGTTTCTGAGTTGTTTTATCTTGTCTTTCTGCCTTCCAGCATGAGTATACTGGTGGATCGATGGATCGTGGTTGTGGGTCGCCTCCTGCCGATGCGTTTCACTCTGCGATTCCTTCGACTCCTTGTTCTCCTTGCCGATGCGTTGAGTACATGTCGAGGATTTCGGACCTCGAAGGTCGTTTGTCTTTGACGAAGCGTCAGGCAAAAACTGCTATGGACCAGGCCAGCAAATCTTATGGCCTGATGAAGCACGTATCTGTTCTTGAGGATAAAGTATCGGGTTTGGTGGCCCAAGTTACGCATCTGAAGGAGTGTGATTCTTTCCTTGTTGATTTTATCGACTCAGCTTGTGAGCAGCTGAAGTGTAAGTTTCCTGTAGACTTGCTTGAATTTCTTGCTGCTACTTTTGTCTTTGTATTTTGATGAGTTTGCGCCTTCCAGGTACTTGTTTACATCCTGATGATGAAAACCGTCGAGTTGCCGAGCGGATCGCAGCTTTGGAGAGGGTATCGGAAGATGTGACTTCTTTGTGGGCTGACCCGCGGCGCCGCAATCAACGAATTGGGGAGGTTGTGGATGGTTGTCAAAGATCTTTGATGACCATGTACTCCGTTATGCTTCCCCGCAACCCTCCGCTAGGAAGCTTTAAGAAGCTACCCGATGTTTTCAAATCTAGTCAGCGAATTCATCGGCTGATAGAGCTCAACTTAGTGGCTAGTGCCAATTTTGCTCTTGGATGGATACGCAAGTGGCATCCAAGGCTGAATTATAGTTCCATGTCGCTAAGTTTTCCCCCAGGGGGCGTGAGGCTGCAAGTCCATATGGATGCTACGCTTCAACCCGCGAGGAGGATCATAGCTAGATTGCTTCGAGAGGATGCCATGTTTTTCCGCGAGCACCATTACTTGAATCCCCTTGGGGTAGATGATTTGGATCAACCAATGTTGTAATGCTTTTATTGTATATATGCTTTTTATGTAAAACGCGAGAGTTTCCGTTTCTGGGTTCTTTTACCAGAAGTTTTTTTTGTTCTCAAGGCGTTTTTTGTGTTTGGTGCGTCTGCCGCAATTTCGTTTGAGATATTGAAGACACGTAAACTCGAATATGAGGAATGTTGTCTTTATTTACGCCTGTAATGTAAGATACATGGGGTGTCCCAAGAGATCCGGCCAGTGACCCGTGTTCTGGATCTAGAGGGCATTGCCCTAGGATAGCTTGTGGCTTTACTAGCCTTGTTTTTCTACTTTACTTTTGCGTACTTGCTACCTATGTTGCCAAGGTCTTTCCCTTTTCTCCTATAGCTTCCTCTAGATCTGATGGTTGTACCCGTAGTTTCTTCACTTCTGGCTCTGCTAGATGTCCTTCGAGTTGTTTTGCGGCTCCTATAGTCGCACTTTTTGCCTTGTCTTTGGGTTCTCCGTAGTTGGCCATCATGCCAAAATTTTGGGCCATCTTGTGGAATTCCTTGTCGCATAAATCCGAGAGTTCAAAGCTTCCTTTTACCGTGATAATTCCGTTGGGTCCTGGCATCTTGAGTACCAGGTATGTATAGTGAGGAACTGCCATGAATCGCGAAAACGCGGGTCGCCCGAGGATCGCGTGATATTGTGATGGCCAGTCCATGACTTCGAAGTTGAGCTTCTCTCTTCTGTAGTTTTGGCGATTTCCAAAGCAAAGGTTGAGTGCTATTCGACCTAATGGATAGTTAGCACTCCCTGGGATGATTCCGTGGAAGGAATAGTCGGTTAGTTTCAGGAACTCTAATGATATGTGCATTGCCCAGAGAGTCTTTGGGTATATAAGATTTATTCAGCTTCCTGCATCCATGAATATTATGTCGATGTCGTATGTCCCAATTTGAGATTTGAGTACTAGAGGCGTGTTTCCCGGATGAGGTACTGTTATGGGGTGATCATCCTTGTTGAATTCTATGGGTTGTTCCGACCAGTGTAAATATTCCGTTGTTGCTGGAGGCGATGTTACTGCTAGGTTAACTTGGCGAGTTATGCTCTTTTCCTCTTTGTTCGACTTTGGTACTGGTTGTATCATTGCTGTGATGTGCACTTCTGATGGGACATATCCTCCATCATTGTCTTGTCCCTGATTTGGCTCATCTTGACCTTGAGAGGCTCTATTGTTTGCTTGTTGATCTTTTGTAGATGCGTTATTGGTGTTCCCGTCGTATCCTTGTCTCTTTGCTTCGGCTTGTTTGCTTATTGCTGCCTCCTGGAGTTTCAAGAACGTTGTGCAATCTTTCATTGCATGTCTAGAGACTCGTTTTCCATCGACGAACGCGGAGTGTATATGGCATGGTTGATGACCCACAAGTATAGGGGGTGTATCGTAGTACTTTCGATAAATAAGAGTGTCGAACCCAACGAGGAGCAGAAGGTGTTGATGAGTGGTTTTGATCAAGGATTCACTGTAAATACTAGCAAACAGGTTTTCAGGGGTATTTAGTGATACGAGTAAATAAAGTGCGAGTAAATAAAGGACAGTAGTAACAATTGCAGCAAGTGGCCCAATCCTTTCTTCAGCAAAGGACAAGCCGGTTGTGTAACTTATAATAACCAAACGTTCTCGAGGACACACGGGAGTTTCTGTCAAGAGCTTTCGCTTCATAAAGCCAATAGTCTTTATTGGTTTGATAGGTGTTATGGGGGTGAACCTGTGCTAGCGCACTACCCTTACTAGGATAAATACACACTTGTGATTATACCCCTTGCAAGCATCCGCAAATACAAGAAAGTAATTAAGATAAATCTAACCACAGCCTTAAACTCTAAGATCCTACGCTCCCTGGTGCAAAGGTTTCCCAATGGAGGTTTAGGTTTCTGTCACTTCAGCAACCCCACAATTGGTAGCCAAATACACAATGCATCTCACTAGGCCCATAAATGGTGAAGTATCATGTAGTCGATGTTCACATGACACCACTAGTGAAATAGCACCACAACAATATCAAACCATTAAATATTTCTCAACAATAATTCACTACTAACATCTTGACTTTTCCCATGTCCTCAAGAACTAAACGAACTACTCACAAGACATCATATGGATCATGATCAGAGGTGAAATAATGGTAAATAACAATCTGAACATAAACCTTAATTCAACGGTTCCACTCAATAGCATCAACTACAAGAGTAATCAACACCGGGAAAGTTTCCCCTATGAATATAGCAAGATCCAACTCAAGATGTTACAGCGGGATGGCGTGGTGATGGTGGAGATGAAGGTGCTGGTGATGGAGATGATGATGATGATGATGATGATCCCGATGAAGTCCGGTGCGATGGTGATGACGATGGCGACGATCTCCCCTCTCCGGGAAGGAATTTCCCTGGTAGATTTCTGACTGCCGGAGAGCTTTTCTCTCTCTGGTGTTTTCCGCCCCGCAGAGGCGGCGGTGTCTAACTCTGAGCCCCCTCCTTGACTTAGGTTTTCGGGGACGATGAAGTACGCGAAGGGGCGAGACCAGAAGTGGGCCATGGTGGCCTCACACAGGGTTGGCGCGACCAGGGGTCAGGCCGCGCCACCCTGGCGTGAGGGCCCCTCTTGGCTCCTCTCGACTCCTCCTTCTGGCTTCTTGAGTCTTCTGGGAAAATATAATTTCCTGGTATTTTTCTGGAATTTTCCTGATCTTCAAAATATGGTCCCTTGATGGTCCTTTTTCCAGCAGAATCCTGACTCCGGCAGCAAATCCTCCAATGATCATCAAACATGTGAAAACAAAGGAAATAACATAAGTATCAACTCTAAATATGAAATATATCAATGAATAACAGTAAATTATGATACAAAATAGTGATGCAAAATGGACGTATCAACCCCCCCAAGCTTAGACCTCGCTTGTCCCCAAGCGAAAACTAAACTCGGTAAACATGACCACAGGTTTATGGAGTGAAGTGTCGATAATCAAAATACAGACAAGAAGCATCACATTCACCAAGGCACAAATTATAATAGACAGCAACTTCCCTTTATAAGATATAGACTTGCAATAGGTAAAAGGGAATCACATGTAAAGATGCACAAGGTAAATTATAATTGGCAATGGCAAACCTTAGTTCTTGGTCAAAGAATGATGAACAAGCTATTCTTTCTTTTAAACGGAGCCTTTTAAAACAGATCTAATATAGCAAAGACCATACGCTCAACAAAATAAACTTTTGCATTCATAGAAAGCTTTCAAAGATATATTCCTTCAGACAAAAGCATTGTACAAAACAAGGAAGATAGTAAACATGATTAAACGAATCAACATATGGATGAGTGAAACATAACAACTCAAATGCTTGCTTGAGATAGAGGGGAATAGGTTGACTCAACATAAAAGTAAAAGATAGGCCCTTCGCAGAGGGAAGCAGGGATTAAACATGTGCTAGAGCTTTTCATTTGTAAAACAGAGGTAAAAATTGTTTTGAGAGGTGGTTGCTTTTGTCAACGACTGATACGTCTCAAATGTATCTATAATTTTTGATGCTCCATGCTTGTTTTTACACCATTTGCCTATTGTTTCGTTACACTTAGTGGCATTTTTATACATTTTCTGGAACTAACCTATTAACGAAGTGCCACAGTGCCAGTTTCCTGTTTTCTGCTGTTTTTGTGTTTCAGAAGTGATACACAGGAAATATTCTCGGAATTGGACGAAACAAGTTCCTAAAGTCATATTTCACCGGGGAGCTCCCAAACATCCGAAGACCTGACGGAGGGGGGCCACGTGGCCCCCACACACAGGGGCGGCGCGGCCTGGCCCCTGGCCGCGCCACCCCCTTGTGAGGCCGCGTGGCTCCACCTCTGACAGCCCCCTTTCGCCTACATATACCCCCTGACGAGAAAAACCTAAGGGCCCGATCAGTTTTCCAGAATACATCGCGATCCGCCGCCGCCGTCGACCCGAAGATCGGGAGGGTCCAGAAGCTCTTCCCGGCACCCTGCCGGAGAGGGGAATCGCCACCGGAGGTCTTCTTCATCACCATGCTTGCCTCCGGAGCGATGAGTGAGTAGTCTACCTTGGACTATGGGTCCATAGCAGTAGCTAGATGGTTGTCTTCTCCACCATGTGCTTCATGTTTAGATCTCATGAGCTGCCCTACATGATTGAGATCACCGTTATGTAATACTATGATGTTGGTTTGTTGGGATCCGATGAATATTGGTGTTTATGATTAAGTTGCTGTACTGAATTATATCTTTTGTTATCTCTATGTTGTTTATGATCTTGCATGCTCTCTGTTGTTAGTAGCTATCTTGGCCGAGTAGTTGCTAGTGACTCCAAGAGGGGGTATTTATGCTCGATAGTGGGTTCATGTCTCTATTTCACCTGGGGGAGTGACAGAAACCTCTAAGGTGGTAGATGTGCTGTTGCTACTAGGGAGAAAACAACATTCATATGCTCAAGGGCATATGCTTTGTTTACATTACACACTTTGCTTAATGCAATTATCTGTTGTTCGCAACTTAATACTTCTAGGGTGTTCGGATGATATCCCCGGGGGTGGATTATTAGTCATAGATGCAGTTGGATGGCGGTCTATGTATTTTGTTGTAATGCCCAGAGTGAATCTCATAGTGATCTTCTTGACATATCACGTTATCTTTATTCTATCAATTGCCCAACTGTAATTTGTTTACCCAGCATGTTATTTATCTATGGAGAGACACCACTAGTGAACTGTGGACCCCAGTCCTATTTTAATCATATTGCAATCACCTGTTTACTTTTCCCGCATTGTTTACTTTACTCGCATATACTCTACTGTTTTCCACTCGATACACTCATAACCTTTGTTTCAAGCAAACCGGTGAGATTGACAACCTCATCGCAAGTTGGGAACAAAGTATTTGTCTGTGTGTCTGCAGGTTCCACAAACACCTTCAGTCGTCATCGTCTCCCTTCTCCTGTTCGATAAACCTTGGTTTCTTAACTGAGGGAAAACTTGCTGCTGCACTCATCATACCTTCCTCTTGGGGTTCCCAACGGGCTGGTCATTCACCACGCACAAGGACTGTCTGTTGCCACTTTCACCGGGAGCATCAACGACTAGCAACGGAGTTCTTGATATCTTCCATACTAAACAAGTGAGAGTGGTTCCGAGATGTTTGATTAATTGGCACATTGGTGCTCTTTTATAGCTTTGCACTCCTCCCTACCCTTTTTTCCTTTCTCAAACCATGGCTAACCGATTCCATCGGGTGCCAACCAACTTTCACATACTATGGAGGAGTGCTCTTTTCTTTCTTTTCTTTTTGAGATTATAATGGTCTAACCAGCTCCCTTGCAAAATTAATGACGAGCAGATGAAGCTGCCTAGTCGAGGGGTACTTAATTTAGTATGGAAGATAACAAACCCATCCAATACGTCCTCATGAGCTAAAAACAGTGGCACAAAATGAGAAGTGTTTGAAGGTTTTTGAAAGGTAGCACATGAAAATTTACTTGGAATGTCTTGAAATACCATGCATAGGAATTTATAGTGGACTCTTTGGAAGTGACTTGGCTTTTGGGAATTGGATGCACGAGAAGTATTTCCTCTCAGTACAGGTTTTTGGCTAGCAAGGCTGGGTAGCAAGCATAAAAGTTGCATGAAACAGACAAACATACATATAATAAGAACAATCATGCAAACTCCCTTGAAGGCACAACAATTTTGACTTTAGGAATAACAATGCTTATAAGCCAAACATAAAGGAAAAACTGAAGTGATGTAGCTACAAGTACTTCTTTATTCTTTTCTACTCAAACCTCAAGGTAAAGTTGCTACTGACCAAGCTAGGTTTGCCAAAACCAACTAAATTTACTCATGCTCCCAAAGTGATACCAATACCAATCAACAAGACTAGTCATATAAGAGAGATTGTAAACTAACATAAAGTGTGCGGAAAGTAAACGATAAAACTTCTCATTAATATTTCATTACCGCAACTCACACCAAGGGATACATAGATAACCAACTAAGGAGGATACTTCCAAACTACAAACTATTCTATAAGATAACTTCTCTATTCATGATATGACTCTACTTGAAAAGTAAATGAGCAAAAGGTAATGATGTGATACCGCGGCACTCCCCCAAGCTTGAAACAAGCCAAGGGGATGCCTATACCGATGATGAATTACTCCTTTGGCGGTGGCGGTGGATAATCTTTAATAAGCTTCTCAATCAAATCTTTCAGATCATCAATCTTGTCACTGAGATTACGGATCATCTCAGAATTGTGCTCAATACAGTTCATGAACCTGTCAGCAAGAGAATCCCAGCTCTTGGAATTATTTCCCATCCTTCTTCACTCTTGGAGCTTTCTATTCCTGCATTGTTAGAATGATCTATATCCCAGCCAGAGGGTAATCGTGATCTGGGCACCTTTTGAACCTGATGTTCATGAATTAGAGTATGGAAAGGATTTTGGCCTGATGGAGATGTTCGTGGAGCTAAGGTGTGACGCGGCACACCCCCTCCGGTCCTTATGCGAGCACTCTTCTTAAACTTGTCATGATCTGTCACCACCCCTATGCTGGCAATCATGGTGTTTGGCCTTGAACTTTGATCTTCCTCCTCGTCTTCACTTTCAATCTCTTCTTTCAGCCGAAAGTCTATGGTGTCATCTTCCGGAGGTGTCTTCTCCTTGTCATCGCTTGAAGAGGCGATGGCTCCCCCAAGCTTAAGATCAACTCCTGACAGAAACAGCTCGAAACAAAACATGACGAGAAAACGATATACAGATCTCGGGGACTCCGGGGGGTTAAATAGGCGAAAATTATACATCGAAACGAAATCACAGGAGGAAACCGGGACGGAAACGAGTTTCGGGGTGTTCTCACACCTAGGTGGCGCGGCCAGGGGTGGGCCCGCGCCACCTATGTGTGAGAAGCACACGGACTCCTTATCCTGCCCGTTTTCGTCTCGTGATTTTTCATATTTAGTAAAAATAGCAAAAATATTAAAGGAAGAGCTTTTCGTGAAACTTCTCTGACTAGAACTGTTACCTATTCGAAAACAAACTCTGCAGGTACCTGCAATTTGTCTTGGATGAATTCTTCCGGAGAAACTGTTTCAATAACATCAACATCTTCATTATAAGAATCTCCAGAAATATAATGTTTGAGTCTTTGCCCATTCACCACTTGTGTAGAGTCATCTTTCAATGAAGCAATCTTAATAGCACCTGAGCGGTACACTTCCACAATAACATAAGGTCCTTCCCATTTTGAAAGTAATTTTCCTGCAAAAAATCTGAGACGAGACCTATACAATAGAACTTTCTCACCAACATGAAACTCTCTCTTAAGAATTCTCTTATCATGCCATTGCTTGACTTTCTCCTTAAAAAGCCTGGCATTCTCATACGCTTCGTTTCTCCACTCATCTAAAGAACTCAAATCTAACAACCTCTTCTTACCGGCTAGTTTAAAATCTCTATTAAGCTCTCTCACTGCCCAAAAAGCTTTGTGTTCTAATTCTAAGGGCAAGTGACACGCTTTCCCATAAACCATCTTATAAGGAGACATACCCATGGGGTTCTTATAAGCAGTTCTATAGGCCCATAAAGCGTCGTTTAACTTACTAGCCCAGTTTTTCCTAGATCTATTGACAGTCTTCTGCAAGATAGACTTGATTTCTCTATTAGAAAGCTCTACCTGCCCACTAGTTTGGGGATGATAAGCAGAAGCAATTCTATGATTGACATCATATTTAGCAAGAGTTTTTCTAAAACCACCGTGAATAAAATGAGAACCTCCGTCAGTCATAAGATATCTAGGCACACTAAACCTAGGAAAAATAACATCCTTGAGCATTTTTAACGAAGTCTCACCATCGGCACTCTTTGTAGGTATGGCTTCTACCCATTTAGTAACATAATCAACAGCAACAAGTATATGGGTATAGCCTTTTGAAGGAGGAAAAGGACCCATAAAGTCAAATCCCCAACAATCAAATGGTTCAATAACAAGAGTGTAACTCATAGGCATTTCATTGCGTCTAGAAATATTACCAACTCTTTGACATTCATCACAAGATAAAACATACCTTCTGGCATCTTTAAAGAGGGTTGGCCAATAAAAACCTAATTGTAGAACCTTTTGCGTGGTTCTATCTCCGGCATGATGCCCTCCATTGGCGCTGCTATGGCATTTTCTTAAAATCTCTTGTTGCTCATATTCCGGTACACATCTTCGCATAATACCGTCAACTCCTTCTTTATATAAGTGTGGGTCATCCCAAAAATAATGCCTCAAATCATAAAAGAATTTTCTTCTTTGCTGAGCTGTAAAGGTTGGAGGCAAATACTTGGAAACAATAAAGTTAGCAAAATCAGCATACCAAGGAAGGTCTTGTGAAGTTACATTTATTGCAGCCAACTGTTCATTTGGAAAACTATCATTAACATGAATAGGATCAAAAGAAATGTTTTCCAATCTAGATAAGTTGTCAGCCACAGGATTTTCAGCACCTTTCCTATCTACGATATGCAGATCAAATTCTTGTAAAAGCAACACCCATCTAATAAGCCTAGGCTTAAAATCCTTCTTAGTCATAAGATATCTAATAGCACCGTGATTAGTATGAATAGTAACTTGAGAATCAACAATGTAAGATCTAAATTTATCACATGCAAAAACAACAGCAAGAAACTCTTTCTCAGTAGTAGCATAATTCTTCTGAGCAGCATCAAGAGTCTTACTAGCATAATGAATAACATTCAACTTATTATCTACGCGCTGTCCAAGAACAGCACCAACAGCAAAATCACTAGCATCACACATAATTTCAAAAGGTAAATTCCAATCAGGTGGTTGAACAATAGGAGCAGTAGTTAAAGCCTTCTTAAGAGTTTCAAAAGCTTCCTTACAATCATCATCAAAGACAAATGGTACATCTTTTTGAAGAAGATTAGTAAGAGGCTTTGAAATCTTAGAGAAATCTTTAATAAACCTCCTATAGAAACCAGCATGACCAAGAATACTACGAATACCTTTAACATCTCTGGGACAGGGCATTTTCTCAATTGCCTCTACTTTTGCTCTGTCAACTTCAATACCTCTTTCAGAAATTTTATGTCCAAGGACAATTCCTTCATTCACCATAAAGTGGCATTTCTCCCAATTAAGAACAAGGTTAGTTTCTTCGCACCTCTGCAAAACTTTATCAAGGTTGTGCAAACAATTATCAAAAGAAGTTCCATAGACGGAGAAATCGTCCATGAAGACCTCCACAATTTCTTCACAAAAGCCATGAAAAATAGCAGACATGCATCTTTGAAAAGTAGCAGGAGCATTGCATAAACCAAACGGCATACGTCTATAAGCATAAGTTCCATAAGGACAAGTAAAAGTGGTTTTCTCTTGATCTTCCTTTTTAACAGCAATTTAAGAAAAACCAGAATAACCATCAAGGAAACAAAAATGAGTCTTCTTAGACAACCTTTCTAATATCTGATCTATAAACGGTAAAGGGTAATGATCTTTCTTAGTAACTTTGTTTACCTTCCTATAATCAATGCACATTCTATAACCAACTACTACCCTTTGAGGAATAAGCTCGTTATTCTCATTAGGCACAACAGTCATACCTCCTTTCTTAGGAACACAATGAACAGGACTAACCCATCTACTATCAGCAATAGGATAAATAATACCAGCATCAAGGAGCTTTAATACCTCATTTCTTACCACATCCTTCATCTTGGGAATTAGGCGGCGTTGATGCTCCACGACTGGCTTCGCGTCTTTCTCCATATTAATGGCATGCTGACATAAAGTGGGAGAAATCCCTTTTAAATCATCAAGAGTATATCCCATAGCTCCTCGGTGTTTCCTCAATATCTCCAATAGTCTTTCTTCTTCCTTTCCTGAAAGTTTAGAGCTAATAATAACAGGATATATTTTCTTATCATCTATATAAGCATATTTAAGATTATCAGGCAAAGGCTTTAATTCGAACACAGGATCTTCTTTAGGTGGCAAAGTGGTACCAAGATCCTCCACAGGTAGATTATGCTTGATTAATGGTGGTTGACGAAGGAGAATGTCGTCAATCTCTTCTCTTTCCTTGCTGAAAACATCACTTTCGTGATCTTCCATGAATTGCTGCAAGGCATTATTAGGAGCAAGAGCAATAGAAGCAAGCTGTTCAACTCGAAAATTTTCATTAGGCGTGTCATTTTCATAAGAAGTCTTAGCAAACTTGGAAAAATTAAACTCATAAGACTCTCCATTAAACTTAGTAAAAAAAATCTCCTTCTTACAATCTATCACAGCGCCACAAGTGTTCAAAAATGGTCTACCAAAAATAATAGGACAAGTTTTACTAGCCTCCTTACCAAGTACTAGAAAATCAGTGGGGTATTTAGTCTTACCGCAAAGAACTTCCACATCTCAAACAATACCAAGAGGCCAAACAGTCTCTCTGTTAGCAAGCTGAACAACCACATCAATATCTTCAAGTTCGCAAGCGCCAATCTCATGCATAATTTCTTTGTAAAGCTCCAAGGGAATAGCACTTGCACTAGCACCAATATCACATAAACCATAATAGCAATGATCTCCAATCCTGACAGAAATAACAGGAACACTTGTTTTCCTATGCTTTTTAGGATGTGAGAGAATGTTAGAAGCATCTTCACAAAAAAGAATATATTCATCCCCTACATCTTTAGTAACAAGATCCTTTAATATAGCTACAGGAGACTTAATAGTAATTTGCTCACATGGTTCTGCAGCTTTCTTAGTACTTTTATTAGACACACTTACCAAAGTAGAATACTTCTTTACCTTAGCAGGGAAAGGTGTCTTCTCAAAATAATGCTCAGGCACAATGCTATCAACAGTACAAACTTCAGTAGCTGCAGCAGGTATATGACTAATAGAGTCTTTATAAGGCACATGATATTTGTTCCAATCTTTCTTTGGAACATCAAGATAAGAGGCAAAGGCCTTAAGACAATTAGCAAGTATTTGTGAATCAAGACCATAAGCAGTGCTAACACTATGGAAGTCATCGGTTCCCATAAAAGATTTAATGCATTCATAATCATAGTTTATACCTGACTTCCTACCTTTGTCATTTTCCCATCCTTCAGCATTCTCTTGTATATGGTCAAGAAGTTTCCACTTAGCACCTTCTTTCATATGAGTAAATGATCCAAAGCAAGAAGCATCCAAGTAATCCTTATCAGGAAGAGTAAGTCGCGCATAAAAATTATCAATAACAATATTATTGGGGAGCTCATGAATGGGGCATTTGAGCATTAGTAACTTCAATCTCCCCCACGCTTGGGCAATACTCTCTCCATCATGAGGCCAAAAATTATATATCCGGTTACGATCTTTATGAATTTCACTTGGAGGATAAAACTTGGAATAAAAGAGAGGTACAATATCCTCCCATGCCATAGATGGACCATCTTGGAGTAGTCGATACCACTCTTCAGCTCTGCCTTTCAATGATAATGAGAATAATTTCTTCTTGACTTGGCTTGGTGAAATACCTGCACATCTGAACAACTCGCATAATTCATGTATAAATAATAAGTGATCACCCGGATGGACAGTTCCATCTCCTGAATAGCAGTTATCCATAATACGCCCAACAATTTTCATATGTATTTTAAAAGGATTAATTTCAGCGGGTGGTGGCGGTGGTGGTTCATCCACATGTGCAGCAGTAGTAGTAGATGTGTTTCCAAATAGGAAACCAAATGGACAGTTCTCCATTGCAGAGTAAAATAAAAATAAAAATAAAACAATACTCATAGTGACGGTTACCTTTACCAATTCCGCTCTTCAATAGCGCTACACTCCCCGGCAACGGCGCCAGAAAATAGTCTTGATGACCCACAATTATAGGGGGTGTATCATAGTACTTTCGATAAATAAGAGTGTCGAACCCAACGAGGAGCAGAAGGTGTTGATGAGTGGTTTTGATCAAGGATTCACTGTAAATACTAGCAAACAGGTTTTCAGGGGTATTTAGTGATACGAGTAAATAAAGTGCGAGTAAATAAAGGACAGTAGTAACAATTGTAGCAAGTGGCCCAATCCTTTCTTCGGCAAAGGACAAGCCGGTTGTGTAACTTATAATAACCAAATGTTCTCGAGGACACACGGGAGTTTCTGTCAAGAGCTTTCGCTTCATAAAGTCAATAGTCTTTATTGGTTTGATAGGTGTTATGGGGGTGAACCTGTGCTAGCGCACTACCCTTACTAGGATAAATACACACTTGTGATTATACCCCTTGCAAGCATCCGCAAATACAAGAAAGTAATTAAGATAAATCTAACCACAGCCTTAAACTCTAAGATCCTACGCTCCCTGGTGCAAAGGTTTCCCAACGGAGGTTTAGGTTTCTGTCACTCCAGCAACCCCACAATTGGTAGCCAAATACACAATGCATCTCACTAGGCCCATAAATGGTGAAGTATCATGTAGTCGATGTTCACATGACATCACTAGTGAAATAGCACCACAACAATATCAAACCATTAAATATTTCTCAACAATAATTCACTACTAACATCTTGACTTCTCCCATGTCCTCAAGAACTAATCGAACTGCTCACAAGACATCATATGGATCATGATCAGAGGTGAAATAATGGTAAATAACAATCTGAACATAAACCTTAATTCAACGGTTCCACTCAATAGCATCAACTATAAGAGTAATCAACACCGGGAAAGTTTCCCCTATGAATATAGCAAGATCCAACTCAAGATGTTACAGCGGGATGGCATGGTGATGGTGGAGATGAAGGTGCTGGTGATGGAGATGATGATGATGATGATCCCGATGAAGTCAGGTTCGATGGTGATGACGATGGCGATGATCTCCCCTCTCCGGGAAGGAATTTCCCCGGCAGATTTCTGACTGCCGGAGAGCTTTTCTCTCTCTGGTGTTTTCCGCCCCGCAGAGGCAGCGGTGTCTAACTCTGAGCCCCCTCCTTGACTTAGGTTTTTGGGGACGATGAAGTACGCGAAGGGGCGAGACCAGAAGTGGGCCATGGTGGCCTCACACAGGGCTGGCGTGGCCAGGGGTCAAGCCGCGCCACCCTGGCGTGAGGGCCCCTCCTGGCTCCTCTCGACTCCTCCTTCTGGCTTCCTGAGTCTTCTGGGAAAATATAATTTCTTGGTATTTTTCTGGAATTTTCCTGACCTTCAAAATATGGTCCCTTGATGGTCATTTTTCCAGCAGAATCCTGACACCGGCAGCAAATCCTCCAATGATCATCAAACATGTGAAAACAAGGGAAATAACATAAGTATCAACTCTAAATATGAAATATATCAATGAATAACAGTAAATTATGATACAAAATAGTGATGCAAAATGGACGCATCAATAGTCTGTTTAGCATATCCTCTGGTGATGGGTTGTATTCTCTAGGCTCTCTTGTCTGAAACCTTTTGCTGCTCCCGTATTCTTCTCTTTCGTTGCTGCGGTATCCCGAATTTTTGTGGTCATTTCCTTGATAAGTACTATCTTTGTATCCCGCAGCTACTTGGCTGTGGGAGCCGTGATTGTCGTAATTGCGAGATCTCATCCTTTGGCCATCGTATCTATTTCCTCTATCGTCCTCTGGTGATTGCGTTCGTTTGTTGTTGCACGCATCTTCACCATCTACAAATCTGTTCGCTATATCCATTAAATCGGATACTGTCTTCGGCTTGATTCTACCCATTTCTTTGACTAGGTCTCCTCGTTGTAACCCAAGCGTGAAAGCGTCTATTGCTCTTTCGTCTGAAACTTCGACTGCAGAATTTTTGATAATGCTCCACCTTTGGATATACGACCTTAGTGTCTCATTGCGTTGTTGTACATAGGCTTTGACTTCCTCTATCGATGCTGGCCGCTTGTATGTCGACTTGAAGTTACTCGTGAATTGCTTTGTGAGTTCCTCACAGTTTCCAATTGTTCCTTTTTCTAACTTGCTCAACCATGACCTTGATGTGCCGGTGAGGTGTAGTTGCAAGCTTTGCATTGCTGTTTCCGTTGTTCCTCCCAATATTTTCACTGCCTGTAGGTAATCCGAGAGCCATAACTGGGGCTCCTGAGATCCGTCGTATTTTTGTTGATCATGGGGTAATTTAAAACCCTTGGGTACTGGCGTGGTGCGAACCCTGTGAGTAAAACACGATGCCCCCATCTCTTTTTCGTCGTCTTCGTAGTCATATGCTTTGGTGGGGGTCCTAGATCTTCGGGTTCCTCCATGCTTCGGACTTTTGTGTCACCTTGGTGATGGTGTTCTAGATCGTCGGTTGCCACTTCTGTGCCGAGGACTATTGTGATGGCGTGGTGACCTTGATTTATGCGTTCCTTTGTTGCGATGTGCCTCCTCTTCTTTTGCTGTCAATTTATTGCCTACCATCCTTAGGCCTTGCAGTGCTGCTCGGTGCATATGTTCTCTTGGGTCTCCTGGGCTTGGCCGAGTTGTATATAGATATGTTTGTGCTGCCACGAGCACTGCTTCTGGCGTCTTTGGTATGATGTTGCCTTGCTTGTCGACCGATAGGAAGGACGAGTCGAGATTTTTGGAAAGGCTTTGCCTTTCGGAGTACTCGAGGTTTTCGAACCTTGATCTATGTCAATGATGCCTTCTGCTATTTGTGTATGATGCATCTCTGCGTGCTTTATGATAAGCTACGCTTGCTGCAATGGCTGAATCTTTCCTCTTCTGTATTTCAATTCTCTCTTTTGCTAGTTGCTTTGACTGCTGTCTTAAGGCGTAGTGATACCCTAACAGCATATTCTTGCTTGCATCTGCTGGTATTGGTGCGCCGTGTTCCACGGCTGTTTTGAATATTCTCCACTCTTCGACTGATAGTCAAACTTTCTCCCTGCTTGCAAGGGAATCTGCAGTTTCTCCTTCTGCTACATGATTTGCTCCTCTATTTATGTTTGCTGGATTGAGCACTGGATTGTTGTTTTCATCAAATTCTTCTGAGTTATCTCCTACAATGGCGAGTACTTGGTACCGATTGTCGAACTTGCTGTTGAAGCTTGAGAAGATTGAGTCGTCATCCTCATGAAGCTCTAATCCTGTCTCCCAGGTGTCTGTTGACTTGTCTGAAGTATCATCATGGCAGATCATGAGGTCTTCGAGTTGGTCGCCTAAGTCAAAATTTTCCATGTTTTCGTCGACTTATGCGATTTTTCCTTCTGCAATTTCTGTTGTTGCGAAGCTGACCGGTGAATTTGCTTCGCTGGAAGAGCCCACTGATGATTCTGACATTGCAACTGTCTTGGCTTCGCTTGCCGACGGATCTGGCGAAACCGGATCTGAAAGGTGAATCGAACCTAAAGATCCGACGCAAAAGTTTAGGCTTCCGATCGTCAGGTCCATGTCTTGATCCATGCTTTCGAATATTGGAGTGAAGTTTGATAGGTGAGGCTGAAAATCGACGGTTTCGAAGGATATCTGGTTTTCGTTGACTTCTAAATTGTTGTTGGCTAAAAGCGAAAAAGCCATCGAATTCATGATTCCAACGCCCAGAGTCCCCACGATCGGCGCCAATTGACGAGGGTTAACTCGACAAATGTCCAATATGAAGGACTTAGGATCGGGGGAGTAGGGCGTCGGATGAACTCGAAGGTAAAATCAATCAAACAAGGTGTGTATCGAAAGTAAACGTGGTGGTGAACTAGGCTTGCTTTCAATCTATTCCTCACCGTCCTCTCCTGGCCCCTATATATAGGTGGCTAGGTCTCAAGGAGCGGGAGGGGTCCGATACATATTACAACATCGGTATACGACATGAACTCGTATTTTGACTAGGATTACACTTGGGCCTAGCTTAACGGGCCTCAGGGGTACTCAAGTAACGGGCTCTATTATCTATACCCTTGTCACCTGGGCACTGCCCATCTCGCACAGAAAAAACTCTTAGCCCTGCCCGATAGAGAAGCTCGATTCGAGGTTCGCAGGTGGGCAGAGATGGGCTCGCCCGAAACTCCGCCCCGCGCCTCATGCCCCGCGCCCCACGCCCGCATGGGTCTATGACCCGCACCCTCACTTCCGCCCAAATCAGTTCTCTCACTCGCCTCTCTCTCTCTGAGCACCGCCGCCTCCCGAGCACCGGCGCCGCCCGTGATCACCCTCCACAGCACTGCCGCCGCCCGTGGTCACCTCCAAAGAATCGTCGCTGCCCCCGGTCGCCTCCAGAGCACCGCTGCCGTCCGTGGCCTTCAGAAATCGAGCATGCAGGAGCAGAGGCGCCTCCTCCTGGTGGCATCTCGTTGCGGCGCAGAGGATGCAGATGCTAGACCTTCCCCTCTCCCGTCTGTCAAGCAACAACAAGGGAAGTCGGTTAGGTCACGCGCTGGCCCGACCCCGCCCTCCTCTTCTCACACCGGCGATGAGAAGGTTTCAGGCGACCTGCCTCCCGCTCTGGCTCTTCTGATACCTGCAAGGGACCAAAGATCTTGGCTTGTTTTACCAGAGGAATCAACACCTATCAGTTGTAGGCTATGTTGATGTTGGGTACCTTCCATACCCGCACACATCCAGGTCACAGACTGTATATGTTTTCCTTTGTGGTTGAACTGCAATTTTGGAAATCGTCTAAGCAAGCTCTTGTGTCAACTTCGACGAACACAACACTATATGAAGCATCACGTGAGTGTGTATGGCTTGGATGGATGATCGGCCACATCCAGTTCACATGTTGCTGAACACCGTACCCCCCCCCCCCCCCCCACACACACACCACCACCACCATTATGTATGAAGATAATGCCGCTTGTGTTGCTCAACTACAGGTTATGTGAAGAGAAATCTTACTAAACATATCAAGCCAAGTTCTTCTATGCACATGAATTGCAAAAGATGAATGAAAAAAAATCTTGCATACTAAGTCATGTGAAAATTTTGCTGGTCTATTCATTGTGCCCTCGTCTACTTCGTTTATGTTGTGCACCCTCAGGCACCAGCGGATCTTGACAGCCCAACAAAACTAGGCTACTGTATTAAATCAGGTTTATTATTTTTATATAAATTTTAAAAATTAACTGACCAAATAAACTACTTTTGTCTTAGAAAGACCGGCCAGCCGGCGGTAGGGTTGCACAACAAGTACATGCACCCAAGCGTGACGGTTTAACTGGCAGCCAACAATTTCTCGAAAAAAAAGAAAAAAATGGCAGCCAAAAGTTAAATGCCGATACAGCAGGATCAGCAGAAAATGGCGTTCCCCTTTTTTTCGAGGAAAGGCGGTGCTGGCCTATTTGAGGCGATATCCGTTCTGCTGCCGGCGGAAAGGCAGCGAGAAACAGCTCGCGCGGTTGAGCCGGTAACCGACTGGAATAGGAAAGGACGCACCAACCAACCACCGCACCGCCACCTCCCACCTCGTCGCACTTCTCTCTCACACACAAAGTGGGGCGTCGCCGACCGGCCACGCGGCGGTGCCCTCGCCGCCCCGAGCTCGGGGCAGTTCAACGTTGCCGCCTGCAGGAGGCAGTTGCGCACCCTCTCCTTCCCGCGCGAAAAAAGAACTCGGATGGCGAGGTTGGCACTTGGCGAAACAGCGCCAGAATCAGAATGGCAGCCAGAAAATAATGCTCGTCGTGCTAGACCAGATCGTGGTGGACTTATCCTGCTTGTGTGGAGCTTTACCGAATCATTTATCTATGGTTATATTTTGCCGCCCGTCGTCGTCAGCGTCTTGACCTTCAGTAGCTGCTACGAAATGGTCGCCGCCGTGCCGTCTCTCGCGCCAAATCCCCTCTCGCCAAACGGCAGGCGCCAAGAAATTCCACCATGAAAATATACCACTCCTACTCCTTGTGATTTTCAACACTCGTGTAGTCGTGTGTGACGCTTGATTTGAGCCGACCCAGAGAAAAGAAATCAAACCCCTCTTGCCTTCGCGGTTACATCGACCAGGCAGCCTCGATCAGGGATTCAGGAATTGAGGAAGGAAACGAAGCGTTCGATCGTGCCCCATAACTCTACCTGCGGTTGAGGAAACTGCAGACGGCTCCGAAACAAGCAACAGCACTCGCCTCATCTTCCTCCTCCTCGTCTTTTCTCCATCCCACCACTTTGGAGACTCCTCCCGTGCTGGCGGGATCTCTCTACGTCAACAGCTGCATCTCTCTCTCCGAAATGTTTACTCTCTGAAACTCTGACCGCTTCCTGAAGCAAAGCAAAGACATACCCCGTCTTCTTCCAGGGCTTCTCCCCTGCCGAAGCAATCGGTCGGTCCATCATCTTTCTCCGGCGCTCCAACACCATCGTGAGTTTCTCTCTCTCTTCCTTGCTCTCACGCGTGCCTTGTTTTCTTCCTTTTCTGTCTCTGCTTATGAGTTCATGCCAAAATTGGACATCACGTATTGTTGATTTTGGTAGTTAATTCACGCGTTCTAGGCTGTTCCATCCGGTCCATCTGTCGTTTCTTGATCGCGTGTTCTTTTACTAATTCGGAAGTTTCAACAATCCCAAAAAGGACAAAGAAAGGGGATACATCATACAATAGAAAGAAACACAAGGAAGAAAACAGTTGTGGAAATTTTAAAAAATCTTACAGATTTAGTCGTGCATTTAGTAACTGCATTCTAGCGCATCTTCCAAATCCTGGTGAAATCTCAGTTCGTACAAGAAAATCTCACACGTTTCACATTGGAGTCTGATTATTTATCCTTTGCGTTGGCAGAGGCCAAGACCACAACAGCATCTCGAAAAACAGAGCAAGACGTGAGCAAAATCTTTGATCCATCCTTGCATCAGCGAGGCCGATCGCCGGGCAGGATGGAGCAGCTCCGGCAGCTCGGCGAGGCCGTGGGCAGCATCAACGCGCTCATGGCGTTCGAGCCCGAGCTCCGCATCAACCCGCGGCAGTGCCGCCTCCTCGCGGACGCCTGCGCGCACGCGCTGGACGCCGTGACCGGCGAGGTGCGCGCCCACCTCCGCTTCGACGAGCGCGGCGCCAAGTGGCGCGCCCTCGAGGCCCCGCTCCGCGAGCTCCACCGCGCGCTCCGCGACGCCGAGGGCTATGTCCGGCAGTGCCTCGACCCGCGCGGCAGCTGGTGGGCGCGCGCCGCGGCCATGGCGCACGGCACGGACTGCGTGGACCACCTCCTCCACAACGTTCTATGGTGCGTCTCCGTCGCGATCGAGGCCGTCGAGACCGCCGGGGAGATCGCGGGCTCGGATGCGGACGACCTCGCGCGGACGCGGATGCGGCTGGTGCTCGCCAAGAAGTACGACGGGGACATGCTCGACCCCAGGCTGCTCCAGCACGCGCACGGTGAGCGATACTTGGTCTCCCAGGAACTCGTTGCTCGGATGGACGCCGCGTGGAAGGAGGACAGGTGGTTGCTGTCGCAACTGCTCGACGAAATGGCCGGCTCGGCTGCGCCAAAGCGCCTGACGAGGAACGAGCAACGCCTCGCCGAGGTCCTGGCCGCGCCGAGGGGGAAGCTGCACCCGGCGTCCATTCTGCTGGGAGGCGACTACAGCGTCCGTAGGCGGCTCGGTGGCCGCCTCAAGGAGGTGCAGTGGATGGGGGAGAGCTTCGCGGTGAAGCATATCATCGGGGACGGCGAGGCGGTCGGCGCCGAGGTCGCGCTCCTGTCCTCGGTGGCGCACCCCAACGTCGCGCACGCCACGCTCTGCTTCCACGAAGAGGACAGGAAGGAGTACTTTGTTGTCATGGACCAGCTCATGGCCAAGGACCTGGGGAGCTACGTGAAGGAGGTGAGCTGCCCACGGCGGCGGACGCCGTTCCCGCTCGTCGTCGCCGTGGACATCATGCTGCAGATCGCGCGCGGGATGGAGTACCTGCACGCCAAGGGGATCTACCACGGCGAGCTGAACCCGTCCAATGTGCTCGTCAGGCCGCGGCAATCGGACGGCGGCTACGTGCAGGTCAAGGTCACGGAGTTCGGGCAGTCCGGCGTCACGACCGGCGCAAAAGCGTCTGCTGCTAATGGCAATGCCAACGGCGAGGACAACACCAGCATCTGGTACGCGCCGGAGGTGCTGAAGCCGGAGGGCGCGGACGCGGAGGCCAGGTGCACCGAGAAGGCCGACGTGTACAGCTTCGCGATGATCTGCTTCGAGCTGCTGACCGGCAAGGTGCCGTTCGAGGACAACCACCTGCAGGGCGACAAGACGAGCAAGAACATCCGCGCCGGCGAGCGGCCGCTGTTCCCGTTCCAGACGCCCAAGTACCTCACCGCCCTCACCAAGCGGTGCTGGCACGCCGACCCGGCCCAGCGGCCGGGGTTCTCCTCCGTCTGCCGCGTGCTCCGGTACGTGAAGCGGTTCCTGGTCATGAACCCGGACCAGCAGCAGCAGGCTGGGCAGGCCGAGGCGGCCGTGGCGCCACCCGTCGACTACCTCGACGTGGAGATGCAGCTGCTGAGGAGGCTCCCGGCGTGGCAGCGAGGCGAGGGGGCTCGCGTCTCCGACGTGCCGTTCCAGATGTTCGCGTACAGGGTCGTGGAGAGGGAGAAGACCACGGCCGTGCTGCACAGCAAGGACAAGGCGTCCGACTCGGGCAGCGAAGGGAACTCGCTGTACGGCGACGAGAACGGGCTCGGGGCAATGTCGCCGGACCACGCGTCCAACGGCACCGTGCTGCCGCTGCTGGATTGCAGCGACGGCAAGAAGCCGCCGACGTCAGGAAAGAAAGCGGACGGCAAGGCGTCCAACTCCAAGCAAGCAGGTACGCTGAGGCATTCTCTGCTTACATTTCATCGCAAATCGTCCAGCTCAACTGTAGCATTTCATTGCGATCATTATAATGAGGAGGAACAATTGGGCACTACCTGTCTTTTCAGGGTCTCTGCAGAAGGCGAAGCCTGCGAACACCGCGAAGACCCCGCAGGCACCAAGACGGACGCTCGGCGTGAAGACCGACGGCCTCTCCTAGTCTGGGCGACAGCGGACATCTTCAGCTGGCATTGGAAGTACGAGCTCGTCGTGGTCCAAGGAAGTTCGAATGCCGTCGAGTGATTTTGATGAACGAGTTTTCGTTTTCGTTTTGCCCCGTGGAGGAGCTGGGTATTGGTTGTTTTGAGTGATCGCATAGATGTTTGTTTGATTGGTAGTGAGAGCTCCTTCAGAGTTCAGAGTAGTCGGTACTCTTTTCAGTCAGAATCTAGTCGCTACTCCTGAAGTTTAAAATTAAAAGTCATTTTATAGAAAAAAATATAATTAATTCTCTATTAAAGAGGAAGGATTTAGGGGCTCCACAATAGCACACGTCATGGGGCACTGTTCACATGAATAGTAAAGCCTGCATGAATAGTGCATTATATTGTTTGTATCGTTGGATTTTGATCTAACGTCTAAAAGAACGCCTACTCCATTATTTTTATAGTTGATTTTTGCACGGTAGTTATTCTGCGGCGGTTATTCCTAAATGATGATTTTTCAGCGCTTACAAATGCGCTATAATTCTGTGATGGTAATTTCGCAATATTATTTATACGAATTTTTTGTCTTCAACTTTTTGGGTAGTTTTTTTTGGTTCAACATGAACATATTTTGCCGATTACGTAAATCTTCAGCTTACGTAGTAATTCTGCGGCGGTTATTCCTGGATGATTCTTCAGCGCTTATGAATGCGCTATAATTCTCGATCTAATGGTAATTTCACAATATTATTTATATGATATTTTTACCTTTAATTTTTTAGGGTAGTTTTTTGGTTCAACATGAACCTTTATTTTTTGATGGTTTTCCTCTACAGTATGAACATATTATTCTTTTCGGTGATTCTTACCTGCAGATTTTGGGTACTATATCGTTGGCTCAAGTAGTAATTCCACGATGGTGATTGCTGACCAGTATTTTTTTCAATATTGCAAGCCTCTGATGATAATTTTGTCAGCATATCTTCGATGGTACATAAAAGGTAAATTTTTGACACGAAATTTCAGCGCTCTTAGGTATTTTTTGGTACAAAATGAACTGTATTTTTCTGATAGTTTTTCGGTACAGCATGAATACAGTAGTCTTTTTGGTGAGTTCTACCGGTAGTTTTTCGGTACTATATCGTCGGCTCAAGCACTAAATCCCTGGTGGTGATGGTCACCGGTAATTTTTTTCAATATTGCAATCCTCCGATGATAATTTTGACATAGTATCTTCGATGGTATATAAACATTAATTTTTTGACACAAACTTTCAATACCAACCCTTATTTGACAGCGGTGGTTACTCCATATTAAATCTTCAACGACGCTGAATTCATCGATGTCAAATTCTGTGCAATGTTCCTTTAATGGTGCACAAACATTAATCTTCATCGGTAATTTTTTAATAGTAAATGTCTTCTTTGAAGCTAGTTTGAGGCTTTCCTACTCTAACTTCAACAAACAGAATACTGCACTATCCAGCGACTCTTTTATTCGATAAAATATCACTACCTTCCTCAATTCCGAGCAATATTCTTTTAACGGTGCGCAGACATTAATCTCTATTATTACTTTTTTTAAATGGTAAATGTCTTCTTCCAAGCTATAGTTTGAGGCTTTCCTACTCTAACTTCAACAAACAAAATACTCCAGTATCTGGCGACTCTTTTATTCGACAAAATATCATGACCTTCCTCTGATCGCTTTACAATAATTATACACCTTTAATTCCCAACAGTGATTTCTTGGCAGTAGTTTAGTATTGTCATATGGGCGCACTTCACTATTTATGGCCTATTTTTGGGGGGAGGGGGATACTAAGGTCTTCTTCTACAGTACTTTTGAAATATATATTTGCTCCATCATATGAATTTCTTCTTATACGGTACCTTCTGAAAATATACTTAGTGCACCTTCTACCCCCTCTTTTACCCGTGCAAATATTATTGTATGCTTTTTAAAACAATATTGTATCATTCATCACCAAACTTATTTATGAAAAACACTAATACTTCAAAAAAAAACTCCATTTTTATCTTCTCTTTTTTCAGCAAACATGGCGACTTAAAAAATACTCTAACATTCATCATCTCTTCTACGTTAGAAAAATATTACTATCTTACCAAAAAAATACTTAATTCACCGTTAGCCACCTCTTTTACCCTGAAAAAAATACTAATGTCTTCCTCTATAGCAATGCTGGAAAAAATATAGTTATTTCATCATCGTTAGTCTCTTTGACCCACGAAAATACTATTGCCCTCTCCACAACTATTGAAAAAACTTGCTCTGTTGTCTGTCACCTCTTTAAGTCAGCATGCAGCGTTCTCACTTTAGAAATTATAACTGTCTCACTCCAGGCGCTACTACAGTGTAGTTACTCTGTACTACCACCTCTTTTTTCCATCACCTCATGATTATCTGGTGATTTTTTTTGTACTACCCTCTTTTTTCATCCCTCACGATCACCACGTGGGAATAAAATAATTCTGAACCATGGCTCTTCAATACCACGTTTTCATTACTTTAGCAGTGCTTCGACACTAGAACTTCTACGGTGCTTAAACAACACAGATATTGTAATACTTATACAATACTTAACAAGTAATATAACAGCTAAGGGCGCGGCGTGGCGCCGCGCCAAGCTTCCTAGTATCTTCTTTATCGAGAACAGAAATTGGGGCCGAGTTCTCCATAGACTGGGTAATGTTCATATTTGCAACAGAAATTTATTCATAGACCGAACCGGTACAAACGTAGCAAAAATCAAGGAACTCTATTCAAAATTTCAGCTCAACCTCTATCACAAATTATGATGTGCATTCTTCCCTTGAGGAGATGGTAAGCCAACGCACCCTATCAAGTGCAATGTGGGCCATTGAGAGCATCTTCACCGGCGCGGACAGGCTAAAAACTGGCTCCGTCTGGATGCCCTAAGTCATTACCGGCAATGGGCTGCGCCCAAAACTCTATCCGGCAACCCCGTGCCGGCCTCAACCAGGGTCAGTTCGGACGCGTCGGCATGCGAGCGACGTAGGAAACATATGGGGGGCTCAAATCGCCCGCGACCCAGCCATCTCCCTTCTCTATCATGCGACCTCGTGGCCAATAAGCCGCCGCTGTCCACCAACACCACGCTGCCAATGAATCTCCGGCCGAGCCATCTGCTGCCACCATCGTCTTTTCCAGTCCTCATGGTCAATGGTTCAGATGTAGGAGTTCATGAATGCTTGTGTGATCATGCACAACATGATAATTGAGAGTGAGCTCGCAATTCAGTGCATGATGATCCATATGATTGGGAGGGCTCTCTCGCCCAAGATGATCACAAGGTGCCAGCCGAGTTCAAAACTTTTCTTCAACGACATTGTGAAATTTGTGATGAACATGTTCATCAACAAGTTCGGCATGATCTAGTGGCGCATTTGTGGGCGAGGAGAGGAAATGCCGCATGAGCCTTTGAACTTCTCAAACTTTAATGATTTTTCATTGATGTATGCAAAATCTTTTTGGCACAATTCTATTTGATATGTTTGAAGGTGTATACATTGTTTAATTTGCATGTTGTTAATGCATGTAAAATGCATCCTTGAACTTTTAGTTTATTAGGTCATATTTCTTGATGTTCACATGTTATATGATGTCGCTAACATGTTTTACATTGATTTCAGGGATTTTCCACAAAGTCCCCTTTATTTTGTTTCTAACTTTTGCTGGCAGAAAACCTTCTGCTAGTGTTTTTAACTTTCAAATAGCTAAGGGGCTCAAAATGGAGCTAGGTCAACGGGGTTGGTTAGATAATTTGTATAGGCATCCAACAAGATAAAGTTGCATCGGGGGAGGCAACAAGTTGAAATTGGTAGACCAAACAAGGTGGACCGCGTCCTACAAGTGATCTGGAGCCTCGGATGTCGTCGATTCCACCGCCATTTGATTCATTTTGACCTAAAACCATCTACATATACCGTTGGGTATATTTTTCATGGCAAACAAAGGCGGGGATTTATAACAAATAAACAGAGAGAAAGAAGTTCGCCGTTGGAGGAATTCGAAGGGGGGGAAACGCTGCCAAAATTGCCTCCATGTGCCTCCACCCCCTTCGGCATCATCACCATCAACATCACCAACAACATCTTCATCCGATCCCCACTACATTCTCTTGGCAAACACGATGTTTGGTGCAATATATGATATTCCCGTGATCTATTGTATCACTATTGCTAGTCTTGAGTGATTACTTGTTCATGGAAATGGTGATATAGTTCATTTTGATGGTTGCATACATGTTTGTTATCTTCTATGATGGTCTTATGTACTGATGTATGAGTGCATGCATATGTTGGGGGACTGCATAAGATTATCACTATTGGATTGACTTAGAGGAGGGCTGGTGAATGAAAGAAACATATGCCCAAGTTTGAGCTAAATACATATAGGGGGATAAAGTAATGGGGACCTTAGAGCTTTCAGTGATGGCTGGATTTCTAGTATTAATATTCGCTTGCTTGCACACTATTAATTGGCCTTGGGATGAATCACTAGGGGTGTAACTGCGCAGTGTTTACTGGCTGCACCTATTTATGGCTCCTCTCTAGAAGAATCATAGATTTATCTTATTCATTGCTTATGCGATGGTTAGGATTTCCTTAAATAACTCCTTGTTTGCACACAAAGTGATCTAGGGGTTTTAATCATCAAGGTCTTTACTAAAGTTGAGAACTCTTGCCTGTGGATTTTTGTAGGTTTCTGAGCTTCACTAATTGTGACAACCACAACGAATGAAATAGTTATTTGCCTAGAACATTTCTCCCATTAGTCACCATTTCCTCTCACCTTTCCAATACTTTAGTTACAACTTTCTAGTTCTAGTTTTACAGTTTCACTTTTCTAGTTTACTAGTGTTTTCAAGCCTTGCTTCTTTAATTTAGTTCCTTTTCATAATCAGTTGTATAAGAGGGTCCTGTAGAGAATAGATTTTTACCTTCAGATCCTTGTGGGTTCGACACTTAATACTTATCAAAAGGTACTACACTGATCCCCTATACTTATGGGTTATTAAGACACCTGGCACCATTGTCCGGGAGCGTGGAGCTAAGCTTCTATTTCTCATGTGCATTTTTTCTTATTTTTAGTAGTTTGTTTTCAAAACCAGAAAACAGAAAATAGATAATGGTAGTTTCCATACATGCTTTCTCTTCTAGAAGAAGGTTCTTGACGCTTTGGCGATTTATTGGGATATATGCAAAGCTTCTGTTGGTAGCAATGTTATAAATGAAGCAAATAATGTTGAATGTGCCAAGGAAGAACAGGTAAAGTAGGACAATGAAGCACAAGTGGATGAAGAATAGAGTAGCTACCCATCTCCTAATCCAAACAATGGTAACACTCAAGTTCACATGAAAACCCCTTCCCATACAATTGCAAGTATTGTTGATCTTTACTATGATGAACACATACTTGAAGAATTCTTTGATATTGATTCTTTCTATGGAAAATCATATGACAGTTGGGTACAAAATATACCTGGAGAGGATAAGCATGATTCTACTAGTACTAGTCCTCCCTTCAAAACTGATGAAGAAGAGGGATTTTTTGCTTTCATAGTGTTGTAGTGAAGGAATTATGCCCTAGAGGAAAATAATAAAGGGTTTATTTTCATATTCCAAAGAGATCATAATAAGTTTAATACTGTGCTATAACTGTGTCAGTCCGGAAGCCCCGATACACGTGTGGTATTAGACAACCAAGAGTCCCTAGTATACCTCTATACTAGCTTATTGGTCAACTGATGATCAGTTTCTAGATCATGTGACAAATACGTCAATTGACAATGAGGTTCATGCCATTGTGTAAATGCCATGATGGACATACCCCAATATTATTATGTAACACGATCGTGTCACGATGTTCATGTTACAATAATAAGAAACGTTGTAACCTAATCCTTAGACCGTGAGCACATATTTAATCACTACTTTCGGAGGAAGCTTTGATTGCATCAACAGTCACACTGTAGCAGGGTGACTGAAAAGGTGTCGCTTGGGTTTCCAATGGAGTAGGTTGAGGCGTATGCATCAAGAGCGGGAATTGTTCATCCGCATGAAGGATGATACGCTGGGCCCACTCGGTGAGATTTCATCCAATGTTGCAACAAGTGACTAGGTCACGGGGATGGAATATCATGGAATGAGTAATGGCAATGTCGGTAATGAGATTGAACTAGGTATGGGGATACAGACAATCAAGTCTCGGATATTGTAAGTATCACAGAAACAAAAGGAATAGGGCATCGACGTTTACAGATCAACGAAGAGTTTTGTGGAATACACAGGGATCAGCACGGCTTTCCAGAGCTAATTGTTGATCATTGATTGGAGAGGTGTCTCGGTCATGTCTGGAGTATTCCCCGACCGTAGGGTGTCGCACTTAAGGGTATACGACGCTTAGGGATTGACTCAGAATTAATGGAAATCATAAGGAGTTAACCGGAAATGTTCCGAGTAGTATCGGAAGGGTTCCAGAGACATTGGAAAGGTTTCGGACTTTATTGGAAAGGTTCTCGTGAAAGAATTATGCCAAGGGAATTGTTAATTAATGGTTAATATTTAATTAAAGTAATTAAATACTAAAAGAGAATTAAATAATAATTAAAAAAGAAAAAGGGAAAACCCCTAATGGGCCACCATTGTGGCAGCTGATGTCTACGCACGCTTCTATTCTTGTAGACAGTGTTGGGCCTCCAAATGCAGAGGTTTGTAGAACAGCATCAAGTTTCCCTTAAGTGGATCACCCAAGGTTTATCGAACTCAGGGAGGAAGAGGTTAAAGGTATCCCTATCAAGCAACCCTACAATTAAGATATAAGAAGTCTCTTGTGTCCCCAACACACCCAATACACTTATCAGATGTATAGGTGCACTAGTTTGGCGAAGAGATACTGAAATACAAGTAATACGGATGATTATGGTAAATGCAATCTGAAATAAAAGTGCTGCAAGCAAACATGTAACAGAACTGGTTGTAAACGGTGCTTCAATGCTTAGAAACAAGGCCTAGGGATCATACTTTCACTAGTGGACACTCTCAACAAAGATAACATAATTGAACACATAAATATCATTCTTCACTATGCTACACTGAACTACTCTCTGGTTGGATAACGAACACTAATCATGAGTAGGGCTACAAAGCACTCCTTAAAGTTTGTATTCCCCAAACTAGATTGCCCCACACCGTCACCTTGAGCGCACTAGATGGTTCCAACAAACACCACAATTTCATAGAGACATCCAACTCAAATCATAACTCATGATAAGTATTCCTATAAAATTTAGCCTAAGAGACACACATAATGCGCACACTGTCACCTTCACATCATGGGACAAGGTGTCTCCAGATATTACAAGAATAAAACCACTTGAGTAGCATAATAGATGAAGAGTAACATCTACTAATTCAACTAGATACAAAGCTCATGATCACATAAAGATCACACCATGGGAGAGAGAGATGAACCACATAGCTACCGGTAGAAACCTCAGCTTCGGGGGAGAACTACTCCCTCCTCATCATGGGAGTCAGCAACGGCGATTAAGATGGCGGTGGAGTCGATGGAGATGGCTCCGGGGGCAATTCCCCATCTCGGCAGGGTGCCGGAACAGAGACTTATGTCCCCCGAAAGTGGTCTTCGATGGCGGCGGCGCTGCGGAACTTCTCGTGGACCGAGACTCGACTACTTAGGGTTTTCACCTCGGAGAGAATATATAGGCAGAAGGGCGATGTCAGAGGGTGGAATAGGGGCCCACGCCACCTGGTGGCATGGCCAGGGGGACCTGTGCCATCCTATGGTGTGGCCAGCCCCTGGCCCTCCTCCGTCTTTGCTTTGGACTCCGTCTTCGTGTCAGGAAAAATAGGAGGTTTGGATTTCGTTTCGTCCAATTCTGAGAATATTTCCTGTGTAACTTTTCTGAAATACAAAATCAGCAGAAAACAGGAACTGGCACTATGGCATCTTGTTAATAGGTTAGTTCTGGAAAATGCATAAAAATGCCACGAAGTGTAAACAAAACATAAAGCAATTGGTGTAAAACAAGCATGGAGCATCAAAAATTATAGATACGTTTGCAACGTATCAAGCATCCCCAAGCTTAACTCCTACTCGTCCTCGAGTAGGTAAGTGATAACAAAAAAATAATTTTTGAGGTGACATGCAGCCAACACAAACTTGATCAAGTCATTGTAAAGCATTGCAAGCTGAGGTCAAAGTACTCTAAACATGGGCATAAAAGGTATAATTCTAACCATAGAACTTAGCAACCATGTTACAACATGAAAAGTAACACAAACAAAAGATCATGAATAATAATGCATTGAAAGTCATTTGTTTGTTTGAAGCACAGAGAAAACATAGCAAAGTGGTATTCAGCTTGTCCCTCATGGAATAGCAAAATATAAATGCATAGGATACCTTCAAAGTTCAAAAGGGTGACTAGATACAAATAATTTGAGAACAAGCAATACCATAATCATGAATCAATCAATAATAAATTTTGGGACTATGCACATTATACTCAAAATGACAACTATGCTCTCTTAATTGGTGCATAAAGATAGAAGATGAAGACTCAACATAAAAGTAAAAGAAAGGCCCTCGCAGAGGGAAGTAGTGATTGCAAGTTTTATAAACCTTCCAAAAATTATGGTACTTATTAGCTTTGAGCTCTCATTGCCCCTATCACTGGCATCTTGAGTGGTTAAGGTTAATGTGATAACAAGTATGAGCTATATGCTTGACAAACCATAAGTTGAAAATCTCATGTCCCGTGAATATGAGTACCTAAACCATGCTACTCGACTTAGGTCCCAAGCAAGTTCTTGTCATTGTAAGCATACATGTATCATCGAGAATGCCAATGGGGTACCTCCTGCCCGATGATATGGAAGCTTTCCCATATCAAATGACAGAACAAACCGACAATGAACACCTCGACATCTCTATTATTTACCATTGGGTATAGCTTTTTATTTTGAGATGCGTCGTCAAATGTCGACTATGGTTATGCTGTAAATTTCCACCATGAATAATGCATGGTTTAGATTAGCGGCCCATGTGTTTCTCTAACACATATACAAACTCCATGAGCTCACAAGTTTCCAACTTATTTCACATCGCTAAGCATCCATAAACAAAAGATCATGATATCAACTAAATAGGAATAAGTGCAATGTTGAAAACATGCCCCATGAAAGCATGGTTGTGCTAATTCTCAACTTACAATTTGCAAGCATATAAACTTCATAAGAGAATCACAATGGTCAAGTTTATTAAGTGCAAGAAAGTAAATGTGCCATCAAGTTCGTGAGAGCTTTATTACTAACTAATTTTCTCATAACAAAAAATTTAATTTGGAAGATAGATAAAAGCATGATGAATATACTTGGAATAGCGAATGCTAATAGGTAGATAAGATGGACACATTGGCAACTTTGGTTTTTGGGAGTTGGATGCACGAGTAGCGCTCATACTCAATATAGATGAAGGCTAGCAAAAGACTGGGAGCGACCAACTAAGAGAGCAATAACGGCCATAATCATGCATAGCGATAAAACATTATTAATTAAAGCATAAAGTGATATTACAAGTCAAAAACTAAATGATCATAGAGGCTTGAGGCGACTGGTTTATAGTCATAACATGGTGTATGCATGTGCCAAGTCAACCCAAATGAAGCATCAAAGGAGAATACCACAATATTATGCTTCAATATGATAAAAAACAACGCATGATTCTTTCAAAGGCACATTAAGCACTCTCAGTTATTTGAGACAAATCATGCTACAACAATAACTACTAAGCATATAATCAAAATAATATCTAGCATGACATGCTAAAGTCTAAGCAACAGTCTAAACAAGCTCCCTTTTTGCACCACTATAAGCATGAAACATTTTACTCTTTTCCAGCACCAATCAACCTATTTGAAACAACTCTCAAGGATGAAAAGCAACAAAGACCATAGGTCTAAACACACCTAGCTACAAAGAACTAACAAGTTCTGAACAAAAATAAAGGCAAAAAATAAAAGCTAAACGCAGTACTAGAAAAAGAGAACACTCGTGGAACGATAAGAGTGAAAACTAGAGTGTTCTAGGCAATGAAAACGGAGTGTGTCTTCTCCAAAAGAAATATGTTGGGGTCCAACCATTTATTGCAGCAAACAAAAAAAAACTGAAAGCAAAAATAAAGATGCTCCAAGAAAAACACATAGCATATGAAGCAATAAAAATATAGTGTCTTGAAAGATGACCTGATATTTTTGTTGATGAAGAAGGGGTTCCTTGGGGCATCCCGAAGCTTTGACGCTTGTACTTCTTGGATATTTCTTGGGGTGACATGGGTATCCCTGATACGTCTCAAACATATCTATAATTTTTGATGCTCCATGCTTGTTTTTACACCATTTGCCTATTGTTTCGTTACACTTAGTGGTACTTTTATACATTTTCCGGAACTAACCTATTAACGAAGTGCCACAGTGCCAGTTTCCTGTTTTCTGCTGTTTTTGTGTTTCAGAAGTGATACACAGGAAATATTCTCGGAATTGGACGAAACAAGTTCCTGAAGTCATATTTCACCGGGGAGCTCCCAAACATCCGAAGACCTGACGGAGGGGGGCCACGTGGCCCCCACACACAGGGGCGGCGCGGCCTGGCCCCTGGCCGCGCCACCCCCTTGTGAGGCCGCGTGGCTCCACCTCTGACAGCCCCCTTTCGCCTACATATACCCCCTGACGAGAAAAACCTAAGGGCCCGATCAGTTTTCCAGAATACATCGCGATCTGCCGCCGTCGTCGACCCGAAGATCGGGAGGGTCCAGAAGCTCTTCCCGGCACCCTGCCGGAGAGGGGAATCGCCACCGGAGGTCTTCTTCATCGCCATGCTTGCCTCCGGAGCGATGAGTGAGTAGTCTACCTTGGACTATGGGTCCATAGCAGTAGCTAGATGGTTGTCTTCTCCACCATGTGCTTCATGTTTAGATCTCATGAGCTGCCCTACATGATTGAGATCACCGTTATGTAATACTATGATGTTGGTTTGTTGGGATCCGATGAATATTGGTGTTTATGATTAAGTTGTTGTACTGAATTATATCTTTTGTTATCTCTATGTTGTTTATGATCTTGCATGCTCTCCGTTGTTAGTAGCTATCTTGGCCGAGTAGTTGCTAGTGACTCCAAGAGGGGGTATTTATGCTCGATAGTGGGTTCATGTCTCTATTTCACCTGGGGGAGTGACAGAAACCTCTAAGGTGGTAGATGTGCTGTTGCTACTAGGGAGAAAACAACATTCATATGCTCAAGGGCATATGCTTTGTTTACATTACACACTTTGCTTAATGCAATTATCTGTTGTTCGCAACTTAATACTTCTAGGGTGTTCGGATGATATCCCCGGGGGTGGATTATTAGTCATAGATGCAGTTGGATGGCGGTCTATGTATTTTGTTGTAATGCCCAGAGTGAATCTCATAGTGATCTTCTTGACATATCACGTTATCTTTATTCTATCAATTGCCCAACTGTAATTTGTTTACCCAGCATGTTATTTATCTATGGAGAGACACCACTAGTGAACTGTGGACCCCGGTCCTATTTTAATCATATTGCAATCACCTGTTTACTTTTCCCGCATTGTTTACTTTACTCGCATATACTCTACTGTTTTCCACTCGATACACTCATAACCTTTGTTTCAAGCAAACCGGTGAGATTGACAACCTCAGTCGCAAGTTGGGAACAAAGTATTTGTCTGTGTGTGTGCAGGTTCCACAAACACCTTCAGTCGTCATCGTCTCCCTTCTCCTGTTCGATAAACCTTGGTTTCTTAACTGAGGGAAAACTTGCTGCTGCACTCATCATACCTTCCTCTTGGGGTTCCCAACGGGCTGGTCATTCACCACGCACAAGGACTGTCTGTTGCCACATTCACCGGGAGCATCAATCCCCAAGATTGAACTTTTGTCCATACTTCATCTCATCTCATCATTCTCCTTTCCCTACACTTGAAAACTTCCTTCATACAAAACTTCACACAATTCTTATTAGCAACATTAGTGTATGCAAGATAGTAGATCCACTTTTGGTTCAATTTCAACTCAAGTACAACACCAATTAACACATTAGATACTGTAGCAACTTCTTCTAAAAGTTTCATGATCAAAAGAACTCAAAAAGAAAGAGATCAAGTGGCAGAAATCTGTCAAAACAGAAAAGCAGGTAAAGATCGATTTTTTCGAAAATCTTTTGTTGCTCAAATCGAAAAGTGCAAAACTAATGAAAGTTAGATAATAATCTGGGGCATGTGCACATAAAATTGCAGATCAATATGACATACTGGGATTTTTCACTAATTTTTACAGCGAGGCACGGAAATCTGTTTCTGGACAACAACTTCCCAAAATCTCACCTTCTTTCTATTAGAGGCTATTCTTGGCACAAAAATGAAATAAAAAGGATAAGGAGAGGTCATTATAGTAGTAACAACTTACAAGACTCAACAAAAGAAAAATTACTGAAAGAAAACATGGGTTATCTCCCAAGAGTGCTTTTCTTTAACGCCTTTGAGCTAGGCGCAGTTATTTTAAAAGATGCTCACGTAGACGCCATAAAAGAGCTTGAAGCAAAACAGAGCATCATAAAATTAAATATAAAATACTTTTAAGTCTAACCCACTTCCTATGAAAAAGAATCTTGTAAAGAAACAAGTCATTAAAGCACAAAGCAACAAGCATAGGAAAGCAAAACAAGTGCAACTTCAAGATTTTCAACATAAAGAGGGAAAACTTAATATTATTGAGATGCATAAAACCATGTTTCCCTCTCTCATAATAACTTCTAGTAGCATCAAGAATAAAATTAACAATATAACTGTCACATAAAACATTCTTAACATGAGCCACATGCATAAAATAATTAATACTCCCCACATAAACATAGTCATTCTTATTGATCGTAGTGGGAGCAAATTCAACAAAATAGCTATCACTATTATTCTCATCACCATAGTCATCAAATACAGGAGGCATATTGTAATCATAACTAATTTTCTCCTCAATCGTAGGTGGACTAAAAATATCATACTCATCATTGTAATCATCATATATTGGAGACATAGTATTATCAAAGTAAATTTTCTCCTCCATGCTTGGGGGACTAAAAATATCATGATCATGAAAACCAGCTTCCCCAAGCTTAGACTTTTCCATAGCATTAGCAATAATGGTGTTCAAAGAATTCATATTAATAACGTTGCTATTAGCATGCAAATAAAGTTCCATAGGTTTTTAAATTTTCTCTTCAAACACTTCATGTCCTAACTCAAGATAAATACTATAAAGCTCTCTAATTGTTTTGTTGTTTTCCATTAATCCTAACTAGTGAAACTAAAAACAAGAAACAAAAAGATATAATTGCAGAATCTAAAGGAAATAACTTCGAGCACTCACACACCAGCAACAGTACTAGAAGATAGCTTAGTAGCCAGAGGATGTGAGTACCTTTTACCTTACCTCCCCGGCAATGGCGCCAGAAAAGATCTTGATGTCTACGCACGCTTCTATTCTTGTAGACAGTGTTGGACCTCCAAGTGCAGAGGTTTGTAGAACAGCAGCAAGTTTCCCTTAAGTGGATCACCCAAGGTTTATCGAACTCATGGAGGAAGAGGTCAAAGGTATCCCTCTCAAGCAACCCTGCAATTAAGGTACAAGAAGTCTCTTGTGTCCCCAACACACCCAATACACTTGTCAGATGTATAGGTGCACCAGTTCAGCGAAGAGATAGTGAAATACAAGTAATATGGATGATTATAAGTGGCAAATGCAATCTGAAATAAAAATCGCTGTGAGCAAACATGTAACAGAACTGGTTGTAAACAGTGTTTCAATGCTTAGAAACAAGGCATAGTGATCATACTTTCACTAGTGGACACTCTCAACAAAGATAACATAATTGAACACATAAATATCATTCTTCACTATGCAACACTAAACTACTCTCTGGTTCGATAACAAACACTAATCATGAGTAGGGCTACAAAGCACTCCTTGAAGTTCGCATTCCCCAAACTAGATTGCCCCACACCGTCACCTTGAGCGCACTAGATGGTTCCAACAAACACCACAATTTCATAGAGACATCCAACTCAAATCATAACTCATGATAAGTATTACTTTAAAATTTAGCCTAAGAGACACACATAATGCGCACACTGTCACCTTCACATCATGGGACAAGGTGTCTCCGGAGATTACAAGAATAAAACTACTTGAGTAGCATAATAGATGAAGAGTAACATCTACTAATTCAAATAGATACAAAGCTCATGATCACATAAAGATCACACCATGGGAGAGAGAGATGAACCACATAGCTACCGGTAGAGCCCTCAGCCTCGGGGGAGAACTACTCCCTCCTCATCATGGGAGTCAGCAACAGTGATGAAGATGGCGGTGGAGTCGATGGAGATGGCTCCGGGGGCAATTCTCTATCCCGACAGGGTACCAGAACAGAGACTTCTGTCCCCCCGCAATTGGTTTTCGATGGCGGCGGCGCTGCGGAACTTTTTATGGATGGAGACTCGACTACTTAGGGTTTTCGCCTCAGAGAGAATATATAGGCGGAAGGGCGATGTCAGAGGGTGGACCAGGGGCCCACACCACCTGGTGGCGCGGCTAGGGGGACCCACGCCACCCTATGGTGTGGCCATCCGCTGGCCCTCATCCGTCTCTGCTTTGGACTCCGTCTTTGTGTCGGGAAAAATAGGAGGTTTGGCTTTCGTTTCGTCCAATTCCGAGAATATTTTCTGTGTAACTTTTCTGAAATACAAAAACAGTAGAAAATAGGAACTCGCACTGTGGCATCTTGTTAATAGGTTAGTTCTGAAAAATGCATAAAAATTCCACAAAGTGTAAACAAAACATAAAGCAACTGGTGTAAAACAAGCATGGAGCATCAAAAATTATAGATACGTTTGCAACTTATCAGCAGCCCATTAGGGGCCGGCCAAGGGGGTGCCCTAGGGTAGCCCTAGGGGCCGGCGGCCAAGCCTAGGCCGACGCCCTAGAGTTCCTCCTAGGGGGCGGCGGCTAGGGTTTTCCCTCCCTTGAGGGGGCATGTGGGGGAGGTGCTACCTCCTGGATCCCACTATATAAACTCCCCATAGACCCCCTTTGGCTCATTCATCCCCATCTCTTCCTCTCTTCTTCCTGGCATGGCTCCCACATTTGGAGTTGTGCCAGCGAGTTAGAGGAAAATCCACGTGTCGGACACCGTCGGCTGCCAGATTTCCAGTCCAAATCCTTCTTCTCCCATTGCTCTGCTGGACTGGAGTCTGGACAACGTCTATACACCGTATGTGTGTAATTCCTCAGAGGTGCCGCACTTGCGGCACTATGTCGTTGCGCCGGTGTTGTCGCACTGGAGGTCGTGGTGTCGTGGCGCCATGGTGTTGTGGCGTCGAGTTCTTCACGACCTTGAGGTTGGCTACGTCGGCTTCATCATCAACGCTTGTGCGGTGGCGTAATCTCTGCGTTCGGTCTACGAGGGTACGTCATCGATCTTCGGTTAATTGTTACAGCATTACTTCATAGATAGATCTTGGTGTAACATCCCGACATATAGGACTCGGGGAAGGGGTAGTTTTAAATTATGATTTGCATTTCAGTCCTTTAAAAGGGTGGATTTTCAAAAAACTTATTTTCTTAAGGTTCAAAGTATGAAGTTTGACTAGAGGACATGTTTAAACTCTGGAATTTGAATCAAATTTCAAATTTGAAATATTTTTAACTTAGCAAAGTATGGGGGATAAATATTATAACTCACACATGTCACTAAAAAGAAGTTTGTAACTTCATAAAACCACTTTCACCATCAAGTTATTTGTTTGAGTTGAAATTCATATTTTGGATTTCAAATAATTCATAAGTGGATAATTAGGGCCAAATTAAATATTCATAACAATTTAAATAAAAATCAGAAAAAATATGAAACAAGTTGCTTATGAAAGATAAAAGGAATCTTTGTTCAATAGAATTATACATATGTATAGTTAAATACCACATAGTGGTCAGATTACAAAAATTTGAAAATAAAAAGAAAACCCTAACTAGCCTATCTACTATCTTGATCTTTTCTTCTTCTGATCTTCTTCAACCTGCAAGCCAAAAACACTAAGAAAAGTTTTGTGTTAGGATTAAAATGTTGGTTTGACCCAGGATCAACCATTTGATTTGGAATCCATCTTTATTAAGTTTCAAAACTTGGTTATGAACCTAATTAGCTAGGGCAGTGGCCAAATCCAAATAAATAGATTATACATAGGAGGAAATTCAAAGTCTAGAAACAAATTGGTTGCTGCAATAATCAAACAAGTAGGCCAGCTAGATGACCTAGTTAAATCTAGGAAATACTTCATACAAAAGAATGACATAAGCTATTATCTCAAGAGCAGCCAGAATATCTCCAACAGAAAATATTAAACAATGAACTCATGCATTAGAAAATACCCTAGCCAGGATTCCATAGTTAAAACAAACTCAATGAGAATTATTCAGAATTAAATGACCAAGAGCTTGCTAAACAAGATTAGCAAGTAATTAGTATCCAAGATGAACCAGAGACCAAAACCATCAGTGACTTAGCATACAGAGATGGACATCATCTAAAAAAGTATAAACTTAGTAACCAGAAACAAATATTGAGCAAGCTGATTAGGGAACTAATATAAAATTCACCCGTGATTAACAGATTCATGAAAGTTATAAATCTGGGCTAGAATCCAACAGAGAGAGGCGATTCAGAACAGTTAACAAGCACCTTAGTCACCAAGTGCATGTAATTAGGTGTCAACACCACAGTGATTGGCCAGCCCTATAAATGCCCCCTTCTTCCCCACAAATTCACTCACAATTTTCTTAGAGCAAGCTCATAAGAATACCTTGAGGCCAGAGGCTAGAGGTTAAGAGCAAAAGCTCATAAAAACTTCCAAGCCAGAGGTTAGGAGTGAGAAAAGGAGCAAGCTCACCATTGGTGAATAGCCCAAACCTTAATTTGCAAACTAGTAGTTAGGAGAAGGACTGGAGCAAGGAGGTGCTGCCCAAATTGAAGCAAGGCAGAGAAGCACTGCCCAAGATCATCACTACATCATCAAGGCAGAGAAGCACTGCCCAAGCACACTTTGGAAACTCCAAAGGTTGTATACTAGGATTTATATTTCAAGCAGAGAGAGAGGTATCACTACCTTTGCAAGCTTGCTGTGCAAATTCTCAAATGGAGAAACACCACAGCCATGCTCAGGGCACAGCCATTAAAATTGTGTGTATAAGCTCAAGGAGGAAGATGAAGTGGAAGTCACAGAAAGTGACTACTTACTTCATCATCATAACCTATAACACACTTGCATCTAGGTCTCTAAATCCTAAGATTCAGAAAATTATTGTGTTAATCATTTGAAGGAAATGATAGTTGCAAGCTCTGAGAGCTGCAATTGATGTATTTTTCTTACATGTGTATGAGAAGTTGCTCAAGCCAAGTATTCTGAATAAAGTGTCTAACTGAAGAACTGACAGAGTAATGTTCAAACAAGCTATCAAGCACTAGTACCAGTAGCAAGCAAGTATATTACTCAGAGGAATGAAAGCATAGGAAACATACATAGCACTTTGACTATCAGTGAACTCGACACTGTCAGAGATAGTGAAGATTCAGAGCATATTTGGAGAAGTGACCAAATCATGCTCAAACTAGCATTTCTAGGAAGCTTAGATCACCAGTAGACATAATAATAGTAGCTAGATCATGCTAGAGCATCAGAGCATGCATGAATTGAAGGAATGCTTCAGTACACCGAAACCCTAATTCCCAAATTGGGGGAAATCAAGGGGTAAAACCAAGGGGCTAGGTAGAGGAGTAGCAGAGCACACGAAGAGAGAATAGTGAAGCACACTTACTTTTCATGGAGCCAAGCTCCATTAGAGGCGAGGCAGAGGGAGCAGAATCCATGGCCTAGGTCATCGAGAAAGAACACCTCGATGCAACCCAAGCCAGTGACATTAGGTCACCTTAGGAGGCTAAGCAAGCTAGCTTAGCCATGGAGTGAAGCCAAGCTCATCAGAGACGATGAACCCGAAACCAGAACCCTAGCGGGTCAGAGAGGTCGCACACGAGAGCAAGCGAGCACCCCAGCTCGATTCCCTTGGTGAGGAGGCCAAGTCGAGGGAGGGGAACATTTTGGTGGTGACTGATGTCTACGCACGCGTCTGTTCTTGTAGACAGTTTTGGGCCTCCAAGTGTAGAGGTTTGTAAAACAGCAGCAAGTTTCCCTTAAGTGGATCACCCAAGGTTTATCGAACTCAGGGAGGAAGAGGTCAAAGCTATCCCTCTCAAACAACCCTGCAATTACGATACAGAAAGTCTCTTGTGTCCCCAACACACCCAATACACTTGTCAGATGTATAGGTGCACTAGTTCGGCAAAGAGATAGTGAAATACAAGTAGTAGTGATGATTATGAGTAGTAACTGTAATATGAAATAAGTATCGCTGCGAGCAAACATGTAACAAAACTGAAAGGAAACGGTGTGCAATGCTTGGAAACAAGGCCTAGGGATCATACTTTCGCTAGTGGACACACTCCCAACAAATATAACATAATTGAACCAATAGATACTATCATCCATATGCAACTCAAAACAATTCTCCAATGGAAAATGAACACTAATCATGCGTAGGGCTACAAAGCACTCCTCAAAGTCCGTATGTACCCAAACTAGATTGTCCCACACTATCACCATGAACGCACTAGATGGTTCCAACAAACACCAACAATTCATAGAGACATTAACCAAAAAGATACACATGATGCACACACTAGTCACCTTTACACCATGATACGAGGTATCTCCGGAGAGTATAATAATTAAGCATAGGAGTAGCATAATATCTGAATAATAACATCTACCAATTCAACTATATACAAAGCTCACGATCACATAAAGATCACATCATGGAAGAGAGAGGTGAACCACATAGCTACCGGCAGAGCCCTCAGCCCCGGGGGAGAACTACTCCCTCCTCATCATAAGAGACAGCAAGGTTGATGGAGATGGCGGTGAGGTCGATGGAGACGGCGATGGAGACCAATGGAGATGGCTCCGGGGGCACTTCCCCGTCCTGGTAGGGTGCCGAAACAGAGACTTCTGTCCCCCGAAATTCGTTGGCGGTGGCGGCGGAGCTGCGGAACTCTTTTTGGAAAATTGCCGACTCCTTTAGGGTTTTCTGTCCTGAGGCTTTATATAGGCGAAGGGGCGTCGTCAGGGGGCTGCCAGGGCGCCCTCACACGTAGGGGGCACGGCCAGGGGCCAGGCTGCGCCGCCCTATAGTGTGGGGCCCTTGTGGCCCCACTCTGTCTCCTCTTCGATTCTCTGGAAGCTTCGGTGAATTTCTGGACGTTCGGCTTTTGTTTCGTCCAATTTCGAGAATATTTCCTGTGTAACTTTTCTGAAACACAAAAATAGCAGAAAATAGGAAACTGGCACCATGGCGACTTGTTAATAGGTTAGTTCTAGAAATCGCATAAAAATGCCACGAAGTGTAACGAAACACAAGGCAAATGGTGTAAAAACAAGCATAGAGCATCAAAAATTATAGATACGTTTGAGACGTATCAGCATGCCCAAGCTTAACTCCTGCTCATCCTCGAGTAGGTAAGTGATAACAAAAGAAATAATTTTTGAGGTGACATGCACCTACACAATCTTGATCATCAATGTAAGTATTGAGTGCTGAGATCAAAGAACTTAAAACATGGGCATGAAAGACATAATCTTGACAATAAGAAACTTAGCAATCATGTTATAACATGAAAAAGAACACAAACAAAAGATCATGAATAATGAAACAATGAAAGTCAAATGTGTGTTCAAATCATATGGAAAAACATAGTAAATGGTTTTCAGCTTGTCCCTCATGGAATAGCAAAACATAAATGCATAGGACACCTTCAAGTTTAAGAGGGCGACTAGATACAAATAATTTAGGAACAAGTAAAACCATAGTCATGAATCAATCAATGATAAACTTTGGGACAATGCACATTATACTCAGAATGACAACTATGCTCTCTTAGATGGTGCATAAAGGTAGAAGGTGGAGACTCAACATAAAAGTAAAAGAAAGGCCCTTCACAGAGGGAAGCAGTGATTAAACATGTGCTAGAGCTTTTCATTTGTAAAACAGAGAGATAAAAATTGGTTTTGAGAGTTGGTTGTCTTTGTCAATGACTGGCAATGGGGTTCTTACTATCTTCCATACAAAAATGAAGCAAGTTTTTGAGAGAGAGATTGGCACTTTTATGCTCTTTTATAAAGCTTGGCACTCCTCCCCACCTTTTTTCCTTTCTCAAACCATGGCTAACCGATTCCATCGGGTGCCCACCAACATTCACATACCATGGAGGAGTGCCTTTTTTCTTTCTTTTTTTCTCTTTTTTTTTCTTTTTGGAATAAGATAATATGGAAGATAGCAAATCCGACCACTACGTCCCCATGAGCTGAAAACAGTGTCACAAAATGAGAAGTATTTTGAAGGTTTTTTTGAAAGGTAGCACATGAAAATTTACTTGGAATGGCTTGCAAATACCATGCATAGGAATTTATAGTGGACATAATGGCAAACTTGGTTTTTGGGAGTTGGATGCACGAGTAGAGCTCATACTCAGTACAAAATGAGAGCTAGCAAAAGACTGGGAGCGACCAACTAAGAGAGCAATAACGGCCATAATAATGCAAAGCGACAAAGCAACATTAAAAGAAGCATAAGATGGATCAAAAGTCAAAAACTAAATGATCATAGAGGCTATAGGCGACTTATTTTTGTAGTCAACATGGTGTAAGCATGCGCCAAGTCAACCCGAATAAAGCATCAAAGGAGAAAACCAAATAAATGCTTCCATATAATAAAAACAACGCATGATTTTTTCAAATGCTCATTAAGCAATCTCAGTCATTTGAGACAAGTCATGCTACAGCAAAAATTACTAAGCATACTATCAAAACGACATCAAACATGACATACAAAAGTCTAAGCCGCAGTCTAAACAAGCTCCTTTTTGTACCACTTTTTTGCATGAAACTTTTTCTCTTTTCCAACACCATTCAAACCTTTTTGAGGAAACTCTTTTGAGGAAAACCAACATATACCAGAGGTCCAAATGCACCTTGATGCAAAGATAAAATAAGATCTGAATAAAAATCAAGGCGAAAAATGCAAGCTAAACGCAGTAGCAGAAAAAGAGAACACTCGTTGAAACGATAAGAGTGAAATACAGACTGTTCTTGGCAAATGAAAAATGGAGCATGTCTCTCTCCAAACACATGATGTGATCCAAACATTTATTGCAGCAAACAAAGCAAAAGAAAACTGAAAACAAAAGCAACTGACGCTCCAAGAAAAATGCATAGTGCATGAAGCAATAAAAATATAGTGTGTTGAAAGGTGACCTGATTTTTGCCGATGAAGAAGGGGGTGCCTCGGGGCATCCCCAAGCTTTGATGCTTGTACTTCTTGGATATTTCTTGGGGTGATGCATGGGCATCCCCAAGCTTGAGCTTTTGTCCATTCTTCATCTCATCTCATCATTCTCCAATCCCTACACTTGAAAACTTCCTTCATACAACACTCAACACAATTCTATTAGCAACGTTAGCATAAACATAATAATGAATCAACCATTTTCAATTCAAATTTCAAAACAAAACCACCACAAATATAGCATATACTACTGTAGCAACTTTCCCAAAAGTTCAATGATCAAAAGAACTCAAAAAGAAAGCGATCGAGAGGCAAACACAAATAGTGGCAAAAATCTGTCAAAACAGAATAGCTGATAAAGGTCGATTTTTTAGAGGGTTTTCTGTTGCTCAAATAAAAAAGTGTTCAACTAATGAAAGTTTGGATATAACCTGGGGCATATTCACAAGAAATCGCAGGTCCAAAAGATATACAGAGAATTTTCACGAATTTTTACGGTGCAGCACTGAAAACTGTTTCAGAACAGCAACATCCCCAAATCTTACCTCACTCAAATTAGAGGCTTCTCTTGGCACAACAACGAAATAAAAAAGGATAAGGAGCGGTTATTACAGTAGTAATAACTTCCAAGACTCAAATAAAAAAAGTACTGAAAATAAACAATGGGTTATCTCCCAAGAGTGCTTTTCTTTAACGCCTTTGAGCTAGGCGCAGTAATTTGCAAAGATGCTCATGTAGGCGCCATATAAGAGCTTGAGGCAAAGGCACCATATAGGAACTTAAAGCAATAGAGAGCATCAAAAATCAAGTATGGAACACATTTAAATCTAAACCACTTCCTATGAAAAATAGTCTTGTAAAGAGACAAGTCATAAAAGTGCAAAGCAAAAAGCATAGGAAGGCAAAACAAGTACAACTTCAAGAATTGCAACATAAAGAGGGGAAACTCAATATTGTTGAGATCCATCAAACCATGTTTCCCTCTCTCATAATAACTTTTAGTAGCATCATGAATAGAATTAACAATATAACTACCACATAAAGCTTCCCTATCATGAGCCACATGCGTAAAAGAATTAATACTCCCCACATGAACAATCGTAGTAGGAGCAGATTCAACAGAATAATTATTCTTATCACCATAATCATCAAAAACAGGAGGCATATTGTAATCATAACTAATTTTCTCCTCAAAAGTAGGTGAACTGAAAATATTATACTCATCATCATTACCATCATAAACTAGAGGTTTAGTATCATCACAAGCTAGAAAACAGCTATTTCGCAAACCATACTCATCAAACATATCATCATAAGAAGGAACATGGATAGTACTAATGGTACAATAATTATTAACCTTAGAATCGGTACCAAAAAGATTTTCAATATCAAAAGTAGAGTGCTTTTCCCAATCATGATCACTAACATAGGTAACAGGCATAGAAACATCACATAGGGGAGATAAAATATCATCAGAGCAAACTTTCTCCACTAAAGCTGGGGAACTAAAAATATCATGCTTAACAAAACCAGCTTCCCCAAGCTTAAACTTTTCTATGGCATTAGCAATAACGGTGTTCAAAGCATTCATACTAACAACACTATTAGCATGCAAATTAAGCTCCAAAGGTTTTTCAATTTTCTCTTCAAACACTTCATATCTAAACTCAGGAAAAAGATTAAAGAACTCTTTGTTTTCCATTAAGCCTAACTAGTGAAAATAAAAATAAGAAACAAAAAAATGTAATTGCAGAATCTAAAGGAAATAACTCCGAGCACTCACTAGCAACTAAAAGACTTAGTAACCAAAGAATGTGAGTACCTTTGACCTTACCTCCCCGGTAACGGCGCCAGAAAAGAGCTTGATGTCTACGCACGCGTCTGTTCTTGTAGACAGTGTTGGGCCTCCAAGTGCAGAGGTTTGTAAAACAGTAGCAAGTTTCCCTTAAGTGGATCACCCAAGGTTTATCGAACTCAGGGATGAAGAGGTCAAAGCTATCCCTCTCAAACAACCCTGCAATTACGATACAGAAAGTCTCTTGTGTCCCCAACACACCCAATACACTTGTCAGATGTATAGGTGCACTAGTTCGGCGAAGAGATAGTGAAATACAAGTAGTAGTGATGATTATGAGTAGTAACTGTAATATGAAATAAGTATCGCTGCGAGCAAACATGTAACAAAACTGAAAGGAAACTGTGTGCAATGCTTGGAAACAAGGCCTAGGGATCATACTTTCACTAGTGGACACACTCCCAACAAATATAACATAATTGAACCAATAGATACTATCATCCATATGCAACTCAATACAATTCTCCAATGGAAAACGAACACTAATCATGCGTAGGGCTACGAAGCACTCCTCAAAGTCCGTATATACCCAAACTAGATTGTCCCACACTATCACCATGAACGCACTAGATGGTTCCAACAAACACCAACAATTTATAGAGACATTAACCAAAAAGATACACATGATGCACACACTAGTCACCTTTACACCATGATACGAGGTATCTCCGGAGAGTATAATAATTAAGCATAGGAGTAGTATAATATCTGAATAATAACATCTACCATTTCAACTAGATACAAAGCTCACGATCACATAAAGATCACATCATGGGAGAGAGAGATGAACCACATAGCTACCAGCAGAGCCCTCAGCCCCGGGGGAGAACTACTCCCTCCTCATCATAGGAGACAGCAAGGTTGATGGAGATGGCGGTGAGGTCGATGGAGACGGCGGAGACGGCGATGGAGACCGATGGAGATGGCTCCGGGGGCACTTCCCCGTCCCAACAGGGTGCCGGAACAGAGACTTCTGTCCCCCGAAATTCGTCGGCGGTGGCGGTGGAGCTGCGGAACTCTTTCTGGAAAATTGCCGACTCCTTTAGGGTTTTTTGTCCCGAGGCTTTATATAGGCGAACGGGCATCGTCAGGTGGCTGCCAGGGCGCCCTCACACGTAGGGGGCGTGGCCAGGGGCTAGGCCGCGCCACCCTATTGTGTGGGGCCCTCATGGCCCCACTCCATCTCCTCTTCGGTTCTCTGGAAGCTTCGGTGAATTTCTGGATGATCGGCTTTTGTTTCGTTCAATTCCGAGAATATTTCCTGTGTAACTTTTCTGAAACACAAAAACAGCAGAAAACAGGGAACTGGCACTGTGGCGACTTGTTAATAGGTTAGTTCCGGAAATCGCATAAAAACGCCACGAAGTGTAACGAAACACAAGGCAAATGGTGTAAAAACAAGCATGGAGCATAAAAAATTATAGATACGTTTGAGACGTATCAGTGACGGCAAGGCCGGAACTGGTCGGAGACGGACAGGGGCCGGTGGCGGAGGCGCAGGCGATGCGGTCGCAATGGGCATCACGGGTGAGAGAGAGCGAAAGAGTGAGGGGGAAGAGTGGCTGGTTCGGTTTGACCGAACCGTTTCGGTCTGACCGAACCGTTTCGGTCATTTTGACCGAGGGGTCCCACCAATGGGTCCCACATGGGGGGTTTTTAAATAAATTGTTTTAATCCTAGGGACTTAACTATAAAAATGCCATTACTTTTTGTTTAGGAGTCCAAAAATTATGAAAAATATAATTTTTGAAAGCTAAAAATTTGACTAACTCAACTGTGTCATTCAATGAAATTTTTAGAAATAAAAGTTTCTAACCATTGTTTTGTTGATAAATGAGATGAATAATTTAAATACTTATTCAAATATTTATCAAAAATACTTTTAAACACCTAGAAATTTCTTGAATCCTTTTATTTCACTTGTGTGAAGTTTAAAAAAATCAATTATGTCTTTTATAAATGACTTGTGTATTAATAAAGTACCAAAAGAAAACAAAAACCAAGAAATAATAATTTCCAAATATTGGAGATTATTATTATAAACAAAAATAATACCATTTTTAATATTAAAGTATTCAAAATAGTATATAAATCAACTTAAGAATAATATCTTGGAACTTCTTATGAGTTTGCAATATATCCGTCTTTGCGGCATAGAAAGATTTTTCACAGATTTCTGGTTATCCGCGATCCTTCCGATGGCTCATAGCTTAGCCGGTTGTTCGATCAACGATGTGCTTCAGTTCAATGGGTCTTTCTATAGCGAAGTAGTATATCCCTTGTGAACAACGAAAGCATTTTTTAGATATATGAACATTCTAAAGTGAAATTCATATGAAGATTCTAAAGGAAAATTCATATGAGCAACAAGAAACACAAATAACAAATCACTCAAAAATACGGGAAGGGTTAAAAAATTAGTTTGCAAGTAATCTTTTCAAATCATTTGGATTTTAAAACATTGTCTTCTATTCAGACAATGGTCATTCTTCAGAACCTGAGGTCCAGGGTCAAGTAAAACCTTCGAACTGCATTATCTTGTAGTTATCAGGCAAGTTCAATCTTGCTCATATCTGTTGATTATTTTCAAAAGTACCCAATTGCATAGTATATCATACCAATTGCATCAAAATACTTCTTTCAAAAGAATTGGTGGATGATGGAACCACGGAGTAGATGTACGAACGGAATGTCGTACGGTGGAGGTTCCATTATATCGGGAATAACTAGGATTTAATAACAACTGTTATCAGTCATTCCAAAGCTCCATAAATCGCGTTGACCATAGAACTTGGTATGGGACAAGCGAATCAGAAGTTACTTTTGAGTTTCGTATATCCTCAGAGGCATAGCCGGATTGAGATTCCTTTCGGGGAAAATCAATGGGTGGGAGCCCGTGGTAAACGTCCCTGCTCTGTGCTACAGAGTAATGGTTAATGTCTTCTAGCGGAGAGGGTGATTGATTCGGACTGAGTTTCGGATTAATTGCAATGGGTGGATTACGGAATTAGGTGGTGCTCGGCATGATTCAGCTATACTTGGTAACTGGCCTCATACCATAGGAAGTATGATATTGGCATTAGGGTCAAGGACATTTTGGGCAAATTAGCACACCTCTGCAGAGTGTAAAGAATTATGACATGTTACTCCTTATTCTGGGAAAGGAATTGTGAATGCCACGTGGAAAGGAACTATGCAAAAGTTCTAACAACCCGCGAAGACTGATGACCATAGTTTTTTATGAAATTAAAACTTTGATTCATCTAAAACAAACTGTTTTCCAAAACTTGCATATGTTTGGAATTCTCTTATTCCAAGCTATTGTTTTAGCATGATACACCACTTCCATAGAACTTGCTGAGTACGCATGTAATCAATCTATCCTTAAAAATCATTGCTTTAGATTGTGAGAACAACGAAGATGTTCCTGACGATATTGAGGAACAATACTACGAGGAGCTGGATCTCTTCGGAGGAGTAGAAGGAGTTGACTATGGTATCGTTTACGGTTCTAGCAACGAGAAACTGGACACCAAAGCATAGAATTATAGAATAGTTAGTGGAGCTTAGCGACTGTTCATAAATAAGTTGCTCATGCTCATAATGGTGCTATGCCTTATACTGCCATTACTAATCAGATTTGCTAGTTTGAAATGGTTTACAAATGAGACTCCTCAATGAACCGAGGATGATCTCAAAGCTTTTGTACATTTTTGGTTGGTATCTATGAACACGTAAAGTTGCGGACCTGCAATGTTTCTGTTATACCACTCTGAGGGATGTGATATTTATGGAAGGGGAATTTCGTGAGTATTATATTTACGACTTGTACACTACACATGCAGTGGTGTGCCGGGTCACCGCACTTGGGCAATTTGGGGTTGCGTAGCCATTTTTTTTTTGTTATTTGCACCGAACCCCAACATGTAGATGATGATCTTCTTGGTAGATGACCCTCCATGTGAAACAATTGTGTCTCATATATGGGAGCATGTGAATGATATAGAGGCTTTGGATGATCCCTTCTGCTCATTATATGATAATTATATTTGTGGTAAATCTACTGGAAACTATGTTGTTGAGTTTGCCTCTAATGCTTGCAATATCTATGAGAGATAAAGAAGTAAGAGCCCTCTTTATGTGCCCATCTTATTTAGAATGCAAGTATCTGATCATGATATTCTTTGGTTACCAAAAACTTGCTACTTTTTCATGTATGAAATGCCAATGTATAGGAAGAGAGTTAGACTTAAAAGTCTTTTGTTGAACGTTTTGTGGTGTGCTCGAGCACACCTTTGGGTTCTTGAAACTTGTAAAATACATTTAGCTACTATTTTTCTTCAATAAGTTAGGTGTTTGTGTAAAAACAGAATTGGTGAAAGTAAATGAAGAAGATAAGTAGTGGAGAAGTTGGGGTCGACCTTACACATGTGTTGTTCATGCCAATGGAACCATTGCACAACCTTCATCATTAAAACTTTTATCAAACAAAACAAAATAAAAAGAGTTTCCTTTAGTGTTTGTTTTTTGTATAATAGAGTGGTTTCCTAATAATTTGTATAGCTTGCATCTTGGGTAAAACTATAAATTACATATTTTTGAGAACTAACCCTTTTGCAGCAAGTAAAAGAATCATGGAGATAAAAAATATTTCTTCATTTAAAATGAAACATGACATGATGCGTAAGAATACTAATGCAAGAACTAGCAAACCCACAAGCTTGGGGATGCCCCCGCATCCCCTTCTTTTAAGTAATTTCAGGTTTCCAATTTCTAACTTATGTTCTAATTTTAGCACCATGATTATTGTGTAGATATTGGAGACGTGTCTTTATTTTTTACTTTTTGTTTATTTGGTTCTTCTTTTTGCCTTATAAAAATAAAAACACATAAGGATTTCTTTTTATTCTTTGTTTGGTTTCTTTTTGCTTCTTCTTTGCCTTTTCAATAAAAACAAAACGACAAAAAGATTTTCTTTGTTCTTTACTTTTTCTTGGTTCTTGTTTGGTTCTTTCTTGCTTATTTTTGCTTTGTTGCTTTTAGAATTTAGTTCTCTGTTAAATTAAGTTTTGTTTACCCACAAAAAATAAGTTTTGTTTCTTTGAGTCTTAGGTTTTTAAAATAAAGTGTCAAGCTTTACCCATTTGGATCTTAAAGATGCTTTATTTCCACGAGTTATTGTTTTCTATGCATTACTATTAATGAGAAAATACATTTAAAAATCTATGTTGCTCAGAATTGAGTGATTATTTTTGGGTTAATTTCACCTTTTTGTCCTATGCAATACCCCATGAGGAAATGATTTATTGAATTTTTAAGTGGGACTTTTAGAATTGTTTTTATGTGTGCTTATTTTTGAGCTTCAATTTGATTCTTTTGGGGTATTTTGAAGTTTTTGAGATTATATGCACTTTAGCAATTCTCTGGACATTAGGAGCTAAATTTAATTGGGTGTTCTTTGGATAGCAAGATTCATATATTTTTATGCACTTACAATTAACCTCATAGAAAAGAGTGGGAGAAGTTTTTGTAGCGAAGTGTTTTCACAGGGAATGAAGCCAAGTTAAACCAAGGTATATCTAAGGATGGTCGAGACCATAAGCCTGGGTATGCCCAAGGAACCCCTCTACATCAACATAAATCTCGGTTTGCAAATTTTCAAACTTTGTTTTTTAAGCACTATGAAAATTCGTATAAACTTGGAGTGTCAAGTTTTTAGTTTTAGTTGGAGTAGCGTCTATATTTGTGTTGCCAAGAACACTTTGCAGTATGTGTGCCATAGATATATCTTGAAGCTACTGGAAGAAAGAAGAAATAGTTGGTGGCAGAAGTTTTGGAAAAAGGAAGTAAATGGATACATGAAAGCATGGTATGATTGCAATTACTTCAAAGGTATAAGTATATCATTGATTGAGGCATGGAGCTTTGCAATTGTTTTCATTCAGTTGTAGTTGATAATATTCTTCTTGCCATGAGTTCTGCATATGGGAGAGTAACTATGCTGATGGACAAGATTGTATGCTTTTAGCGGTCAAACTTCTTTCTTTGCTAGCCTTTTTAAAAAATCATAAGTGTTTGCTTATACAAGACAAACTCCTTTAAAACAAGTTATTCCTTTGGTGTCCACTATATTACCCTACCTATTACTCAAGTACAAGTATGTGTGCATGTTCTTTGCTAGCCTTTTTAAAAAATCATAAGTGTGTGCTTATACAAGACAAACTCCTTTAAAACAAGTTATTCCTTTGGTGTCCACTATATTACCCTACCAATTACTCAAGTACAAGTATGTGTGCATGATTCTATGGACTTTAGGTTCCAATTTACTGTAGCTTTGTGTCTATTTCATTCCTATAGAGATGACTTTTAAACTTGTAATTCTCCATTCTAATAACATGAGACTCTAACGAGCAATGACTTAGTGCTTGTTATTTAGTTTTTTTTATATTTGTGGTTCAAGGCTACTTGCAAGGGATTACTAGTCACAAAGAAAAAGAGCACTCCTCCAAGGTTGTGAAAGTTTGGTAGGCACCCGAAAAATTTGGTTAGCCATGAAATATGAAAGAAAATGTTTGAAGAAGTGTCGAAGTTTAAAAAAATGGGAACCATTTCTTAAGTAACTTGATTCAGTATGGGGAATTATGAGTTTACTATTTGTTTCTACTTATACATGGATGGCCCACAAACTAGAAATAATCTCTAGCCTCTAGACTTGTGTATCATGTTTAAACACTACTACCCAAAGAGGAAAAGCCTTCACCACTTGAGTAAAAAGAAAGCAAAAGCTTCAAATTTTATTCTTGACCAAATCTTTTGGGATCTCATCGGTTTTCCTCTTTGTTGGTATTGTTGCAGTCAACTCTTCCGATTTACGATTCTCATCTTTCGTGATGATTGCTACTTTGTTGCGTTGGTTCTTTGGGACCTTAGCATACGACGAATTCATATTTTCCTACTACAATAAACTCTACCATGATAAGTTGTGCCCGACCCCGGTGAGGGAGGGGCAAGGATGGCGGGTGTTGTCGACTCGCTCTAGTGATTGTAATAGTCGCTATGTGGTTCAGTGATCTAATTGTAATTTTATTACTTTTATAGTTCTTTGTAATGTTGATTATTGATAGATCAGTGAATCTTTTTTGCAAAAAAATATCATTAGTACTAGTAGTATTCTATTAAAAAAACCTACCACATAGAGTTGTAAATGAGTCGAGTTCAAGTGAGTGAGTTAGACTAGACTCAGTTTAACTCAAAATAAAATGTGAGCGAGCTCATACTAAGTCTAGTTCTATAAGTTAGTTAAATACTCAACTTGTAACGATCTCGAGCTAATTTTAAGCTAACAAAAATTTCACTATTGTAGTTGCATATTGAAAAAAGAAAAATTATATCCATGACAAGAAAGAATAATTGTACCTTTCATATTTGCTTAATTTAATCCCATACACATTAAAAGACTAAATCACATTCAGAACCTAAGTTAATAAAATATTATATTTTCCTTTAATATTTAACATAACTATTACACATAATTATAATATTTTGAGCTATCAAGCTATATCAAACGAGCTAATGTTGACTTTCAGCCAAGCTATTTTAAACACTCGTACTCAGCTAATTTTTTTTCAAGTCAATTTTCAATCGAGCTAAAGAACGTGTCTATCTCGAGTCAGCTTTCTTGCGGTCCTACTATCATCAGTGTCGAAGGACTCGAGGAGTCTTCTCCGATTCCTTCAAGACACGCAATGCTGTGCGCAGCAGTTGTACATATATAAAAATAAAATAAAAAGAAGGGATAAAAGAGCAACGTGCAAAACCGATCGCCGTGTCGCCGGCGAGAAAACGAGACGGAAGATGGCGGCGAAAGCGGAGGTGCCGCCGCGGCCGCTCAAGGTGGACGCCATCAAGATCTCCTTAGAAATTGGATTCTGGGACGCCCTCCGCGGCCTCAAGCTCGACGTCATCGGCACAGACGACTCCCCCATCCCCATCACTGGTCGCATCCTCTTCCCCATCCCCTCTCTCCCAATTCTAGCGATCTAGGGCGGGAGGAGGTTATAAGATAGCCTTAAGCCTTACTGTGGGTTGTCCTGGAGTTGGGTGGGGGTCTACGGAGGCTATGTTGCTTAGATTTTTGCCTGAGCCGTTCGAATGCTGCTTGGAGTTAGTGCTCTGTGTGCCTTCAAATAAGGATTAAGTTTTGTCTTGTGCTAAGATCAATTGTCTCAGCTTATTGTTGGTGTAGTTGCTGATTGCTTGTACACTCGTAACATTAAATTGTGATACGGAAAATGAATTTTGTGATTTCTGAAAAGAAGTTGGATTCCCCTCCTCCAAATGCCAAATATTCTAATCTTGTGAAGTTTTCATCTTCTAGTTTGACTGGCGTCTCTAAAAAAATTTTGCAGATCCAGTTATCTATTTTTTAATATACTATAAAATTTGTTTGAATTTTGCTAGGTTACTATACTCCAAGCCCTCTCCCAAAAAGGCCAGGCCTCTTCAGGCTATGTCGAGAATCGTTAGCATTAGCGCCATCATCTGTCAGCTCATTTGGCTCTAGCAACGGTTGTCTAGTACCAGGGACGCTCATAAATACTAATAACATGTTGGGGCTCCAGAATATAGATGAGGCGTCTCTACTAAGAGAAGAAGGAAAGAAGGTACATTGTTTGAACTTTGATATCTGATTTGCTAATATTTACCCTTTTCAAATTATATCGTTTTCTCATTCCTTGTTGCATGTATTGTGGATACAGATCTTGCATGATATTCTATCCGGTAAAATAGAAGAGTGCCCTTCTCTGCTATTAAGATTTCTTGTGATATCATTTGCCGACTTGAAGAATTGGAAGGTCTATTACAATGTTGCGTCTCCCTCGGTTTTCAACTCTAAAATGACTTTGCTAAGCCTGCATAGTGCCTCACAAGTGCTCAGCCAAGAACAGGTCATGATTTTGTGCACCTAATATTACACAATCTTAGGTTTATGTTTTTCTATCTTTTTATAGTTGGTAGTAAATGTTATTTATTTGCTCCTCCAGGCAACATCCTTGTCTAAATCAATGAAAGAGTGGCGTGGTTCAAACGAAACAGCAGGTTTATAAATGATTGTTATCTCAAACTGGTACTTCACAGCTTGTTTTCAGTTGGATGTGTTTCCCTAATTTTCTATACTTCTGTTGCAACGGATATTTTTTTGCAGTTCATCCTTTTTTTTGGGTCGATATTTACTCAGATTCTTCTGTTGTTGTAAGACAACTTAAGGACTGGAAAGATCGTCAGGGTGGTGACCAAAAGGTATGTTTGTGTCATTGAAATACATCGTAGAGATATTTTGTGGCCACGTTTTGATATGTTGTTAATGAGATCTCTTACTTCGAACTTTATATTCTTTTTGCTTTTTTGTGTGTTGATGTGTAGGGTAAAATATCAATGGTGAATGGTCGTCCTTACTATACTCACTATGTGAGAATCCACAGACTAGTGGAGATTAAGTTCTCATAAGAAAAAATTAGCTCTTTATTTAGTGTACCAAAAACTTAGTGCAACACACACACAGACACATATATTAGTACCTTTGTATCTCTACACTGTGGCTCTCTCATGGCCATTCTATGATTTCATATTTGTAGCTCTTCTTCTCTTTGCTTGCCGTAGTGGGAGGGGATCGGGGAGGTAGTCTAAATAAGTAGTTTTACAATGTTGGTTAGTTTAATGTAGCAACTATCCAAACTCTATGGTAGATAATATCTTTACTTTAGAATTCTCCACAATTTATCCCCATATATAATACACCAAAATGTTATAGAAGCTTCTTGCAACTTTCTCAATATTTCTAGAACTTTCTAAGTATGCATTGCTCATTTCTGACACTACATTTTCTAATGCAGCTCCTATTTGGATTTTATGATCATGGATTTCATCAAGATTACCCTGGTTGGGCTCTTAGAAACTACATTGCATTCCTTCGCCTGCGGTGGAAAATCGAGAAAGTTCATTTCTTGTGCTACCGAGAAAGGCGAGAGGGTATCGATCTAGAGAATTCCCTTGTTGGTGAAGCATCATTTGCAGCACCTCATGGTATTATGATCGATCTGGATAAGACCTTCACAATCTCACTAGTAAATTTTTTTCTAACATTGGTTGTGATTACAGGCTGGGATGGCTCTGACTATGTGCCTGAAGTTATTGGATGGGAAGGAGAAACGCCTGGGGATGGAACAAATGAAAAGAAACTGAAATCAATCAATATTGAATTACTGAGCCCAGCAAGGTAGATGAAGAGTGCATACCTTCCTATGTACATCATCAGCGACTAATGGGATTTATTCGATTGTTTATTGTGTATGCAGAAACGATGAAGAACAACAGCTGATGCACTTGAAGCTTATGGGATGGCGGCACTTCCCTGTGGATTTAGACAAGTTGCGTCGCCAACGATGTCTTCTGTTGGGTGCTGGAGCTCTTGGCTGTGAAGTTTCTCGTTTACTCATGGTTAGTTCTTTGTGCTACAACTATATCTATGTTCCTACGTACTAATAAACTGTAACAGTATCCGATCCAACAAACTTTAACGCTATGTGCACTTACACATCTTCTCTACCTTCTATTTATGGTGGAACCAAATTTTCAGACCTGGGGTGTACGGAAACTAACAGTGGTTGATGGTGGTTGTGTTGCCAAGCCTGATCTATTCAAACAATCGCTTTACATAAATAAGGATTGTGGGCTCCCAAGAGCCGACGCGATAGTTCCACATCTAAAAGAGAGATGTCCAGCAGTGGTAAGTCATTGCTGTTTTTTTCTTGAATAGTATGGTTTCTACAGATCTGCTTGTTGACAAAAATCACTCTAATTTAGGAGGTTAAAGGCATTCAGATGGAAATACCAGTGCCCGGGAATCCAGTTTCTCCAAGCAAAATAGCAAGTGTGCTTGATTGTCTTGAAGCATTAGTAGCTTCCAGCGATGTGGTCTTCTTGTTGACTGACACATGGGGGAGCAGATGGTTGCCAACTCTTTTGTGTGCAAATGCAAAGAAAGCCAAGGTAAATCTGACCCATTACTCATGTGCGGGTTCACAATAATTCTCAGATCATTATGACCAAGATATTTAATACTTAGTGGCTTCAGTGGATAATTAATATATTCTGGTAAGGATGGCAATGGGCAGTGGGGACCAATACCATACTCATACCTGTATAGTCGATGGGTACAAAATTCTGCCCGTACCCGTACCCATGGGTATGAAACTTTACCCATACCCATACCTTGTGGGTACCCGTATCCATTGGGTACCCAACGGGTGGATCAAATACTACACAAGTTACTCACTATTTTACTTTCATCGATAGTACATTGGGGGCTAGAATGTGGGATTTCGATCTCCTTAATGTGGGGACATATGTGGATTACAACCAATGCTTAATTACTAGAGTAAATGGGGTATGGGATGCCCAACTCCTTGGACCTCTATCGACCAACACTATTGGGATACTCTAGATTGACATATTAGTATAAATGGGTAGGGTATGGTTATACCCACGGGTAGAAGGCTATACCCATGCCCTACCCATGACTTAACGGGTAGGGTATGGGTACTACCCATGGGTATAAAAGTGTGCCCATACTCGGCCCATGCGGGTACGGTACCCACGGGTACCTGTACCCGTGGGTAAAATTGCCATGTAGTTCAGTTGAATAGGTATGATTTCTCTCATTTTTATTTCAAACACAGTGAGCTCTTGGGAACTAAAAGGTTCTCTGTCCTGACTGCAGATTGCTATCACTGCAGCATTAGGATATGACAGTTACCTTGTCATGCGACATGGTGCTGGTCCAGGAACAAGATGTGGAGGTATGGGTGACGACGATGCTCTTAGTCGTCAAAGATTGGGCTGTTGTTTCTGCAGTGACACGACTTCCCTTGTCAATGTATACCAGATAAAGACTTACATTTGTGGAAATGTTCTCCCTTCTTTTATACTTACAATTTTGACACCAGTTGCTTAATTTCATTTGCTTGATTGTATTATTGCAGTCACTCTCTAATGAAACAGTAGCACTACCTGGGCTGACCTCGATTGCATCCGGCAAAGCAGTGGAGCTCTTTGCGAGGATATTACATCATCCAGAGGGGTAATCTATTAAATACCTGAAAGATAGCTGCAGAATCGTATTTTTTGTATGTGTATAAGTGAAGACTAGTTGATTAAGCCAGAACTAAAGAAAACTATCAGTCCATGTACATTGGGCCTTAAGGGTTGTATCATATACTTGCAGGATACATGCTCCAGGAGATATTGCTGGTATGGATACTGAACATCAGCTTGGTTTATTGCCGCATCAGATGCAAGGATCACTCCCAAAGTGTGTTTTATCAACTGTGATCGGAAATTCCTCAAACAATTGTACTGCATGTTCCAACGCTGTAAGTAAATCATAGGATACATAGAGCTACATTATAAGATCAGTTATTTTGATGTTCCAGATTCTAGCACACCTAACTCTACATTTTAAGAGTTATGTATATTCTGATGTTTCTGCTTGCTAAACATTTCAGGTATTATCTGAATATAAAAGAGAAGGATTGGATTTTATTGTAAAAGCCATCAACCAACCAACTTATTTAAAGGACCTTACAGGCATTTCTAATAATTTGGTAAAGTCGGACATGTTTTTGAAGTTGCCTGCCAGATTCCCTGTAAATTCAGGGAGGCTGTCTAGTGTTAGATGTCTAATTTTAGGTGCTGGAACTCTTGGGTGTGATGTTGCTCGTATTCTTATGGTTAGTACTATGGTTGATGCCACTTTTATGTTGAACTATAGACATATACCCACAGAACATGTTAATCATGCTGGATACCAACTTTTCAGGATTATGGTGTTCGGAAGCTAACGGTGGTTGACAGTGGTCGTGTTGTTATGTCAAATTTGGCAAGACAATCACTTTACACATCTAATGACCGCAAAGCCCCAAAAGCAACAGCAATACTTGAGCATCTAAGAGAGAGATGCCTGTCAGTGGTGAGTTTTCACATCCTTTCCTTCGAATCAGTACTTTAATTTTTGTTTTAGTTTTGACAATGTTCTCATCTCAATTTGTGCCTTGTAGGACGAACTGGAGGTTAAAGAAAAAATCATGGAAATACCGATGCCAGGGCATCCTGTATCATCTGATGAAGCAGATCTTGTGCGCAAAATTGCGGGGATCTGCAGAAGTTAGTAGCTACCCATGATGCTGTGTTCTTGTTGACTGACACAAGGGAAAGTAGGTGGCTTCCAACAATTCTCTGTGCGAATGAAAACAAGGTAAACTATGTCCTTTTTTGAATAATGTACACATTGGAAACTTTATATGCTAATGCCTCTAATTCTTCTGCAGATTGCTATTACTGCAGCTCTAGGCTACGATAGCTACCTTGCCATGCGACATGGAGCTGGTCCAGGAACATGTTCTGAAGGTTCAAGTGTGGTTGCTGGCATGACTAAGCTGTCTCCACAAGATGTTATTGGCCGTCGAAGACTGGGCTGTTATTTCTGCAACGACGTTATTGCTCCTGTTGATGTAATGTTTGTTGCCTTGGAGATTTAAAATTGTACTCATGTCGTTGATATATATTAATATTATCTACTACAACCATCATATATCATTTTTTTATAATCTTCTGATGCAGTCGGTCTCCAACCGAACACTGGACCAACAGTGTACAGTAACACGGCCTGGACTGGCCTCCATTGCATCTGGCCATGCTGCAGAACTCTTGGCGAGAATGTTAAATCATCCAGATGGGTAAGCACCTGAACCACTTGGTGTAGCATGAACTTCGTGTGTTATCGTTTCTGTGTAAGATGGCAGATACATACAGTGATGTGGAAGCAGTGTGAACTGAATTTGATTTGCTGTATTTTGCAGGATACATGCTCCAGCAGATATCGCTGGCACGACCAGTGACCGCCCATTTGGTCTATTGCCACACCAGATACGAGGATCGCTGTCGAGCTACAACTTATTAACCCTCTTGGGCTATTCCTCGAGCAGTTGTATTGCATGTTCCGATGTGGTAGGCAAACATTTCTAGTTGCATGATTGCCTTGAAAACTTTGCTGATACCTGTATTGTTTATCCGTTCACTTGATTATATCATGCAAAAAAAAATGGCAGGTACTATCTGAATACAGGAGCAGAGGACTGGATTTTGTGATGCAAGTGATCAATGAACCAACCTATCTAGAAGACCTTACCGGCCTGACGGAGCTGATGAAACTAGCGGATTATTCTCGGGTCGAGTGGGTAGATGATGTCGACGACGAGGACAAGTTTGCCGATATGTGATGTATCAACATGATATCGTGGCTATAACCATCATTGTAAATATCATTTCAACGCGCAATGTTTAACGAGACTGATGGTTATGAATTATATTCTCGAATGGCGTGAGCTTTTCTCAAGAGTTCAGCACCTACCCTGCAAGAAGCAGGACTCCTGAATTGTTCGTCACCTATGCGTCTGCGAACATCGCGAAGACTCCGCAGGCACAAAGACGGGCCCTTAGCATGAAGACCGATGGCCTCTCCTAGTCTGGGAGAGTTCGAATGTGATTTTGATGGACAAGGTTCCTTTTTGTTATGCGCACTGGAGGAGAAGGGTATTGGTTGTTTTGAGTTATCGCATAGATATTTTTGATTGATTGGTAGTGAGAGCTGCTTCAGAGTGCTCGTTTCAGTCAGAATCTACCCGCTACTCCTGCAATCTGAAATCAGAAGTCATTTTATAAGGAAAAAAGTACACGTGCCAAGTGTAATCTGACCGCTTCAAAAAAAAAAGTGTAATCTGACCGATGTTTCCTGGATGTGTTGCACGTTTTACGTTCCGGGATATAAACATGTTGATGACAGATTCTGCTTCTATCTCGGGCACGAGAAAGTTTTGACCAAATGAATCAGATGTCACGTACGTCTATGTGTGTGAAATTCTTACAGGGTCGACCATATGTGATTCGACTGAAGACGACAGCAAAGTTGAAATCAAATCCTCACTGGTAACAAAGAGGTCACATTGTGTCCAGTTCAATAACAAGGCAGGGTCACATTGTGTCCAGATATCTGGGAACGGGGCAAACAACAAATTTTTCTCATAGCCAGAATTGTGATGGACCAAGCTCCAAATCCAAACAGCTCTATTGAAAATTTCAATTCAACTTGGCAGGGGCCGCGCGAACGCGTACCCCCTCTATCACAAATTATGATGTCTATTCTCCTCTTAGGGAGATGGTAAGCCAACGCACCCAACAAAGTGCAATGTGGGTCATTGGCCTAGGCCACGAACCTTATTGATCGTCCGTTGACCCCATCCAGGTAAGTATATTTCAATGGAGGCCGGGGCGCTGTATATGAAGGTTCTTCCTCTCTAGTAACCACGTTGCGGCAACGAGGTGGGACTAAACAGCATTGTAGCTGCGCAGCGTTACCATATATCCGGGTTTAGAAGCGTTGTTAGTTCGTGGGCTGATTGTCTATCGCGGCCCATTTAAAGAGCCAATGAAGTCCAGTTTCTCAGAACGCGCCATCAGTTTTAGGGTCCATGAGAAGAAAAAATTCATGTCACACACAGCCACATAAATTCTCTTAAACCACAAACAGAATAGACCGAGATTCTAGGACGGCCATCTGTACGAAAAGTTCAGAAAATGTCGCCGGTATCCTGGTAGAATACATGCAAGTTTTTTCACCAAGTGCGTCTTGGTTCAACCAATCCAACCATTACTATATTTACAAGAGAAATAGTGGTATGGCTCATTGACATGACATGTGCATACACAAACAGAATTCACGCTCGAGGTGCTCCATGATAAACAAACTGTACAGGTACAACATGAGGACACAATCTACACATCAAACCGCGACATCCAACCAAAAACATCAAGCGATCGTGTAAGAAGAACTAAGAAGAGATCGAACAGAGGATCGATCGACGCTAGCAATACGGTTTCAGACATCCGGTTCAGATCCAACGGCACTACTCCTGGCCGCCGGAGCTACGCAGACACAGGTGATGCACGTACGCCGTCGCGTCGGCCTGACTGCCCATGAGGCCACGCCCCTGAAGAGCGCCCTGAGCGTCACCTTCCTGCGGGTCCCCAGCACCACCGCCTGCTTGTTCTTTCCCTCCGACGGCGGCGCTCCGGACCCCTCCCGCGGGGACTCGTCGTCGGGGGACGGCGGGCCGGCGAGGTGCCTGTCCAGCATCCGGTTAACGGAGGACAGCTCGTACGAGTCGTACAGCGAGCTCCCCGTGTCGTAGACGGCGCTGCCATCTCTGGCCCTGCCTATCTGGTGATGCCTCCGAGGCATCTTATTGAGCTAGAGGTAGAAGACGCAACAGAGGAATAGGAGAAGAGAAAATCGGAAATTGTTGTGCTTGAGCATTCGAGAAGACAAAATGGTTGGGCTTGGAACATTTACTTTGTCATCTTGCTTTCTTTATGATTATTATCCGCAGCGTAAGCTGTCGTGGTAATACTAAACTAACACGGCGAACTGTTCTTTGTGATTTTCTTCATGTTTCAGTGCTTCTGGCTTTTGGGAATGTCAACTATAAAGGAGCATCGCCACTCGCCAGAACCAGCTGTTCGTCAAACGTAAAGGACAGATTGACCTTTTCACCTGCATAATCTGAAAAGATCAACAGAACAAGACTCATCATCATGATCAAGATTCAGGAGAGAGGTGTATGTAGTGCATCACGTCCGTTCAAGCCAACAACGTGCCAGGCAGCAGAGACAGCCAGCTGCACTATAGAAGTAAAGCAAAAGGAAGACTACCTAATACAATATATACTCGAAAAGATATGATATTCTCGACAAAAAATAGATATAAATAGAAGATAAGATGATATTAGAGGGCGGCAGATCAGACAACAATCACATACTAGTACAGTGGTACTGTACGATGAGATTGATTAGTGGCGTATTTCTGAATCCTTATTGGATCATAGGCTTGGGGCGATGCGCGAGCTGTAATTAAGCTCGCTGCAGCTGCTGCTTTGCTGCATGCTGTGGTTCTCGCCGACACACCATCTTCAGGCTTCAGCACATCGGTCGGTCCAACCACGGCGTGCGCGTGCCGGCGCGCACCGAGAAGTAGAAGCGAGTGCGTACAGAGACGCACGATGAGATGCCATGTGCGGTGTTCAAGAGCGTCTCTACTAGATCCCGCATATCGGCCGAAACAATATAATAACCGTTTAATTGATAATTCAAGCAAAAAAACGTGTTACATGTAAAAGCGGCAAACGGCATCGACCTGCAAATATTTTTGGAGGGGGCGGCATTCGCCACGCTCCAACCCGTAGAAAACGAGGTTGCGCGGCCGAACCGAGTGTGCCCTGTATACAGCGATACGGTGTGGCGGGAGGAAAGATTCAGCCGCACGCTTCCCCTTTTCCCTCTTCTGTGTCCTAGGTCCGCCGGCGCACCGACCTCTACTTCTGCCGTCCCTTCCCACTTTTGCCCTTCCGCGTCGTACCAACCCCCTCCCCCCCCCCCTCCTCCTCCATGTTCGCTGCTGAGTTGATGCTTGGATGCCGCCGACATCCGTCCGTGCCGCCACAGGACAACCACGCCATCAACTTGTTCCCCGCCGTTCGCTCCGTCGATGGCAACCCGAGGATGGTTGGTATGCCTAGCCGGGTTGATTCTTCGTCGACATCGTCGCTGCTAGGGGCAATTTCTTCTTAACCCGTCTTGTAGATCTCTAGGGTTTCACCGATTTGGGAACATGCAATTTGTCGATTTGGCTGATTTACATCGTAATTTGTCAAATTTGTGTTCGCGTAGGACCTCACTGACCTAGATTACTGCCCTGAAACCATTCAAGATCTGACATGGAAGGGGATAGAGGTCGGTTGCGACCAAATGTGTCGCATGCACGGGCTTCAGCCGGTGAATTTGTGTGGCCTTCGAGGGGACAAACACCGGTCGAAAGTTCTACAAGTGTTCGGTACTCAATATGAGCCAAGCTCGTTACCTAGTGATTAACAACAATGCTTGTAATATTTTTCATAGATGATTTGTGGTAACTTAGTGAAATATTTACAGGAAGTAAATATTTGTGGGTTTATTTCTTGGGTAGATGATGAGTGGCCATCATCACTGAACAATGCTCTTTCAAAGCTATGGGGAATGTACCATAATAGCAATTGTTCTCGAATTGATGACAAGATAGAGCATGCTAGGTTTGTGGAGGAGATATCTTTGGAGAAAAAGACCCTTGAGAAGAAACATCACGCTCTCCTTGATGATTTCAAAAATTTCGCAGATAATGTATCTACGAAGGTGATGCACGACAATTGCCACAACATGAATGCCCAAGCTCGTGAGGAGGAATACATGGAGAATATAAAGAAAGAACTTCATGAGCTCAAGGAAAAGAAGAAGTCATGGGAGGCCAAAAGGGAGGCAATGAAGGAAGAGAAGAAGAAGCTTGAGCACATGCTTTATGACTTGTTCAATGATGGTGCTTCAAACAAGAATAAGTTAAAGAGAATCAAGGATATTTTGGATGAGTGATTGCTACTTGTTGATGGCGCCCAGAAAATTAGCTGCTGGTGCCAAGTTGATGTGAAGCAGACTGTTCTTGTGCGTGGTGAATAACCAGCCCGTTGGGAACCTCAAGAGGAAGGTATGATGAGTATAGCAGCTAGTTTTCCCTCAGTTAAGAAACCAAGGTTTAATATCGATCAGGAGAGGAGAGACAATGACGACTGAAGGTGATGCGGACTGGCTTAGTAACACTCCAACAAGGGCGCCGTTTAACGATACTTGTTGACTCGTCTTCGGCCAGTAGCAACGCGGAACCTGCACACAACACAAACAAATACTTTGTTCCCAACTTGCGATGAGGTTGTCAATCTCACCGGTTGACGAGGGTATGACCCCTCGGTCCTCGATATTTGCCTACCTGGTTCCTGCCAAGGAAGAAGCCCGCTCGAAGGGTACCCGAAGCCCGCAAAGCCCAGCACTTCGACTTGGAGTAGAAGGCAAAAAATATTTGTAAACCCTAACTGGCTGCATCTATAAAGCCACCAAGGGCGCCCCCCTAGAGACGAGATTCGCATAGCCTACAAAACAACCTCGCATAGGCTAGCCACGCCATCTCCTTCCACCTCCGCCAGATTGCATCTGCGCGCCATTGTAACAGCTCCTCATATACCAGCAATACAAGATCAGACAAGCAGGATGTAGGTCTTTACCCTCCGGGGGGCCGAACCTGGGTAAATTCGTGTGCACCCCCTGTTTCTGTCTGAAGCCGTCGAATCCGCCAAGCGCCCACATGCTCTCCATGAATCGAAAGCCCCGAAACATGGGCATTGCCGGGTTAAAACCTCGTCAATTGGCGCCGACCGTAGGGACGACGGGCGCTGGATCCACGGATTCGCCGGTTCCATCAACGCTGCAACAGATCCATCGCCAAGATCTTCAACACCATCGACATGACCTTCGAATCAAGCATCAAGATCTTCAACGCCGCCATCGCCAAGAAATTCGAGTCTGCATCGAGAGGAAATTCGACCTCGGTGTCTCGAAGAAATTCGAGCCCGGTGTCCGAAGAAATTCGACCTCGGCGTCTCGAAGAAATTCGACCTCGGCATCCGAAGAAATTCGACTCCGGCGTCCGAAGAAGTTCGACCCCGGCGTCCGAAGAAGTTCGACCCCGGCGTCCGAAGAAGTTTGACCCCGGCGTCCAAAGAAGTTCGACCCCGGCGTCCGAAGAAATTCGACCCCGGCGTCCGAAGAAATTCGACCTCGGCATCCGAAGAAATTCGACCTCGGCATCCGAAGAAATTCGACTCCGGCGTCCGAAGAAATTCGACCCAGGCGTCTCAAGAAATTCGACCGCGGCGTCTGAAGAAATTCGACCCCGGCTTCTCAAGAATTCGACCCCTGCGTTATAAGGAAATTCGACCCCTCCGTCGCCGAGATCTTCGACCCCGCCGTCACCGAGATCTTCGACCTCGCCGCCGCCATGATCTTCGACCCTGCTGTCAACAACAAATTCGACCGTGGTGTTAGCAAGAACGTTCGACCTCCACGTCAAGATTCTTCGACTCCTGCGGAGCCGAAGACTTCGCCCAACACTCTTCGACCCCTCGGAGCCAATGCTTCGACGACTTCTCTGACAGGTAAAACAGACTGATCCTGAACTGCAATAACTTTTGCTAGGAGTGTCCGAACGACATGAGACCACCGCCATTGGAAATATTAGGGGTCACCCCGGGAGAAAATACCAAAGCTAAGTCTTCCTCAACTATGAGTTGATTACTTTCATTGCTTTCTGTATGCTTTCGACACTTTCAGCAACCGATACTCGGGGGCTTTGCTTTTACATCATACATGTGTTTTGCCTTCATATTATACATATGTCTATTCGCCTAACGACCGTCGAGCGCGAGGTATCTACCTCCTCGACTGCAGGGATCAAAGTCATCGACCCTCCACCATGACATACTTCGGCGCCTCGAATCGGCATTCATTTACCCCGGCGTTGGCAGCACGCTCGGGGGCTACGTCTCATAGTGGCATCTATTCGCCCCGACGTTCGCAACACGCTCGGGAGCTTCGCCTTGCATTGGCGTCTATTCGCCCAGCGTTAGCGACACGCTCGGGGGCTACACTTAATGCCCGAATTCTGGTGGCAATATACCAATTCGGATGCCGTATATCAAATACGAAGGTAAGTCCACAGTTAGCAACACTGTTGGCCCGGCAACACAGCTATACGTGCTCTGCTGAGATAATTCGCAAGTCCACAGTTAGCAACATTGTTGGCCCGGCAACACAGCTATACGTGCTCTGCTGAGATAATTCGCAAGTCCACAGTTAGCAACATTGTTGGCCCGGCAACGCAACTATACGCGCTCTGCCGAGATATTTTCCGTGCTTACGGACGCTTCAAGTATCCTGACGGACGCGTCGGGTACCATGCCTTTACCCGTTGCACTTAGGGGTCTCGCTGTTCACTCGGCGTTAGCAACACGCTCGGGGGCTCCGCCTCGACGATTGGCAACACGCTCGGGGGCTGCGCCTCGCATTGACATCTATTCGCCCGGCGTGGGCAACACGCTCGGGGGCTTCGCCTCGCATTGGCATCTATTCTCCCAGCGTTAGCAACACACTCGGGGGCTGCGCCATACGCTGTTAACTCTAGCGGCCTTCTAAATCATCAACGACGCTCCGTCTGCTACGTCGACTTCGGGTCGACAAATTCCGACTCGACAACGACATCGCCAACAGCAAGCATTCGACCCCGACATCGCCTACAGCAAGCCGTCGACAACATCATCACCATGATTTCGGCCACCGTGTGACTCCACCAACCACGACATGCAAGAACTTCATTTGGTGCCTCTACGCGCGACATACAAGACTACGACGTCAAGGAGAATCTCGGATTAGAGTCCCTGCCATAGTCTTCGACTATCCCAGGCACTCGGGGGCTACTGACGAGGGTATGACCCCTCGGTCCTCGATATTTGCCTACCTGGTTCCTACCAAGGAAGAAGCCCGCTCGAAGGGTACCCGAAGCCCGCAAAGCCCAGCACTTCGACTTGGAGTAGAAGGCAAAAAATATTTGTAAACCCTAACTGGCTGCATCTATAAAGCCACCAAGGGCGCCCCCCTAGAGACGAGATTCGCATAGCCTACAAAACAACCTCGCATAGGCTAGCCACGCCATCTCCTTCCACCTCCGCCAGATTGCATCTGCGCGCCATTGTAACAGCTCCTCATATACCAGCAATACAAGATCAGACAAGCAGGATGTAGGTCTTTACCCTCCGGGGGGCCGAACCTGGGTAAATTCGTGTGCACCCCCTGTTTCTGTCTGAAGCCGTCGAATCCGCCAAGCGCCCACATGCTCTCCATGAATCGAAAGCCCCGAAACATGGGCATTGCCGGGTTAAAACCTCGTCACCGGTTTGCTTGAAACAAAGGTTATGAGCGTATCGAGTGGAAAACAATATAGTATGCGAGTAAAGTAAATAGTGCGAGTAAAGTAAACAGTGATAGCAATATGATGTAAATAGGACCGGAGTCCACAGTTCACCAGTGGTGTCTCTCCATAGATAAAACAACACATGCTGGGTAAACAAATTACAGTTGGGCAATTGATAGAATAAAGATAAACGTGATATGTCAAGAAGATCACTATGAGATTTACTCTGGGCATTACAATAAAATACATAGACCGCCATCCAACTGCATCTATGACTAATAATCCACTCCCGGGGATATCAATCCGAACACCCTAGAAGTATTAAGTTGCGAACAACAGATAATTGCATTAAGCAAAGTGTGTAATGTAAACAAAGCATATGCCCTTGAGCATATGAATGTTATTTTCTCCCTAGTAGCAACAGCACATCTACCACCTTAGAGGTTTATGTCACTCCCCCAGGTGAAATAGAGGCATGAACCCACTATCGAGCATAAATACCCCCTCTTGGAGTCACTAGCAACTACTCGGCCAAGATAGCTACTAACAACGGAGAGCATGCAAGATCATAAACAACATAGAGATAACAAAAGATAATATTCAGTACAGCAACTTAATCATAAACACCAATATTCATCGGATCCCAACAAACCAAACATGTAGAATTACATAACGGTGATCTCAATCATGTAGGACAGCTCATGAGATCTAAACATGAAGCACATGGTGGAGAAGACAACCATCTAGCTACTGCTATGGACCCATAGTCCAAGGTAGACTACTCACTCATCGCTCCGGAGGCAAGCATGGCGATGAAGAAGACCTCCAGTGGCGATTCCCCTCTCCGGCAGGGTGCTGGGAAGAGCTTCTGGACCCTCCCGATCTTCGGGTCGACGGTGGCGGCGGATCGCGATGTGTTCTGGAAATCTGATCGGGTACTTAGATTTTTTCCGTCGGGGGGTCTTTATAGGCGAAAGGGCGATGTCAGAGGGGGAGCCAGGCGCCCTCACGCGGGGCCCGCGCGGCCAGGGACCTGGCCGCGCTGCCCCTGCGTGTGGGGCCCTGGTGGCCCCCCTCCGACTCTCCTTCGGATCTCTGGAAGCTTCCGGGAAAAATAAGACTTCAGGAACTTATTTCGTCCAATCCCGAGAATATTTCCTCTGTATCACTCTAAAACACAAAAACAGCAGAAAACAGGGAACTGGCACTGTGGCAACTCGTTAATAGGTTAGTTCCGGAAAATGCATAAAAGTGCCACTAAGTGTAACGAAACAATAGGCGAATGGTGTAAAAACAAGCATGGAGCATAAAAAATTATAGATACGTTGGAGACATATCAGTGATAGTGTCATGTAGTTAGCAGTAGACTTTGTCTGTTATAATAGCTATGACTATCTAATTGTGCAATGCATTTTATTTGAGATTGTGCTAAGCAATGTCTATCTAATTATGCCTAAATTATATAGTTTGTCGCGCCATGCGGCCGGACAGATCTCGCATACCTCGCCTGCATAAGTGAAAGGATCGTATGAGCGACTAGAGGGGGGGGTGAATAGGAGCTACCCAATAATTTTAATTCTTTTCAAGTTAGGGCTAGACAAGAAGGTAAATTCTCTAGATGTGATACTAAGTGAATTTACCTAGAGTGACAAGCAAGCTAGCAATAACAATATAAGTAAAGGCACAAGTAAAGGATAGAGGTCACCGCAATGAAGACACGAAGACACGAGGATGTATTCCCGTAGTTCCTTCCTTGTTACGGGAAGTACGTCTACGTTGGAGAGGTGTGGGGCCACAAAGGCCACCAACGCCACAAAGGCTCACCCTATTCTCCGGTGAACAAGCCACAAAGGCGAGTTCACGCTCCACTAAGCGATGCCCTTGAAGGCGGCACGACACCTTTACACAAAGTATTGGGGCAAGCTCCACAACTCAATTGGAGGCTCCCAATAGGCCCACCAAGCTCTTACACACAAAGTCAAGCTTGGGGGACGGCTTCTTCCGGCTATAAATCCGATGAATCACACAAGTAACAAGCCCCTCAACAAAGAGAGGGGGGAAATCAAATCGCCTTGGTGGAAGTGTAGATCTAGGTCTTCTCCCTCAAATCCCAAAAGGGCTTTGAGTTCTATTGGCTAGGGAGAGAGATCTTGAGCTTTGAAGCTTTGGAACAATGGTGGAGAGAGAGTGGAAGCCGCAGCCTTCTCTTGAGGAAGAAGAAGGCTTTATATACTCCTCCTCGAAATGTAGCCGTTGCTGGTCGACTAGGGCCGGAGTCTCCGGCCAGGAGGGCCGGAGTCTCCGCCCTAAGTGACTCCAGGGCCGGAGTCTCCGGCCAGAGACAGAAGTCTCCGGCCCAACTCCGGCCTGGTCACTGCATAGACCAGCTCCTTAGCAAACCCTAACCCAGCCAGAGAGACCGGAGTCTCCGGCCACTGGGACCGGAGTCTCCGCCCCACCCGGAGTCTCCGGCCAGAGACAAAAGTCTCCGGCCCAACTCCGGGCAGGTCTCTGCTTAGACCAACTGGGAGGATTGCTAGGGCGATACTCCTAGGCCGGAGTCTCCGGCCACCAGGGCCGGAGTCTCCGCCCTAGAAGTAGCAATAGCAGTACTTCGAGGATCCCCTCTCCACCAATTCCACCTTCGCGAAGCACCCTATAAGACCACTAAGCCCTAACTCCACTACAGGACTACGGGCTTCGATCTTTTCTTCCCTTTTTGGGTGAACCTCCGCGAGATCCTGAATTAACCTAGAAAATCTGCATAACTTAAATAGAATGGTTAATTCACCAAATGTTGTTAACAAACACCAAAATACATTTATTAGGGAAATGCCCTTTCAATCTCCCCCTTTTTGGTGTTTGATGACAACATAAGGATTTGCAAGATATAAACACAATAAAATGAAATATATAGGAAAAGCTCCCCCTACTTGTGTGCACAACACCATTTGCATTTGAACATGAGCCACATAAGTAAGAATCATCACTCCCCCTATATATTTCACAATTATACCAATTGCAAGAAATAATATATGAGACTAACCAATAAGCATATAAGTAAGACTAACAATATAGCTCACATTTTAATAGTCTTACTAAGCAACATAAGAACTTAAGTCTCACACACATAACATACCACACACATTTAAACAGTTCAACACTAAGATAGATGAGACACAACATGAAAGTCCACGAAGTTGTGTCTCGACCAAAGCAAAGCAAACGAAGGGCAAATCCAAATAACCACCCCATGCAAATCCCAACGAAGACATCCTAGTAGAGCTACTTCTCCCCCTTTGGCATCGAGACACCAAAAAGGGAAAAGAGCGATGCTACACGCCCATGAGATCACTCGTCGTCTTCATCCTCGGGCTCGTCCTCGGAACCGGCATTGAAGTCCTCATCTCCTTCTTCAATATCATCAGAAGCCATGGGCTTCTTGCCATGACGCACATTGGAGGTGCCAGAGGTGACCTCCTCAAATGCCTGCCAGTCAGTCAGACCCTTGCTCCACTTGCCATAGCTGTGAGTACCGGATGAAGAGGAAGAAGGAGGTGATTCCACATAGCCCGGTTGAGATTTCCGAAAGGCCTTGTGAAGAACAGCTTGATTGTCATTGATGTGCTTCTGAGAGATGTAGCTCTCATATTGCTTATGACGGATGTCCACATTCATGCAAAGCACATTTCTTTGGAACCAATTGAGCTTCTTGTATTCTTGAGAAAACTCATTGGTGGAGCTAGAGCCGGCATTGCTAGCATGCTTCATCCTTGGGCCCCTTCTAGTGGACACACCCTCGGCAAAGGCAACATCATCTTCACCTCTCATTGGAGCAAAAGGTTCCTTGGAGTGACCGGTGGGTTCTTTGCGTTGAAGCTTCACAACCTTGTGATCCACAAGGTTTGCATCGAGAAGAGGAAGGTTGAGTCCTTGAGCACGAATGAGCCTCATGATGAACGGGGCATAGAGAGGAGTCTTCTTGCTGAGAATGCAATCGTTGATTTCCTTGTGAATGAAATCCATCACATCAAGCGGCTCAATAAGTGCGGTCTCTCCTTGGCAATAGACTTCATGAGAGTAGGCCAAGAGATTCACCAAGGCCTTGCGAATAGCATCAAAGTTGCCGGCTTGAGGGGCAATGGAGGCCCGGAATATGCGGAGCAAGATGTTGGACCGTTTGGACAGCCCAAGAGTGCCCCCAATGACAATCTTCTTGTCATCCCCGGTGTAGAGAGGAGCAAGCTTCTTCTTCTCATAGTACTCCCCATCAACATGCATCCTCATGCCACTAGGAGTAGTAGCACCACGGAACTCATACCCAAGGAGAGCAGCAAAGTCCATGAAATTGGAATGACAAACCTCTTCTCCGGTCATCCAAGTCATGGGGATCTCCTCACCCTCTCCAAACACTAAGGTAGCAAAGAACTGTTGGACCAATGTGATGTTGTAGGACTCTTGTATCTTCATGAGTGGATGGAGCCCAAGCTTGCGAGTGATCCACACAGCCTCTCCGAAGTATGCACTGTACTTGGCAAAGTGAGAGAAATCCATCACTGTCTGAGGGCAAACCGGATACTTCTTGAGGGAAGCATAAAATTCCTTCATGATCAGCTCTTGCTCTCTGCGGAAAAAGCAACGGTCACGGGAGTTCCGCGCGAGAGTGTACATATCCCTCTTCCTCATTTCAACAAACTCAGATGCTGATAGCCCTTCCAGAGTCACAAGACTATCAAATTTGACCTTCTTAGCTGCCTCAGCTCGTTCCTCTTCGGCTATCCTTGTCTTGAGCCTCTTAGCATCTCTAGCTTGTTGAGCAATGACCGATCTCTGAGAAAGCTCCCCTGTGGCGGGATTCACAACCAACTTGTCCTTGCTATGGGCTGCCGGCTTCCGAGAACCACCTGCACCTGTGAAAGAGTGAGGAAGATAGCAAGGTTGAGGTGACATGTCCTAGAATCCAAATATAAGCAACTATGCTGTGAAAGAGTGCACATTGGTCTGATCTAGCCGGAGTCTCCGGGGACTCGGGCCGGAGTCTCCGGCCAAAACCGGAGACTTTGCGTCCAGGCCGGAGTCTCCGGCCACAGGGGCCGGAGTCTCCGGCCGGATGCAGGAGCCCGAGCCTAGGAGACCACTTAGACCAAATCGAGTGCAATAACCACAATAAAGTTGCTAAGAAGATGATTGATAGCCACTAGAATGTAGTACACCAATTCAAACTATGGGAAACATGCACATCTCATAGATCTAGATGGAACTAGATGGAGAAGATGAAGAGCACATTTACCGGAGTCCATTGGCGCAAATCGGTCGGTGGGGAGGTTCCCACACCCTCAAGGGACAGATTGGCCGGTGGCACGGCGGATCCCGGGGCTTGGGAGAGCTCCGGGCAGCGATCTTCGAAGAGGGGGCGGCAGGGGGCGAGTGTAGGGCACGGGGGCGAGTGGGGAAGAATGAACCGTTCTTCCCCACCCCGTGCCCTAAGTGATTTTTGAAACTGCCCGGGCCGGAGTCTCCGGTACTTACCCCGGAGTCTCCGGCCCACCGGAGTCTCCGGGCTGTAAGCCCCGGAGTCTCCGGCCCCCCTCGACCAGATCAATATTTATGGTGTGAAGGACATGTCATTTAGAGATAGGTTTGTTTTAGGATGAGATGGGCTTGGGATGGACACATTGTCACTGTGTGGTACAACATGCTCATGCTTGCAAACATGCAAACAAAATCAAATAAGACCAAACATGAGCATCTTCCCATAAAATTAAGGCAATAAAGTCAAATGGGAAACTCCTCCACTAGGGAGGTTGGTGACCAAAGGGCCACCATGTATGAGTACAAAGGTATGGCACCGCGAAGATATATCTTGGGCCCAAAACCTAGACTCATCAATTAAGCTCAAAAGTGTCACCACTGACACGATAGAACAATACGCTTACTATCGGCATTATGGGGGGAGGGATAGCCCAATCAATTAGGACCGCACTCCCCCTATATTCATGCCCACATCTAGAACAACACACACATTAGAGTATGGGAGTAAATGCACCTAGCTCAAGCCACATTGCTTGAATCAATGATATTTAGTTCATGCCTCAATTCCCGGAATCTTGCTTCATCAAGAGGCTTTGTGAATATATCGGCAAGTTGCTCATGAGTGCCAACATAAGATAGATCAATTTCTCCTCGGTTGACATGATCCCGAATGAAATGATGACGAATCTCAATATGCTTCGTCTTATTGTGTTGCACCGGGTTGTGAGCGATCTTGATTGCACTTTCATTATCACACAAAAGAGGCACTTTGTCAAAAATGACACCGTAATCCTTCAAAGTTTGCCTCATCCATAAGAGTTGTGCACAACAACTAGCCGCGGCTACATATTCGGCTTCGGTGGTAGAGAGAGACACACAATTTTGTTTCTTAGATGACCAACACACCAAAGACCTTCCAAGAAATTGGCAAGCCCCGGAGGTTGATTTCCGTTCCACTTTGTCTCCCGCCCAATCCGAATCCGAGTAACCTATAAGATCAAAACTTGCTCCTTTTGGATACCAAAGACCAAAGTTAGGGGTATTTACCAAATATCGAAAGATTCTCTTGACCGCCACTAAGTGGCTTTCCTTTGGTGCGGCTTGAAAACGTGCACAAACTCCCACACTTAACATAATGTCCGGTCTAGATGCACAAAGGTAAAGCAAGGAACCAATCATAGATCTATAGAGTTTTTGATCCACTTCTTTACCATTAGGATCGAGATCAAGATTAACCTTTGTTGGCATGGGAGTCTTTGCACCTTTGACTCCAATCATCTCGAACCTCTTGAGCATGTCTTGGGTATATTTGGCTTGGTTCACAAAAGTCCCTCCCTTCAATTGTTTAACTTCAAATCCAAGGAAGAACTCCAACTCCCCCATCATAGACATCTCAAACTTGTCGGTCATGAGCTTGGCAAACTCATTATTGAAAGCTTTGTTAGTAGAACCAAATATAATATCATCAACATATATTTGGCAAATGAAAAGCTCCCCATTGACCTTCTTAGTAAAAAGAGTGGGATCGATCACCCCAATTTCAAAACCACGATCAACCAACAACTCTTTAAGGTGCTCATACCACGCACGTGGGGCTTGTTTGAGGCCATAAAGTGCCTTATCAAGTTTGTAAACGTGGTTAGGAAACTTAGGGTTTTCGAAGCCCGGGGGTTGCTTCACAAAAACCAATTCATTTAAGGGACCGTTGAGAAATGCACTTTTAACATCCATTTGTTGAAGTTTAAAGTTATGATGTGATGCATATGCAAGTAAGATGCGAATGGATTCAAGACGGGCAACGGGAGCGAAAGTTTCACCAAAGTCAATACCCTCGACTTGGGAGAAACCTTGAGCCACCAATCTTGCCTTATTACGAATGACTATGCCATTTGCATCTTGCTTGTTCTTGAAGATCCACTTGGTCCCAATGACATTACGGCAATCTTTAGGCCTTTCTACTAGAGTCCACACATTGTTGCGCTCGAAGTTGTTGAGTTCATCATGCATGGCATCAAGCCAATCCGGATCCTCAAGCGCCTCATAAACTTTCTTGGGTTCTATACAAGAGACAAAAGCATGATGAGAGCAAAAGTTAGAAAGTTGCCTCCTAGTGGAGACACCTTTACGAACACTTCCAACCACATTTTCCAAGGATATGCTTCTTCGTCGTAGAATGGACTCAAGCTTCTTCTCACGGCGAGTGCGAGCCTCAAGAGGAGATTCTTGAGAGACTACTTGATCATCTTCATGATCACTGTTCTGGTCCTCGCCTTGACCAGTAAGTGGATTGCCTTGATCATCAAGTGGACCATAGCCACGGAATTCCGAAGGATCTTCATCAAAGGCTTGATCACCTCCGGAGACTCCGGTATCCATACCCGGAGACTCCGGTATAGGCCGGAGAGTCCGGACCACAGGGGCCGGAGACTCCGGGCAAGATTGCTCGGTGGGATGATCTTGAGGTTGAGGGTGTGCAGCTTGTCTTTGGTCAATGTCCTGTGTGTGTTCAGCAGGTGAAGGCTCCACATGTGTAGAGCATTGTCCTTCTCCTTCGGCCAAAAGGTGTCCCTCAATGGGCCGGAAGAATCCGACACCCATTCTTCTTATGGCTTGGGGAGGAATTTCGTCACCTACATCACGAACACAACTTTGTCCTACAAAGGAACCATTATCCTCATCGAACCTCACATTACAAGTTTCTATAACATGCCCGGTGGACTTGCTATAGATCCTATAGGAATGTGAGTCCGTGGAGTAACCAACAAAGATACCCTCTAATGCTTTAGAATCAAATTTTGACAAACGAACACCTTTCTTGAGGTAGAAACACTTACAACCAAATACCCGGAAGTACATGATGTTAGGCTTTTGCCCGGTAAGAATTTCATATGGAGTCTTGTTCAAGTTCTTGCGGAGATAAAGCCGGTTGGTGGCATGGCATGCGGTATTAATAGCTTCGGCCCAAAAGTTGTATGGAGACTTGAACTCCGCCAACATAGTTCTTGCCGCATCCATGAGAGTACGGTTCTTCCTCTCGGCAACTCCATTTTGTTGCGGGGTGTATGCAGCGGAATATTGATGTTTGATACCCGCATCACTAAGAAACTCATTTAGGGAGTAGTTCTTGAACTCGGTGCCATTGTCACTTCTTATAGTCAATATGGTGGAATTGAATTGACGCTCAACTTCGGTGGCAAAGTCTTTGACGGTTTGTTGGGTCTCACTCTTGAATTCAAAGAAATAAACCCAAGTGTATCTTGAATAGTCATCGACAATTACCAAGCAATATTTCTTGCCACCAAGACTTGCATAAGTGGGAGGTCCAAAGAGATCCATGTGAAGGAGCTCCAAGCACCTCTTGGAAGAGATAATAGTCTTGCTCGGATGACTTGTTTCATGCATCTTTCCTTCAATACATGCCCTACAAACACGATCTTTGGCAAAAGAAACATCCTTTAGTCCGAGTATGTGGCCATTGGTGTAGAGATTTTGCAAAGCTCTCATATTGACGTGGGCTAACCGGCGATGCCAAAGCCATCCCACGTCGGCCTTAGCAATTAGGCATATCGCGGCCGTAGTGGGTTTCTCCGAAAAGTCCACCACATACAAGCCATTTTCGACATACCCAACAAAGGCAACCTTGAGAGACTTACTCCACATGACGACCACAATATCAACATCAAAATATGTGGCATAGCCCATAGTAGCAAGTTGATGAACGGAAAGTAGATTATAACCAATGGTTTCGACAAGCATGACATTCACTAAGGACACGTCCGGAGTGATCACCACCTTACCGAAACCAAGTACCTGAGAGGATGAATTATCACCATATGAGACCGTGACATTTGAAGTATTGGGCTTTAGATCTTCCACAATATTTTTGCTTCCGGTCATGTGGCTTGTGGCACCACTATCAATAATCCATTTTACTCCTCCGGAAGCAATGTCCTACAAGAGATTAATTCTTGGTTTTAGGTCCCCATCTTTGAATGGGTCCTCGTTTGTTAGTCACAAGAATCTTAGGTACCCAAATAGCATATTCAATGAAACCATTATAGGGACCAACATATTTAGCATAGACATCACCATAATAGTCCCTAAGAAGAACATAATGAGGGTTATATTTTCCTGCAAAATTATTGTGAGAAAGGCCGGAGACTCCGGTCTTTGGGGGCGGAGACTCCGGGGTAGACGAACTAACCGGAGACTCCGGAGACCTTGACCCGGAGACTCCGGTCTCCTCGATTTTCTTCTTTCCATTCAACTCCTCCCACTCCTCCTCGGTGTAACAAATGTCAAAGGGGACATGAGGAGTAGGAGCAGCAGCAGGCTTTGTCTTCTTCTTGTTCTTCTTGTTCTTCTTCTTCTTTGAGGACTCGGCCACCAAACAGAGATCCCCTTTCTTTGAGGACTCGGCAACAAAACCGAGGCCCTCCTTTCCCTTGTACAATCTTTGATTGTTCAAGAGATCATTGAGATTCTTCTCTCCTTGAATGCAAGTGGCAAGGCCCTTAGCAAGATCGGCCTTCAACCTATTGTTCTCCTCAATGATATCACTATGATCACAAATAGAGTTAGAAGAACAAGGAACTTCAATAACTTGCATTGGGGGGACTTTAGATTGTTCAATAGTTAGTTGAATTTGAAGTTGTTCACGAATCTTGGTGAGATGAGAGAATTTGCCCTCCAAAGCCTTGTGAGCTTCTTCAAGCTTCTCAAACTTCTCACGAAGATTATTATGACCAACGTCAAATTCAACTTTCTCCTTTTTAAGCAACTTGACCATAGCGAGAGCATGGTCACGTTCTTTAGTGAGTTTTGACAAGATTAGATTATGAGACTCTTCTAGTCCCAACAATTTCTCCTCTAAAGATACTCTCAAGTTTTGCTCTTCTTCGAGCTCAATTGATAGAGAGCCAATATCATCGGCGGCTAATCTTTCCAACTCCTCCTTCTCCTTGATGGTGTCATGGGCATCACCAAGTTCACACATTAGTGCCTCAACATATATCTTGGTTGGCCCCATCATGTTAGCAAGAAAATCATCACAAGAAACTAGTTCTTTCTTAATCTTAAGACTACTCACATCATCCAAAGAGGTAGTATTGGAATGTGATGATGAAGGAGTAGGTGATGAGGTTACCTCCGAGGCCTTAGCCATAAGACACTTGTGAGTGGTGATGATGGCGTTCTCATTTAGTGAGTTGAAGAGGGATGTAGGTGGTGTGGAGACAATGGCAATTGCGGCCACTTCTCCATTCTCTTCATCAACGGAGTCATCATCCTCGGACTCGGAGTCATACTCCTCATGAACCACCAATACCCTTTCTCCTTTCTTCTTGTTGTCCTTGTTCCCATGTTTCTTGGATGGGTAGAACTTTGATGACCGGCGCTTGGGGACGAGCCGGCCCTCATTGTCCTCCTTGTTCTCATAAGGACATTCGGCGATGAAGTGCTTGATTCCTCCACAATTGTAGCAATGCCTCACTTTAGAGTCACCACCTTTTCTTGGAAAGGATTTGAACTTGGATCCCTTCGTCTTGTGCTTGTTGGCATCCCAAAAGGCATTTGCATTGAGAGCCAAGTGTTCATGGAGTGCAAACTTGAGATCTTCCGGAGACCAACACTCTTCTTCATATATTTCTTCTTCTCCTTCTCCTTGCTTGGACACCACCTTGGCCTTGAGTGCAAGATTGTGAATTCCTTGTCCGGCAAGAACACGGGCTCTTGTTTCTTCCGCGTTCTTCTTCAAGATAGACAAGGCGGTGAACTCGCAAAGAACTTCATTTGAGGTCATACTCCCAAAATCCGGTCTTGAACGGATTATCTCGGATCGCATGGGTTCTCTTGGGTTGATGGAGGTGATGAACATACGCTTGATATAGTCATCACCATTGTCTTTGCACCCAAACCCGGTCAAGGCCGTTGCAAGAGCCAAGATCCTTTGGTACATCTCATCGGGAGTCTCATTATCACGCATAATGAAATCCCTTTCTTCACTTTTGAGCTCATCAAACTTGGAGGACCGAATACTTTCATTCCCAATGAAGAGCATAGTGAGATAGTCCCATACTTCCTTGGCGGTGTTCAAGTTGTTGATGTGTACTGCATGAGTATCCGGTACGGCTTGTTGAAGGAGATGCTTGGCGGTGGCATTGAGTTGCTCATCAACTTCTTCCCTTCCGGTCAAGTTGAGAGGATCATGAGGAGCAAAACCATTTTGTATGACCCTCCACAAATGAGTAGAAGAGCTAGAAATATGAGATTTCATTAGTCCTTGCCATTTAATAAAATTGCGAGAATCAAGCTTGGGAGGAGATCCCATATTATTAATGTGTGGCATAGGATAATGAACCGGCAAAGGTGAGTAAGTGTTAGGGGGTGGAATGTTAGCACCCATTGCCGGACCAACATTTTCCTTAGGAAGGTCACCTTTATTCTCGGCAGAGGTGGAGCCATTGTTAGGTGGCTTCACCTTAGCCAAGGAGAGTTCCACACTAGGAGTGGTGTTTGGGTCGGTGGGCCCGGAAGGTTTTCTTCCAAAATATTCCTCAAACATAGCCTTCATTTCCAATCTCATAGTGGTTTGCATTGTGTCCAAGGACGCCAAATGCTCCTCACGTGAGATTGAAGAGGAAGAGATAGATGGAGGAGTATCTTCAGGAGGAGGTTCTTTACTCTTATCCCCATCCATGGTCGCTCAAACTCTTAGGCGGTTAAGCCCGAATAAGAGACCACGCTCTGATACCAATTGAAAGGATCGTATGAGCGACTAGAGGGGGGGGTGAATAGGAGCTACCCAATAATTTTAATTCTTTTCAAGTTAGGGCTAGACAAGAAGGTAAATTCTCTAGATGTGATACTAAGTGAATTTACCTAGAGTGACAAGCAAGCTAGCAATAACAATATAAGTAAAGGCACAAGTAAAGGATAGAGGTCACCGCAATGAAGACACGAAGACACGAGGATGTATTCCCGTAGTTCCTTCCTTGTTACGGGAAGTACGTCTACGTTGGAGAGGTGTGGGGCCACAAAGGCCACCAACGCCACAAAGGCTCACCCTATTCTCCGGTGAACAAGCCACAAAGGCGAGTTCACGCTCCACTAAGCGATGCCCTTGAAGGCGGCACGACACCTTTACACAAAGTATTGGGGCAAGCTCCACAACTCAATTGGAGGCTCCCAATAGGCCCACCAAGCTCTTACACACAAAGTCAAGCTTGGGGGACGGCTTCTTCCGGCTATAAATCCGATGAATCACACAAGTAACAAGCCCCTCAACAAAGAGAGGGGGGAAATCAAATCGCCTTGGTGGAAGTGTAGATCTAGGTCTTCTCCCTCAAATCCCAAAAGGGCTTTGAGTTCTATTGGCTAGGGAGAGAGATCTTGAGCTTTGAAGCTTTGGAACAATGGTGGAGAGAGAGTGGAAGCCGCAGCCTTCTCTTGAGGAAGAAGAAGGCTTTATATACTCCTCCTCGAAATGTAGCCGTTGCTGGTCGACTAGGGCCGGAGTCTCCGGCCAGGAGGGCCGGAGTCTCCGGCCAGGAGGGCCGGAGTCTCCGCCCTAAGTGACTCCAGGGCCGGAGTCTCCGGCCAGAGACAGAAGTCTCCGGCCCAACTCCGGCCTGGTCACTGCATAGACCAGCTCCTTAGCAAACCCTAACCCAGCCAGAGAGACCGGAGTCTCCGGCCACTGGGACCGGAGTCTCCGCCCCACCCGGAGTCTCCGGCCAGAGACAAAAGTCTCCGGCCCAACTCCGGGCAGGTCTCTGCTTAGACCAACTGGGAGGATTGCTAGGGCGATACTCCTAGGCCGGAGTCTCCGGCCACCAGGGCCGGAGTCTCCGCCCTAGAAGTAGCAATAGCAGTACTTCGAGGATCCCCTCTCCACCAATTCCACCTTCGCGAAGCACCCTATAAGACCACTAAGCCCTAACTCCACTACAGGACTACGGGCTTCGATCTTTTCTTCCCTTTTTGGGTGAACCTCCGCGAGATCCTGAATTAACCTAGAAAATCTGCATAACTTAAATAGAATGGTTAATTCACCAAATGTTGTTAACAAACACCAAAATACATTTATTAGGGAAATGCCCTTTCAATAAGTAAATATTCACCTATGCAGGCCACGTATGTGGCATCTGTCCGGCCGCAGCCCTAGCGCCCTTCAAAACGTGTTTACCGCGCCCCTCATTTGCATCAATGCGGGCCGATAAATACAGTATCTACTAGAGATGCTCTTACGCCAGTTATGCAGGTGACGAGGGTTAACTCGACAAATGTCCTAGATGAAGGACTTAGGATCGGGGGAAGAGGGCGTCGGATGAACTCGAAGGTAAAGATTAGTCAAAATAAGTGTATATCGAAAGTAAACGTGGGTGTTCAACCTGGCTTGCTTTCAATCTGCCCTACACCGTCCCCTCCTGGCCCCTATATATAGGTGGCCAGGTCTCGAGGATCGGGTAGGGTCCGATACAGATTACAATATCGACATACGGTAAGAACTCGTATTCGACTATCATTACAATTGGGCCTAGCTTAATGGGCCTCAGGGGTACTCAACTAACGGGATCTATTAACTATACCCTTGTCAGTAGCCCCTGAGATTCTACCAGAATTGTAGATTCGGGGTGAATCTCTAATCTTCAAATCTTCGACTTGATCAATTTCTTCGATTTCTTCATATCTTCAAATCTTCGACTTGGTCTTTCGACTTACTTTCATGATATTTTTCCGCAAGGGGTTTTGATGAACAAGCCTGACAACTCTGACGGATCAAGAGGTCAGTTAACTGCCGGAACAGATACTTGTCACCTACTTCAAATTCAATCCCCTTGGATTTGAATTCGGGATACCGGTCAAACCCATTCTTTTGCCGCATTTAGGTCTTACAAAGAATGAATCCCAGTGATTCTCAGGGTACCCAGTGCGTCCACCAGGATTTTCTTTGCATCGTAGACACGGATACATACCAGCAGAGCGCATCCATGTGTGTATACCAGGCCACACAGGACGGATCCCGGGGTCTTACCTTCGTGACAGGTCACGACATTCGAGTTGCGTTGCGATAACATAACTCGAGAATCTTATGTCGCAGTCAAATTTTGACTAAAAATATTCGGGTTTCAACAACCATAAAACTCGCTCCCGATGGGAGTAATACTCCTGCACTTCTCATACTCTAATGCTTTACCAAGAAATATCGTCGGGTGCGCGCTCAGCGCTCCCGATGGGAGTAGCCCCCAAGGCTATAGTCAAAAAAAGACTTTTTCGAGTATAGGCTCAAAATATAGTGTAGTCCATCACTCCAGTTAAAAGTTGCAGTCAATATTCCTAAAAATATTAGCCCCCAAGGCTATAATCAAAAATCCTTCATATATAATCCTGCCTATAGATAGTTGCACTTGTCGGCGCCACCTTTCTTCTTTCTTATATCATCTTCTTTATGACGTCAATGAATACGTCACTCCGCATGAGTGCGAACCGTTTTATGGGCAGCACTGTAATTTTCTTGATTTTTGACCGTTAGTGGGCTGCCGTTTCCGCTTCGTGCGCCACGTCTCAGCCCACGATTCTTCTCCCAGAAGGTATATAAGGGGCGTAGTGGGGGATTTTACTGTTTACCAGCTCGTTCCCTCCGCCGCCTCCATTGCTGATCTCCTCTTCCTCCGCCTCTCGTGCATAGCCCCCAAGCGCTCCGTGTATTAGATGCGCGTGAAACACCTAGCCACCAAGAACACCATGGTCAAGACCTCTTCTGCCACCAGCTGGGTGCGCTCCGCCATCACGAAGAAGGAGGTGGAGAAAGCCAGGGCGGACGACCTCATCTTCGCCCAGGATTCCATCAAATTTCCAAGCACTGAGCGGATCCCGGAGCCCCCGAGCGGTTATCGGGTAATGTTCCTTGCTTTCCTCCTCCGCGGCCTTTCTCTTCCTGCCCACGAGTTTCTCCGTGGGCTCCTCTTTGTCTAGGGTGTGCAGCTCCACCAGCTCACACCAAACTCTCTTCTTCACATTGCTTGTTTCGTGACTCTCTGCGAGTCATTCTTGGGCATTGAGCCCCACTTTCTTCTCTGGAGGTCAATCTTTCGACTTCGCCCCAATGTTGCTCTGGCTAGAAAGCTGAATTGGGCGGAGCCGTTGTCTCTGTTCGCCCTGAGGCGCAGTACCTCGAATTTTCCTTTGCCGCATCTGTCCAGAGGTGGAGAACCAAATGGTTCTATATCAAAGATCGCAAAGCCTCCCCTGAAGACCAATATGGTTTAGCCCCTTTTGAAGCCTCCAAGGAAGTGAAGAAATTGGCGTCGTGGGATGCGCTTCCCTCAGATGCGGAGATAGCACAAGTTCTTCCTCTTCTATCTCGCATTCAGGCTTTGAAAGGAGGCCAAGGAGGAGCTTTGTCGGGTATCCAACTCATGGCGTTCTTTGTGCAACGTCGAGTTCAACCCCTGCAGCACCGCCTCACCAAGCTCTGGAATTACTCTGGCTTGGAAGATCCTACTCGCGTCTCTGAAGATTTGATAGAGAAAAAAGATGTCGACAAGCGAGTTAGGAGCCTCACCAAGCTTACCAAGGATCATGCGGTTGCTGACTTGACCGCTGACTACTTCGACTCCGTGCACCCTCTGCCCGAGGTATGTATCTTTGTGTTCACTTGTTATCGAATTTTCTTTGCTTCGACTTACGTTATTCTTTGCCTTTGTACTCTGCTGACTTATTTATATGCAAGGTCACCAATTCCTTGTTTCGCACCCTCCTCTTCTAGAGGCAGGGCCCCTTCCGGCTGATCTGGCCTCATATGTATCTGAAGCCCCCGAGGCTGACGAGAATCAGGACAGAGATGATGCCAAAGAATCAGAAGAGGAAACTAGCTCATCGACATCGCCTCCCCCCGTGCTTGCTAAAGATGCTGGTGTCGACAAGAAGAGGAAGCGAGTCGAAGAATTTGCTTCTTCGAGTTCTACAGCGGCTGATAAGGCCTCTGTTCCTGCAGGAGATATGGAGTACTTCGACCTCCTGGCATCTTAAGTGCTTTATTCGAGTTCTTCAATTGCACCTCTCTTGCCTTGTTTCTTTCGTGTTATACATAACTTATTTTCTTCGTGTAGAGATGACGAAGAGCCGCCAAAAGTTGCTACAGCTACTCCTTCAATTCTTCCTGCAGTTGATGATGAGCCCCCTGCCCAAGAAATTGAGCCTAGGGTTACCAGGTCCTCTGTCAAGAAGGTTCCTGCGCCCCGAAACCTTAAGCGCTTGAAGAAGGCCAAAGAACCCGATGTCTCTCTGGAAGCCCATGAATCCTCGGCTTTCTCCCATGATGTGAGCAATTTTTCCTGACTTGTTTCCCTTGCATACACTTGTGCTCTTACACGCTCTTTCTCTCAGGCATTATTGAAGAGATTCGTCGCCTTGGGCACCAAATGTGCTGAGTACCTAAAGGTTGCGAAAGCTTCCGAAGGTATGTTCTATATCCAGTCATGATTTTTCCTCCATGCTTATCTTTTGATGTTTATCTGACTTCCTTTCTTCTTCTACTGTAGCTGCTCTAGCAACAGCCAATGCCCGAATTGCGTCATTAGAGGCTGAGCTTAGTGCCTCACAGAAGGCCTATGATATTGCGGCCGCTGCCAAAGCAAGCGCTGAGAAGTCGCAGAAATCAGCGCTTGGTAAGGCGAAGAAAGCTGAAAAAGCTTTGGCCGATGCCAACAAGGAGCAAGCTCAGCGAGAAGAAGCCGTGACAGAGCGTCTTCGCACAATGTTTGCTGCTGCTGAAGGTAAATGCTTTGCATTGTCTCTCATTTCGACTCCTATTGCCATGTTATACTTGCTGATATGTTTCTTTCCTTTTTTTCCTTTGTCCTCCTTTGCTGTGCAGGATTTACCGAGGTATCTTCGTCAGTCTTTACAACCGGGCGATGATCCTCTGCTGACCGCGGTTAACCTACTCGAGGCAAACTGGATATCTATCCAGGAGATTTTTGAGTTGGTTAGCCGCGTTCTGTCGCAGTTGTTCGTCGGGTTGTGACCAAAGAAGAAGGCGGAAGTTCCGAAGGACAACTTGGAGAAACTTGCCAAGGCCTTTGACACAACTGAAGACCCCACCCTCCAGCTGAAGGGGCTCTCTCTGAAGTGTGGCGCTGAGGGTGCTATTACACTTTCTTTTGTGCACGGCGCGGACTTTGACTGGGAGAAGGTGAGCTCTCCCCATGGCCGCACCCGCGATGAGATGAAGGTTTTCTTCGAGAAGGCGAAGAAGTTGGCGCCTGCACTGGCGGCGATTATTTCTCCTTCTGCAGCCTCCGTGGCATCTACTACGCCGTCTCCAACGATGGAAGAGCCTGCACCTCCGTCGACTTCTGGCGACGGATTTGCCATGCCCTCTTCTGCCACGGAGCAAAATGCTGAGGTGGCGTAGACTTCGGCTCCTCTGTAGCTTTCAATTTCTTCTTTTGGATGTAAAAACTTTTAGTCGCGTGCAACCCGAGAACTTTAGTCAAAGGGTTTTGCACTTGTGTAAATATATTTCTCTCTTATGAAGTCTTGTGCTACCTCTCTGAAATGTTTCTCCTTTCTTTTCTTTTGACTTCCAGTCGATGCATACCAACGATCCCTTGACTGGCGGACCTGCTCCTTCCGCTGCCCGTATGTTCAGTTTGACAATTTCGTCGCCTCCTAGCCGATGTAATCAGTGCGTAGAGTACTCTTCAAGGATTGCCGATCTTGAGTCTCGCCTGACTTTGGCTAAGCGTCAAGCACAGATTGCTGTGAGCAAAGCTAGTAAGGCTTGTGGCTATCTGAAGCAGATATCTTCTCTTGATGAAAAGGTTTCCAGTTTGACGGCGAAGATTGTCCATAATGAAGAATGCGAATCTTTTATTCTTGGCATTGTCGAGTCTGCCTGCGAGATGTTGCGATGTAAGTTTTCTTTCGACTCCTTTTTTTCCTTGATTCTTCACTGCTATTTTTGTGACATCCTTTGGCATTATAGGCACTTGTCTGGATTTCGCTGCTGAAGACCGTCGGGTTACCGAGCGAAATGCGGCTTTGGAGAGAATGTCGGCGGGCGTTGAGACTTTGTGGTCTGATCCTCGACGTCGGAGTGCCATTGTACTGCTTCAGGACTGTGCCCAACATATTGGCGAAGCGGTGGATGGCTGCAGAAGATCTCTCATAACTATGCACTCGGTTATGCTTCCTCGCAATCCTCTGCCTGTGACTTTCCCACTACTTCTTGATACTTTTAGATCCAGCCAGCGAATTCATCGATTGATAGAACTGATCTTAGTGGCAGGTACCAATTTTGCTCTTGGGTGGATACGCAAGTGGCAACCAAGACTCCATTATAGTTCTATATTGCTGAGCTACCCTCCAGGTGGAGCTAGTCTTCGAGTACACTTGGAGAGTACCTTGCAGCCTGCCCGACGAATTATAGCCAGGCTGTTGCAAGAAGATGCCGCATTTTTCCGCGAGTTTCACTATTTAGACCCTTTGGGTGTAGATGATTCTGACAACCCGATGTTGTAATACTTATGTGAAACGCGAGAATTTCTTATTTCGCGACTGTATGTCTGAAATATATTTTCAGTGCGTTTTTGTATGATTCGTGCGTTTGCCGCATTTTCCCTTTGAAAGACTCGTAGACTCGAATATGAGGAACATTTTGTCTTTATTATACTTGTAATGTAAGATACATGGGGTGACCCAAGAGATCCGGCCTATGACCTATGTTTTGGATCTAGAGGGCATTGCCCCTGGTATAACTCGTGGCTTTTACAGCCTTATTCTTCTACTCTACTTTATTGTTCTTTGATGCTTATACCATCATGGCTTTCTCTTCTTCTCCTGTATCTTTGTCTTCTCCTGATGCTCCTACTCGTGGTTTCTTCATCTCGGGCTCCGCAACGCGTCCTTCGAGTAGCTTGACACCTTCTGTAGTCATGTTTTTCGCCTTTTCTGCATAGTTGGCTATCATGCCAAAGTTTTGCGCCATCTTGTGGAACTCCCTGTCGCAGAGATCTGAGACTTCAAAACTTCCTTTTACTGTAATTATTCCTCTTGGTCCTGGCATTTTGAGTACCAGATATGTATAGTGTGGCACTGCCATGAATTGCGAAAACGCGGGTCGCCCGAGGATCGCATGATACTGAGATGGCCAATCCATGACTTCGAAGTCCAATTTTTCTCTCCTGTAGTTTTGTCGGTTGCCGAAGCAAACATTGAGTGCTATTCGACCCAGTGGGTAATTGGCACTTCCTGGTACGATTTCGTGGAAGGAACAATCCGTTGGTTTCAGGAACTCTAGTGATATATGCATTGCTCTGAGTGTTTTTGCGTATATCAGGTTAATTCCACTTCCTGCGTCCATGAATATTCTGTCGATATCATATGCGCCGATTTTAGCTTTAAGTACCAAAGGCGCGTTTCCTGGCCGAGATACTGTTATAGGGTGGTCTTCTCTGTTGAACTCGATTGGTTGTTCTGACCAATGCAGATACTCCGTTGCGGCTGGAGGTGAGATGACTGCTAAGTTGACTTGTCGAGTGATACTCTTTTCTTCTTTGTTTGACTTGGGCATAGGTTGTATCATTGCTGTGATGTGTCCTTTTGATGGAACGTACCCTTCGTCGTCGTCGTGCCCCTGGTTTTGCTGGTCTTGTCCTTGAGGAGCTCCGTTGTTCCCTTGGTGTTTTGTCGGAGGATTATTGCTTCCTTCAAATCCTTGTCGCCTTGCTTCGGTTTGCTTGTTTAGTGCTGCCTCTTGTAGTTTTAAGAATGTTGTGCAATTTTTCATTGCGTGTCTTGATACTCGCTTCCCATCGACGAACGCTGAGTGTATATGACAGGGTCCGTTGAGCATGTCTTCTGGTGACGAGTTATACTCTCTAGGTTCTCTTGTGGGAAACTTTTTGTAGTCCTCTTTCCCGTAGCTTCGATATCCTGAGCTTTTGCGATCACTTCATTGATAACTGTTGTCTTTATATCCTGCGGCGATTTGGCTATGGGAGCCATAGTTGTCATAATTTCGGGACCGTCTCCTTTGACTCCCATATCTATTTCTTCTATCGTCCTCTGGGGACCGCGTCCGCTTGTTGTTGCATGCGTCTTCTCCATCTGCAAATCTGTTTGCTACGTCCATGAGGCCTGACACTGTTTTCGGCTTGATTCTGCCCATCTCTTCGACTAGGTCTCTTCACCTTAATCCAATGATGAACGCATCTATGGCTCTTTTGTCTGAAACTTTGACTGCTGAATTTTTGACAAGACTCCATCTTTGGATGTATGTCCGCAGTGTTTCGTCGCGTTGTTGCACACACGCTTTGACTTCTTCTATTGATGCTGGCCGCTTGTATGTCGACCTGAAGTTGCTTGTAAATTGCTTTGTAAGGCCTTCCTAGCTTCCAATAGTTTCTTTCTCTAGTTTGCTCAACCATGACCTTGCTGCGCCGGTGAGGTGTAGTTGCAAACTTTGCATTGCCGTTTCTTTGGTTCCTCCCAATATTTGTACTGCTTGCAGATAGTCTGAGAGCCATGACTGTGGTTCCTGTGATCCGTCGTATTTTTGTTGATCATGAGGTAACTTGAATCCCTTGGGAACTGGAGTGGTGCGAACCCTGCGGGTAAAGCACGATGCCCCCATCTCTTTTTCGTCGTCTTCATAGTCGCGTTTTTCATTTGGGGATCGCGATCTTCGGGTTTCTCCGTGTTGTTTTGGTGATGGTGATCGAGATCGTTGATTGCTGCGCCGAGGACTGTTGTGACGGCGAGGTGATCTTGGCCTGTGCGTTTCCTTATGGTGGTGTGCTTCCTCTCCTTTTGCTAATAGCTTGTGGCCCACCATGTTTAGTCCGTTCAATGCTGCTCTGTGCATATGTTCTCTAGGATCTCCCGGGCTTGGTCGAGTTGTGAGCAGATAAGCTTGAGCTGCCACTAATGCTGCTTCAGGAGTTTTTGGTATGATGTTTCCTTATTCGTCGACCGATAAAAAGGACGAGTCGAGATTTTTGGAAATGCTTTGCCTGTCGGAGTACTCGAGGTTATCGTACCTTGAACCATGTCGACGATTTTTCCTTGCGTTACTATATGATGCGTCGCTTCGCGCTTTACGAGCGGTGTTGCTAGCTGCAATGGCTGAGTCTTTTCTTCTCTGTATCTCTATTTTCTCCTATGCTAATTGCTTTGCCTGCTGCCTTAGGGCATAATGATACCCCAAAAGCATGTCTTTGCTGGAATTTGATGGTATCAGCGTGCCGTGTTCTACGGCTTCTCTTATTATCCTCCATTCGTCGACTGATAGTCGAATTTTTCGCCTGGTTGTGAGGGATTCTGCTGTTTGCCCTTCTGCTAGGTGATTTGCTCCTCTGTCGATATTTGCTGGGTTTAGCACTGGATTGTTGTTTTCGTCGAATTCTTCTGAGTTATCCCCCACAATGGCGAGCACCTGGCATTGTTTGCCGATGTTACCATTGAAGCTTGAGAAGATCGAGTCACCGTCTTCAGAAAGCTCTAGCCCTGTCTTCCATGTGTCTGTTGATTTGTCCGAGATATTGTCGAGGCAGATCATGAGATCGTCGAGTTGGACCCCTGCGTCGAAATTTTCCCTTGCTTCTTTGTCTTCTGCGATCTTTCCTTTTTGCACTTCTTCTAAGCTGACCGGCGAGTTTACCTCGCTGGAAGAGCCGTCAGAATATTCCATCATTGCTACTATTTCGGGCTCACTTGCCGACGGATCTTGTTTCGTCGGATCCGAAAGGCGAGATAAACCCGATGGCCCGATGAGGATGCTCAAGCTTCCAATTGTTAACTTCATCTCTTGACTTCCGTCGAGTTCTGAACTGCTGTTGGCTAATAGCGAAAAAGCCGTCGAATTCATGATTCCAACGCCCAGATTCCCACGGTCGGTGCCAATTGACGAGGGTTAACTCGACAAATGTCCTAGATGAAGGACTTAGGATCGGGGGAAGAGGGCGTCGGATGAACTCGAAGATAAAGGTTAGTCGAAATAAGTGTATATCGAAAGTAAACGTGGGTGTTCAACCTGGCTTGCTTTCAATCTGCCCTACACCGTCCCCTCCTGGCCCCTATATATAGGTGGCCAGGTCTCGAGGATCGGGTAGGGTCCGATACAGATTACAATATCGACATACGGTAAGAACTCGTATTCGACTATCATTACAATTGGGCCTAGCTTAACGAACCTCAGGGGTACTCAACTAACGGGATCTATTAACTATACCCTTGTCAGCAGGTGTACTTAGTTCATAGACTTTGGTGGAGACGAGGGAGCACATCGTCCACGCACTGAAGCTTCAGCCCTCGAGCCCTCTACAGCACAAGCATATACTCCCTCCCAGTGGCGGAGCCAGGAATTAAACTGAGCCAGGTCGAACAAATATGCTTTAAAAAAATAGGTAAAAAAGTAAGTGTATTTAACAAAAGAAATGTCCAAACAAATTTAGTTTCTGATTTTTTTATCAAGCAGAACTACAAACGGACTATTTCTGAGCCGGATTCTGCGGGGCCTTCGGCCGCGCTTGATACGCCAACACAGACTTGAGCCGAGGTTCGTACGGCGCAAAAGCAGGCGAGGCGTCGGCAGACACGAGAGGAGCGGGCGGCGCAACTGCGGCGGCAGCAGCGGTGACGAGGTGCGTGCCCATGCGTTTCCTCTTCTTCATGACGGTGGAGCCTGACGGAGCCGCCGACGACGTGGGAGCCGCCATCTGAGGTCGCGGGACCCAGTCGGCAGCGGGCGGGACCATGGACGTGTCCATATCGTCGATTCCGGGTGGGGACGGGGCCAGAGACGAAGACGATACAGAGGACGGAATCGGCGGCGGTGGGATGGGAGCTCGGGCGTGGGAATATGAAGGAGTTGAAATGTCCCTTCCACCAATAGCCGGATGGGAAATCGGCCGCCCCTCGGTTCAGCGCTTCTGCAGTGATACTCAGTTCCGCGCGTAGAACCGAAGACGGCTCATAAATAGCACGTTTACAGTCATTTATCAGCACGCGAAACCGAACACAAAACCATAAATAATAGTTATTTTATAATTTTAGGCTGTTTACGGGTTCGGTTAGAGATGCTCTAAACGATGTTAGAAAAATTAGAGAATAAATGGAGAGTCCAGCACGTATATATACGCAGCGCAGCTAGCTGATGGATGCGGTTGTTTAAAATGAAAACGAACGGACTTGGTTGAAGGGGAAAAAAAACTCAAAACGAACGGAGCGGCAACCTACTCCTTGGGTGGATTCCCAAATACAGAAGCCTGGGACCTACTGTATTATTCTTTTCGATCGATCAGAGCCGGGTCGACGGACCACCCTCGACCCCCTACTGGTGCCGCCCCTGCTCCCTCCCCTCGGCCCTAGAAAGATATCATAGATTTATCTAAATTTGAATATATCTATATATTAAATAAAGTCTAGATACATCTAAGTTTAGATAAATTCCCGATCTTTTTTTGAGATAGGAGGAAGTACTTTTTTCGAGTAGCACGTAGTACAAAATAAATGGCAACATGGAATGAAGATAAAAAGGGAAAAATGCACATGGTTGCACAGTCGCGTCTTGTCTGACTCTAGAATTCTGCAAGTGCGATGAACGGGGCCTTCTTCTTCTGCTTCTGTTGCCATGGACCCGCTTACAGGCAGCACTGTCTGCCCGGGGCCCGGCTCAAACTCGGCCTGACCACCGGCCCACGAGACGGACGGACGGACCACAGCAGCAATCATCCTGACCTTCTGTAGGACTGGTGGCCTGTGGCTGGGTTGCAAGTTGCAACCGTCTCTTAATCACAGGTTCTGTTCATGTGCGCAGTGGTGGATACCAACGGTCCAGATTGCCCTGCCACCCTGTCAGAAATCATGGAGACGTTGATGCTTCTTGCCGCAGCACATAATTAGCTGGTTTTTGTTGAAAGCTTTCCTTGCAGGAGGCGGCGTTTTGCCTCGAAATTGCATGGAGATCGTTCAAACACCTACTCGTAAGTTATATATTACTCAATAATTAATGTGAGGTACCGTGACTAGTTGATATACACCTCCTCGAGGTTTGTCTAGTTTGCGCATGTTTGATGATTTATATATTTTTGTCATTGCAAGATGAAGGAGAAATTCTAACATATGGATCTAGAGATGCTGACTTGAGAAATACACCTTTCAGTTCTATCTAGATTCTAGAATCTACGCTACTAGTGTTCATCTAGCTAAGTTTTTCTTCAAACATGAAAGTCCAAACATACCCAGCCGCGGGTACATTTTTTATAAAGAAGGACCTCGAGAAAAGGAGGATTTACAACTAGGTCTAAAAAGTGACATAAAGCACCCTGCAAGATTTCACAAAAACGCGATCAAGTCCTGAAGCTTCTCCGATACATAATTACCTCAACACCGGCGACTAGGCCACTTGGGTTGGCAGGTGAGACCTGTGCCACATCAAGGAATGGGAAGATCCTCCGAGTTGCCAGAGACTGGCAGCCGCTGCCGCCTCCGAAGCACAAGAACGAACGAGCTTAGATGTGTGTCCTTATTGACGGAGCTCCTGGGCTTCAACCCTATCGCCTAAGCCAGCTCCTGCCATCGGAGCTTCCTAGCGACGAAAATCAACACCAAGATGAGCCAGATCCGGCCAACGAGATCTGGTAGCCTACTCTTACACGCCCATCAGGACGAGACCAAACCTAGAACCTACTACTAGTATGTGCACATGGGACCTGGTCTCCCCTCTCCCAGTCACTCCGGCCGGCGAGGCTACCAGATGAGGGAAAGAGGGGAGCCGACCAAGAGGAGGCAGCTCTCAATGGTGTTCCCCTGAGAGCGAGAGGAAAGGGAAAATGTGCAGAAATGCAATCGGGCTCCCAGGTGCATATGAACATATTGTTTGAAAACATTTTAAAAAGTTAAAAAATTAGAAAAATATATTCACAGGTATATCGGGGCATTCTATGTTCGCACATAAGTTTTCGATAAAAAGGGACATTTTTTATGTCCCGTGTAAAAAAGATGAATTTTGATGCCCTAATATGACTATTAATGAAATATTTTTAGTATTTTTACACAGGCCAGATAAAAAATTTCTTTTTCCAAATACTTGTGAGCAAAACATAGAATCTCCGGATGTACATGCGGATTTTTTTTCTTTCAAATCCTTTTAACGTTTGGAATTTTGTGAGCAAAAAATAGAAATGACCCGAGAGCCAAAACACCACCTCGATCTGAAAATGAGTCCTTCCTTCGTCTAGCCAAGTTATGCTGTCCAGTTTCTCGTTATTGACACAATGTGTTATTTGGTGGACTTCAAATGAAATGTTTTAGTTGTCCATGCGGCATGCCGCGTCGAAATTGCCAAAAGATGTGTAGACGACACAAGCACGGGGTAGGATGTTGACTAAGAGCAAGAACAATAGTAGAGTCAGCTGCTGTCTATAAGATCTTGTCATATTATTTATAGCTATTTTTATAGTTAACAAGTATAATAGTAGTTAGATATAAAAGTAAACTACTTTATAACAATATGGCCCACTTAACATTCTCACAATGTGCCTAGAAGTACGTGCAAGAGCTAGCTCTTTTTTACCTCCACCTCATCATATAAATACTACTCCCTTCGTTTTAAAATATAAGATGTTTTAGATTTGTGAAGCAAATGTATTTAAACACCTTTTAGTGTGTCTATTCAAATGAACCTACACACTAAAAAATATCTAGATACATTTACATCATAAAGCTAAAACATCTTATATTTTGAAACGGAGGGAGTATTAGTTTAATTCTTATAGCATGCTAACTGAATCTTATTATACTTGTTCTAACTTACTGCGGTACAGCAGGTCACCGAGGAGACGTTGCCCATGCGGCCATGCGCGGTGCTCGTGACGACTTGAAACAATTACTACTGGAGTACCATGTTTTGGAGCTCAGCGGTTGGACCTTTCCCATGATCTTGTCGCATGCTCAGGAGTCAGGTCAGATGATTACTAATTTGTCATGGCGCGACAAAAGAAAAGCATACAAAACTCGAGTACTAGATGGTTAGGCCTGACTAAAAAAAAGGAAAAAAAAACGTCTTCGGCTAATTGGTTTAGGTGAGTGGGCGAGTACTCTACCGCCAGGACGAGACAAGCACAGCTCCATGGTGCATGCCAGGACAAGTATTGACTCCACGTCCGCGAGACGGCAGTGTGTACTCCGTAGAAGACAATGAGAGAGACTACCTACCATCATGCCCGCCCACTTTATCCTTCTTTACCCGTACGTACGTGCGGCGCAGGGTGTGCATGCTTTGCTCGGCGTTTCCTCCTTTCGGCCGGACCGAAAGCTGAGTATCTCCCGTGGCAGATGATTGCTAGTGGATCGTCTGGTTGTCTATATATTTATACAGACAATGGTGTGAAGAATTCTTTTTTAAACTAGTATCTTAGTTTTTCTAGTGGATGGTTTAATACCCCTCCGACCCATATTACTCTTCGCTAGTATAGATGTATCTAGATATATTTTAGTGGTAAATACATCCGTATTAGCGAATAGTAATATGAGTTGGAGGGAGTAATATCTTATAACTATCATTCAACTGTTATATTTCAAACAGCTATATCTTACGTGAATTTTCTAACGACTATATTTCTAACGCCTACTTTTCCGACGGCTATATTTTAGGTCTATATATACCACCCCTCCCACCTCTCATCCAATATTCCTGGTTGTGCATTCTCCCTTCTCTTTCCCAAATTCTTCACTCTCTCTCTTCCAGCCGGCTTTCGAGCGCATAGCCGCCGGCCACCATCCCCATGTGTGCATACCCGCCAGCATCGCCCCATGCGCGCGTGCCTGCCACCATCGCCCTGCCTCCAAATCCGGATAAAATGGCTAGGTGGCGGTCGGATCTGGCGCGTGCCAAGGAGATTGGGTCCTCTTCTCCTTCTCTCCCCACTAATTTCCCGATCTCTCTCACAAAATATAGAGGGGAAAATCGTAGCCTGGAGCCGGCGAGAGTGGTGCCCCCGTCCTGGTTCCCGACTCTTCCGATTTAGCGTGGGAGTGAGCTCGCGGGCGAGCGGTTGCTTTGCACGGGCGTGGCACCATCATCCAGATGCGGACGATGGGTAACAGCTCGGGAGGTTGTCTAGATTTTAGACGAGCCGATGGGAGCCTATTTTTTTTTGCCTCACGGTCGTCTATATCGCTTTGCAGGACCATTTCCACAAGCATCTAGAGATGCTCTTACTAATCAAGGGGAGCCGATGATGCCTTATACTTGGCGTAGCATACTATGTGGTCTAGATCTGTTGAAACAAGGGGTGATGGTTGCAGTGGCCATGGTTGGAGTGGCGCGACCCAACTAAGCTTTAGGTGGGTACCAGGAACCTTGCAACGATGTGGATATGAGCTTATTCTACGCCGCCACTACTATATATATTAGCAATGGAGAGATTGCACTCTTTTGGGATTCATCATGGCTAGAGGGAGAGAAGTCCAAAGACATTGCCCCCTTATTTATGAAGCTTCCAAGGAAAAGAAATGCACAGTGGTGCAAGCCTTGCATAGGTGGGTGACCAATATTAAGATGGACGCCAACTTGACCATGCCTCACATTCACGAGTAGACGCCAAGTTGACCATGCCTCACATTCATGAGTACCTTATGTTTTGGAATCAGCTTGAAGGTCTCCATGGAAACATTGTGGATACCATTTCTTGGAACCAAACCTCCAATGGGGAATACTCTTCAGCTTCCGCTTATGAAGCACAATTCTTTGGCGACACATTTTTTCATCCCGCGCACCCGATCCAAACCATATCCACGGTGGGGCGAGCGGAGGCACTGGCTGGGCGTGTGACTCGCCGCGTTGCCCGCTGTCAGCGACTTCTCCCGCCGCTTTGTCATATCCACTCGCCAGTCGCCTCGCCTGCTCGCCTCCCGCGCCTAATAACTGCACCGGCGGCAGCTTTGCCCAGCCGCAGCGAGACGTTGCTTCGGAGCACGGGCCGGTGTTAATGCCCGCCACGCATTCAATGCCCACCACTCACCGCGGCTATAAAAAGCTCCCCCGGCGCCATTGCCACCCATCCTCGCCGCTGCACAGAGCTTCCATCTTTGCCACACTAGCCACCTCCTCCCCACGCCGCCGAGATGGAACCTGCAGGCCACGAGGAGAAAGGCTTTGGCCGCCGCTACCTCCACGAGTGGGAGGCGCGCGCCCTGTATGAGGCGTGATACATGGTGCCGGCCGACTTCCGGTGCCCCGGGACGTGGCGTCTAAGCGCGGGCGGGATCCCAATCCCGCCGGTGCCCCACGGTGCGGTGCGGCAAGCCGCCATCCACCGGCACTTCTACGAGGTGCTCACGCCGAAGGAGCGCAACGATCCCATCTGGGATCCCGACAACAACGACCACTGGACGACGTTCTTCATGGAGCGCTGTCTTGCGAAGCTGGCGCACTACAAGGGCACCAGCCTTCCACCGGCGAACAAGAACACCGCGATACGGAAGGTCTGATGGGGCATGCGTGACCGCACCCTCGCCTTCGTCCTCGACCACATCGCCGCCGACAACCACCCACGGCTGACAATGCCGCAGCCGCATTGAATGATGTGCAGGATGGAGGGGGCGTCGTCCTCCTCGCGGTCTTCATCATCTGCGCTGGGGACCCCGCGCGCCGGCGGCATCTCCATTGGGTCGCTGCCAACGGTGCCCAGCACCTGCCTTCTTCGCCCAAAGAAGGAGCTGGGAACATCCAGCGCTTCCAGCGCCCGGGTGAAGAAGGAGGTCGGCTTGCCTGGTGTCACGCCAGGTGACGAGGTTTTAACCCGGCAATGCCCATGCTTGAGGGCTTTCGATCTATGGAGCGCTTGTGGGATCCGGCGAACTCGACGGCGGTCGATAAACGACGAGGGGCACACGAATTTACCCAGGTTCGGCCCCCCGGAGGGTAAAGACCTACATCCTGCTTGTCTGATCTTGTATTGCTGGTATATGAGGAGCTGTTACAATGGTGCGCAGAGGTAATCTGGCGGAGGTGGAAGGAGATGGCGTGGCTAGCTTATGCGAGTTAGGTTGTCTAATCTGTCCAGAGATGGCGCTAGGGGTGCCCCTTGGTGGCTTTATATATGCAGCCATTTAGGGTTTACAAAGTCTCTTGCCTTCTACTCCAAGTCGGTGTGCTGGGCCTTGCGGGCTTCGTGTAACCTTCGAGCGGGCTTCTCCCCTGGACCGAAAACTAGGTAGGCGAATATCGAGGGCCTATTTGTAATTCCTTCGTCAGTAGCCCCCGAGTGTCTAGTCGATTCGTAGAATCGGGTAGAGACTCTAATCTTGCCTTGACGTCGTAGTCTTGCATGCCGCGTGTGAGGGCACCAAATGAAGTTCTTGCATGTCGGGGTCGGTGAAGTCGCATGGTGGTTGAATCATCATGATGATGTTGTCGAATTCTTGTTGTAGGCGATGTCGTTGTTGAATACTTGCTGTAGGTGATGTTGCTGTCAAGCCTGAATATGTCAAACCGAAGTCGACGCAACAGACGGAGCACCATCGATGATGTAGAAGGCAATGCGAGGCGCAGCCCCCGAGCGTGTCGCCAACGCCAAGACGGATGGACGCCAATGCGGGGCGCAGCCCCCGAACGTGTTGCCAACATCGGAATTCGAGGCGAATGAAAAGCCAATGCAAGGCGAAGCCCCCGAGCGTGTTGTCAACGCCGAGTGCTAAAGGAGTGAATGCTAAGGTTAGCATGTAAGCGTAGCCCCCGAGCGTTGCTAGCATCGGGTTGTAAGGCGCAGCCCCCGAGCGTGCTACCAATGCCGGACGAATAAATACCAATTCGAGTAGTGCTCATTCTGAGCCTCGAAAATGCTAAGTCGGGTTTGCAGAGGGATGCGCATAACCGGCCTGAGACTCACGCCGGGTCTCAGTTAATTGCATAGCCGCAAAAACACTCGGTTAGCTTACTCAGATTCGAGTCCCCCGACTCGAACCCGCGTGGGCTGGCGCTACCCCGACCCGAGCCGCGTTGGACTTACCAGGTCGAAGCCCAGTTCATTGTGAGGCACCCGATGCGTCCATCGGTGCAAACTTCATACCGTAGGTATGGAAAATCTCCGGCAGAGCGCGTTTGATACGAATACCGGGCCATCGGGTGTTGCAAACCGTGGACTTACCTTCGTATTTGACATACGGCATCCGAACTGGTATATTGCCACCAAAATTCGGGCATGTTGAATGAGGAGCGTTGATAGCCCGAAAGAGAGGTTCGAAAGGGCATCAACCCGTATTCGAACAAAATGAGGGCACCAGCGGCGTGGAGATGCGTTTCGAGGGTTCGGACATCCCAACCCGAATAGTGTAGAGGCGCTGCCGGCTCAAAGAAGGAGATTCGAGGGACTGAAGCCTGAACTTGAATGTTTCGAAGGCGCTGCTGGCCCGAAAGAGCGATTCGAGGGACAAGAACGCCCGCACTCGAATAACGCCGAGGCGCTGCTGGCTGAAAAGAAATGATTCGAGGGACCGAAGTCCGCACTCGAATAATATGGCGGCGCTGCTGGCCGAAAAGAAATGATTCAAGGGACCGAAGTTCGCACTCGAATAATATGGCGGCGCTGCTGGCCGAAAAGAAATGATTCGAGGGACCGAAGTCCGCACTCGAATAATATGGCGGCGCTGCTGGCCGAAAAGAAATGATTCGAGGGACCGAAGTCCGCACTCGAATAATATGGCGGCGCTGCTGGCCGAAAAGAAATGATTCGAGGGACCGAAGTCCGCACTCGAATAATATGGCGGCGCTGCTGGCCGAAAAGAAATGATTCGAGGGACCGAAGTCCGCACTCGAATAATATGGCGGCGCTGCTTGGCCGAAAAGAAATGATTCGAGGGACCGAAGTCCGCACTCGAATAATATGGCGGCGCTGCTGGCCGAAAAGAAATGATTCGAGGGACCGAAGTCCGCACTCGAATAATATGGACAGTGCACTTCGAGGGGCAAAATAACCCGCACTCGAAGAATATAAGCAGTGCACTCCGAGGGACAAAATAACCCGCACTCGAAGAATATAAGCAGTGCACTTCGAGGGACAAGATAGCCACCACTCGAAGGATATGGACAATATAAGCGGTGCTGACGACCAATGGATTTGTCGAGTGCTATGTGAGCACATTAGGAACAGCAGTCGGCGTCGACCCTCAGTAGCCCCCGAGGGTGAGTCGAAGTGCTTGCACTTGGGCTTGCCCTCAAAATTTCAGTTACTTGTTGTCGACTGCAATAACCCTTCGTCAAAACCCCTGAGTGTGGGTAAATGCATATCTTTAAGGCGAAGCCCCCGAGGATCGGGTGTGGCAAAAGTAAATATTAATTGACTCTTGGTAGAGAAAAACTTAGCTTTATCAGGTGCGACGTGGTCGAGGTTGATGCAGACGTGGTCGAAGATCATGACGATGGCGGGGTCGAAGATTGTGGCGATGAAGGGGTCGAAGATCATGATGACGGCGCGATGGTCGAATTTCTTCATGATGCAGGGTCGAATTTCATGTCGGAGTCGAAGACCATGTCGGCGGAGGCGAAGGTCATGATGGCGACCTCAAAGGTCCTGTCGACGGCGGCGTCGAAGATCATGTCGGTGGAGTCGAACATCTTGATAACGGACTCGAAGATCATGGTGAAGGAGTCGATGATCATGGCGAACTCGAAAATCTTGGCGACGGAGTCGAAGATCTTGATGCTTGGCTCGAAGGTCATGATGACGGAGCCGAAGATCATGGCGATGGAGTCGAACATCTTGATAATGGACTCGAAGATCATGGCGAAGGAGTCGAAGATCATGGTGATGAGCTCCCGCACACAAAGGCGAGGTGACCCCGAGCCCCCGAGCGGTGCTGAATGGGCGAGTGCACGACGGCGAATCCATACATGGCGAGTGTGCGATGGCGAGCCTCCGAGCGGTACTGAGTGCACGACGGCGCGACGACGAGCCCCCTGGCGTGGCAAGCCGCAATTGACGCAGACCAGGGCGCAACGGAGTCGACGCGGATGTAGTCTGTGCAGGCGAAGGCGCTGCAGAGTCCATCGAATTTAAGCTGGAAGAAGTCGATGATATTGAAGACGAAATATGTCGCAACAAGAGCAGCGATCTTGCGACAGCGTCACACGGAATAGCATTGTTGCTCAAGATACTGCCGAGGCCGCCGACTCGCCTCGTTGGAAACCAAGTCGGCCGCGGTGAAGAGGAACTGAGTAGCTTCCGATTTGACACTAGCTAACTGATTTCATACGGCGAGCTGCAACTGCTTATCCTGATGATGTGTTTCTCGAGTCTGATGCTCTCGATGTATGACATACTGTCTCCGTGTACGACGTTGATCTCAACCAAATTTTAGCCTGTTGGCTTCACGTGAAGTACTACTTGCTCTTCATGTTGTAGCTCAGCTCTGTACTCGTGTTGGATACTACTATATTTTTCCCAATTGATTTCTTTGACTATACGCGGCAACAGGAGCAGGTATCGATGTGCATGGTGCTGCCGCTCACTGAAAGTCCGAAACTTCTAATCTCTTGCAATGCCCCTGCCGAGAGATATATTGCTTTGCGAAGAGGATGAGTCGACCCGGTACTGAAGATGAACCTTGACGACAGAAACAAGATCGGTCGCGTTAAAATCGTCGATGGAGCCAGACTGGTGGGCCAGCCAGATGCTATCGGTCGCAAACGAAGGTTGATGGTAGCGAAGCCGATCATGGAGAAGCCGAAGTAGATCGTACGAAGACAAAGCCGGTTGCCGGCCAACACCGTGTAGCCTAGCGCCTTTGCGACGGAGAGTCCAGATTGTCAGCGTGAGCGGCGCGCGCAAGGAATCTGACCACTGCAATATCCCATGTGTGAATCGGTCCGATAGAAAGAAGCGGATCTTGCTCGAAGCTCTTGTTCAGGTGAGTCCAATCATCCCGTCGCATCGCCAGACAGATCAAGCGGCCGCATCTAATCTGTAGATCGCTATGCATATGGCTGTGTCCTTTGGTGATCCATCGGTGCGTGCATTATGTATTGCTTGGCATCGATCAGAGCTAGTTAGCAATCAGAGCTAGCTGAATCGATCAAGAGCCAGCTGGTTGCTCTTTTTTATTGAATCAAATTGATCTGTCGTAGATCGTGTAGCAGATGTACTTTTGCTCCCCGGTTGATCGATCTGCATGAGCGGGCAGCTCGGAAGAGCTTCTTTCCATTGACCTTCCGACCAGGCGATCGCCTTCTAGCGATATCCTAGCTCCACGTACATACTTTCTCGCCCCGCGGCCGCCACTCGTGAGATCCGATTGAGCCTTTTTCTTCGCGATGTGACGCCGCACGTAGTTTGGTCGTGATGCCGAAATTGACGATCGTGTCCGCAGCTGGGATAAGCGAATCGGGCGTGACGAGGTCGAGCCGGCCGCCTGGCAGGCTATCGCCGCCATAGCTTTGTTGACGTAGATCGGCTGATGCAAACTGGTTGATGTCGATGATGATGAAGGAGCCGGCGAGTCCGTAGATCCAGATCCCGTCGTCCCCACGGTCGGCGCCAATTGACGAGGTTTTAACCCGGCAATGCCCATGCTTGAGGGCTTTCGATCTATGGAGCGCTTGTGGGATCCGGCGAACTCGACGGCGGTCGATAAACGACGAGGGGCACACGAATTTACCCAGGTTCGGCCCCCCGGAGGGTAAAGACCTACATCCTGCTTGTCTGATCTTGTATTGCTGGTATATGAGGAGCTGTTACAATGGTGCGCAGAGGTAATCTGGCGGAGGTGGAAGGAGATGGCGTGGCTAGCTTATGCGAGTTAGGTTGTCTAATCTGTCCAGAGATGGCGCTAGGGGTGCCCCTTGGTGGCTTTATATATGCAGCCATTTAGGGTTTACAAAGTCTCTTGCCTTCTACTCCAAGTCGGTGTGCTGGGCCTTGCGGGCTTCGTGTAACCTTCGAGCGGGCTTCTCCCCTGGACCGAAAACTAGGTAGGCGAATATCGAGGGCCTATTTGTAATTCCTTCGTCACCAGGCTCCCTCACCCGCATCAAGAAGGAGCCCGGCGTGCCGGCCCCTCCTTCTTCGAAGAAAGCGCGGCATCTCACCAAGGACGTTGCACTTCAGCTGGAGTACCAGGCTCCGGACGACCCAGAAGAGTTCCCCGGCCTGAAGGCAGCGGAGCTCGCCTCCTTCAACGAGGTCCAGCCGGGGACCTTGGACTTCGTCCTCACCTGGTCCAAGCAGGACGCGAAGAAGGTCGACGCGGAGCGGGCACGTCGCCTCGGCCTCTGCGTCAACCTAGAAGACGACGACAACGATGCCGGCCCGAGCCAGTGGCGCGGCGGCGACGACGGCTTGGGCTGCAGCACCTGGGCGGCGGCAACACCTGGGCGGCGAAGAACGACGCGCCGTCTGACGACGACAACAACGATGATAGAGGCGACTACGACGTCTTCTACCAACGCCTCGACATGCAATAGTTTAGGTTTTTTTTTTCATTTTAGTTAAATTTCGTCTATCTATGTAAAATCCGCCGAGTTTTAATAAATTTAGTTAAATTTTGCGTTGTTTTAAATTTGGGATGGGGGGCACGGCTGAGAAACCGTCGCCCCCATACCGAAATCAGCCCCCCCCCCCCCCCCCAAACAAAAACGACTTCTAAATCGCTTGCGCTGATCGCCGTTGGGGGAGGGGGGGAGTGGGGAAGTCGAGATGCTCTTACATCTCTATAGAAGTACCTTTCGCCAATTCACGAAAACTTGTGGACCGTGTAGCTCAGCTGAAGCCTGTGGACAAAATCTTTCAACAAAGTACGCGCTCATTCCAGCTTTGCGCGTGTAATATTCTTGCTTGCTAGCTTGCTTGCTTGTTCTTCCATTGTGATCTTGCTAATTCTTCCTGAAAGGTACTGCATGAATGCTGCGTTGCAGCGCATGGAGCCAACCGGCCACACGTACACGCGTACGGCGAAATTTCGGTTCGTAGATGCTTCTTGCTTAGCCGAGGGGATGACAGCTAGAAGATCGACGTTCTAGAAGCTAACGGCACGTAAAGGCAAAAGACGAAAAAGTTTGCCGTGTCCCATGCCTTTTATAGTACACGCGCACACATGTTTAGCCGAAATGCATGTGAACTTAGCTCTAAAGTTTCCCAGATTTTGATGTGCGTCAAGCATATCCTAGAGCAGGAGCACATAAACCTGAATCTACAATTCTAGCTAGCTACTACTTTTACAGAAATCAAAATAATTAATAATACGAGAGAACTTCCCTTTAAGATCCAGCTAGCTAACAGAGATGCAATCATGCTGGTCGCTTTCATCAATAACCAACTATGTTTCTCTGTCTAAGAGCAAGCTCTAGCAGATCCCAGGGCACTATACTTTCGTTTTTTCGGTTCGCGGTTCGGTCCCACAGAACAAATACACAACTATGAACAGAACCTTTTTAAAATTTGCATTCGTGGCAAAAAAAAATCAAAGAACTGTGGTTAATCGTATGATGTTTAGTGCATTAATATACATAATTCAACGCAATCAAAGCCTAAAACACCAATTAAACTGTGTTACAATTAGGCACTCACATTGCCGCAAACCCTAATACTAAAATTAGGCCCCGGATGACCTCACCAGAGTCTCCGGGCACGGCGGCGGCGAGACCCTAAATCGTTGTCGAGGTCAATGACCTCGCTCCTGCATCACACGTCACATGGCGAGCTCCTTCTGCTTGGACTCGTACGCCGCCACCTGGATGACGACATGGCGTGCCTCCTTCTCCCCGCGCTTCCGCGCTGTCGCGTGTGCTCACTTCGAGCGGCGCCGTTACTTCTCCAACACGCTGCTCAGCTTCGTCGCTGTCAACAAAGTTGCACGACACCACTATGCATGTCCCCCTTCGACTCTTCGGAGGAGGGGACAGTCTGACGATGCTCTCCACTCCTCGTTGGAGAAGGTGGGGATACGACATTGGAGAAAATATTCGTACCCCCGCAACAGTCGCACCAAGCACTACATATAGCGGCTGCGGCGGGAGCGGATCCACATAATTTTTTTTTCGGGCAAGGCCTTTAACTATGAGATCTGATCGGTTGAAAAAACCTGAAACTATAAACCCGTCGGACTTTTCTAGGCCATAACTATTTTCAATTGTTTTCTGCCGCAATGCTTGGAGTATTATTACTACGAAAAAGACATTCAGTAGAGTACTCATTTAGCTTTTGCATGTACTAGCACGTACACACAACGCGAGACGTGACGGGCACGTGATTAATTTACTAGTCTCCATCTCCACTATCTCCACTACTTATAAAAGAGCAAACTTGGCAGGAAAATTCAATCTGGACCGTCCAGATGCATATATCCTATGGTTTAGATTGATTTGTTCTCCCCTCCCCCGAGTCCATGCGCTCTTGATTAGTTTCATTTTCCATTTAATGCGCTTGATTCGGCGCCAATAACTACACGATTTCCGTTGACTACTCTCAGTCTACCAGAAGCAGGCCCCTAGATCCGAAAATTATGTTGCAAAACCACGCCGCACGGACGTCACTCCTCCGATCCAGGCCTGGCCGCCCTCCTCCTCGCAAGCGTGCCAAACATGGACGATGCTGCCTCCTGCTCCTTGGGCTGCACTCTGCCTCCACCACACTATGGGGACTGGTACTGTGTTCCGATGAAGCCATGATGGCAGCGCGGCAGCACGCAGACGAGCTTATCTTGGGTGAACCATGCGAGGCAGATGACGCACTTGGTCAAGGAGAACACGGCGAGCTCAATCTCGGCCGAGTATTCCACCGTCGGGATCGCCCGGATTGCGGCGACCTCTCCCTTTCCTTTATTCTTCGAGCTGACAAGGCGACGGCCCCGGTCATGGCCTACAGCATGGCCATCTGCACGGCAGCCTCGACGTCACCGGTGGGTGGCTCTTGCGCTTTCTCCACTACTTATAAAAGAGCAAACTTGGCAGGAAAATTCAATCTGGACCGTCCAGATGCATATATCCTATGGTTTAGATTGATTTGTTCTCCCCTCCCCCGAGTCCATGCGCTCTTGATTAGTTTCATTTTCCATTTAATGCGCTTGATTCGGCGCCAATAACTACACGATTTCCGTTGACTACTCTCAGTCTACCAGAAGCAGGCCCCTAGATCCGAAAATTATGTTGCAAAACCACGCCGCACGGACGTCACTCCTCCGATCCAGGCCTGGCCGCCCTCCTCCTCGCAAGCGTGCCAAACATGGACGATGCTGCCTCCTGCTCCTTGGGCTGCACTCTGCCTCCACCACACTATGGGGACTGGTACTGTGTTCCGATGAAGCCATGATGGCAGCGCGGCAGCACGCAGACGAGCTTATCTTGGGTGAACCATGCGAGGCAGATGACGCACTTGGTCAAGGAGAACACGGCGAGCTCAATCTCGGCCGAGTATTCCACCGTCGGGATCGCCCGGATTGCGGCGACCTCTCCCTTTCCTTTATTCTTCGAGCTGACAAGGCGACGGCCCCGGTCATGGCCTACAGCATGGCCATCTGCACGGCAGCCTCGACGTCACCGGTGGGTGGCTCTTGCGCTTGGCCGTAGTAGACGCACCACTTGACGCGGCACGCGCACCAGACGTATCGCAGAGCATGAGCGCCACGACGAGGATACAGAGAGAAGGATAGTAGACAAGATCGTGAGGTATAGTAATTATGTTGGGTTAGTTAACTTAAATTGAGTGTCATTGTGTCTATCAGATGATAAATCTATACGAGGTCATGAGGTTATATGGTTTTTGTAGACTATTTTGTATATTTTGTAGGTAGTGGACGGGAAGCACATAAAGATTCAGTTGACAGATTCATATACTGTGGAGCCTCCTCCTCAGTGCGCATCTGAATGCCAGTGGTATGCCCAGGATTTTTTTGGATGCCAAGGAGTACTATGTTTGTTTGTCATACTTCCGGTATGTTGTTTTCAGTTAACCAATAAGCTGGAATTCACACATAATAAATTCCACTATAGTTTCTGGACTGGTCGTACTTTGCAATTGCATATTGTAGAAAAGGAACCCACCTGATGATCAAACTTTGCTATCAGTTCGTATATTTGTAGGAATTTTTCAGTAAACAATGGTTTATTTTAGGCTACAGGAAGAAAACAAATTTCTGAAAGTGAAAGATTAGGAAAACATACTTTTTGTCAGAATTTTATCTTCTTGTGTAGCCTACAATTCAACGTATTTTTCATTCACATTTCTGACGTATATTCTGGATGTATGTATCTAGCTATATATTTCTTTTCACAATGTTTGGAGATCAAGAAGTACAAGTTTCAACTTAAAAAAAAATTGAGCGATGGTGCATGCCCATATGCCAAAGACACTTCCCGCATGCATCATCTCTATTTACTTATTTAGGAAGGAAGGCAAGAGTAAACTACCCATCAGGTCATCATGTATAATCATCTCTAAAAATTATAGTAATCATTCTTTTCTAATCTTCCAAAATTTTATCAAAATCGCTCACCGCCGTGTCTCTCATGGAAATAAACGTCGTCTTCTCCGACATCATGTTTGAGATATTGTATTATTTTCTAGAAGTAAATACTACTTTTTAAAAAACGAATCCTTGGTACAAACTTAGAATAGATATTTACTTCTTAGCAGTGTAAATAGGTCCTTGATTATTCGCTTGCATGTTTTTTGTTTAGAGTTTTCTTTGAATTTGTATCGGGAGTAGCACAACATACTGCAGATTGGTCACAATGCAAACGTATGAATCCATGTTTAAGATGCAAGACATTTCAGCCCAATATTTGCAGTTTTAGATGCAAATCTGTTGTAGGTAAAATCAAAGTAAGTGATATATTGCTCTTGCTCGCAGACTGGTGTGCCATATTCATGAAAAAAGGGAAGGACATGGTATATTGATCACAGGAGGATGAAAGAGGTTCAACGAAAGTGATTATAATTGCAGTAGAGAGGTCTAGCAAGCAGAGATTGTTTCTGTAGTTGAGTTTAGCATTTGTGTTTTCTTCAAAGTGCAGGTACTTAAGTTGACTAATGTTTGCTGCGGTTTGTACCAGCCATTCTTGGAGGCTCTCACACGAACTACTGGTAACTCCATATGCTATAAGGCGTTCATATAAATGAAGAACTTTGCTCTTTTGCCAGTTTTTACGACTCTGTGTGAAAATTGATTAACAAACTTAATGAATCACATCATTGGAAATATTAGGTAGCTTAGATTGGATCAGAGACCAGATCGTATCTGAAGATTTTTATTCCTTTGGCTTTTCAAGAGTAAGCATCTACATAGCATATGATAGATTTCATTGAGGGCGTTTAGGTTGTTGTCCTAAAAAAATATACCATTCTGATACATCTCCTTACATGTCAATTACCATATACATAGAGGCACATATAGTCTCACATTCATTGCAGACTTGCAAATTCCAAAATAAAAATGTGTTTGATACTAATAAACGTGCGTTGCACGTGCATACTTACTAGTACTAGGTTAACTAAATAAATGAGCATCGATCCAGTGCTCGCCTCAAGACAAGAGGAAAAATTCCTTTTTAGAAAGGGGGAAGAAGACCACACGCCCGGTTCCCACCCACGCCGCTCGCCGCCACGCGGGCCCAGCGCTTTGACCCCGCGACGTCAGAGATCCAAAGGCCGATCGATCATCCACACCGGCCAGTCGGCCAAGATCGGAGCCGCCCCCGCAAGATCTCGATATCACGAACCGATCCCTCGGGAGCCCGCTCGCATATAAACCTACTCTTCCACTTCGCTCCTCCCTTGTCGTCTCCGTTACCGCCCGCACTGCCCACTGGAAGTACCGCCGCCCCCCCTTGTCTCTCTCATGGCGGACACCTCGAGCTGCCCTGCGGAACCCTAATGCCGAACCGGCGGCGCCGACACGCCCCCGTGCCGTAGCCTCGCCGCCGCGAGCGCCGTTCGGAAGGTAACCGCCAGCTCGCCCGCCACGCGCCCGTAGTAGATCTTACCCCATTTCCCGGCGCTCCTCGGATCCGCTCCGATCTGTTTCCCCGCCGCTCCAGCCCCCCTGACAAATTTTCGCGCGGATTGTGCAGGGAGAGCACCGAGGAGAGGAGGAAGCGTGTCGCCTCGCCTCCGGGAAGGCGCCATGGGCGATCTGAAGGAGATGAAGTACAGGCGGAGGGTCGGGCTCGGGCTCGAGGACCGCGCGCAATGCAGCGAGCCGAGGGTCCCCGACTGGGGCGCGCTGAAGCAGGACCCCGTGGAGCTGCTGCGGAAGCTAGACGAGCTCAGGGACCAAATCACGCGCTCCTGCCAGGTCGCCGCCGAGCGCGAGCCGCCGCGAGAGCACCGGAGGGCGGGCCGCCGGGCGGCCTCGTTGATCCCCGACTACCCCGAGCCGCCGCCGCCGCCTATGCCCGCGTACCACCACCGCTCCCGCTACGGCGCCCGGTACGGGCATGGCCTGCCGCTGAGCCCGTGCGAGCCGCTGTACCCTGATCACGGGGAGCGGTACGCGAGGCAGTCCAGCGGGCGGTACCGCCAGCAGCAGTACCCAGGGAGGCAGTGGGAGAACGTTGGCATCGGACATGGGAATTACAACCAGTACGCCTGTGCTAGCCCCCATTATCTGCATGCGCAGAGGGCTGCACCACCGGAAGAGCACATACCCATGGCGAGGTACTTTGCCGGGCAGCACGAGGGCTACCGATTCGAAAGGTCACCGTCTGTGTCATCGGATTATGACCAGAGGTCTGTGGCGTCGTCGCTCTACTCGCATCGGTCCGTGTCGAAGAAGAGGTCCGAGTATTTCAGGAAGAAGGCGGACCATCTCTGCCGGCCGCTGCACGGCGCTGCGCCGTTTGTTGTGTGCGGCTCTTGTTACCATCTGCTGCAGGTGCCTATGGAGAAATGCATGGGGTGGAAACAAAATCGGATACAGTGCGGGTCCTGCTCAGAGATAATCAGTTTGAAGCGCATGAAAGGGGAAGAGATTCCCTTTGCGCAGTCATCCTCCTTCGGTTTGTCAAAAGCTGAGCAGAGCTCGCATGACCAAATGAGACGAGATTTTGAGCAGCAAGATCACGACGATGTCGCTTCTGCGTTCTACAATTTGAATGAGCACAGCAGCATGCAAATCAACATAGATTTTGGTGATGATAATTCAGTTTCTTCTACCATTAGTCATGATGACAGGACGGACAAAGAATGTGGCTCAAACAGGAGCATTCAGTCGAGAGCAGATGCTGTTTATCTGTCACCAGGCAGGCCTGTGGACATTGAGAGCCCAAAGGATATATTATGTGAAAGAGATGCTGATTATCAGGTGGAACATTCAGTAGATCGTCCAGTCAGCCCATGTTCCCCTGTTTTAGAGGACAAACTTGTTGATCCATTGTGCAGCCAAGAACAACATAATAATTCAGAGGACCTAGGTGTGGATAGTAGATCTGACCTAAATCGCAAAGGACAAGGTAATGTTAATGATGATAATAGTGTTAGCACAGGAAGTGAACAAGAGGTCAGTGAAGATGAACATGAAGGAAAGAGCAAGGAGGATCACTGTTGTAGCCTTGAAGATGTTAGCAAAATGCACAGGCAGAATAGTACAAAAGATGATACTGATAGTCTTGAGTATGGAAATGAAAAACATGAGTGTACAAGCAAAAAAGATGTCACAAGCAGTCCTGAAAGCGAAAGTATGTGCAAGAAATATACTCAGAACAGCAAAGAAGATGAAACAAGCGTCCTTGAAGTTGAGAACACAAGTAGGGAGTTTGACGAGAACAACAAAGATGACACGTACAGTGCCCTTGAACATGCCACTAATGCCCCTGAAGCTGCAAGCACAAGTGAGAGATATGAAGAAAATATATTGGAACAAGATAGTGGGAAATTGCATCAACCATGTGTCGAGGATGCCAATGCTCTAACAGAGAGTGGGTCATCAGTTAATGGGCGCACAAATTCTGGTTTCTCTCGTGGTTCCTCTGAGGCTGGGTTAGATGAAGACCAATCGTCAACTGGTAAGAGTGGGGATTCCTCATTTTTTGCTGGTCTCTTGAAGAAGGGTTTCAAGTTCAATCAGTCCATGGAAAGTTTTAAGGTTTCAATTAATGGACATCCAATCTCTGAAAGAGCTCTTAAGAAGGCAGAAAAGAAAGCTGGTCCTGTCGAGCCTGGTTCATACTGGTGAGTAATTGCTCTAGCAGCAATTGAATTGTCGAACAGTCTGCTGCATTTTTTATTACTTTGCACTGCATGCCATGGTTCACTTCGTTCTCTGTTAACTTTGATAGAGTCACTCATCTGCAGCATACTGCTATCAAGATGAACAAAATTGCATGTCTTATTGCAGTAACCTAGTTTAGTAAAATTTTAATTGAGGCAAGCTATAGAAAACAGTATGAAGCTCTGGATGTTCTTCTGCTCTGGTGGCTATCACAAGTATTGTGTTCTAGAACGCTAGCAGATCTGTTTAGAGTTGTCTTTCATGTATTTGACTCATGTCTTGCTTTTAGACCTGTGTACGGATGTGCCTTTCTGCCCGATCTTCTTTTTTAAACAAGTTCCCATTTTCATCATGACTTTTTTTATATATCTGGAGTATTTATATTTATTTTTGTTGTTGCTAGAGTTCCATTTTCCTTCTAGAAACCAAAAGTCTGGCTAATGGTTGGGGCTAAAAAACTTTGCCTCAACATTGACATCATACAGATTGCCCTTCTCTACTATCTTTTCCCCCGCTATTTATTGTGGCGAGCAACCGAGCAATAAGAAATTGAAGACCTTACTTTGCAATAGCACATCAATGCTGGTGAAAAGTGTTCTTTTACACCAAGCATGCAGTATAAATAAACAAATTGAAAGTAATGCTTGATGTCAGATGCAATCAATCAGAATAACACCTTTAGTGTAATTAATGAATGCTAAATTCTTTGTACTTGCCCCTCCTCCCCGTACTAGTGATGGCTTGGTCTATTATCTGGTAATTTTCTTCATAACAAACTGAAATCTTCTCTGCTAAGCTCAATGTTTCATCTCTCTCCGGAGGCAACCATGGTAGTGAATCTGATGTGTTTTTTGTATTTGTTGAAGTAGATGTCATACTGTTAATGACTTAAATGTTATGATTATCATCATGCCAATTGCTGAGCGTCTTACCTTATAACTTCTGCCTGAATACAAATGCGATTTACTGTTGGATCTGCAATGGACTTATACCTCAAATTTCCCCTCAACTTTATTGAATCTTTTACTTGGCTTTTGTTTTATTACGTATACTAGAAACTCACCATTGTTAGGTAAATTGGTCAATGCATTATGCAACTAATTGTTGCTTTGTTATTGAATCTTGATAGATGCTGCTACATGATTTTAAACTTCTATTGGTTCAGGAGGATTCCTTCAAGCCAACATTAACTGTTCTGTTGTTCTCATGCAGGTATGACTGCCGTGCTGGATTTTGGGGTATCATGGGGAGAGAATGCATCGGCATTATTCCTGTAAGATTTAGCTTCTCTAGTTCTTTTTAACTAAGGTGCTCTTATAAGGTCGGTTCTCATATGGTTTTCTTTTTGCAGCCATTTATTAGAGAATTCAATTATCCGATTGCCAGAAATTGTGCTGGTGGGGATACTGATGTCATTGTCAATGGCAGAGAACTCCACCAGAGAGATCTAGATTTGCTTGTAGGTAGAGGGCTTCCACGTATCTCTGGCAAGTCATATTCTATTGAGATTTCTGGAAATGTTACTGATGAAACAACTGGAGCGAAGCTACGCAGTCTTGGCAAACTTGCTCCCACGTAAGTTCCTTTACATTCTGCGTATGACTGCATGTCCTTGCTGATCAGATATTTAGGGCATGTTTGGTGCCTTCCACACACTACCATACTTCTGTGCTTGCGCGGCTAGTGTGGCAACGGTTTTGTGGCAGCCAAATGGTCTCCTGACTTGTGGCAAAGTTGGCTAGCAAGTGTGTCTTATGTCTATGACATGTGGAGTAAGAGGTTAAGAAAGAGTGGCACCACACAAATCCAAATAATCTTCTTGGTTAATAGTATTAGTTAAACACATGAATATACAACACAAAGTTGTATGACAGATTAGAATAGAGCACACACAAGCTTCATTTCTGCTCCGTCCTAGGACATACTATAATGGAGTCCACGATATCTACGTGATTGGGTCAGTGATGTCGTGTTCCTAGATTTTGCATATAATCCATGATACCTATGTGGTTGGGTCAGGGACTGTGTGCTCCTAGATTTTGCATATAAGAGCCATGTCTTTTGGCTGCTTTGTGAGAGATAGGAGGAGCTAGCTAGAGCATTTGGATGGTGGAGAAACACGTGAACATCCTAAAATTGAGCAATTATACTAGCAAAGTGAACATAATTGAAGATGATTCGACATTGTTTGCCATGGATTTTGAGTAACGTCCTGAGCCATGAGTGCTCGATGTAACTCCCAGCTTTCTGTTGGAGACCTAGATTTGGTTCATAGGAAATGCCAGAGTTAGAAGAGAAAGTTCACTTCTATTTGGAGCACAACTTTGAGCCACATCACACTTTTACATATGACTGTATATGATTCTTCTACAACCTTCCAATCTAAGCATGCCCTTCACATAACATCCTTTACTATCTTTAACTATACTTAATTTTTCAACTTTATTCTAAAAAGTTACTCTCCCGATCCAAAATGTAGGTCCATCTAGAGTTGGACGCACAAAATAAGGGTGTTGGTAAAATGCTAATGTTACTTTTCATTAATTTCTACATCTTTCTCATTTTCCTTCCAAATACTGGAGTAGTTGAGTTAATGCTCAATTCTGGAGGAATTTCTGAACAGCTAAATTAGGCTGTATGCATCCTTGATGCAGAGGCTTGGGCTAATGAAAGCTTCCATTTAAAAAAAAATGAGAGTGGCTAAATAGGAAAGAAATGAGGAAAAGTCCATTAGGAGTGCTGAAAGACTCACATTTTGGATCAAGCTGAAAGGCTTAAGGACTTCTACATTTTGGGCCAGAGAGCTTACAGTTTTCTGTACTTTTCAGTCGTTTCTGTTAAATCTCATTGGTTTAGAATATCAATTCCACTATATGCTCAACTCCAGCTTTCCCAGTTCTACATCTTATATATTGTACTGCCTCATTATATTGAACAGTACAAGTCGCACAGCAAATCAACGTAATGTAATTTTCCTGTCATGCTTGTTCAGAACGATCTCTTTTTATCTTCCCTCAAAATAAATAAATAATCTCTTTCTATCTGTGAAGTGTAGCAGCCAGCTGCCACATTTCACCTCTCTGATTACTGGCAAGTCTAGTACAAGATTGCACAATCTTTTTGTTAGGATTCTGGTCTAGCAATTTCAGTTAGGACATAGACGACTATTTCTTGATTATATTACTTATGATATAATTACTCACAGTTATCACCTTTCTGCTGAACAGAATTGAGAAGCTGAAACGTGGTTTTGGTATGCACGTCCCTGAAGAGTTCAGGTAGCTGGATGTAATTTCCGTGTTCCTGCATTGCAAATAATGGGTTCAATCACTTCCCCGGAGCTACCTGTTGGAGGCAAAGTTTGTGATTTTAACTAATATTGACATCGAAGTTTTTCAAGTAGTACGTAAGTGTTGGTGTGCAGCAGATGGTAGTAGTAAAGAATCTGTGATCACATGATCTTGTGGTTTGACTATTGATGACCTTGGTCCTACTAATTCGGTTTCTTTTGCTGAAAGCAATGTTTGAAAACGATTCAATCTGCCATGCAGCTTAATTCCAATGCAGCCTGTACATGTTGTTTCTTACGTGTGCCATTGCCCTGTCGATATATTGTGTCACCACGGTAATCATCAGATGTTGTATGTGCAATTATAGGCTTGTAAGATATTCGTAGAGCTGTACCTTCTCTAATATATTATATATGTACATATGTTGCCCTTGAATCACCTTTTCCTAGTGTCATGGCGTTCTGCTCTCCTGAGCTTTTATTTGTCAAAAGCGTTTAAATATTCTGGTAGCATGCATTTTTGGCACTGATGCGACAGTGCTTGTGGTACTCAGGCTCCAATTTTCGTGTATAATCAGTGATTCCTTTTATCGTATACCCTTGCATTTTAGCATAATTTTGCAGCTGAGCATCTTCTCCAATCTGTATTGGTGAATCAAATAGTCATGTGGTTGATTCACTTGTTGCTAGCATATGGGGCCGCCTTGTAGTGAGTGAAAGAAGGTTGTGCTGGCAAGCTGGGGCCACATGGTGACCTATCCAGCTGCGTGTGTTGGGGTCAGTATCTTTTACGACCGTTTCTTTGCTGGGGCCTGGGATCAAGGTAAAGAGAACAAAGAAATCGTATAGCTGTTTATTTGATGGTATTTGGAGTGCTGTTGTTCACAGCAATGCATGTAATGCGGAGGGCATCGCATGCAGCTTCAGAAAACAACAACTTCTCTTCTTTTCATGATGTACGTGTGGGCTGCAGCAGCGGTTTCCAGTGATTATCTAAAAGCTTTTTTATTTGGTTTTTCCTTTACCGAATTGTTTTTGTTTGGCTCGCTACCAACGCTATAAACTTTAGGAAAGATAATGAGCATATACTGCATGAAAATGTGCCTTTTTCTATCTTAGGATTTAAATTGTTAGGGGACACACTAATTCCATTTTCTTTTTCTACAAATTAAAAGGGATACAAGAAAGTATACCCGCGCGGCAAAGCGCGCTTCAGGTTCTAGTACCATTGAAAGGTGAATGTGGTTAGTATTCTAATGAAATCATTCCATTGATTGTACTTCCATTATGCGTACAAATGTTCTGGCAGACAAAAGAGTGAGCACACTTTTCCCCCAAGAAGGAAGCAGAGTCTCCCGGGCTGCCAACTACTACTTTCAGGCTTTGTTTACTTCTCCGGTATTTTCACTCCCGAAAGATGTGGGGATATGTGGGGATTTGGTGTTCATCCAATACTCTCAAATCCCCTCAAATACTCTTCCCTAAAAATACTCTACTATGATGGAGAGTTTTTTATCTAGCAAAAAATACACTAGAGTGGAGGGGATTTGTGGGGATATCCCGGAATTATCCCCTCAAAACCCGGACTAGTAAACAACCTATCGGGAAAATTTCGGGATTCGAAATAATCCCCTCCCATCCCCTCAAATACCCTAGAAGTAAAATCCCTGGTATCCCTGGTGCTTCCTTCCAACATCGCGGTCATTTTCGCAGGCTGGTCTTGAGCTAGTGAAAAAGGTTAGCGCTGCTGCCAGGGGATTGGATGGAAGAACGTCCCAGAAGTATTCGTCCTGTTGATATCTACCGTGACAGGTCAGTGAAATCCCTTGTTAAGTTGACACACGGCGGTGAAATAAATTCAACGGATCCACTGAAGTGCCCTTTCTTGTAAAAAAATGGTTATCCCTAGGGAAAACGGGCCTGTTTTTCACAGGGTGCACCATCGCTAACATTCAGTGCGGTTCGACTCGAAAGTAGAATCATTCGTCTTGCCAATCGGTGCTTAGTGATAGGTTGCCAATCCATGCGATTGGTCCATTTCAGTTGAAATACATGACCCAAGGTGTATATCATTCAGACTTGAATCTCAAGGGATCCACCCATAAAGTCATGCCGATATGACACTGCTCTTCCAAGAATATGAAGTCGACAGGAGCGTGCCATCTGCCATGATATTTTTAGAGAATACACCTCGGCAGGTGTATCAATCATATAGAAGAGACAACATCGGAGACCGGCGAAGCGCTGCCAACAAGAGGTGGCAGCTCCTCAAGTTCGAAAATTACTCTCCCCCTAGCAACGGCACCGGCTCTACCAAGCCAAAAGAATCAGTACGAAAGAGTCTAGCCAATCGCCACCTACTGTAGTCCTCTCTAATCCTCGCCAAGATGCCATCTGCCATGACATGATGTTGTACTTCTCGACTGTTATGTCTCACCGAGAAGAAATTCAGTTAGACGCCCCTAAACTACATTAGAAAAATAGGCAATCCGAAGATGATTGTGTTTTTTCATTGACTATTAATTATTTGAAACTTGAAGAGGGGGTTGGCAATCCCCCTCCCCTGCCACCCGCGCGAGCAATACACCCAGCCCTGTGGTGAGCTCTTCGCCAAGTCTCTCCCCCATGTGCAACACTACCATCCAATTTTTCACCAAATAGAGTAGTTGCAAGTGCAACACCACCATCCACGATCACTGGCCGCAGATAGAGTAGCTGCAGAAGTGGGCGAAAACCATCCGTTCATCCAAAAGAAACTTGACACATCCGAACCAGGAATTAGGTAAAAAAAAATTGGGAATCAAAATATGCCATGCTTCGCGCTACATTAGTAGCAGCAGTAAGGCACACATATCAGTATGCCAAATGAACACAAGAATGACTTTCTACATTTGTGACGACAATCGTCTGTGATTATCCCAGAATAGTTTGAGAGGGTACACAACTCTAATGAACTACGTCCAAACTAAGACGACATGAATGATGAAACTAACGAATTCACCATTGAACACCTCACTAAAACAACAAACAAGGCATACATGACAAGCTAGTAAAATTTAGGTCATAAGTACATGGGGTACATGACAAGCTAGCATCTTGATCATGGAAACCTTAGCGGTTAGAGATTGTTATATTGTTATCTAAATTTATAAAAAGGCTAACGACAGAGCGAAGCGAGGCTTGGCGCTGGGAGTAGCTCCACCGACTTCAAGTGTGCTCCTTCATTTGCCTTCCGGCGACGGGCCTCGCCTCGCTCTGTCGTTAGCCCATAACGTGCCCAATAGGGATGTCCCCCCCCCCCCCCCCCCCCCGATATGGATCAATATTGTCACCTATTTATAATCCTTGTAAGCCTCCGACTAGGGTTTACTGAATTATAAGATAATCCACGGCATTTGTAAACACGATATAGTAAAGTTTTGCTGGCTAGCACCCGTGGTTTTTTCCTTTCTTTGTTGGAGTGGTTTTGCCATGCTAATATCTTGTGTCTTCCTACTATAATTTTGTTTTTCGTACTTCGTTATATGGCCTATCACGTTGGTAACATAGATAGGATCAAACTTGCATGCGATCTCAGAATCTCTCGTGTTGAGGTGGAAACGGATGCGAATGAAGTTGTCAAGATCTGGATAAATCAAACTCAAAGCAGATCTGAGATTGCTCTAATTTTGCAGGAGATTAAAGATCTTACTAGCAACTTTGAATAATTCAGTTTAATGTTTGTTGGGCGGGAGGCAAATGAAGGAGCACACTTGTGTGCTAAGCAAGCGTCAGCTAGTCGTCGTAGATGTGTTTTGGATCAATTATGTTCCAACTTTTCTAGTTGATTGTTTGAAGAATGATTGTAAGCCCAATGATTAATGAATGCAAGATATTGATTCTAAAAAAATAGATGTGGCTCTTGGAGGCCACATAGACATATCTCATCATCTCGATGTTAACGCCTGTGTTGATAGCGGCCCAAACAATCCCAGAGCCTGCGTATACAATGCGGCCACAAATAGGCAGCGAACGTTCTAGAAGAATCCCTTCACTCATGTGTCATATCTTGGAGATGAATACTGTACTTTGGACTGCATAAGTGTAATCACCCCTACCATGGAACTTTTTTTATGAAAGGCAACAATGTTATTTTTCCTTTGTTAAGAGGAGTAAAAAGAATATAAGGTAAACATGAGTACATCTAACTTTGCACAAGAAAAGAAGATAAAGGAAAAAAAAATAAGGGAGTGACAAAGAATTACAAAGATAGAATAATGACGTTGCTATATAACGAGCGCTCGTTAGGAAAACAATTTCAGCGGACGTTCCGATCAAGTTGGAGGGTTCACACGGTGCATGCATATGCTCCCAAAACAAAGACATACATGTAGTCTAAGCGCTTAATTAGCATTACTAGTAGAGTGCCCGTGCGTTGCTACGGAAAAATAGTATTACCTTACAATACCAAAATATATGTCATATTATGTTTGTATTCTATGAGAAATTAATGTTATCTTACTTACCAAAATATATGTCATATTATGTTTGTCTTTGGTCAAACTTACTCAAATTTGATTAAGTTCTAGAAAATATAAATCCCAATAGTACCAATGGCGATCTTGTTAGTGACATCATAAATGGTACAAAAATATATTTGAATTATAAGCATTAAAACACTGGTGAGATATAAACACTACTGTCCCAAAGTCAAATCTTCAAAAGGGCGTCGGTGCCAAACTTAGCCTTGCATTGTTGCTCCCTCTATTATTTTCTCGATATTATTTTGACATCTTCCAACAAGATCGTATTATGGCTTATCTTGGTTCTTTCAATGCGTCGAATATTTCTTTTTTTTCTTCTATGATATACAAAGACAAAACAATTTTTTGGGCAATAATTTAAGTATGGTCGTACAAAAAATGCATAGAAAGAAGAACAATAATTCCTTTAATTGTGTAAACCCCACGATATGAGCTATTGTCTCCAGAAACGTTTATGATCTTCAAATAAAACACTTTGGAAAATATTTTAAAGTTAATATTTTTGCATTGCTATTAAAAAATAACCTGAGAAAAATGTATGAAGAGTGTGGAATTGTAAGCATAGATGCTATTGTCTAAAATTTGAAACCGCTGGATACATTAGCTTTAGAGTTATATAAATACACATTCTCTTATTCTTAAAATAAAAGTCTATATAATTTTTCTCTCTCACATAAAAAATGATAGGGAACTCACGAGACATAAGTACGGACACATGACTACATGAGTGGATTTGGTACTCACCTGGGTATATACACACCCATGCATAATTGTTGGATGCTTTTTAGCACCGTTGGATTCTCTCGGTGACTAACAGCTAACTAACGGAATGACAAACGGGCTCAACCAAAAAAAGATGCTCAAAGTCTTGTCGCTAAGTGCATTGTTGCCATCTCAAAGAAAGATTCGATTTAACCCAACACGAAAGAACGGGAAACCATTACACGTAGACATCAATCAATAAAAAAAACACGGACTGGATCAGGCCACTGCCTTGACCATCTCCTGGCTCCATCGCCGCTTTCTGCCCACCTCGAGCACGCCGGTGTGAGACCGCACTCAATGCTGGCGAGCACCAGAAGACCTCCTCGCGGCCTTGAGGACATGATCGAGCTCGGGAGGCGGCCGCCCTGAACACCTGCGGCCTTGCCGGCACCCCTGACCTCGCCGCCTCCTTACCTCGACTCGGGTGAGCCTGCCATCGGGAGTCCGAGCTCGATGCCGGTGAGGACAAGAAGCCGTTCCCGGACAAGCACGACTGGAGGTACGGACTGGACGATGACCGCCGAGACCGTGGTGACCGCGGCAGGCGCGACGAGGATGAAGATGACAGGGATGGCCGGGGCGCCATGCGTCCAGGGGCTGGCGCGACACCATTCACCGCAGCCTTTCAAGAAACGCTGGTGGTGGCGAGCGGCGCGAGAGCAGCGGGCGTGAGCGCGATCGCTCGGGTCACAGAGATGGCGGCCAACGTCGAACTGGTGACGTCGAGCATGCGCCAGGCGATGGCTCGGCTGCTACGGCGCTCGTGGAAGCGTCGAGGTCGCGCCGGTCCTGGACGTCGCTAGCGACAAGGAGTTGGACGCGGAGGCCACGGGTCGGCGAGGGCGCTCCCAGGTGCGGTCGCCTTCCCCGCGTTCCAAGGTGGCACGCACGCCGCCATCCACTCCGGACCCGCTGTCGTCTCCACGGTGATCTGCCCCTCTTCCTCATCCTCCAAGGGCAGCTGCCAGCCTTTCATCCTGCTGGCGACGGATGGTGGCTCGGTGCCGACGCGCATCTTGCTGACTCCTATGTCTGCGGCTTCGGCGAGCGTCGGAGCGCGACGGGTTCTAGAGTTTCTTGCTCCATCCAGCTCATCTCTGTCTCAGCCGCCGGGCTTCGGTGCCTTGCCTACGGCGGGACTCTCGCAGCTGCTGGACAACGAGGTGCCAGCGCTGTCAGAGCACGCCCTCAGCTCCGGTGCTCCTCGCGCGCCTCTGACGCCCCTGGAACCCCTGTTCCGTGCTGCAACTCAGCCGCTGCTGCCTGCGTGCGCTTCGCCGCCTCCTCGCCGCGTCGCTAATCGCCGGAAGACTCTTGCAGGCGTCGACGTGGTTCGCACGGTCCAGTACTCGCTGTAGCGGACCAACAACCATCTCAGGGCGCCGGAAGCCGCGGGTATCCAGTCACAGGACGTCGCAGTTCTCTTCGATCCCATCGCCAGACGTCGCAGTTCTCTTCGATCCCATCGCCGGACGCCGCGGGTTGGAGATGGTGACAAGGAGCGGTGGAGAGATGAGAGAGACAGAGAAAAGGAGAGGATAAAGTGGGAGAGGGGTGGCTTGGGGTGTGAATACGGTTTTAACGTCGTGAGACACATGTCAACTGCTAAGATGGTGAGTAGCTACCACGTATAGTTTTGTTTTTGTACCGTTCAATATCCTTACCCTATCTTTTTCCCTGGTCTTTGCCGACCCCATCCACTACCTCACTCCTTCCACTCACTTGGTCAACCGATTCTTCCCCACGCCATGAAATCCTCACCTCCATAGCTCCATGCTCTTCCCCACGCCCAAGCCTCCCCCTCAATTACTTCATATGGCAGCACCCGGGCGCGGGGGCGGACGGTGTCGTAGGTGGACACGACGGGGATGTTGAATCGGTGGCTGGAAGTCACCATCCTCGGTGTCATGATACGGTGTTGCCTCCCCGGCCCTCCGGCACCGCACTGGGCCTCCTGGAGCTCGTTCTCCACGCTCTTACCCCACCCCAGCCTTCTCTCTTCACTCACTTCACGTGGCGGTGCCCGGGCGCGCGGGACGGTGGTGCTGTAGGTGGATGCGGCAGGGGCGGACGCAGCGAGGGTGCTGATTCGATGGCTTGAGGTCACCATCCTCGGTGTCGTGATAGAGTTGTTGGCGCCCAGGCCCTCTGGCACCGCCCTAGGCCCTCCTCGAGCTCGTCGTCCGCTCCACCGCGGCAGGTAATATTCCTCGACCATCCGAATTTCCATTGGGTTTAGAGCATGTCTAGTAGAGCCCCTAGACCCTCAAACCCTCAAATTTAACCGCTTTTTTGCAGATTCGAGGGTCCAAAAGCCAGATACTAGAACCCCTAGACCCCTAAACCCCTAAAAAAATTTGCAGGCCGGAGCCGGGTCGGCCCTCCCAACCTGTAGAAACACGGGTTGGAGGCTCCCAACCCCTCCAACCCCTATTCCGCGAGCAGGCACGCGCGGGAAGCAACTGCTTCCCTTCCCCTCCCTCTTCCGCGCCGCCGCCGGCCGCCAGCGGCTGCTCCGCGCCGCCGCCCGCCGCTCCCCAAGCCCCCCCCCGCCGCCGCCGGCCGTGCTAGAGCCGGCCCCCCGCCTCCCCCGTCTCCGCCGCCGCCTCCCGTCGCCCGAGGCGTCTCCGCGAGCTCGCCGCGCCGCCGCCCCCGATCTCCGCCGACGCGCCGCCTCCGAGCTCGCCGCGCCTCCTCCCGCCTCTCCGAGCCCGCCCCTACCTCCCCGAGCCGGCCCCCCGCCACTCGCCGCCCGCCGCGCCGCCTCTCCGAGCCCCGAGCCGGCCTCCCCGAGCTCGGCCCGACGAGCCCGCGTCCCCGAGCTCGGCCGACTCCGCCGCCAGCGCCTGCGCCCCCTCCCGCCTCCCCTAGCTCCCCCGAGGCCGCCGCCAGCGCCCGCGCTCTCCGCCGCCGCGCTGCCCGCTCCCCGCCCCGAGCTCGGTGAGCAAATTTTTGCTCTTTTTTGTATCTAATTTTTCCTCTTTTATTCATAGCAAGCACTCAAATTATTTTGTGTGTGTGGCTTTGTGTAGATGGAGATGACCGACGACTCCATGTCCGATGACTCCGGTTGGTCATCGTCGGATGATTCGGATATTGACGAGTTGCTCCAAGACGACGACGTCGAGATGATGGGCATCGTCCTCGACGTGCAAGAGTTTGAGAACCGCGCGAAGCTAATGGATCAACGGAGAGGGTCGCAGATGGGGCGAATCACCATCTACCGGAACCGCGCTCTCGGACACGAGCACTTGATGCGAGACTACTTCGCCAAGGTACCGACATACCCACCTCGCCTCTTTCGGAGAAGGTATCGAATGCGTCGTAGTTTGTTTGTGAAGATTGTCAACGATTGTGAGGCCGCCTCACAATACTTCAAGCGTCGTAGATCCGCCGCCGGTGTCATGGGGTTTAGTGCCTACCAAAAGATATCGGCCGCAATGCGGGTGCTCGCCTATGGCATACCCGCGGACTATACCGACGAGTATCTTCGCATTGGGCAAGATACAACCACGGAGTCCGTCCGTAGGTTTGCAAAGTTGGTCATCCGGTTGTATGGTGATGTGTATCTTCGGGCACCCAACGAGGAAGATACAAAGAGGTTGATGGAGATGAATGCAAAAAGGGGGTGGCCGGGGATGCTTGGTAGTCTTGATTGCATGCATTGGACATGGAAGAATTGCCCCAAATCATGGCATGGAATGTATTGTGGCAAAAGCAAGGATGCTACCATTGTGCTTGAGGCCGTGGCATCGGAGGACACATGGATTTGGCATGCATTTTTTGGTTTGCCGGGAACTCTCAATGATATCAATGTGCTCAATAGGTCTCCTTTGTTTGCAAGGCTAGTTTCCGGGGATGCTCCAACTTGCAACTACAAGGTCATGGACAATGAGTACTCCATGGGATACTATCTCACCGATGGCATTTATCCCGAGTGGGCAACTCTTGTCAAGTCCATCAAGGAGAAGAATGGGGTGCCTTTAACCAAAAAACAAGCTCATTTCACCAAGGCACAAGAGGCAGCCCGCAAGGATATTGAGAGAGCTTTCGGTATTTTGCAAGCTAGGTTTGCCATAGTCCGAGGTCCAGCTCGGTTTTGGGACAAGCAAACATTGGTGAACATCATGAAATGTTGTGTGATTCTACACAACATGATCCTAGAGGATGAGAGGGGGTTAAACTTACCTTGTTTCTATGACAATGTTGGTACCCGTGTGCAACCGGAAAGGAACCCAAATCGCGTAGAAGCTTTTCTTGAAGCACATCGTGCGATTGAGAGTTCAAGCACTCATTGTCAACTCCGGGATGATCTTGTGGAGCACCATTGGCAGTTGGATGGGCGGCGCCAAACCGGCCCATGATTTATCTTTGTTTTACTTTGCTATGTCCAATTTGATTCGAACAAATTCCAAAAAACTTTGTTGTAATAATTCGGATTATTTTATGTGCTTCAGATTACTATTTGGTGTTGTAATAAATAACTAGAATGATTATTGTTTGTATGAGACATATTTGATATGGTATAATTGTGATATGTGCAATGATGTACAGTTTGAGGGTTTGAGGGTCTGAGGGTTGGGGCAAAGACTAGAACCCTCAGACCCTTAAAATTTGAGGGTTTGAGGGTTCTAGTCTTTGCCTCTGTTTTTCAGCCCGTAAAAGTGCTAAAAAATGCCACTTTTCGACCCTCAAACTGCTTTGAGGGTTTGAGGGTTTGAGGGTTCTACTAGACATGCTCTTAGATGACAGATGACATGATAAAGATGCAAATATTTAGTGGCTTTTATATTTAATTTTACATCTCGGCAGTACAACCCAGTGATTTGATTAGCGATTGGAGAACAATACACCTGTAGTTTTACTTATTTTGTAGCGCACGAGTTCAACCGAGGTGTCCTGTGCCTTCTAAATTGAGTAAATTCAGGCTATGATGGCAGAACAGGATTAGTTCCGTAGCTCAGTTTTCTTAAGACCAAAGTATTCCTAAACCATACTATTTCAATGCCTAGGCAACAAATAATACAGTTTTCATAAGGCTACGTTGGCAGAACAGGATTAGTTCCGTAGCTCAGTTTTTTCAAGACCAAAGTATTCCTAAACCATACTATTTCAATGCCTAGGCAACAAATAATACAGTTTTCATAAATTTCAGTTTTGCATTGTTTTGTTGAAAACAACAGGCATTTGGCAGTGATGTATTTAGTTGTCGCATTAGGCATTCACCATCGAAGCTTCACATGTGTATCCAGTAGCTTGTCAATTCTGTTGGCCGCCATCTAGCTTCTAGTTTTGAAACACACTCTCACGCGCTTATTTCAGTCAATTCTTCCTGCAAGGTGAATATGCAAGGAAATATAAATGTTGCTTGTCATGTAAGATGAAAATTTCTTCCCAGCTTTAAGGAACACTTGATGAAAGCATTACCTAAAAGTATCTTCCCATCTTTAGGACAATATTTATGTAATTAGACAAGTTATAACTTAAGTTTGATGGAGAACAAGAGCACATATAATACTTTCCTGCAGAAATGAAAAATGTGATTCGAGTTAGTACAGGTTCAAGAAAGAACTATAGATGTGAATGCGCAATGACTTTCATCGACTCTCCCTTAGTTATTTGTGTGCCCATGAGAAGATATTCAGTCATTGGTAAAAACAACACATGCATGAAGAAACAAATCTAAGTGGACCACATACAAATCTAAGTTGATCAACATTTAGAGCAGCTTCCTTTTTCTTTTGTCGTGATTTCCGTAGCTTTTCCAGGTGTTCCTTTTTTTTTCAGCAGACAATCGGCCATTACCAGCTTGTACTGTTTTTAATGTTTGGTATGCTGGTTAGGCCGCTATCAGGTGTGTGATCTCCTGTTGCTTTTTTAGCAAAACTGGAAAAGTTAAGATCAAATACCAGCATATCATGACAAAACTGGAAAAGTTAAGTTCAAATACCAGCATGGTTTGGTTCTGATATACTGTTGGTTAGGTCTTTAAATGGTGTAGACTCCCGCGAAGCAGATCCAGTTGCAACAAATTTATCATCTTTGGATTTGCATAGGCAAAAGCTGCAGAAAACCAATCGTGTCAAGTTTGGAAAAGAATACATCATTACAACAGTTGATTAAAGCTTTTACTCCAATTGATTTGCATAGGCTTCATTGCTAGTTGTCACACACTCATGTAGATCAGCAAGTTAGTCCAATTTCGTGGCATCTGTATTGGAATCCAGTAGCTGGATCCTTTTGTGCGCTGTTGCTAAGTGGTGAAATTGTTGTATCTCTAGATTGGTGAAATTTGTGCGCTGTTCCACTTCTCTAGATTGGTGAAATTGTTGTATCTCGGTTAATCTCTTATTTATATTCATCTATGCTTCTGAATTTGTGTGATAGATTTTCTAACTTGACTACAGAGTTCTTAAAACATGTGAACACCCTAATTTTGAGGACACCTAATTTCGAGCTGGAGCTGCCGGATAGACGACGAGCTGTTATGTCAACGGCTGCAGATGACGATTGCGAGCTGCTGTGTCCACAACGTCCGCGGCGACGAGCACGAGGAGGTCCAGGTCCTCGGGCTGCTGCGCTTGGGGCGGCAACGAGCACGAGGAGGTCCAGCTCCTTGGGGCGGAGGCGTGCGTCCAGCATCCGCATCGACCTCCTTGGCTCCAGCCAGCGTCCTAGCCTAAACGATTGAGGAGGACAAGCCACGGAGGAGGACGATGCATGAGAAGCTACATACCAGCCCGAGGACGACGGCGTCCAGGTACCCGTGGACGAGGACGGCGACCAGCAACCTGGGGACGGCGTCTAGACGACAGCGACCAGCAACTTGTGGACGGCGTCGAGACTACATCATCCAGACGACAGCATGGAGACTACATCGTCCAGACGACAGCGGCGAGCGCTCATGGGGAGATTGCTTTCCGGGAGCAACGAGAGTGTCCCCGTGATTATATCCTGGAATGAATTGTCCCGTGATTGACGTCTGGAATGAATTGGCGTTTCCTTATTGTAATGAACTAGCCAGGTGGCCCTCGCAAATGCGAGCGCATCATATTTAATATTTTGGAAATGACTAAGGCATAAATTTAAAATATTTTAAACGTAATATAATATTGTTCTATAGACATGGATGATATAATGCTAAATAATCATGTTTAATCATTTTTAACTTTATGGTCTAATAACAATAATGCCATTTTTGAATATACCATACATATTGGTCATACATATCATGGGTATGTGATACAAAATAAGTACATATAATTGAATTTGTAAACTAAATACAAGATCCAAGTTTATTTTGTTGTCTTAGATGTCAGATTGACATTAGGTTTGTAGCTTGTTGTAGTATATGTGCAACTATAGTTTTGTACATATGAATATGAATGAGCTTATTTTGGGTAAACCACGCATTTTGTGGCTATACTTTATTATTTTATTTTTTGTTTGTTATTTTCTATTTTATAATTTGTATGGTTTTAGGTTCACATTAAAATATAATAAAAAATTATTAAATTTCACCATGCAAATTATTTTTTATTAGTCTATCACCTTGTAATTTTCCAAAAGAAAATTGTAGAGGAAGACCCTACAATATATATAGGAAAAATCGACCGTGACGATTTGATTCGCTATGATTATCAGTATAGATCTTGTCGGACTATAAATTTTTTATTGTATTTGTTCTTGTAGCCTGTCATACAAAACAATAGACTTCGATTGATAATAATAGTCTTTGTTTAAGTCTTATTATACTACACATTCTCTCATGCTTATTTTTCTATGATTAATCTTTCATGATTTTTCCACATCCTCTCATGCTTATTTTTTAATCAATAATATTTTATGATTTTTCTCACAAAAATGAGAACACCGTTATCGCCTACTTGAATTTTTCATACTTTAACATTTTTACCACTGTTGACCAAGTTGTATTAGTTCTTTTATACTTAGGGATCCAAGTTTATTTTGTTGTCTTAGATGTCAGGTTGACATTAGGTTTGTTGCTTGTTGTAGTATATGTGCAACTATAGTTTTGAACATACCACGCATTTTGCGGCTAATTTTTTTATTTTTTTGTTTGTATAATTTGTATGTTTTAGGTTCACATTAAAATATATTAAATATTATTAAAAATTCACCATGCAAATTATTTTTATTAGTTTGTCACCTTGTAATTTTTCCAAAAGAAAATTTTATAAGGAAGACCCTACAATATATGTAGGAAAAATCCACCCGTGAGGATTTTATTCGCTAAGATTGTCAGTATAGATCTTTTTGGACTATAAATTTTTTATTGCATTTGTTCTTGTGGCCTGTACAAAACAGTAGACTTCGATTAATAATAATAATAGTCTTTGTTTAACTCTTATTATACTACACATTCTATCATGCTTATTTTTCTATGATTAATTTTTCATGATTTTCCACATGCTCTCATGCTTACTTTTTAAGCAATAATATTTTGTGATTTTTCTCTCCAAAAATAAATGAGAACACCGTTATCGCCTACTTGAATTTTTCATATTTTGACGTTTTTGGCCGAGTTGTATTAGTTCTTTTATACTTAGGGAAATCTCACCTCTCCAAATGCTTTTAAACTTACAAGTGTTACTTTAGTTTCATGGTGTCATTTACACAGGCAAATAACTTAATTAACTATTTATGCATATTTCTTGGTAAGATAAAATAGAAATTGGTCAAATTACACTTGTTTGCTCGCTTAGTGTTGTCTCTGCAAATATTTGCATGGATATTCATGTTATCTAACTGCATTTATTTGTTTGTTGTACCGTCTAAAGATTGGTCAAATCACAGTTTATTGTGAACCTTCCCCGAGCTTGTATTCTAACCTGAAGAAAATACTAAAAATACATTATTAGTGTATATTATGTACCATAGTGTCTGGCATTTTATCAAAATATAGAAATTGTACTGTCTAAGTTAGAATTTTTAATGTACACACTGAATTCATTGGTGATAGCACCACACCATTTTCTGTATAAATACGCCATTGGATTTAGCATGTTGGTAGACTTTGTCATGGTGTTTGGAAAAAAAATAGAAGATATGTTATTATATATAGACAATAGATTATCGTCAATTAGAAGTTAGATTATAATTAATTACTACATATTTTATATGTCTCGTGTACTGCTTCTTTGGATTTCTCATGGAGTCCTATAGGCATACGTCTGACCCTTTTTCAGATGCGTTGGTAGTTTTGTGTGTATAGACGTTTGGTCTGGGTGTTTTACCTCTTTATTGAACAAGGTAGTGAGTTCTTTTTTTCTTTTTTAAATACACGGCCAGCTTAGCAGGTGTCCTAGCATGACAAAGTTTTTTTGTGTTGTTAACACGTACATACTTGTCACGTGTACACTTGTTACGTGTCTATTTTTTACGTAACTCTTAGATCTATTAAATCTTAACCATTAAAAATAAAATCAATGGTATATATTTTTTTAGCCTATGTGGATTAATGTGGTGTCTCTATTTTGACACCTCGTATTGTGCTTTTAGTATATAGTAGATTGTCATGAATGCTTTCCGAGAACGACGAGAGCGGCCTGTGATTGTATCTTGTGAGGGGTATGTAAGGGGTATTTTTTTCAATCAAATGATGTATGTCGAGTGGTGACTTCACCACCAACTCGAAACCAATAGTAAAGAAAATAGAAAATGATAAAAGTGTTGATGTCATCATATTAAATACGAAAATCTAAAAATTCAAAATGTTTTATAGGTCAAATTTTTTATTCAATTTACGAACTGTTTCCACCGTTAGGCTAGTCACGATGAGATCTTCGAAATTAGATCCCATATTGATATGTTTCGACGATATATTTTTTTTGGACCAAAAAGTTACCCACTCTAATACGTGAGTTATCCAGGCCGTACTACGTAAGTGACTCACCTATAACGCACAAGTTACCCACCATACCTAAACGAGTTATCTCGGCCATTCCAAAATATGTTCATTCCTAACACATGAGTTGTTGAAGCTAGTTACATCACCCCACCCCCAACCGTAAGTTATATTATATATGTATAAAGAAACTCCTATAATGTAGCGTCTTGGCTTCGTCGTTCGTCGCTGCTCCAACGGCTTACAGGTAACGAAGCCTCGAAGGATATTAGGGTACCAAGACTTCATCGCTCGCCAACGCTACCGCATCAATAACGACAAAGTCTCGGTACCTCAACACCTAGCTAGCGCATCTAAATCCAAATAAGTCTACATCACATTGAATTAACTATAAAATAGGGGGTAACCAAATCTTCATGAGGAACATGAGAACAAAAGTTAACCATGTGAAAATGAAATAGTTATAACTGGGCAACTTACACGCAAAAGGGTTTCTACACACCCGTTTATATGGGAGGATAACTTACATGTTATAGGGTGGATAACTTATATACTACAACATAGATAACTACTATGTAAGGGGTGGATAACTTTTAGGTCAAAAAAAAAGTCATCAAAACATACCAACATGGAATCTAGTTTTGAAGATCTCGTTGCGACTAGTCTAACGGTGAAACAGGATTTTCAATCGGATAAATAGTTTAGGCTATAAATCTTTTTAAATATTCAGATTTCTACATTAAATGCTGATGTCAGCACTTTCGGTTAATAGCGCATGCATGGAGGGAAGGGTCACGCTCGCTTGGGAGCTGTCGCTATCATAGCAATTAATTAGCATTAATTATATGCTTAATTAGGAGAGATTAAACTACTATGGGTGATTAGCTCTAATTAAACGACTTAGAGTTGCTCGCTGGGGAATAAAAACGAGCGCTTGCTGCATAGATTTACCATAGAATAAAATACATCTCGACTTGACTTTACACACTTGTTCGACTCAGCCAATATGGAGGTTACTTTTAGCTTCCATATTCATTTAGCCAAGCAAGGCAAAAGCACATTGAGCGCTAGTCGTTTCGCAAAGGGTCTCGTATGAGAACGAGGTGGTGATCCAAGATATGGGTCATGACCTCTCTAATCTAGCTTAAAATGAAATCATCCAACCATTCCGCAACTTGGTCGAAACAAGGAGCCAAATCACCATCTTTTAGAATTGCACCCCACTACTACCACGGACCTCAAAATGGAAAAAAAAAAAATCTTAAAAGAGCACTAAGCCCCCTGGGCACAAAGAGCTGTGGTTGATCCGCGAGTTTTTTAAGGTGGTGACCCAGGTTGTCAAATTAAGACGGTTTCCTATGAGTCGGTCCATTAGTCAAAAGCAAGATACACTTTTCTCTGCCTCAGGCTCCCTGCCGCCGACCTCTCTTTCGCTCCCAAAATTCCTACATCCGGCTCTAAAATATCTCATGAATCCACCTCTAATCCACGCAGCCGATCACTGCCCTTGCTCCCCCTCAACCTCTTCTACCCTAAATCTCTGGCAGCTCCTTGATTTTCTGCTCCTAAAAGCGCCCCCGCGGAGAACCCTAGCTGCGGCGAGGTGGGCCAATCTTCTTCCTACACACGCATCTGTGCGGAGAGGCAGGGAGGCAACTCGTGGTGATACCTCCTTGTACCCCCTAAAGAACAGCCCACCATCGTCACAGCCAGGGAACGAGCTCTTCATATCCTCCTGTGTTGGTAACAAGCTCCTGCAGCTCCATCCTCCTCTCCTGCAGCAAGGTTAGGCCATTCACCCCTCTTTCTTTTCTGCTTTTTTACATGAATGTCTGTTTTCGGTGAAGTTCCACATTAGATCTGTCTTGATGTATGCCTGGAGATGCTTGCTCTACTTTGTGTTGATGATCATTGATATCTGGTCTTGATAGTTGTAGTATGTTTTTTTTTGCATACATAGGAGAGGGCTTCGGTTCTGTACTGATGCAAGCCAAGGGAAGGTTCTATTGTTTGGTGCGTTGGGGGATTCTTAGGAGGGGGATTGGATTGGAGTGTTTCCTAATTTTGGAGTGACTGTTCAGTGGGTGATTCAGCTCTATTTCCTTAGTTTCTGCAGTTTCTACAATTTTGGTCATTTGATAGGTAAAGAGATTTATTATTTACGTAGTCTGTATGTATGATGCTCAATCGGTTTGAGTACGATGCGGCCGTGACTGTATTGTTGTCCTCTGTACGACTGCTTTTTGGTTACTTTTAGTTTCTGTTGAACAACTGGATGTATGCAAAATCTACATGGCTCGATTAAACCTTTAGGCATGTCAAGTGCACGTACTGATCCACAGTTTATTGAAATGAAACAATACCAGTTTGCTCATGCAATTGTTGTTCACTGGATCCATCAGCAAATGCTTAGACTGAACTTGATTTATTCTATTCGAGATGACGAGTAAAATACTGATCCATTTCAAAAATTGCAGTTGAGAGCTATGCATTGGACTAGATAGTTTTGTTAGTTGCAGCCAACTTAAGGGCATATGACTAACAAATGGGAACTAAAATTCACCATGTGAGTACAATGAATAACACTGTAAGATGGGTTAAGTAAACTGAAAAAAATACATCTAGGCTGGCTTTCACAGGGTTGGCGCTTATCGATCAGTTTCAGTAGTTGGGATTTAGTACTCTTGGGATTATATTTACATGTCATCATTGTATTTTTTGCTGTTCGACACACTACGGTGCTGTAGGCGGTAATATTATTTTAGCAATTTGTGCATGTGTTAAGACTGAATAATTCTTGCCCTGTTTCTCTTGAGCTTTAACCGGTTGACCTAATAATTATGCACTTCCAGAACACATAGTTTTTGTTTTATGTTTGTTAATAAACAGGTCGGATTATCACATAGCAGGCATGATGGCATGAGTTTTTAGCTTTAGCAAATCGCATGCAGTTTGAGGCATAATGCTTGCTTCTCCCTGATCTATTGGGGTTGCATGTTCACCCACCACCATACCGATGTAGATTTTTGCAACAAATGTTGATGCAATATAGGTACATAATCGGCTTATTGGCATGGTATGCTTGATGCGTATCTGGTGTTTATCCAATATTTTATTTTAGAATAAAATTTTAGAATGCATTTTTGCGTTTAGGAGAAGCTACAAACAATATATGAAGACCTTGACTTTTGTCAGCACTTCCTCATTTTCTTGTTTGCTACCTTCCAGCTATGGTACCTGTCTTTTTAGTAAAGGAAGAAAATCATTTGTACCTGCCGGTTGGAGACTACAGTGTTGTATTATGTTGAACCAGATTCACATGCTAGGTTATGCTGATCTGATAATTGCTACTGAAAACTTCAGTTTTTTGCTGTAAACAACAGCTTGTGATACCCATGTTCTGAATAATAAGGATCTGTGCATTTATCAGATGTTAGGATCTTATTGTGAACACTCTTAGCCTGTTCAGATTATTGTCGGTCAAACTGATGTGCCTGTTTTTACGAGGAACTTTCTTCCATGCCCTCCACTTTGGATATCCTAAAATTATTAAGTACCTCAGTTTGTCTTGGCTGAATTAGAATTGGTTCCCTTCTCACAGATTCATGTTCCCTTTGGTGCACTACTAGAATTCTCATTTGGATTTGCACAAAGGCGATGAAATTATGTCAGATATGTCTTGGCCTGATAGAGTTTTCTTTCTGACAGATTATTGCAAGGAAAAGTTTTGTCTAAGCAGGGTCTCACCTACACCCTCATACTTTTTTGAATTTGTCTTTTTTATATCTCTCAAACTATGTAATATATAGATTTCAAACTTTGCAGATATGAATCGTTTTTTTCACGAGGTATGAATCGTTTTTTTACCTAGGGCTCTGGCGACGCCAGGGCGACTAGGGTTTTGGCCTCTCTGATCGGAATCTTCTCCGGTTGAGAGTTCTTCTCCGACCCGTTCACGACGAGCGGGGGTTCTAAAGGTCTGGGAGTCTCTCCGTGGCCTGGTAAAGCTGCGATCGGTCTTGGAGCAAGGTTCCTAGGGCGCCAGCATGTCAACGCAATCGGAATCTAGTGGTGTAGGCGGGAGTTCAGATCAAGGTAGGAAGAAAGGTGAATCTCTTGAGGAGATGCTGCTGCGACTTGGGATTGAGGAAGATGCAACGGATGACCTAGTTTTTGAGGAGGAAGAAGATGCGCCCAAGGAGGGGATAAAGTGGATGGCTCTTGCTCGTGTTCATACAGACAACTTCTTTAGCCCTCAAACCTTCGAACAACACATGCGATTTGCCTGGAGTCCCGCAAAGGAAGTGATATTTCATGCGCTTGAGGAAAATTTGTTCACAATCCAGTGCTCATGCCTCGGTGATTGGATGAAAGTTGAGGAAGAAGGGCCATGGCTGTTTCGACAACATGCAGTAATCATAGAGAAGTACGATGGGATATCGAGTACTGACGCCATTGATTTGAATTTTCTTGCAGTGTGGATCCAAATCCATAAACTGCCAGTGGGGTATAGGAAGGTTCCTCTGATCACAAATCTTACCGAGAAGAAAATGGGAAAGGTTATCAAGGTGGAGAAGGATATCCCGGGTGTATGCAATTTTGTCAGGGTAAGGGTGAAAATTGATGTCAGGAAGCCCCTTGGACGGTTTGTCTCACTTTCGAGGGCAGGGAAGAGAGAAATTTATCAAGTTAAATATGAAAAAGTGCCTAAATTCTGCGGAGTCTGCGGCATGTTAGGACACTCTCACCTCGAGTGTGGAACGGGGGAGCACGACACCGAAAAGATGCAATGGGGTGACTGGTTGAAAGCAGATTGGGACACCTGGAGGGGAAAAGGAATTAGAGGTGGCCGCACTGGTACTCGTGGAGGGCGTAGAGCTCCAATGGATCCAGGACCTATGAGAGGTAATTTTGGAGGTCGGGGCTTTGCAGGGCGTCAACAAAGCTGGAGGTTTAATGCCTTACCCCCACGTGGTGAAGAGGAGCTTGTGGATCTGGAGCTTCAGGACACTGGATCAAGTCCAGTTAAAAACCCTGATGTTAACATGGATGATTGTGACTCAACGGAACCTAGTGTTAAAAGGCGACTGGCTCTTGAGTATGTCGACTGTGAGACTAACAGTGATGGCAACCTTGATGATATGATCACAAATGATGAGTCCCCAAGAAAGAGTGCTGAAAATGATGATAAGACTGAAAGGATAAAACGCTCTAAGAAGGCCGGAGCTTCCTCCCCTTCACTAGGATCGGCGGGTTCCCTCGGGGAACCTGTCCGGTCGCAATGAGGATATTCGCTGCGAACTGTCAGGGTTTGGGTAATCGCCCGACAGTTCGCTCTCTTCTGCATGTTCAGAAGTCAAGTAACCCCGATGTGATGTTCTTGTCGGAGACTCACCTCGACACTTATCCGGCAGATTGTTTGAGGAAAAGGCTACAGATGGACTTCAAGATAGTAAATCCTACATCTTCTCGCAGAGGAGGTGTTCTTCTTCTTTGGCGAAGAGGTATAAATATTCAGCAGTTGTTCTCTCATCCAAATTATATTGATGTTATTGTTCAGGATAGCCCCGAGAGGACTTGGAGATTAACTGGCATTTATGGTGAACCACGATGGGAAGATAAGTACAAAACGTGGGATAGGATGAGGGAGCTACACGCGCAGAATAATTTACCTTGGGTGATAATTGGAGACTTCAACGAGATACTCTATTCTCATGAGAAGGAAGGCGGTAATTCTCGCTGAATTACCGCCTTCCTTCTCATGAGAATAGAGTATCTCGTTGAAGTCTCCAATTATCACCCAAGGTAAATTATTCTGCGCGTGTAGCTCCCTCATCCTATCCCACGTTTTGTACTTATCTTCCCATCGTGGTTCACCATAAATGCCAGTTAATCTCCAAGTCCTCTCGGGGCTATCCTGAACAATAACATCAATATAATTTGGATGAGAGAACAACTGCTGAATATTTATACCTCTTCGCCAAAGAAGAAGAACACCTCCTCTGCGAGAAGATGTAGGATTTACTATCTTGAAGTCCATCTGTAGCCTTTTCCTCAAACAATCTGCCGGATAAGTGTCGAGGTGAGTCTCCGACAAGAACATCACATCGGGGTTACTTGACTTCTGAACATGCAGAAGAGAGCGAACTGTCGGGCGATTACCCAAACCCTGATAGTTCGCAGCGAATATCCTCATTGCGACCGGACAGGTTCCCCGAGGGAACCCGCCGATCCTAGTGAAGGGGAGGAAGCTCCGGCCTTCTTAGAGCGTTTTATCCTTTCAGTCTTATCATCATTTTCAGCACTCTTTCTTGGGGACTCATCATTTGTGATCATATCATCAAGGTTGCAATCACTGTTAGTCTCACGGTCGACATACTCAAGAGCCAGTCGCCTTTTAACACTAGGTTCCGTTGAGTCACAATCATCCATGTTAACATCAGGGTTTTTAACTGGACTTGATCCAGTGTCCTGAAGCTCCAGATCCACAAGCTCCTCTTCACCACGTGGGGGTAAGGCATTAAACCTCCAGCTTTGTTGACGCCCTGCAAAGCCCCGACCTCCAAAATTACCTCTCATAGGTCCTGGATCCATTGGAGCTCTACGCCCTCCACGAGTACCAGTGCGGCCACCTCTAATTCCTTTTCCCCTCCAGGTGTCCCAATCTGCTTTCAACCAGTCACCCCATTGCATCTTTTCGGTGTCGTGCTCCCCCGTTCCACACTCGAGGTGAGAGTGTCCTAACATGCCGCAGACTCCGCAGAATTTAGGCACTTTTTCATATTTAACTTGATAAATTTCTCTCTTCCCTGCCCTCGAAAGTGAGACAAACCGTCCAAGGGGCTTCCTGACATCAATTTTCACCCTTACCCTGACAAAATTGCATACACCCGGGATATCCTTCTCCACCTTGATAACCTTTCCCATTTTCTTCTCGGTAAGATTTGTGATCAGAGGAACCTTCCTATACCCCACTGGCAGTTTATGGATTTGGATCCACACTGCAAGAAAATTCAAATCAATGGCGTCAGTACTCGATATCCCATCGTACTTCTCTATGATTACTGCATGTTGTCGAAACAGCCATGGCCCTTCTTCCTCAACTTTCATCCAATCACCGAGGCATGAGCACTGGATTGTGAACAAATTTTCCTCAAGCGCATGAAATATCACTTCCTTTGCGGGACTCCAGGCAAATCGCATGTGTTGTTCGAAGGTTTGAGGGCTAAAGAAGTTGTCTGTATGAACACGAGCAAGAGCCATCCACTTTATCCCCTCCTTGGGCGCATCTTCTTCCTCCTCAAAAACTAGGTCATCCGCTGCATCTTCCTCAATCCCAAGTCGCAGCAGCATCTCCTCAAGAGATTCACCTTTCTTCCTACCTTGATCTGAACTCCCGCCTACACCACTAGATTCCGATTGCGTCGACATGCTGGCGCCCTAGGAACCTTGCTCCAAGACCGATCGCAGCTTTACCAGGCCACGGAGAGACTCCCAGACCTTTAGAACCCCCGCTCGGCGTGAACGGGTCGGAGAAGAACTCTCAACCGGAGAAGATTCCGATCAGAGAGGCCAAAACCCTAGTCGCCCTGGCGTCGCCAGAGCCCTAGGTAAAAAAACGATTCATACCTCGTGAAAAAAACGATTCATACCTGGTGACGGTGAGTCTTGTTGCTTGTTTCGACAAAAGCTGACACAAGGCATTTGGCTGTGACTTTACACAGTCACCCTGTGAAGGGTTTTGCAGTATAATAAATTAAAAATTTTCTACGGAAGCGAACAAAAAAGCCAAGATCTAATCTAGCAGATTAAAATCAACGAGAGAGGTAGATGAGATCTCCATACTCTTGAAGAAATTGTACAGCATAAACGTTCAACAAAACATGGATGATGTAGTCGTACTAGCCTTTTTCTCGCGATTCGATCAGATCCAACGCCACAATGGGCGGCGCCTACGAGAGATGCACATGTGTAGCACACCAACGACTCCTCCTTGGTCCAGCGAGATATGGTGGAGTGATAGATGTGATTAGCAGCACGATGGCGTGGTGCTTATGGTGGAGAGTTTTTGCCGACAGGGCTTCGCCTATTTGCGTGGTGAAAGAAAAAAACAAAAAAACTGGGTAAAGAAGCAGCATTGCGGTGGCTCCAAAAGAATTTGTACGGCGGCCAGCCCTATGCCCTCCTATTTATATACCCTCCTATTTATAGGTGCATGAAGCAAAACCCTATACCTAAAAGTATAGAGCAAGTTTCTAAAAATTTACTATCGCTGCTGCCTTGCGTGCAACACACGATGATCTGGGCACCGATCGATCGAGATCTCTAGATCGAGTGCATGGCTCGGCCAGCCCATGGCGCCAGCACGTAGCTGACCCAATGGCGTGGGGCGCACGGCCGATGGGCTATTCAGTTTGTGGTCACCAAGTTGTTTGGCACAGGCTCACAGGTGCCTTTCTTCGCTGCAATCACATCGCGGTACCGCAAGTTCATGGGGTCAATTACTGAGAGGGTCATTTCTGGGTCAAATTCGAATAGCCCAAATAATACCGGTTGAAATCGTTTGAACACAAATATCTCCGTTACGGTGACGACTCGGCGCTCCACTTGGCAGGATACCCCGTTATTGCCTTGCCACCGTGGCTGCCAAGTGGCATACCTCGTCCACGTAACCTTTCTCTTCTCCCCCCATTGTTCTTCAAGCTCCTGGTCCCGCTCGCCTACCGAGATCTTAGAGTACCACAGCGCTGCTGGCGCAGCGCAGGGGACATGGCCTCGAGGTTGAAAGCGGGTTTTCCTTGCTGCGGATCTGGCAAGATCGGGATCTGGAACTAGGAAGATCTGGAGGAGGCTATTCTCGTGCTGGAGAAGTTGGGGCGGAAGCCAGTGATCATGCGGAGGTTGTTCTCGTACTGGAGAAATGGAGGTTGTTCTCAGCCTTCCATCAATTCCAGCAGCTCTAACAGAAATGGAGAAGTAACAGGTATGCAAAATCTGAATTCTCTCTGAATTTGAATATATACGATGAATACTCTCTGAATATGCATATATAACGCTGGATTCTATTATGTTGCTCTTGCTCTCTGGTGAATTGCAGATTATCATGTTCCAGGACAGCATCATCCTCTTGCTCTACTATGTCCTGAACTTAGTTATGATCATCAACCTTTCTGTCAACTGTAGCATTACATATGTGATTATCTGCGGCATATTTTTGCCAAGTATCCTCATCTGCTTCTCCTTCTTGACAAGTAGACTGTTCTGCTTCCGGTTGTGTTTCTTGTCCTGTTCTATGACTTGTATGAATATCTACTGGTGGTTGTTGTTCTTGAGTAGTTCCATGATTTCTGTGAAATATTACTGGACACCAATTCCTTGAATATTTCTCTCATTTCTCTAATGTGATCCAGTAGATATTATGTTGCCAAGTAGATGGTCAGACTGACTGCTGGCTCATGTGCCCTTCCATGCTTGAGCAAATCACTTCTCAAACATTGCACAAAATTTGTGTGATCAGCATATAGGTTTAGTACTGTCAACTATCAGTCGATGTCAACTATGTGTGTATCATTAACTAATTTACTATTTTCTGATGCTGGAGTACTTAGATCATGTCAATTTAGCAAATCCACCAACTGAACATCAATGCTTTGCACGAAAACTAACACATAAAAATCAACAAAAATGGTGTATTTTCTGAATCTTGCAAATCCACCAACTGAACATCAATGTTTTGCACTTTCTGAATCTTGCAAGATCACGTCAATTTAGCAAATCCACCAACTGAACATCAATGCTTTGCACGAAAACTAACACATAAAAATCAACAAAAATGGTGCATTTTCTGAATCTTGTAAAGAACAGAGGGAACATGACAGCTTCCAGAGAAGGCTAGAGGGGGAATTGGCAGTACCTAGCTTTTAAGTAACAACAAAATACAGATAATCATAACACAACAAAATATGTCAATTTAGCAAATCCAAACAACAGAAGATTATTCCATTGCTTGGTCATACAGATAAACATAACACAACAAAATATGTCTGTTACAAGCAGATAATCAATCACAGAGGCATTCCACATCATCATACTAGTGTTCATTAACTAAAGTTTAAAAGTAGAACACTTCAAGGTAACTAGTCTTCTGGCTATTCCCAACGATGAGTTGGGGGAGCCCCGGGCATTGTTGAGAAGATCCACATTGGCGCCTCCCACTCATTGTAATAAGTGGGTCCGTATATCAGTTGTGATCCTATTGCCGGAGATCCTCCATTGATGTGTATACGGCTCCAATCTGGCACTGGCCTCTGGGTGTAGGGACGGGCTCGATGGTATGCAACAAACACACAGTCTTCTTGTAACAAGGACATGCCTTGTCCAGCAGATGGACCAGCTTTTGCAACATCATAACAGGGTTCTCGGTGGAAGATCGGGTTGTTGATTCCAAGAAATACTGAAAGCCCGTGCAGATGCTCCTGCCTGATCCACACTGGACCATCAACAGGATCTTCGGCTCCCAGGCGAAGACTAAAGGGATGCCTTGCGAAAACGTGGCACCGTAGACTAGGATAAGTGCTCAACCGTAGCCCATCTTTAAACTATGCAGGAGCATTGCTGTTTCTATCACCATCTATCTGAATCCAAAGTAGATCGAAATTGCCATAGTGGTAGGTATTGGATGCCAAGAACCAGGTAGTTTGTGAATTAGCCACTACGACTTCTTCAACGTCTTCATCCGGATCGGTAGGAAATGCATCTCCTTCAGCCGTGTCGTTAGCAACTGCAGCGGCTTGAGCCGCAATGCCAGCAACTACAGCGGCTTGAGCCGCATTGCTAGCAACTGCAGCGCCTTCAGCCGCATCCCCTGCAACTGGATCCTCGATGTTCGGGGCAAGTATTAGACGCGGGCCTTCATCTGTGCCTGCGTACGGAAGAAGATAAGCCACAATACAACAATACAGTAAGCAGGTAGAACTACCTATAAATTCAGATAGGAAGAGGGCATAACTCACCCCAAGTATGTGGTTCCCAAACCAGAACATCTCCTCGTGGTTCTGTAACCGCGTACACGCGGAACAAATCTGTCCGATCACCGAATAGATGAATTGCACAGGCGTCGATATACCTGCGAGGTGCATGGTGGTAATTTTTGAGGATGACCCAGCCGTTGTCTTGGTGACTGTCTACATAGGCGATCAGTTTGTCAAAGATCACGATTGCTTCATAATGCCACTGATCACTGCATTTTTCCTTGTAAGGGGTCTTGGTAATCTGTATCTTCAGAAGCTGTAACTCACACTGCTTGTACGAAAACATGCATGTTCGAAACCTGGGGAAAACTCCAATATGAGCCAGTAATGGGAGAGGCAGAGTCACTTCTCTGTACATGTGGCGGATCTTCAGGAGGCCGTTATTCATGAGTAATGCCATCCAGTCACCGTGACTTCCTACCTAATGCCCTCTTCCATCGGAGTCATTGCAATGCACGTGTGCTTTAAGCATCTTCTTGTTTAACGGCATAAAGAGGGCGTCAATGCCCTGCAATTGAATTTGTTTGGAAACTTTGTAAAAATTAAGGTGTTCCACAGAAGGAAAAGTTTGCTTGAATAGATGGAAAACTATTATAGGTAAACCATTACAAAAAGAGCGGTCGTGGGCAGAGTAACAGTTGTACAACATTATTCAATTTTTGGTATTTAAAAAGTCATTGCATGGTATTCGACAGAATGCTCACTGGATTGCAAGAACATTGTTTGGTAAAAAAAATGCCAAAAAATGTTGTGCCTACTAGATGTTCGACATAAGGATAACTATGCTTGAATATATCATAAACACATACAAGATGGAAAACTAAGTCCGTAAACCAAAACCCTAAAAGGCGTCATGGGCGGAGTAACTTCATTTTTTGGAAATATTGTATGTCAAAAGTCGATGCATGCAAGGTGTTCGACAGAGAGATCGGTGGATTGGAAGAACATAAACAGACAGGAGATCAATATATATATATATATATAATAGAATACTGAATCTAGTTACTCTTACTTGTGCATCGCTATCATATGGCCACGAGGATTTGTCGGTGTGGAGTAGGCCCGGTGCATCAAGCGGTAGATTCGGGGTCCCTCGAATGGCATGACGCATGCCAACCATGCCGACAGCAAGGCGAGCAACGCTTAAGATATCGACCCGCTCGACTATGTTCTCAACCGATGGGTAGTGGAGATTACCCCACCCCATGGATTCGTGGTAATGATCAGCCATGGGCTCTTTTGGAGTTGAACACTGACGCTTCCCCCCCGGGGGTTCTTCCCACCCAGACCCAGACATGACCTGTGCTGGCAAATGCGGGCGGCGACGACGTGATGGAAAAATAAGCGGCGATGTGAGGAATGGAAACGAGAGGGCGCAGCGGTGTTGTGGAGAAGATGGGGAATGATGCGATGAACTGCCTAGCGCAGGGTAATAAGTGGAAGTTGGCGTTGGGAAGGGGATGGGTGCGGCGGCGGTTCACTGTATAAGGAGTGGAAATAATATTTTATCTCCACCGTGGGCCCTCATTGCAGCAGGCTTCCTGCCCGCCAGTGCAACCCCCGTACAAGGCATGCGCACACAGTTCAAAAATTAGTTTGACATCCATCTTTCTCCAACAAATTATGCCATGAAATTTGTATTTTAAAGTTTCAAATTTTTTTGAAACAAAATTCTTGTGATAGGCATTGTTGAATGCTATAAACCGGTACAAATCTCAATATGAAATACTTTATCTTCTATTCTACACAAAAAAGACAAACTCTGACATATTATATAGTGAATAGTACACGATTGAACACTATATAATTTTATTAGATTTTACCATTTTTGTGTAGCCTGGAATATAAAGAATTTCATATTGAAATTAGTTCCGGTTTGTAGCATTCAACATTGCCTATCACAAAAAAAGACAAATTCCTAAGAAAAAGATGTACTTTCTTACTACTATTTTAATAGGGATTTTTATTTTCGTGCCCTCGGGTCCTTAGTTGTGCTCAGTTTTCCCCAGCCGCTTAGTTTTTCCTCAGTTTTGCCAAAGCCCTTGTCTGAAACTCTCACAAGGAGCTCGGACAGGAGGAATCCCGTTTAGTTGACCGTTGGTTGGTGCTGGCAAGTGGGGCCGCTGTTGGTGCCCCGCAGTGGACACGCCTCCACTTATCCAGATCATCGTGGGACCCATAACTTGTCCATGTTAGCACGCCGGACCCACAGCTTACCCAGGTGCCCGTTGCAAAATGGGAGCCCGAGCCAGCCCCGCGCCCGTGCCCGTGCCATTGCTTCCCCTTTTTTTTCCCGCGCCCCATTGTTCTTCTTCTCTGCCAGCGGCAGCCCTTCTCCGGCAGGCGGGTGGTGTCTAGTTTCTCTTCGACCTCCCGTTCTTCATGGCCGCGGTATGGACCCATGCCTTTGACAAGATACCCTGACTGCCCACGCCAGGAGCCTCTGAAGCGGTCGATCTGTAAGATGAACGACAACGGCAACCGTGGACGTGAGTTCCTTGCATGCGAGAGCTTGCCATATAGAGAGGGGGATAAGGTTAGATCTCGCTCCAATTGCTCTGTTTTCTCTCGATTTTCTTGTTATTCCCTCAAATTTGGGATTTAGGGTTCACGTTGTTGTTTTCAGATCCTGAAGAAATGCAGGTATTTTGAGTGGATCGATGTGTACATTCAGAGGCTTAAATTGCAGGAATCAATTGGCGCTATTGGGGAGCGCAATTTGGGAGGGGGACCTGCTGTAGAGAATGCGGCGGAGAGAGGGGCCGTTCCGATTATGCCTAATGCTCCAATGCAGAACTGGTGGAAGTGAAGGGAGAACCGAAGAAAATGAACAAGCAGTTAAAGCAGTTGATCGAGTTGAAGAAGCAAGCTAATCTGATGGCTAGTTGTTTTTTTTGTTGTATAATTGCGATCAGATTCTTATCATTGCTCATCAAGCGCTAGAAGTTGTTACAAGGGATCCCTTGTTACAAATCCATTATTCATTTACATGTACTCGTAGTTGTTTTCAAAGTTAGTGTGTGCATTCACCGAAATTACCAAAAAAAAGTGTTAGGGAATATAGGAATGCTAAAGATAGTTGATAATTGTTAGAGGGGTGACAAATATTGCATTCGCCGAAATCCCACAAATATGTATGTCTCATGTTTATACCAAAATTATACCACTTTTGGGATGTTTCAAATAACCAAAACTATATCCCAAACTATATTCCCTAAAAGAAAGGGAATGCTAAAGAAAGTTGATAATTGTTAGAGGGGTGATAAATAATCCATTCACCGAAATCCCCCAAATATGCCAAATATGTATGTCTCATGTTTCTACCAAAATTATACCACTTTTGGGCCGTTTCAAATTACCAAAACTATATTCCCTAAAATAAAAGGAATGTTAAAGATAGTTGATAATTGTTAGAGGGGTGATAAATAATCCATTCACCGAAATCCCCCAAATATGCCAAATATGTACGTCTCATGTTTCTACCAAAATTATACCACTTTTGGGCCGTTTCAAATTACCAAAACTATATTCCCTAAAAGAAAAGGAATGCTAAAGATAGTTGATAATTGTTAGAGGGGTGATAAATAATTCATTCACCGAAATCCCCCAAATATGCCAAATATGTATGTCTCATGTTTCTACCAAAATTATACCACTTTTGGGCCATTTCAAATTACCAAAACTATATTCCCTAAAAGAAAAGGAATGCTAAAGATAGTTGATAATTGTTAGAGGGGTGATAAATAATCCATTCACCGAAATCCGCAAATATGTATGTCCCTTGTTTACACCAAAATCGTGGAAAATAATGCATAAATAGAGGGAATATAGTTACGTGGCAAAATAATCCATAAATATATGTCTCTTATCACACGGATCGACTCCACCAACCGTTGATCCACCGACAGAGAGAGAGGGGTGGCCACAAAGAGAGAGAGGGGTGGCCACGAAGAGATGGAGAGGGGTATACTGCCCGTTAGATCAGTGGATCAACGGTTGGTAGAGTCGATCCGTGTGACAATGGCTCAACCAATCAGGATAAGTTTGGACTTCTGTGAGCATTTGTGACAGTACTTGAGGGCAAAACTGAGTAGTACTAAGAAACCAAGAGCACGTAAATAGTAAATAGACTAAGGGATTTAAACAAAAGAATTACAAAATGAAAAATGCGTGTTTTGTACAATATAATTCATATTGGGCTACATCAAATTATTTGCAATTCAAGTATATATGAGTGTGACAATTATGCCCTCATTTAGACAAACTATGTTTTGGGGAAGATATTTTGCAAAGGGGTTTGAGTGGAAAACCATGCATCTTCATAGCTACTAGTGAATCTAAGAAGTGGCAATTTGTGGTAAAACTTGATTTATCTATGTTTGTTAAGGTTTCCTAGGTGGCAGGTTGCGTAGGAAGACTCCATGAGTAGGTGTCATTATGTTTTTATTTTTTTTGGATTTTTTTGCATATGAAATGACTCAATTAGCTATGTTAATCTCATTTGTTGAATCTCTGTTGACCAGCTACTTGAGGGTAGAACTGAGTATATTGCACTTGCCAGTCTAAGTACTCGAGGGGAAAACTGAGTACAGATAAAATTAATGAATAAGGCCCGAGGTTAGAACTGAGTACACCAAACGTCGAAGGGTTAGCCTCGTGTCGCGGTGCACGCTGCAGCCGTGCATAGCGGACGCGTGTTGCGGTACACGCCACCTTCGTCTTTATAGAGCCCCTCTTTCTCTCCCTCGACGCTCGTCCACTCTCTCATTCTCACTGCAACCGCCTCTCCTGTCCCATCATCTTCTCCACTTCGCGTCGAAAAAACCCCGAAGAAAAAACCCCGGCGATGGAGAAGAATGAGATGCCCATTGTCGGCGCTTCCGACGTAGCCGTCGGCGCATCGGCCACCGCCCCTGTCCAGGCCCCCGTCGCTGCTTTGAACGTAGCCGTCGGTGCATCAGCCACCGGCGCATCGGCCGCCGCCCCCGTCCAGGACCCCGTCGCTGCTTCCGACGTAGCCGCCGGCGCATCGGCCGCCGCCCCCATCCAGGCCCCCGTCCAGACCCTCGTCGATTGGAACCCGTACGAACAAGAGTCGTACGTCGCCCCGGAGAACCCCTACGACACCAACATCGTCGACGACGAGGAGGTAACCCTTTGTTCCCTTGTTCTTATCCCATTTCAATCATTTTTGTGTTAGATATTGCGTTATTAGGATTCGTCTGTTCCTAGTTCTATCCTTTTGTGTTAGATCTTGCGTTATTAGGGTTCGTCTGTTCCTAGTTCAATCCTTTTGTGTTAGATCTTGCGTTATTAGGGTTCGTCTGTTCCTAGTTCTAGATCTTGCATGTTAGATCTTGCGTTATTAGGGTTCGTCTGTTCCTAGTTCTAGATCTTGCGTTATTAGTGTTTGTGATTTGCTTTTGTTTAAGATTCGGTTAACTTATGTGAGTAATCAATCCCATCCGGTTAATTTGTGCCGATGATGATGAATATTTGGGCACAAATTGATTCAGGGTTTGGTCAGTGAACAATTGGTGTGTACAAATTTGTTGTGCATGATCTTTGGTTCACTGACTCAAATCCTGGATATAAGTGTGTCCAATGTAACTGAGGCTACCTCTTTTTTCGTGCCCATATTATCATGCATGATCTTTTGTTCACTCTCTGTTCCATCATCGCTGCAATTGACTCCGTGTTTTTCGATCTTTGGTGCTACGTGACAGGTGCATAGCAGCGACGTCGACAGCGACGACGAGTCCTTCCACACCAAGACTCGTCACGTCCTCAGGAGGCTGCAGTCTGGCCATTACGATCGCCACTTTGCTCGAGGCGTTTACAGGTGCCCCTTCTGCAACAGGAGGCTCCGCGTCACCGACTTCAACTGCCTAGTGAACCATGCCGAATCCATTGGCAGAGCCATTGGCGGCGCTAGAGTTGGAACGACCGTGAACGTGCATGCATTCATGGCCAAACACAAAGCACTTGGGATTCACCTGCGCAGCCTCCAAGCTTAATTCCATTCATGTAAAATGTAGGTTATGTTGGATCTCGGTCGGTAGTATTGTTATGGGTCCCTACTGTTATCTATGCTATGTTGGCTGCTGTATGCAGCTTATCGTCCCTATATTTTCCCTGGATTTGTGCCCTAGATTTCCTACTCCCTCCGATCCATATTACTCTTTGCTAATGTGGTTGTATCTAAACACATTTTAGTTGTTGATACATCCGTATTAGTGAAGAGTAATATGGATCGGAGGGAGTAACTGATTATGTAAAAAAAAGGCATAAAGAAATGAATGGCATTAAAAAACAGAAGGAGAAGCTGCTCTAGATTTGCTACCAATTTAGGCAATCAAGAATGAATGCGATCGAGCGAGAGAGAGGAAAAAGGTGCATTGAAAACTGCTAACCTGGGTGAAAGAGACAGAAACCACTCGTGCCCACATCCTGGACCCACACGGCTCCACACGCTACGGCCCCAGCTCCGCTCGTATGACCAAACATGGTCTCGTCCTGTCCCATGCAGTCCCTTTCTACCAGCCCCACACGACACGGCCCCACACGACGCGGCCCCACTCGTCAGCATAGAACGGTCAACTGAACGGGATTCCTCCCATCCGAGCTCCTTGTGAGGGTTTCAGACAAGGGCTTGGGCAAAACTGAGGAAAAACTAAGGAGCTGGGGAAAACTGAGTACAATTAAGGATCCGAGGGCACGAAAATAGAAATCCCATTTTAATACTATTTACATTCACAAATTTATCTTCTTATATCTTCTAAAATACAACATATCTTTCTATGTATTTAACGCCAATTTTTTTGAAAACATAGAAGTTTGAGAATTTGAACATTTAAAAATTCTGAAAGTGTATGGAGCATCGGTGCCCATTTGCACCAAATCCCTTGTCGAATCCAATGATACAACTTTTATGAACTTTTCAAAATTCTGAAAGTGTTGGGAGTATATTATTTTACATGGTGCACACGACGGGCGCGTGTGGATTCTCTGACTTGCGAAGCGTGACTTGAGAGTCATTGACAGATGGGTCCCCCATGTGATGGGGCTCACGTGCAGTGAGGGCAAGTCAGAGACAAGTTAGAGTGGGCAAGTCAGGGCCTCGCTCTGGACATCAACGACACTCATGCGGCATGTCTGGGCATCTCTGGCAGAGCGCGCACAGAGCGCGCTCTAGACATCAACAGAAGGCATGGCCGCGCTCTGGGCATCTCCGGCCCCTTATACAGATACACTTCAGTACATAGGGAAAACACACTTACTAAATCATATATAAGGATGGTCCTTGGACACTTACATATATAGGAGGAACGAACAATACATGAATCTAATACGGGGAAGGAAGCATGCATCTTCTCATGATACTAATTCTACAATATACTTTGTAGCATACATATGCATCCTTTGCTGCGTAGTGGATCTGCTCCGGCTGAAGTTCCCAAAGATGCCAGGTGTCGTGCAGCTTCTTCTCGTGGAACTCCTCCTTATAGTCTTTGAAGGTGCTGTCGATGACTAGAGATGCCATCTTGGCCGCGCCGGTCCGGGATTGGCCCAGGACATTGAAGTGACCTTGTAAGTCCACGTGGTCTTGTATGCGGGCGCCCAGGGCTTCAAGCTTGCTGGTGTCTTGGCGCTTGTCCACAGATGCGAAGGAAATGTCAGGGCGGTTGAGGAACTGTATGAGCTGAGGACAGTTCCTTGTTGCCACAGATTCGTGCCAGAGTAGGCAGTGATCGCGCATGCACAGTTGTAGGAGGGTGGCGCGGGTAGGCTTGGTGATGGTGTACTCGAGGTCGAGGCCGACGATCGGCTGTTGGTCCCGCTCGCCGAGCCAACGCTCAAACATGGCGATGAACTTGGCCGCCTCTCTCGGGTCGGTTGTGTGCATCACCATGAGGACGGTGTGATTGCTGGTTGATGGCGCCAGAAAAGAGTTGGTGGCGTGTAGTTGAATGACCAGCCCGTTGGGAACCCCAAGAGGAAGGTATGATGAATACAACAGCAAGATTTTCCCTCAATTAAGAAACCAAGGTATGTCGATCAAGAGAAGAGCAGACAAACGACCGAAGGTGATGTAGACTGGCTTAATAACACTCCAACAAGGGCGCCATTTAATCGATCCTTGTCGACTCGTCTTCGGCCAGTAACAACGCGGAACCTGCACACAACACAACCAAATACTTTGTTCCCAACTTGCGATGAGGTTGTCAATCTCACCGGTTTGCTTGAAACAAAGGGTATAGGCGTATCGAGTGGAAAACAGTGAAAGTATGCGAGTAAAGTAAACAGTGCGAGTAAAGTAAACAGGTGATATCAATATGATGGAAATAGGACCGGGATCCATAGTTCACTAGTGGTGTCTCTCCATAAAATAAATAACACATGCTGGGTGACGAGGGGTTAACTCGACAAATGTCCTAGATGAAGGACTTAGGATCGGGGAGATAGGGCGTCGGATGAACTCAAAGGTAAAGTTAGTCGAAATAGGTGTGTATCGAAAGTAAACTTGGGTGTTCAACCTGGCTTGCTTTCAATCTGCCCTACACCGTCCCCTCCTGGCCCCTATATATAGGTGGCCAGGTCTCGAGGATCGGGTAGGGTTCGATACAGATTACAAATATCGACATACGGTAATAACTCGTATTCGACTATCATTACAATTGGGCCTAGCTTAACGGGCCTCAGGGGTACTCAACTAACGGGCTCTATTAACTATACCCTTGTCAGTAGCCCCTGAGATTCTACCAGAATTGCAGATTCGGGTTGAATCTCTAATCTTCGACTTGATCAATTCTTCGACTTCATCTTCAAATCTTCGACTTGGTCTTTCGACTTGCATTGATGATAATTTGCTCGCAAGGGGTCTCGATGAACAAGCCTGACAACTCTGACGGATCAAGAGGTCAGTTAACTGCCGGAACAGATACTTGTCACCTACTTCAAATTCAATCCCCTTGGACTTGAATTCGGGATACCGGTCAAACTCACTCTTTTGCCTCATTTAGGACTTACAAAAAATGAGTCCCAGTGGTTCTCGGGGTACCCAGTGCGTCCACCAGGATTTTCTTCGCGTCGTAGACACGGATACATTCCAGCAGAGCGCATCCATGTGCGTATACCAGGCCACATAGGACGGATCCCGGGGTCTTACCTTCGCGACAAGTCACGGCATTCGAGTTTTGTTGCGATAACACAACTCGAGAATCTTATGTCGCAGTCAAAGTTTGACTGAAGATATTCGGGTTTCTACAACCATAAAACTCGCTCCCGATGGGAGTAAGACTTCTCCAATCTTCAATGCTTTGCCAATGAATATCGTCGGGTGCGCGCTCAGCGCTCCCGATGGGAGTAGCCCCCGAGGCTATAGTCGAAAAAAGATTTTTTCGAGTATAGGCTCAAGAAATAATATAGCTCGTCACACTTCAACTCGAAACACCTTACCTGCAAAATTCTTCAACTCGAGATACGTTCAAGAACATCTTGTCTTCTAATTCAAGTCCACTACTTCAATGAAGAGTTCCACTCGATGTTTATGCAATTAACAGCCCCTAAGGCTTATAACCAAAAGATCCTTCATATCTGATTCCTTCGATAAGTTTCAGCATTCGTCGGCGCCATCCTTTTACCTTTATATATATACTTGATGACGTCAATAAAGACGTAACTCTTCATCAATGCGAACCGTTTTATGGGTAGCACTGTAATTTCCCCGATTTTTTTGACCGTTTAGTGGGCTGCACGATTTTTGACCGTTGGTGGGCTAACGTTTCCGATCTTTGCGCCACGACTCAGCCCACGATCCTTCTCCCAGAAGATATATAACTGGCATAGTGGGGAATCGTACTGTTCACCAGCTCGTTACCTCCGCCGCCTCCATTGCCGATCTCCTCTGCCTCTTCCTCTCTTGCGGAGCCCCCAAGCGCGCTTTTGTGCTGAATGCGCGTGAAGCATCTGGCCACCAAGAGCGATATGGCCAAATCCTCTGCCACCAACTGGGTTCGCTCCACTATCACCAAGAAGGAGGTTGAGAAGGCCACGACGGACGGCCTCATCGCCGCCCAGGACTCTATCAAGTTCCCCAGTACTGAACGGATCCCGAAGCCCCCGAGCGGTTATCGGGTAATGTTCCTTGCTTTCCTTCTTCGCGGCCTCTCCCTTCCTGCCCATGAGTTCCTCCGTGGGCTTCTATTTGTTTACGATGTGCAGCTTCATCAACTCACACCAAATTCCCTTCTGCATATTGCATGCTTCGTGACTCTTTGCGAGTCATTTTTGGGCATTGAGCCTCACTTTGCTCTCTGGAGATCGATCTTTCGACTCCGCCCTAATGTTTCTCTGGCAAGGAAACCCGAACTGGGCGGAGCCGTCATTTCTGTGCGCCCTGAGGCGCAATATCTTGAATTTTCTATGGCCGCATCTGTCCAAGGGTGGAGGACAAAGTGGTTCTATATCCAGGATCGCAAATCCTCTCCTGAAGATGAATTCGGCCTTCCTTCCTTTGACGCTTCTCAGGAAGTGAAAAAATTGAAGTCATGGGACTCTCTTCCCTCAGATGCGGAAGTTGCACAAATTCTTCCTCTCCTATCCCGCATTCAAACTCTGAAAACAGGCCTAGGAGGTGCTTTATCGGGTATCCAACTCATGACGTTTTTCATACAACGTCGAGTTCAACCCCTACAGCACCGCCTCACCAAGCTTTGGACTTATTCTGGCTTGGAGGACCCTACTCGCATATCTGAAGATCTGATGTCGAAAGAAGATGTCGACAAGCGAGTCAGGAATCTCACCAAGCTCACCAAGGAGCATTCAGTTGCTGACCTGAAGTCAGATTTCTTCGACTCCGTGCACCCTATTCCTGAGGTATACATCGCTGCATCCACTTTTATCCAACTTCTCTTAATTTCGACTTGCACACTCTGCTGATTTATTAATATGCAGGGTCACCAATTCATTGTTTCTCGTCCCCCTCTTCCGGAGGAAGGGCCCCTTCCTGCTGATCTAGCATCTCCTGCATCTGAAGCCCCCGAGGCTGACGAAAGTCAGGACGGCGATGATGTCGAAGAATCAGAAGATGAGACTAGCTCGTCGACATCTCCTCCTCCTACTCTTACTGAAGATGTTGGTGTCGACAAAAAACGGAAACGTGTCGACGAGATTGCTTCATCGAGTTCTGCAGCGGCTGGAAAAACCCCCGTTCTTGCAGAAGATATGGAGTACTTTGACATGCTTGCATCGTAAGTATTGTAGTCGAACTTTTCAATTGCTTTGTTCTTGCCTCTCGCTTATAACTTATGCTTTTCATGCAGTGACGATGAAGAACCACCAACATGTGCGACAGCTGTTTCACCACCTTCTCCAGTGGCGACTGATGAGCCTGTCGAGCCATATGTTGCTCCGAGGACTACCAGGGCCTCTATAAAGAAGGTTTCTCAAACTCAAGCCCGAAACCTCAAACGCGCGAAGAAGACCAAAGAAGCCGAGGTTTCGCTGGAGGCCCATGCTTCTACAGTTTCTTCTGATGATGTGAGCGATTCTTTTTTCCCTTCTTTCCTTTCATGCACTTCTTCTCTTATACTCTTCTTTTAGCAGGCTTTGGTCAAGAGATTTATCGCCCTGGGCACAGAGTGTGCGGGGTACCTAAAGGTTGCAAAATCTTCCGAAGGTACAAATTTGATATTCAATCATTACTTTTCTTCTGTCTCTTGCTGTTTATCTGACTTCCTTTCGTCTGCTTTTGCAGCTGCTTTAGCGACAGCTAATGCTCGCATTGCGTCGCTGGAAGCGGAGCTCAAAGCTTCGCAAAAAGCTTATGATGCTGCGACCTCTGCTAAAGCAATTGCTGAGAAGTCGCAGAAATCTGCGCTCGCCAAGGTGAAGAAGGCTGAGAGGGCGTTAGCAGATGCCAACAAAGAGCATGCTCAACGAGAGCAGGCTGTGGCGGAGCGTCTTCGCACCATGTCTACTGCTGCCGAAAGTAAGTTCTTCGACTTGTCTTCTGTTTTCGTCCCCTGTTGCGCTGGTGTATGTCTTGACACTTTATCTCTTCTGTTCTTTCTATTGCTTTAGAACTCACAGGGGTATCTCCGTCGTCCCTGCAAACGGACGATGATCCTCTTATGGATGCGGTTAACCTACTCGAAGAAAACTGGATATCTATCCAGGAAACTTTTGAGTTGGTTGGCCGCGTCCTGTCACGGCTATTCGTCGGGTTGTGGCTGAAGAAAAAGATGGCAATCCCGAAGGGCAACCTGACTGAACTCGCCAAGATTTTTGACAGCGATGAAGACCCTACTCTCCATCTGAAGGGGCTGTCCATTAAGCGCGGCGCCGAAGGTGCCATTGCCCTTTCTCTTGCGCATGGCACAGACTTTGACTGGGAGAAAGTTAACTCCCCCCATGGTTATACCCGCGACGAGATGAAGGTGTTTTTCGAGAAGGCGAAGAAGTTGGCGCCTGCATTGCTGAACACAATTTCTCCTTCGGCAGCCTCTGCTGTGCCTGCTGCACCATCTCCAGCGCCGAAAGCTCCAGTGCCACCATCGACTGCTAGCGAGGAACTGGCCGCGCCCCCTTCTTCCATGGAGCACAATACTGAGGTGGCGTAGATTCAGCCTCTTTGTAGTATTTAGTTTTCTCCTTTTGAATGTAAAAGACTCCAAGTAGGTACAACCCGAGAACCTTAGTCATAGGGTTGTACTCTTATGTAAATATATCCACTTCGTAAGAAGTTTTTATGCTGCCTTTCTGAAATTGCTTCTCCTTTCTTTCTTTTTGTAGTCGATGCGTGACAGTGATCCTTCTTCTCATCCTCCTGCTCCTTCCTCTGCTCGCGGATTCAATCCTCAGATTTCGTCGACTCTTAGTCGATGTAGTCATTGCGAAGAATATTCTTCCAGGATTTCCGACCTTGAGACTCGCCTATCCTTGGCTAAACGCCAAGCGCAGATGGCTATTAAAAAGGCTAGCCAGGCCAGTGGCTATATGAAGAAAATCTCTTCACTTGAAGAAAAGGTCTCCAGCTTGACGGCGAAGGTTGTTCACAATGAAGAGTGCGAGTCTTTCAATCTTGGAATTGTCGAGTCTGCTGGCGAGCTGTTGCGATGTGAGTTTTCTTTCGACTTCTTCTTTTGGCTGTTTGTGCACTTCTTTTGTGATATATTTGTCATTGTAGGTACTTGCTTGGATTTTGCTGTTGAAGAACGTCGAGTTGCTGAACGAAACGCTGCTTTGGAGAAGATGTCGACTGGCTATGAGACTCTGTGGTCTGATCCTCGACGCCGTAGCGCCATTGTATTACTTCAAGATCGTGCCCAGCACATTGGCGAGTCAGTTGATGGTTGCCGGCGAGCTCTTACGACTATGCACTCCATCATGCTTCCCCGTAATCCTTTGCCTGCAACTTTCCCACTTCTTCTTGATACTTTCCGATCCAGCCATCGTATTCATAGGCTAATAGAACTGAACTTAGTGGCTGGTGCCAATTTTGCTCTCGGGTGGATACGTAAGTGGCACCCGAGGTTGAATTACAGCACTATGTCCCTGAGTTTGGCTCCAGGTGGAGCTAGCCTTCGGGTTCATATGGAGAACACGCTTCAACCTGCTCGAAGACTTGTAGCTAGGCTTCTAGAGGCGGATGCTGCGTTTTTCCGCGAGTATCATTATTTAGATCCTTTAGGCGTAGATGATTCTGACAACCCGATGTTGTAAAGTGTGCGTGGAATGCGAGAGACTGTTTATTTCGCGACTATATGTCTGAAATTTATTCTCAAGGCGTATTTGTATGGTTCGTGCGTTTGCCGCATCTTCTTTTTGAAAGACTCGTAAACTCAAATATGAGGAACGCTTTATCTTTATTTATACTTTTAATATAAAATACATGGGGTGACCCAAGAGATCCGGCCTGTGACCCGTGTTCTGGATCTAGAGGGCATTGCCCCTGGAATAACTCGTGGCTTTTACAGCCTTCATTGTTCTATTCTATTGTTTTGATGATGCTTATGTCGTCGTGGCTTTCCCTTTCTCTTCTGTGCCTGTGTCTTCTCCTGATGTTCCTGTTCGTGGCTTCTTCGTTTCGGGCTCCGCGGTGCATCCTTCGAGTAGCTTGACGCCTTCTGTAGTCGCGCTCTTTGCCTTTTCTGCATGGTTGGCTATTACGCCAAAATTTTGCGCCATCTTGTGGAATTCCCTGTCGCAGAGATCTGAAACTTCAAAGCTTCCTTTTACTGTGATTATTCCTTTTGGTCCTGGCATCTTAAGTACCAAATATGTGTAGTGAGGTACTGCCATGAATCGCGAAAACGCGGGTCGTCCGAGGATCGCGTGATATTGTGATGGCCAGTCCATGACTTCGAAGTCTAGTTTCTCCCTTCTGTAGTTTTGTCGGTTGTCGAAGCAAACATTGAGTGCTATTCGACCCAGCGGGTAATTGGCACTTCCTGGTACGATTCCATGAAAGGAACAGTCTGTTGGCTTCAGGAACTCTAGTGATATATGCATTGCTCTCAGTGTTTTCGCGTATATCAAGTTAATTCCACTCCCTGCATCCATGAATATTCTGTCGACATCATACGCGCCGATTTGAGCTTTGAGTACCAGAGGCGCGTTTCCTGGCCGAGGTACTGTTATGGGGTGGTCCTCTCTGTTGAACTCGATTGGTTGTTCTGACCAATGCAGATATTCTGTTGTAGCTGGAGGCGACATGATTGCTAGATTGACTTGTCGAGTTATACTCTTTTCTTCTTTGTTCGACTTGGGCACTGGTTGTATCATTGCTGTGATGTGTCCTTTTGATGGGACGTACCCTTCGTCGTCGTCATCATGCTCTTTGTTTTGCTGGTCTTGCCCTTGGGGGGCTCCGTTGTTTCTTTGCTTGCTTGTCGAGGGATTGTTACTTCCTTCGAATCCTTGTCGCCTTGCTTCGGTTTGTTTGTTAATTGCTGCTTCTTGTAGCTTTAAGAATGTTGTGCAGTCTTTCATTGCGTGCCTCGATACTCGCTTTCCGTCGACGAACGCTGAGTGTATATGACAAGGCCCGTTGAGCATATCCTCTGGTGATGGGTTGTACTCTCTGGATTCTCTTGGTGGGAACTTCTTATAGTCCTCTCTTCCGTAGTTGCGATATCCCAAGCTTTTGCGTTCGTTTCCCTGATAACTGTTGTCTTTATATCCTGCGGCGACTTGGTTATGAGAGCCGTAGGTGTCGTAGTTTTGGGATCGTCTCCTTTGGCTTCCGTATCTATTTCTTCTATCGTCCTCTGGAGATCGTGTCCGTTTGTTGTTGCACGCATCTTCTCCATCTGCAAATCTGTTTGCTGTGTCCATGAGATCTGACACTATTTTTGGCTTGATTCTACCCATCTCTTCGACTAGGTCTCTTCGCCTTAATCCAATGATGAATGCGTCTATCGCTCTTTCGTCTGAAACTTCGACTGCTGAATTTTTGATCAGGCTCCATCTTTGGATGTATGCCCGTAGTGTTTCGTCGCGTTGCTGTACGCATGCCTTGACTTCTTCTATTGATGCTGGCCGTTTGTACGTCGACCTGAAGTTGTTTGTGAATTGCTTTGTGAGGTCTTCCCAGCTTCCAATGGATTCTTTCTCTAGTTTGCTCAACCACGACCTTGCTGCTCCGGTGAGGTGTAACTGCAAACTTTGCATTGCTGTCTCTTTGGTTCCTCCTAGTATTTGAACTGCTTGCAGGTAATCTGCGAGCCATGATTGTGGTTCCTGTGATCCGTCGTACTTTTGCTGGTCATGAGGTAACTTGAATCCCTTAGGAACTGGAGTGGTGCGAACCCTACGAGTAAAGCACGATGCCCCCATCTCCTTTTCGTCGTCCTCATAGTCGCGCCTTTCATTTGGGGATCGCGATCTTCGAGTTCCACCGTGCTGCTTCGGTGATGGAGATCGAGATCGGCGTTTGCTGCTTCTATGCCGAGGACTATTGTGACGGCGAGGTGATCTTGCTTTGTGCGCTTCCTTGTGGTGATGTGCTTCTTCTCCTTTTGCTGATAGCTTGTGGCCCACCATATTGAGTCCATTTAGTGCTGCTCTATGCGTATGCTCCCTAGGATCTCCTGGACTTGGTCGAGTTGTAAGTAGATATGCTTGTGCTGCCACTAGTGCTGCTTCAGGAGTTTTTGGTAGGATGTTTCCCTGCTCGTCGACCGATAGGAAGGACGAGTCGAGGTTTTTGGAAATACTTTGCTTGTCGGAGTACTCGAGGTTGTCATACCTTGAGCCATGTCGACGATTTTTCCTTGCGTTGCTGTATGATGCGTCGCTTCGTGCTCTACGGGCAGCTTCACTGGCTGCAATGGCTGAATCTTTTCTTCTTTGTATCTCTACCTTTTCCTTTGCTAATTGCTTTGCTTGCTGCCTGAGGGCATAATGATACCCAAAAAGCATGTTTTTGCTGGAGCTGGATGGTATTGGTTTGCCGTGTTCTACGGCTTCTCTTATTATTTTCCACTCGTCGACTGATAGTCGAATTTTCTCCCTGGCTGCGAGGGTTTGCACTGTTTGCCCTTCTGCTAGGTGATTTGCTCCTCTGTCGATATTTGCTGGGTTTATCACTGGGTTGTTATTTTCATCGAATTCTTCTGAGTTGTCGCCCACAATGGCGAGTACTTGGCACTGCTTGCCGATGTTGCTATTAAAGCTTGAAAAGATCGAGTTGCTGTCCTCAGAAAGCTCTAACCCTGTTTTCCATGTGTCTGTTGAATTGTTTGAGATATTGTCGAGGCAGATCGTGAGATCGTCGAGTTGGACTTCTACGTCAGAATTTTCCTTTTCTTCGTTGTCTTTTGCGATCTTTCCTTTTTGCACCTCTTCTAGGCTGACCGGCGAGTTTACTTCGCTGGAAGAGCCTTCAGAATACTCCATCATTACTGTCGTTTCAGGTCCTTGTGTCGATGGATTTTGATCTTGTTTTGTCGGATCCGAGAGGCGAGAGGAACCCGACGGCCCGATGAAGATGCTCAAACTTCCGATTGTTAGTTCCACCTCTTGACTTCCGTCGACTTCTGGACTGCTGTTGGCTAAAAGCGAAAAAGCCGTCGAATTCATGATTCCAACGCCCAGAGTCCCCACGGTCGGCGCCAATTGACGAGGGGTTAACTCGACAAATGTCCTAGATGAAGGACTTAGGATCGGGGAGATAGGGCGTCGGATGAACTCGAAGGTAAAGTTAGTCGAAATAGGTGTGTATCGAAAGTAAACTTGGGTGTTCAACCTGGCTTGCTTTCAATCTGCCCTACACCGTCCCCTCCTGGCCCCTATATATAGGTGGCCAGGTCTCGAGGATCGGGTAGGGTTCGATACAGATTACAAATATCGACATACGGTAATAACTCGTATTCGACTATCATTACAATTAGGCCTAGCTTAACGGGCCTCAGGGGTACTCAACTAACGGGCTCTATTAACTATACCCTTGTCACTGGGTAAACAAATTACAGTTGGGCAATTGATAGAATAAAGATAAACGTGATATGTCAAGAAGATCACTATGTGATTTACTCTGGGCATTACAACAAAATACATAGACCGCCATCCAACTGCATCTATGACTAATAATCCACTCCCGGGGATATCAATCCGAACACCCCATGAGTATTAAGTTGCGAACAACAGATAATTGCATTAAGCAAAGTGTGTAATGTAAACAAAGCATATGCCCTTGAGTATATGAATGTTGTTTTCTCCCTAGTAGCAACAACACATCTACAACCTTAGGGGTTTTTGTCACTCCCCCAGATTAAATAGAGACATGAACCCACTATCGAGCATAAATACCCCCTCTTGGAGTCACTAGCAACTACTCGGCCAAGATAGCTACTAACAACGGAGAGCATGCAAGATCATAAACAACACAGAGATAACATAAGATATATTTCAGTATAGCAACTCAATCATAACACCAATATTCATCGGATCCCAATAAACCAAACATGTAGAATTACATAATGGTGATCTCAATCATGTAGGGCAGCTCATGAGATCTAAACATGAAGCACATGGTGGAGGAGACAACCATCTAGCTACTGCTATGGACCCATAGTCTAAGGTAGACTACTCACTCATCGCTCCGGAGGCAAGCATGGCGATGAAGAAGACCTCCGGTGGCGATTCCCCTCTCCGGCAGGGTGCCGAGAAGAGCTTTTGGACCCTCCTGATCTCGGGTCGACGACGGCGGCGGATCGCGATGTGTTCTGGAAAATTGATCGGGTACTAAGTGGACCGAGCCGGCCTCACACATAGGGGGCACGGCCAGGGGCCAGGCCACGCCGCCCTGGTGTGTGGGCCCCTCGTGGCCCCACTCCATCTCCTCTTCGGATCTCTGGAAGCTTCCAGGAAAAATAAGACTTCAGGAACTTGTTTCGTCCAATTCCAAGAATATTTCCTGTGTAGCTTTTCTGGAACACAAAAACAACAGAAAATAGGGAACTGGCACTATGGCGACTTGTTAATATGTTAGTTCCGGAAAATGCATAAAAGTGTCACGAAGTGTAACAAAACATTAGGCAAATGGTGTAAAACAAGCATGTAGCATCAAAAATTATAGATACATTTTGGACGTATCAAGCATCCCCAAGCTTAACTCCTGCTCGTCCTCGAGTAGGTAAGTGATAACGAAAGAATAATTTTTGAGGTGACATGCACCTACACAATCTTGATCATATATGTAAGCATTGTGAGCTGGGATCATAAGAACTTAAAACATGAGCACAAAAGATATAATCATGACAATAAAAACTTAGCAACCATGTTATAACATGAAAATGAACACAAACAAAAGATCATGAAAATGAAACAATGAAAGTCAAACATGTGTTCAAATCATATGGAAAAACATAGTAAATGGTTTTTAGCTTGTTCTTCATGAGAGAGCAAAACATAAATGCATAGGACACCTTCAAGTTTAAGAGGGCGACTAGATACAAATAATTTAGGAACAAGTGAAACCATAGTCATGAATCAATCAATGATAAACTTTGGGACAATGCACATTATACTCAGAATGACAACTATGCTCTCTTAGACGGTGCATAAAGATAGAAGGTGGTGACTCAACATAAAAGTAAAAGAAAGGGCCTTCGCAGAGGGAAGCAGTGATTAAACATGTGCTAGAGCTTTTCATTTGTAAAACAGAGAGATAAAAATTGGTTTTGAGAGGTGATTGTCTTTGTCAACGACTTTCAATGGGGTTCTTACTATCTTCCATACAAAAATGAAGTAAGTTTTTGAGAGAGAGATTGGCACTTTTGTGCTCTTTTATAAAGCTTGGCACTCCTCCCCGCCTTCTTTCCTTTCTCAAACCATGGCTAACCGATTCCATCGGGTGCCCACCAACATTCACATACCATGGAGGAGTGCCTTTTTTCTTTTCTTTTTTTCTTTTTTTTTTCTTTTTGGAATAAGACAATATGGAAGATAGCAAATCCGACCACTACGTCCCCATGAGCTGAAAACAGTGTCACAAAATGAAAAGTATTTTGAAGGTTTTTTGAAAGGTAGCACATAAAAATTTACTTGGAATGGCTTGCAAATACCATGCATAGGAATTTATAGTGGACACAATGGCAAACTTGGTTTTTAGGACTTAGATGCACGAGTAGAGCTCATACTTAGTACAAAATGAGGGCTAGCAAAAGACTAGGAGCGACCAACTAAGAGAGCAATAACGGCCATAATCATGCATAGCGACAAAACATCATTAAAAGAAGCATAAAGTGGTATCACAAGTCAAAAACCAAATAATCATAGAGGCTATAGGCGACTTATTTTGTAGTCAACATGGTGTAAGCATGTGCCAAGTCAACCCAAATAAAGCATCAAAGGAGAAAACCAAATAAATGCTTCCAAATAATTAAAACAACGCATGATTTTTTCAAAGGCTCATTAAGCAATCTCAGTCATTTGAGACAAGTCATGCTACAGCAAAACTCACTAAGCATACTATCAAAAATACATCAAGCACGACATGCAAAAGCCTAGGCCACAGTCTACACAAGCTCCTTTTTGTACCACTTTTTTGCATAAAGTTTTTTCTCTTTTCCAACACCATTCAAACTTTTTTAAACAGCTCTTTTTGATGAAAACCAACATGGACCAGAGGTCAAAATACACCTTGATGTAAAGATATAACAAGATTTGAACACAAATCAAGGCAAAAAATGAAAACTAAACGCAGTAGCAGAAAAAGAGAACACTCGTTGAAACGATAAGAGTGAAAAACAGAGTGTTCTTGGCAAATGAAAAGCGAGTTCATCTCCTCCAAAAGAAACATGATGTGATATAACCATTTATTGCAGCAAACAAAGCAAAAGAAAACTGAAAACAAAAGCAACTGATGCTCCAAGAAAAATGCATAGTGCATGAAGCAATAAAAATATAGTGTCTTGAAAGGTGACCTGATTTTTGCCGATGAAGAAGGGGGTGCCTCGGGGGCATCCCCAAGATTTGATGCTTGTACTTTTTGGATATTTCTTGGGGTGACATAGGAATCCCCAAGCTTGAGCTTTTATCCATTCTTCATCTCATCTCATCATTCTCCAATCCCTACACTTGAAAACTTCCTTCATACAAAACTAAACACAAATCTATTAGCAACATTAGTGTAAGCATAGTAATGAATCAACCCTTTTTGCTTCAGGTTTCAACTCAAAACCACCACATATAAAGTATATACTACTGTAGCAATTTCTCCAAAAGTTCCATGATCAAAAGAACTAAAAAAGAAAGCGATAAAGCGGCAAACACAAATATTGACAGAAATCTGTCAAAAGAGAACAGCTGACAAATGTTGAATTTTTAGAAGGTTTTCTGTTGCTCAAATAAAAAAGTGTTAAACTAATAAAAGTTTGGATATAACCTGGGTCATATGCACAAGAAATCTCAGATCCAAAAGATGTACAGAGAATTTTCACGAATTTTTACGGTGCAGCACCGAAAACAGTTTCAGGACAGCAACATCCCCAAATCTTACCTCACTCAAATTAGAGGCTTCTTTTGGCAGAACAACGAAATAAAAAGGATAAGGAGTGGTTATTACAGTAGTAATAACTTCCAAGACTCAAATAAAAGAAAAAGTAATGAAAATAAAACAATGGGTTATCTCCCAAGAGTGCTTTTCTTTAACGCCTTTGAGCTAGGCGCAGTAATTCGCAAAGATGCTCATGTGGGCGCCATATAAGAGCTTAAAGCAAAGGCGCTATATAAGAACTTGAAGCAAAAGAGAGCATCAAAAAGCAAATATGAAACACATTTAAATCTAAACCACTTCCTATGAAAAATAGTCTTGTAAAGAGACGAGTCATGAAAGCGCAAAGCAAAAAGCATAGGAAGGCAAAACAAGTACAACTTCAAAAATTGCAACATAAAGAGGGGAAAGTCAATATTGTTGAAGTCCATCAAACCATGTTTCCCTCTCTCATAATAACTTTCAGTAGCATCATGAATACAATTAACAATATAACTATCACATAAAGCTTCCCTATCATGAGCCACATGCATAAAAGAATTAATACTCTCCACATGAACAATCGTAGTAGGAGCAGATTCAACAGAATAATTATTCTCATTACCATAATCATCAAAAACAGGAGGCATATTGTAATCATAACTAATTTTCTCCTCAAAAGTAGGTGAACTGAAAATATTATACTCATCATCATAACCATCATAAACCAGAGGTTTAGTATCATCACAAGCTAGAGAACAACTATTTCGCAAAACATACTCATCAAACATATCATCATAAGAAGGAACATGGATAGTACTAATGGTACAACAATTATTAACCTTAGAATCGGTACCAAAAAGATTTTCAATATCAAAAGTAGAGTGCTTTTCCCAATCGTGATCACTAACATAGGTAACAGGCATAGGAACATCACATAGGGGAGATAAAATATCATCAGAGCAAACTTTCTCCACTAAAGCTGGGGAACTAAAAATATCATGCTTAACAACCAGCTTCCCCAAGCTTAGACTTTTCTATAGCATTAGCAACAATGGTTCTTAATTACTTTCTTGTATTTGCGGATGCTTGCAAGGGGTATAATCACAAGTGTGTATTTATCCTAGTAAGGGTAGTGCGCTAGCACAGGTTCACCCCCATAACACCTATCAAACCAATAAAGCTATTGGCTTTATGAAGCGAAAGCTCTTGACAGAAACTCCCGTGTGTCCTCGAGAACATTTGGTTATTATAAGTACACAACCGGCTTGTCCTTTGCTGAAGAAAGGATTGGGCCACTTGCTGCAATTGTTACTACTGTCTTTTATTTACTCGCACTTTATTTACTCGTATTACCAAATACCCTTGAAAACCTGTTTGCTAGTATTTACAGTGATCCCTTGATCAAAACCGCTCATCAACACCTTCTGCTCCTCGTTGGGTTCGACACTCTTATTTATCGAAAGTACTACGATACACCCCCTATACTTGTGGGTCATCAGAGACTCAACATAAAAGTAAAAGAAAGGCCCTTCGCGGAGGGAAGCAGTGATTGCAAGTTTTATAAACCTTCAAAAATTATGGTACTTACTGGCTTTGACCTCTCATTGCCCCCATCATAGGCATCTTGAATGGTTAGAGTTAATACGAAAACACTTATGAAGCATATGCTTGACAAATCATAAGTTGAAAACCTTGTGTCCTGTGAAGTACTAATACCCAAACCGCATGCTACTCGACTTAAAGTCCCAAGCAAGATCTTGTCATTGTAAATATATGTGTATCATCAAGAACCGCCAACGGGGTACCTCCTGCCCGATGACATGGAACAAGCCCACATCAAAATGACAAGACAAACAGACAATGAATGCCTCGACATCTCTTTTATTTACCATTGGTATAGCTTTTTATTTTGAGATGTGATACGTCTCAAACGTATCTATAATTTTTGATGCACCATGCTTGTTTTTACACCATTTGCCTTGTGTTTCGTTACACTTCGTGGCATTTTTATGCGATTTCCAGAACTAACCTATTAACAAGTCGCCACAGTGTCAGTTCCCTGTTTTCTGCTGTTTTTGTGTTTCAAAAAAGTTACACAGGAAATATTTCAGAATTGGACGAAACAAAAGTCGAACATCCAGAAATTCACCGAAGCTTCTAGAGAACCGACGAGGAGATGGAGTGGGGCCACGAGGGCCCCACACAATAGGGCGGTGCGGCCTAGCCCCTGGCCGCGTCCCCTACGTGTGAGGGTGCCCTGGCAGCTCCCTGACAACGCCCCTTCGCCTATATAAAGCCTCGGGACAGAAAATCCTAGGGGAATCGGCGTTTTTCCCAGAACAGTCCCGCAGCGCCGCCGCCGTCAAAGACAAATTTCGAGGGACAGAAGTCTCTGTTCCGGCACCCTGCCGGACAGGGAAGTGCCCCAGAGCCATCTCCATCGGTCTCCATCGCCGTCTCCACCGTCTCCATCGACCTCACCGCCATCTCCATCAACCTTGTTGTCTCCTATGATGATGAGGGAGTAGTTTTCCCCGGGCTGAGTGCTCTACCGGTAGCTATGTGGTTCACCTCTCTCTCCCATGATGTGATCTTTATGTGATCGCGAGCTTTGTATCTAGTTGAATTGGTAGATGTTATTATTCAGATATTATGCTACTCCTATGCTTTATTATTGTACTCTCCAGAGATACCTTATATCATGGTGTAAAGATGACTAGTGTGTGCATCATGTGTATCTTTTTGGTTAATGTCTATGAAATGTTGGTGTTTGTTGGAACCATCTAGTGCGTTCACGGTGATAGTGTGGGACATTCTAGTTTGGGTACATACGGACTTTGAGGAGTGCTTCATAGCCCTACGCATGATTAGTGTACGTTTACCATTGGAGAATTGTTTTGAGTTGCATATTGATGATAGTATCTATTGGTTCAATTATGTTATATTTGTTGGGAGTGTGTCCACTAGTGAAAGTATGGTCCCTAGGCCTTGTTTCCAAGCTTTGCACACCGTTTACTTCCTGTTTTGTTACATGTTTGCTTGCTGCCATTTTATTTCAGATTGCGTTTACTACTTATAATCATCACAACTACTTGTATTTCACTATCTCTTCACCGAACTAGTGCACCTATACATCTGACAAGTGTATTGGGTGTGTTGGGGACACAAGAGACTTTCTGTATTGTAATTGCAGGGTTGCTTGAGAGGGATAGCTTTGACCTCTTCCTCCCTGAGTTCGATAAACCTTGGGTGATCCACTTAAGGGAAACTTGATGTTTTCTACAAACCTCTGCACTTGGAGGCCCAACACTGTCTACAAGAACAGACGCGTGCGTAGACATCAAGCTCTTTTCTGGCGCTGTTGCCGGGGAGGTAAGGTAAAAGGTACTCGCATCCTCCTGTGTGAGTACTCGGAGTTATTTCCTTTAGATTCTGCAATTACATCTTTTTGTTTCTTGTTTTTTCACTAGTTAGGCTTAATGGAAAATAAAGAGTTCTTTAGTCTTTTCCTGAGTTTAGATTTGAAAGAAAATTGAAAAACCTTTGGAGCTTAATTTGCATACTAATAGTGTTGTTAGTATGAATGCTTTAAAT